>JAMPIV010020351.1:0-606526 GCA_024509875.1 Oreohelix idahoensis
TTCTTTTTCAAGTCTTTTATTTTCAGCTTCTTTTTGAAGTCTTTCAGCTTCTAGCTGTAGTTTTCTTTCCTCAGCTTCTGATTCCCTTTTTTGTTTTTCCATTTCCATTTGGAATCTCTTTTCATCCACCTGCATCTGCAGTTTCTTTTGTTCAGCTTCCATATGCAGTTTCTTTTGTTCAGCTTCCATTGCTTTATCATATCGAGCAGTTGCAAATTCTTCTAACTTATCACCAGTCTTGCCAAGCAATTTACCCTGCTCAATAAAGTGCTCAAATGTAGACATGTTGTCTAACATATGAGTCCAAAACCTGAAATAATTAACTAATTTATTTCAAACCTAAGTGTAACAAGTCTTAATTAAGCACTTGTATATTCACATCACATTATATTATCCCAGTCTCTGTGGGAAACAAGTCTCCAATCAAAGAACTTGTATATGAAATATCAGCACTCAACTCTTGATCATAAGTGCACTTCTCATTCAATAGTGCACGACACTATTCATCATTCATTTATCATCAGTATAGTAGTAACAGTGCATTAGCATAGCCCATTAACTAATTACTATAACTGTAAACAATGACTATGTAAACACATGCAGAATGTAAACATTGAAAATGTAAACAATACAAACAATGTAAACAATAACAATGTAAACAATAACAAAGATCAGCAACAATACAAAAAACTTTCGCAGAAATCAACTAAAAATAAAGCAGAAATTAATGAAATATCACAAAAAATGTGACGATATCTGCGATAGAATTAAACAAAATACATGACACCACAGTGTATAAACAAAAATGTTGTATGAAACTAAATTATAGACAAGAGTAGGCTAACAAATACAAACAAATCAAAACAAAACTAAAGAATGCGAAATAATAACGAAAACAATATTAAAACATGTCATCACAGCTAACATAAATAGCAACAGAAATATAAACATATAAATATACGAATAACATATAAACATATAACATATAGAATGAGATGATACACAGAAGACTCAGCAGAAGTATAAGGGCACAGTTTACATACAAACAGGCCACTTAACTTATAGGCTTCCAATCGTAGAACAGCAGAAAAACGGATGTCAATCAACGTCCTAAAGAGCGAAGCTCCAACGATGATGGCACATCTGAACTGCTTCCACTGCTAACACGATGGTACAAGAGCTTCTGAAATACTGTGTGTTGAGTTGTTTCGGCACTTGACCTTCTAATCCAAAATAAGTTGATGGAAATCGGTACTTGGCCTTCTTCAGAAAACAACCCGTTTCAACCGGCACTTGACCTTCTCAAAAAACGACAGCACTGGAACCTTGACAGCAGCAACTTGCTTGACTTGCGTAAAAGATAACAGCAGTCCGAGTTATCCGGCAACATGTAACAACGCCGGGTACTGTCAAATTCTTGTTTCCGTCAAAAAATTGAAATTTGACTTTTACCGGGCAACGCCGAGTACTTTGAAAATTTTGAAGATGTTGACTGTATTGAAGAATGTTAATTTCTTGAAGGATGCTGATGAATTCTTGTTGAAAATGAAGTGGGTAAGGGACCCCGTGTTTGCTAGTACCAGAATCAAACCAGCTTATGGCCACCAAATGATTCGTGATGCCATATGATGATGGATGGTATCCGCATGTCTGGTTTTGTGTAGTGTGTAGATGTGTTCAGTCAAAACAATGTTCATACAACAATAACAGGGCAATCCACATAGGACGTCAGTAAACTCACGACGTATAAAGTCAATGAGTCTTGAAACAGCCGTTGACGTTTTTCTTCATTATTTATTGTGGACGCCACAGTGACAAAATGGTTACGCAAATGTGTAGGCACATCAAACAGTCATTATCACAGCAACATTCAATACAGCAATAGACGGTAAACAGCATTACAATGATGAGTCAGATGCATGTTATATTTCAAAGTGCTGTAAATGTAGTCAGGTGAAAAACTCCATCCTTTTCTATAACAGCCAGGAGATAACCAGATGTATGAGATCAGTTCACTCTCCTTAGTTTGACTTCAGCAAGACAGACACGTCTGCCGAAGTATAAATAATGTCCTCAAAAATATCCTCTAGATAATAAAGGTTTTCTAAACCTAGTTCATTTAACAAAGTAGCAAGTAATGGTCCTTGGTACATGCATCAACCGATGCAGTACAATGCAGCGACATGTGAGCTGGAAAAGAACATCTCGTGACGACGACTTTCGGAGACAGGCTATGAATCGAAATCGCTCACGACCCAAAATCGATAGAGTTAATGAAAAAGTCAATTTACCTTGCTTTCATGAAATACACAGAAATATCACGCCTCCCGACATGTGGGAAAACACTAGAGGTATTATCTCGACTAAACGAAATATCCATAAGAGGACTACACATCCCTGACAGAACAAAAGAAAGCGGAGATCCCCTCTTCAACGAGGCATCTCTTTCGCCATTCCAAATCGCTCACTCCACTAGTCGTGGGCGGAAACTGATCGACAAAGAAGCAAGACAAAAGGAGCTTCTGTGTACGGACATATTCTATGCAGAGCAGTGTTGGTCGTTTGTATCTTCATACAAGAATATCAGGTGATTTGCCAGTAGCTGGGACATCTGACAGTTCATCGGAATAAAGTGTTTTTCCCCAAAATTAACTTTAAAGATAGGGGCATGATGTTAACAGCAGCTCCTCATATAAATGACTTACACTATTATGTACTAAATAACAGTCTGTGAATACACCTACACGAACAATATAATATTATTATTATTATTATTATTATCGGACAAAGAGTCCAATTTCAGTTAATCATTTGTTGTAAAATATATTTTCCTCATTTTCAAAGACCTGTCCAAAAGAGATTGCAGGACAGGCAGATTAAAATTGTACAAAAAAAAAGCATTAATATTTAAAAAACCTAAACCACTGACTTATTACTTTACTATTAGTGTGATGTAGTATCTTGTTTTGATGTACCATCATTTCATTACATTCCCTAGACACTAGCCACATCAAACACCACACACTAGAAATAAAATACAGCACCATGTGAGATCTAGAGAAGTAGCGTTAGGTACCCTGAAACTCATCATCATTTTCATCAACTATTAGAATCAGGGTCTTACATAGCTTGACCTCACATGGTTGACACATACACTGCAATCTTTCTTTCTTATAACATCATAACCTCTCCAGCAAATTAAACTTGCTACAACATCATCTGAACCTTCTAAAACTTATGCTGTTTCTGTCTAACCACAGAATCCGTTAATCTTCTGAGTTATCTCTACAGCTTATGCATTTTCTGTATAACTTCTGAACTTATCTGTATAACCACATAATCTGTTAAAACTGGTGGCAACCGCCAAAAGCACTTCTTGCTTCTTCAACTTCTGAAACCCGACTGCCCTTCAGAAACCCGCACACCTCTCTGACCTCTAGTCACTGTTACCTGGTGCGTTTCTTTCGCTACCTCTGATTCGTTCCCTAATCTGTTTTCCAGCTCCAACTATTGGTCGAGCTTTTTTTACTACTCACCAGAAAAATACTCACGTTTTACTAACGCAAGCGAAGTTAGTGAACCGTTGTCTGTTATTTTTAATCCTCACTCTATTTTCTTCCTCGTGAACTGTTTTAAACGTTCACCCAACCTTGGCAATGTATTTATAATGCCTGGGCAAACCCTACGGTGACATACTTTAGGCGTTCATATAGCCTTGCCAGAAGCATAAACAATGCTTGGGCAAACCCTACGGTGACACTCCTGAAGATCATTAATTTAATAAAGAAAACATATGAAGACATGACATGCAGAGTTCTTCATGAAGGACAGCTTACAGAACCATTTGGGATAAGAACAGAAGTGCGACAGGGATGCCTCTTGTCTCCATTTCTTTTCTTATTAGCAATAGACTGGGTTATGAGAACATCAACAACACACAACAAAAATGGAATCCAGTGGACTCTGACTAAGCATTTGGATGATTTGGATTTTGCTGATGACTTGGCTCTTCTGTCCCATAACCGTAATCAGATGCAGGACAAATTGAAAACACTCGATGAGAGGTCACAGCAATTGGGTCTGAAAATACACAGGGAAAAGACAAAGATAATGAGAATAAATGCAGGTAATGAAAACAGGATTGAACTTGAAGAAGCACCAATACAAGATTTAGAATCGTACGCATATCTTGGCAGCAATATAGACAAAGTTGGATGGACAGACAGTGATATCAAAATAAGAATACAAAAAGCAAGAGGAGCTTTCATTGCATTGGGAAATATATGGAGATCAAGAGAAATCGGATCCACCACGAAAATAAGAATCTTCAACTCAAATGTGAAGTCAGTCCTATTGTATGGCTCTGAGACATGGAGAACAACAAAGACAACAACCAAAATGCTAGACTTTCATAAATGGGTGCTTGCGTAGAATAGAGGGATTAAAATGGTATGACAAGGTTACCAACGTGGAACTGATGACAAGAACTAGGTTTCTGTCTGCTCTGTTGAAGTTGCTTTCACACACACACTGGATGCTCTGTAAGGAAGAGTGGTGTGTTGTTGAGATCAGGCATGCTCCAGTCTACCCAGCTGTAAATGGGTAACTCACCCTAGTCCTGAGTTAGGGAAGGCAAAGGCTCCAGGGGAAGCAGGCCCTAAACTTGGTCACTTCAGCCGACGCAGGATGGTGTATGTATGAAGTAGAAGTGTAGAGTGTGATTACCGCGAATGGTGTACTGTTCGTGTGCTGACCAATATAACCACTCATACACATGTGTCTACAAGGCACCAATGCAGACTGCTGGAATCTTAGTTTACTCAATTTATTCAGACGTACACACTGGGACATACGAGTACATCATGGTTCGTTGACATATCAATTTGTAGGTATACATAGCAGATCTGAAGTCATGACACATTCAGAAATAATGGCAGTACATCAAAAGTTCAATGTCATGATACATTATGGCCGCATCCCCCTATCTGACTAAACGCGTCAGTGAAGGCAGATCGATAAATAACTAAAGTTACTTGACGTCCATAGTTTTGTAGTATATATTATGAAACCACGAAAGGGGGTTTCTAGCAGGATTGAGATCTCTCTGTCACTGTCCGATAATAAGATAAATAATCTGTTCTCTTGGCAGTGATCAAAACATATGATGACCGAAATCCAACATGGCTGCCTCCCTGAGTTGTCGTTCACTCATTCATAGGAAGGAGAATATAAGCCAGAGTTAATTTATAATGGGTATATAAATGATTTCATAAATGTTTCCATACAGCTCTGCGGTGATCAGGTTAATTCACGTAGCCATAACCGCTGCAGGAACATCTGTCATCTTCGTCGATACAAAACACGACACTAGCATAGCGAAGCACAAAAGTCAAGCTAGGCCTAACCGACGAGAGATCATCAAAAATAGGAGCTGGGTTTACCTGGAGTCCGAATCATCTATATACTGACATAAGGAGAGTCTCTAACACAAACTATCGTAGAGACACCATCTCCTTCAGAAGAAAAACCACTTCGTAAGACATTTTTTTCTGACGAAAGGACCAGCTCTTGAAAAACGTACCCCGCCATTTGTAAGCAGTACATCGGAACTCATCACGACTTGTCAAGACAACTCATACTTCCGCTAGACCGGAATACAAGAATCTAGTCCCTCCTACCCATCCAAAATATACAATATAGGACTGATTCTACTTGTACTAATAATATGTAATACATATGAATTCAGGCCATAAACACAATAAGCAAATTAATATATTTTCTGGCCCTAAAAAATAAGTACAAACGCAAGCGCAATATCCTTGCGCTGGATCAATATCCAGAACGATTACTCCTATAATCAAAAGTGTGAATCAAACATGGATTATCTCGCTTTTACCATAAACAGCATTTTCATACACAAATAAATGAATGTCTATATTTTTCCCATAGTAAATAGCCATATCGATTTTTGTAATATGTGCGTCAAAATATGCACGCAACAGATTACCACACCCCTCGGGAAAAAAAAAAATGGTACATTTTTTTTTTTTGAAATACATCTAGGAGCAACATACAATAGGCTCACAACGCACCAATAACAATGCGCAGATGATAAGCATAAGTTTTATGACCTTAGAGAAAGTAGTTCTCTAAGTATAAATATTTCCAGAGAGGTGTCACCAACGCATACTACAATATTAGCAATGACACAATTTCCACATTAGTTTATACATAAATTCCATCTAAGATATCTTAACATCATGATCATCAAAGACGAAAAACATTGAAAGATCAGCGGTGAATACATATCAATGAACCGCTAAGTAGTGTTACAATCAATATATGATATATTACATATGTGTACACATTTCAACATAGAAACAACTGTATCAAAGTTGTATAACAGTTATGAATCATGTGGGCATCTAGACAAAATATCTGCCATCACATTTTCTGACCCACGGATAGCTCGCACCGAAAAATGAAATGGCTGTAGAGCAATCGCGTATCGCGTTGATCTCGCGCTCTTCAGATTTTTACTCTGAATAGCCGTAAGAGCTTTCTGGTCAGTTTCCACAATGAAATGCGCGCCCAGAAGAAATCTTTGCAGTTTAAGGATTGACCAAACCATAGCCAATAATTCACGGTCTAGGACCGAGTAATTCTTCTCTGCGGCATTTAATTTCCGAGAAATATACATCACAGGATGCAGAGTTCCAGAGTACTCTTGCATTAGTGCAGCTCCAATCCCGGTGGATGAAGCGTCACTACGAAGAATAAATGTCTTATCCTTAGAAGGCAATACTAGGATAGGTGAAGTAGAAAACATAGTTTTAACCTTATCCAAAGAGGATTGACATTCTTGAGTCCAATGGACTACATTAGGAGACCCTTTCTTTAGCAAGGAAGAAAGAGGTGACATAATGGAGGACAGATTCGGGATGAATCGTCCATAAAATTGTATTAGACCTAAAAGACTTCGTACTTGCTTTTTAGTCTTAGGAATAGAAATGTTAAGTATCTTACTTGTATTATGGTCTTCTGTTTTTAGGAACCCATGACCAACACGGTGTCCTAAGAAAGATATTTCGCTAAAACCAATACATGCTTTCGATGGTTTCGCTGTCAGGTTATGCTCGCGTAAGATAGACAATAGTTCATTTATACCATTATAGTGATCGTTCCAAGTATCACTGAAAAGACAGATGTCATCAAGATACGCAATGACATCTGAGCGATGAGATAGGATTCGACGCATCATGCGTACAAATGTAGCAGGGGCGTTCATAAGACCGAAAGGCATGAAATTCCATTGGAATAGACCCCTAGGCGTCGAAAAAGCGGTAAACGGTTTGGCGTGTTCGGATAGTGGAACTTGCCAATATCCCTTAGACAAATCGAGTTTAGTAAAGAAGTGAGAATTCGATAGTCTCGTAAGTAGCTCTTCTAGTAACGGCATAGGTTCAGCATCGAATTTAGTCACTTGATTCAATTTGCGATAATCCACGCAAAGACGTATGTTATTGTCTTTTTTCCGTACTATAACCATCGGCGAAGAATATGCTGATGTGGATGGTTCAATAATTTTTAACTCTATCATCTCATCTAACTCTTTCTCTACCTGTGCTTGAAAATGTATCGGGATAGGATACGGTCTGACTCTTATAGGACTATGGTCAGTAAGAATAATGTCATGTTGAATGACATCAGTTTGACCAGGAATGTCAGTAAGGACATCCTGAAATTGTTCTAACATAGTAGAAACTTGTTTCTGCTCTCCTGGAGATAATTCTGGAGAAATTGCAACATCTTTCCATGATTCATTAGAGTGAAGAGGAATCATTGGAAAAGGTAAATTTACATCCGAGAAACTCGTTTCCTCATCCTGTATTACTGACAGAGATGAGTACTGTCCATGTTGGACTGGAAAATCGTCCGTTGCCTGGAAAACAGGTTGTAAATAATCAGGACGTTCATGGAATTCCGTGAGCATGTTGATGTGGAAGGTTTTACGCTTCCCGTCAATATCGACGATATAGTCAACATCGGAAACCTTTGATATTATATCGTACGGACCTTTCCAAGAAATTAGAAGTCTATTTTCCCTACAAGGTAGCAAGACAAATGCTTTGTCACCTGGACAAAGTTGACGCAAACATCTCTTTTTATTGGCAAATTCCCTTGCCTTCTGTTTCGCAAATTCAGAAGAAGCAGTTGCCAATTTGCATGCTTCAATAATCTTGTGTCTAAGTGCGATGACATATTCATAAGAGGATTTTGTGTCATCGACAATATTATCAGCAGTTATAAGATCATGAAGTAAGGACATAGGACCTCGCGGTTTCGCGCCAAAGACAAGTTCAAAGGGAGAAAATCCTGTATGTTCGTTGGCGACCTCTCTATATGCAAAGAGAGCCGCGGGTAAAACCCTATCCCAATCCTGAGGATGATCTTCTGTTATCTTACCTAGTAGGTTTTTCAGAGTTCTATTCAAACGTTCCACCATCCCATTGGACATAGGATGATAAATACTACTCAGCGATCTCTCTATCTTCAGAGTCGACATTACTTGAGACATGGTATCCGATATGAGTTGGGTACCATGGTCGGATAATATTTCTGCTGGAAACCCCAGACGAGAAAATATTAACCAAAGAGCATCTGCGACATCAGCAGTAGTTATGCTCTTTAGAGGAACAGCCTCCGGCCAACGTGTGCACATATCAACACACGTCAAAATAAATTGGTGTCCTCTAGCAGACTTTATCTTAAATGGACCAATGATGTCTATCGCCATTTTTTGAAATGGCCGAATGGGAATGTCTGCAGCCTGAATAGGTGCATCATGGCGTGGACCTCTGGATTTAATCTCTTGACATACTTTACAAGATCGACAATAGATTCGTATGTCCTTATTCACAGCAGGCCAAAAGAAAGATTGAAGAACTCTAGCTTTAGTACGGGAAAAACCCATATGTCCAGCACACTGCGAATCATGAGCGTGCTGTAAAATTTTAACTCTCATATTTTTAGGCACAAGGATTTGAGAATGAATGGACTTAGCGGAGTCTTGTACCATACGTACAAGTACGCCATTCTTCATCGTAATCCAAGATTTACGATTAGTATCCTTATTCGGATCACCTTTTGTTGCCAGAGTAAAGAATTTCTTTAGAGTAGGATCATCTTCCTGCTGTTTGATAAAGGAATCGTGGGATATCTCCAAGGGATCATCTTGGATCTGCGCATCATTATCTTCAGAATGTGAAGATTGTGGCATATTGAGAGCTTGAGCCCTAGTGATTACTGCATTAGCAGATTGCATATTAACATTTTCCCAATTAGAAATTTGCTGTGGAGTGCATTCTTTCACTCCATGAATGCGACCGATGATAAGATCAGCGATCGGATTCGGCAAGAGACATGCTTGCACCTCTCCTGTAAAGAAAGGCGTAGCAATATTGATAATGGCAGTGGAGTACTTCTCCAATGTGCCACCAAATGTTACACATTTGACTATATTGCCTGTAGCTCGAGAAGGATTTACGAGTGATTGCCTCACTCCAATTGTAGTGCACCCCGAGTCGAAAAGAATTGATACCGGAGTACCATCTATTAGGCCCCTATTAAAGACAAGAGCACCCCTTCCATTATGCGCGATTGACGCATGGAGAGCGGGAAGTGGGTGACCGCAGCTTAAAGTAGAAACTGTGGTTGGATCGAATAATGTTTTGCATTGCGAACACTCAGATGCTCTAGCAAAATCGAAAGCGGAATTTGCTACACTATTGGAGTCTTTTTTATCATTATTCTGATTATCGGTGTCGTGGAACTCCTGTTGTGCAGAGTTAGCCTGGTAATAAGATTTACCATGTCTTTTGTGTTGTGATCTACCTCGGTTATAATTGTCTCTATAATTATTATTGCCTCTGTTATAACCCCTATTTGGGTTTGAATCATAATATTCATGATCATAATCATCATGCTCATTATATTGAGTATCCCTGTAATATTGTTTCTTTTGTCTCCATGAAGCACTTGGGTAGTTCCTATAGCTACTCCCTTTCCGAGAATTTCTAACATTATGGGCACCCCTCGCGTGTCGAGGACTATCAGCCCGATTCCAGTTCTTCGAAGAAGAACTCTGATTTGAGTGGTTATCTTGGTTTTGATACTTATCCCAATTAACCTTTTTATCAAATTTATTTTTAGCTCCTTGGAATTTGTGTGAGTAATTCTGATTATATTCTGTTGCCGAAGCAACTGGCATACTCTCTTTAATGTTAGAGTTACCAAGAATCATGTCAGGGTGTGCCGTGGCATACTGGTCACAATATTCTTCCATTTGCTTTATTGTACTAGGTTTACGCTCATGTAAGAACTCTAGGAATGATTTATTTACAGAAGACATGACCTTGTCTCTTAGCAATAAATCCGTAAGACCATCAAATGTTTTCTCTGTTTTGGATAATTCAATCCATCGTGAAAGTGTAATTCGTGCTTTTGAGATGAATTCTGAGAATTCTACACCTACCTCAGGTCTCATTGTTTTAAACAAAAGACGATAACCTTCTTCAGACAGCTGATATCTCTTTATCAAAGCTGCCCTAACAGCATCATAATTATCTTTGTCGGCCTCTTCAACAAAATATAACTTACTCAGAGACTCCCCTTTTAGATTTTCAGACAACTGATTCACATACTGTGATTTGTCAACATTATGAGATCGACAAGCCCGTTCAAATCTAGAAAGCCAAAATGTTATGTCATCACTGGTAGGGTTAAACGCTGGTACCTTGACCTTGTACACAAAGGGTTTACCATTACCACCAGATGCCTGATTAACATTACTCATACATGTCAATTTTAATTTCTCTAATTCCAACTCATGTTCTCTTATTGCTTTTCTCTCTTCAGCTTCTCTATCTAATTTTTTTTGTTCTGCAGCAGCAGCAGCTTCTAATTTTTTCTGTTCTGCAGCAGCTTCTAATTTTTTTTGTTCTGCATCAAATCTCCTTTCCTCCACTTGCATCTGCAATTTCTTAAGTTCAGCAGCAGTATCAGCTTCTTTTTCTAATCTTTTTTCTTCAGCTAAGGCTTTCCTTTCTTCTGCAGCAGCTTTTTTTTCTTCTATCTGAAGTTTTCTCTCCTCAGCCGCAGCTTTTCTTTCTTCAACAGCAGCAGCAGTTTTTTTCTCTTCTGCAGCTAATGCCTTGTCATATTGAGCAACAGCCCATTGTTCTAAGTCTTTTCCAGTCTTATCAAGAGATTTTCCTTGAGCAATGAAATAATCTAATGTAGACATATTGTCTTCCTAAATCAGAAACCTGAAAAAGTAAATAAATTACCCTCTTTCAAGTTAATGGGAGACAAGTCTATACCTTAGACTTAGTCTTAGTCCAAACTTGTATGGTTTATAATAACCAATGATAACTTGAGTACCTGTGGACAACAATAATTGTATCTCAAATACTGTGGGGACAAGCCTTACAAAGGTCTTGTATACCTCAATGTAATCAAAGATCACTTGAGTACCTGTAGAAAAAATATTTCCCTTTACCAATCACTTTGGGAGACAAGCCTTACAAAGGTCTTGTACATTTTGTTTTATAACAATAACAATCAGAAAGTACTGATCTGTACTATATTATCAGTGTATACCACTATACGTCATATGTCAACTAAAGACATTACAAATGACAAACAAGAAAAGACAATCTGAAAACATTTGCAGAGATCAAATTAAATTAACTAGGAGAAATGAAAAAAAAATGATCACAGAATCCGTGATGATAACTGCCATAAGATAACAAGACAAATAACGCCACAGTGTATAAACATAAAGGTGTAAAAAACTGAAATGAAAGGAAAGATGAGACCTACAATTATACAAACAAATCAAACAAACTAAGGAACACAAAAAATGTTACAAATACAAATATGAAACAGTCGTCACAACTAACGAAATATTTGCAAACTATGTTGCATGCAAATTTCAATTAAGAAATTGCTCCCTATCGAACGCCAGAACAAGACCAATATCACTCGGTATTTCCTGTTCTAGTCACCACCCATCCAGGCCCGCAACATATAAACACCTACACATATAAACGAATAACATGTAAGCATAAATAGCATATAGCATACAATATCATTTATGTCATGAATGGAATGTGTTGCAGGTATAGTGTTGTAAAGCAGGCACAGTTTATTTTAATACTAATAACTTGCCACTTTATTCAGTAATAGATTTAATTTTAAACTATTACACTGTCAATTTTTCTCTGTTGAGCATATGAAGATCCAACGATGAACTATGCACTTTATGTTCAACACTGTGATTCTTCTGTACGTTGAGAAATGTCAACAATATTGCTCCAGCTATTTTCTACACTTGATACCACTGTCCTGTGTAATACTGTCTGTACAGCGAAAAACTGTCAACAAGCGCTGACCCAGATACAGCATCCTATCGGTAATACAGGTCAAGCTGACATCGACTGTATAGCTGTCCTACTGGTGTTGATGTGTTCAAACAAATGTTCTTTCAGCTGTAAACTGAGATTCTCAACACAAAACTGCGTAAGCTGGACCCAGGAATCTGGCTCGCCACTGTAAAGTTTCAGGTTTCTGTCTGCTCTGTTGAAGTTGCTTTCACACACACACTGGATGCTCTGTAAGGAAGAGTGGTGTGTTGTTGAGATCAGGCATGCTCCAGTCTACCCAGCTGTAAATGGGTAACTCACCCTAGTCCTGAGTTAGGGAAGGCAAAGGCTCCAGGGGAAGCAGGCCCTAAACTTGGTCACTTCAGCCGACGCAGGATGGTGTATGTATGAAGTAGAAGTGTAGAGTGTGATTACCGCGAATGGTGTACTGTTCGTGTGCTGACCAATATAACCACTCATACACATGTGTCTACAAGGCACCAATGCAGACTGCTGGAATCTTAGTTTACTCAATTTATTCAGACGTACACACTGGGACATACGAGTACATCATGGTTCGTTGACATATCAATTTGTAGGTATACATAGCAGATCTGAAGTCATGACACATTCAGAAATAATGGCAGTACATCAAAAGTTCAATGTCATGATACATTATGGCCGCATCCCCCTATCTGACTAAACGCGTCAGTGAAGGCAGATCGATAAATAACTAAAGTTACTTGACGTCCATAGTTTTGTAGTATATATTATGAAACCACGAAAGGGGGTTTCTAGCAGGATTGAGATCTCTCTGTCACTGTCCGATAATAAGATAAATAATCTGTTCTCTTGGCAGTGATCAAAACATATGATGACCGAAATCCAACATGGCTGCCTCCCTGAGTTGTCGTTCACTCATTCATAGGAAGGAGAATATAAGCCAGAGTTAATTTATAATGGGTATATAAATGATTTCATAAATGTTTCCATACAGCTCTGCGGTGATCAGGTTAATTCACGTAGCCATAACCGCTGCAGGAACATCTGTCATCTTCGTCGATACAAAACACGACACTAGCATAGCGAAGCACAAAAGTCAAGCTAGGCCTAACCGACGAGAGATCATCAAAAATAGGAGCTGGGTTTACCTGGAGTCCGAATCATCTATATACTGACATAAGGAGAGTCTCTAACACAAACTATCGTAGAGACACCATCTCCTTCAGAAGAAAAACCACTTCGTAAGACATTTTTTTTCTGACGAAAGGACCAGCTCTTGAAAAACGTACCCCGCCATTTGTAAGCAGTACATCGGAACTCATCACGACTTGTCAAGACAACTCATACTTCCGCTAGACCGGAATACAAGAATCTAGTCCCTCCTACCCATCCAAAATATACAATATAGGACTGATTCTACTTGTACTAATAATATGTAATACATATGAATTCAGGCCATAAACACAATAAGCAAATTAATATATTTTCTGGCCCTAAAAAATAAGTACAAACGCAAGCGCAATATCCTTGCGCTGGATCAATATCCAGAACGATTACTCCTATAATCAAAAGTGTGAATCAAACATGGATTATCTCGCTTTTACCATAAACAGCATTTTCATACACAAATAAATGAATGTCTAGGAGGGTTATGAATGAATGAATGAACACAATAAAGAAATAAATAAAATAAATAATAATAATAATTTTATCAGTACCAGATTAATCTAATATGTGGACAGCTCATTTCTGATGTTAAAATGATTTTGAAACATAAATTTTAAATGGTATTTTCTTGACAATTGTTTTCCTAATCTTTATAAAACTAGAACTATCTCTATTCATCACAATCATTCATTATTGACGTTAATGTTTTTTTGTGTGTGTGTGTGTCTTGTGTTGTCCTCTTTGTTACGCCAAGAAATGACCTCTTCTTGTGAAAAAAAAAAACGAAATGGTAGCGCTATCTCATTGCTGGTCATAGGTGAAGCTTCTACATTTTCGTGCCACACTTTTACCGTGTATCCGTACTTCTGAAGCAAATTGGAAATGAATGAAATGACTACAGGATAATTTAGTGACGTCATCAGGGCATGCAGTATAGAGAGCACAACATAATTATTTCCCATCTTGACTTGGCGGGTGACTTACTCGTATCAAATATCTGAGGAGGCAGCACGCAGGCTGGACAGCTTTGCTTTTCAATACTTATATTTAGTCAAATGCATATCGCGACGTGAAACTATTTTTTTTTTCTTTCGGAATGTTCATTTTAACATCAGAAATTAGCTTTCCACATATTAATCAGTACTGATAACATTATTATTATTTATATCAAATATAATGTGTTACATCAGAGTGCGCTTTCAAGCAAATTTACAGCTTAATAACTGTTTTTGTTTTATTTTGTTTTGTTTTGTGGTATTTTATTTATTTATTTTTGCTTTTACAAAAATGCTTCGGCTTAGCCGAAATTCGACTTAAGCAAGTTCCGTTTAAGTGGACTGCACTGTATATATTTTAAATGACATTTGAAATAAAGGGAAAACCACACACATAAAAAAAACGCAAATCTAACAAAGAAATGGCAGTAACTGCAGATATTTTGGTTTCAATCAAAGCCGATATGTGATAACATAAGCACTGAGGTAGATCTGCAAGAGGAATACAAATATATGTAAGGTGTTAGCTACTGTGAAAAGATATTTTTTTAATGTCACCAGTTTCAGATTTGATTACTCGTCAGAAATCTCCATTGGAAGCCGACGTCCACCAAATTAGTGGCAGGACGGGAGTAATTCCCCGTTGTGATTGGTTGGTCATTAATCACGTGACAATGTCACGGGAGCGATAGCCACGTGTGACCCCGTGTCGTGTTTACATTTATCATCCAATCAGACATTAGTTCGCACGTGTGCGCGATTTCTTGCCCTTTTATGTCACTACGTGTCATTTTAGGACTCTCCCGGTTATTATGAAAATTTAGCCAACACAGGAAGGACAATGTTAACTTGTCCTGTCAGTAACAATGCTTTATGAGAAGAAAATATCAATATTTTGTTTAATAAAAGAACACAAATACGCGTGCGGAAATGAAAAGTAATTTTATTACGTCTCACATGAGCAGCGCGCGTATTTAGATCTCACTGAACATAAAACTTCCGGGTACGCGAAAATATGTAATGCGTCTGACTAGGACAAATGACAACGAAAATTGCTACGTTGCGGCCACACGACCTTCATCGGGGGTAAACGAACGAGATTTAAAAATAAATACATCGACAACTAAAGAAAATACATTTTAAAATAAACCAACATGATAGGACCGGCAAAGGAAGTAACTGGCGCCGTTGTCATGACCTCCAGAAAAGGAAGTAACTGGCGCCGTTGTCATGACTTCTAGAAAATGAAGTAACTGGCGCCGTTGTCATGACCTCCACAAAAGGAAGTAACTGGCGCCGTTCTCATGACCTCCACAAAAGGAAGTAACTGGCGCCGCTCTCTGACCTCCAGAGGTTAACCAAATGGTTGATTCATCGTTTTTCTTTGCATCCCGTACGGAGCATGGAGTCAACAGAGGGTCCCCTCTCAGGAAGCTGGTCCCCTCTCAGGAAGGTGGGCCCCTCTCAGAAAGCTGGTCCCCTCTCAGGAAGCTGGTCCCCTCTCAGGAAGGTGGGCCCCTCTCAGGAAGCTGGTCCCCTCTCAGGAAGGTGGGCCCCTCTCATGAAGCTGGTCCCCTCTCAGGAAGCTGGTCCCCTCTCAGGAAGGTGGGCCCCTCTCAGAAAGCTGGTCCCCTCTCAGGAAGGTGGTCCCCTCTCAGGAAGCTGGTCCCCTCTCAGGAAGGTGGGCCCCTCTCAGGAAGGTGGGCCCCTCTCAGGAAGGTGGGCCCCTCTCAGGAAGCTGTCCCCTCTCAGGAAGGTGGTCCCCTCTCAGGAAGTGGGCCCCTCTCAGAAAGCTGGTCCCTCTCAGGAAGGTGGTTCCCTCTCAGGAAGCTGGTCCCCTCTCAGAAAGCTGGTCCCCTCTCAGGAAGCTGGTCCCCTCTCAGGAAGGTGGGCCCCTCTCAGGAAGCTGGTCCCCTCTCAGGAAGGTGGTCCCCTCTCAGGAAGCTGGTCCCCTCTCAGGAAGCTTGTCCCCTCTCAGAAAGGTGGGCCCCTCTCAGAAAGCTGGTCCCCTCTCAGAAAGCTGGTCCCCTCCCAGGAAGGTGGGCCCCTCTCAGAAAGCTGGTCCCCTCTCAGGAAGGTGGTCCCCTCTCAGGAAGCTGGTCCCCTCTCAGGAAGGTGGCCCCCTCTCAGGAAGCTGGTCCCCTCTCAGGAAGCTGGTCCCCTCTCAGGAAGGTGGGCCCCTCTCAGAAAGCTGGTCCTCTCTCAGGAAGGTGGGCCCCTCTCAGGAAGCTGGTCCCCTCTCAGGAAGGTGGGGCCCCTCTCAGGAAGGTGGTCCCCTCTCAGGAAGCTGGTCCCCTCTCAGGAAGCTGGTCCCCTCTCAGAAAGCTGGTCCCCTCTCAGGAAGCTGGTCCCCTCTCAGGAAGCTGGTCCCCTCTCAGGAAGGTGGGCCCCTCTCAGGAAGCTGGTCCCCTCTCAGGAAGCTGGTCCCCTCTCAGGAAGCTGGTCCCCTCTCAGGAAGCTGGTCCCCTCTCAGGAAGGTGGGCCCCTCTCAGAAAGCTGGTCCCCTCTCAGGAAGTTGGTCCCTCTCAGGAAGCTGGTCCCCTCTCAGGAAGCTGGGCCCCTCTCAGGAAGCTGGGCCCCACTCTGGAAGCCTGAATTAATCACATGCTCTTGCAGTCGTGGTTTCTGTGGCAGTTTGTGTTACATGATGACATATTAGTTGCCTTGTACGACATGCCTGATGGTGCAGTAATCCGATTCTTTCTATTTTCAGAGACCCCTGAGAACTGGACGGGTCATAATTTTCTTAAGACTAGCCACGAAATAGAGGTCAACATGTATTCGGTTAAATAACAGCTAAAGAAATTCAGAACGAGGCAAAAATGTGTTGGGTTTATGGGGCGATAAAAGTAAAAGACATTTCCAGATGCTAGCTAATAAACTTCAAAAAAAGTGCCGGATGAAGGAGCATACATACACAAACAGGCACAAAAATGGTGTCTTTTATAGACACAGGGCACGTTTCTGTCGCTGTTTGGAGGAGAGGAGGAAGGGATGCAACTTTGTTCTTGTGCAATTATTCAGTGCCATGTTACGTCAGGGACTGTTGGACTGTAGGCAGAAATATTGGAATGTTGTTTCCCTTGACCATGCATCAATGCGACATTTAATCTTCACGCAAGCATCGACTGTTTGTCACCTGATCATAATGTGTAAACACGAATGTTCGAGATCCTAATATTTCTACTTCCCTGGAAATATTTGCATGCATACCCCTTCTTAGCCTCGCCACTTTTTACGCTTTTGTTGCGACGAGAGGGGAAGCTAATCATCAATCCAAAACCGAACCAATTGGCGAGTCGCGACAGTGGCTTCCCCTTGCTATCCATCTAAACGGGCCAGGTTTCAACTCGTCGCTGTTCTAGGGGCCTCTGAATTCTTATAAACTCAGATTTGTCGAGTCGCTGAGAGCAAACACTCAAACTCATAAATAACTCGAAGAGTCTTATTGGCTCAAATAGGATCTAATCTTCGCGAATTTCTCCAATTTCGACAATTTGCTCAGCGTAATTGTCGAAGTGGGACAACAGAACGCGACGGGGCAGTCGGGTTCCGGATTAATCAATCCTCCAACTTGACCTCGTCTACTCAGAATCGCCGGCTTCCACCGGCCGGTCCCGGCAGTTAACTCGGAGTTATCCATCTAATAGAACAATTACTTCTTGTCTATTGCCTGAACAAAAACACGGCTAGGGGACCGCGTCTACTGAATGACGGGGAGCCGTTATTTTCTCGGCTTCACTTCGTAATCGGGATGCGAGCCTTAGTGTGGACTTGTCCAGTCAAATGATTAATGAGTACAGATAAATATTTGATCAACAGCTCGCGAGTATCCGCAATCTATGTTATGGAGAAAAATAAGCACGCACGAGACAGTATGAGGGTGGCTCTTTTCCCGGCTTTTTCTTTTTCTATGAGGGCTCGGGGGGTTGAGCGCGCGGCAACTAGAAAGGATCGTGAGGGGTTTTTACTTGACGATACAAAATAACATTCAAGAAGGAAGAAAAAAAAAGAAGCTAACAACATAGACAAGATTGAAGACATAGAGAGTTAAGTAGTTATTCCTGCAAAATGTTTTATTGGTTTGTTCCCCTGCAAGAAGCAACCAATTATTCTCAATGTTCAAGTGAAACAGTGTGACATAAGATAATAGTATGGTGAGAAGGGGAAATTATGGGCGGCAGACTGTAGATCTTTTTTGTTTGTTGTGGGTAGCTGGGGATAAGAACATATACATTTGATTTATAACATAATTTTTTTTTAAATGTTATGAAAATAAAAGAAATCAAAATATATTTTACTTTTTTCACAAAATATTGAAATTAAAACGTACAGATAATGTTAGTGGTGGAAGTGAATGTAGCATTGGAAATTTAGGGACCTTTGTGGAGATTATGGGATGTGTAGAGGAGCGGTCTTCTAGAATGATCGAGACGTCGTGTTTAATTTTTTTTTATTTTTTTTGCCAGCGTCTACTCATTTTTTTTTTTTTTGACAAAAAAAAAATAAAAAAATAAATATAGCAATCATGAAGAAGTAAAAGTTGTAAATAAAGAAGATGTATTAAAATATAAATCAAATGTACAGATAAGATGGCATGAGAGAACCAAGTATATACATGTTTTCTTTCACCTCGTGATCATTATCCTCATCATCGTCGTTATTATCATATTTTCGCCTTCGTAGAGCATGACTAGTACGTCTTGTTAGCTGTCTATTTTCGAGCTATGGTTTTTATTTCCGGTTCAAATATTGTACGTTCTTTTCTCTGCAGGTGTTATGTTCCTTGTTATATTCTAATGTATTGTCAGTTATTGTAGCTGCCCTACGTCCTACTCAGTTATTATCATCATCATCTCAGCCCGTAACCCGTCATGGGTCGTAAGGGTGCCATGGTGGAAGCATCAGCAGACAGGGTCCTCCGCTGCTCTCTATCCTCAGCAATGCGTACAAGTGTGGAAAAACCGTGTCCTGCCCATTCTTTGATGTTATCAGCCCAGGATTTTCTCTGCCTTCCTCTTCTCCGTTTACCTTCGACTGTTCCCTGAAGGATCGTTTTCGAAAGGGAGTCATGACGAGTTACATGCCCAAACCAGGCAAGCTTTCGACGTTTCACTGTTGACAAAAGTGGTTCTTGGTGGCCTGCATAGGTGTTTATCTTCTCTCTAACATAGACATTTGTTTTGTGCTCTTTATAGCAAATGCGCAAAATTCTTCTATAACATTTATGCTCGAAAGCCTGAATCCTTCGCTCCGTATCTGCAGTGAGTGTCCAGCCCTCACACCCATACAAGAGAATAGATAATACAAGTGATTTGTATAATTTGATCTTCACAGGAAAAATGATGTTACTTTTCCAGATCTCATTCAACCTTGTCATGGCAGCTGAGGCCATCTCAAGTCTTGTCTTGATTTCTTTACTTGATCTTCCATCACTACATATAGTGGACCCGAGATATTTAAAGGTGTTAACTTCTTCTAACGTTTGCCCATTTAACGTAATGTTGGTCGGAACATGTTTCTTATGGCTATTCACCAATATCTTGCTTTTTTCTATATTAATTTCCATCCCATACGTTCTTGTTACTTTCTCCAGTCTAGAGGTAAGGTCTTGAAGTTCTGATTCTGATCCAGCTATCAGATCAATATCATCAGCAAAACGTAGGTTGCACAGAGGTCGGCCTCCAATCGATATGGTTGATTTATAATCGTAGAGAGCCTCCTGCATAATATGTTCTAGATATATATTAAAGAGCACTGGTGACAGGATACATCCCTGGCGAACTCCTACAGTTGTTTTGAAAAATTCTCCAATGTCGTTGCTTGCAAAAACAGCACTGCTTGCGTCCTTGTATAGTGCTTCAATGATATCTATGATGTTGGTATCAAAATTGAATTTTCTCATTACTTGCCATAAGCCTTCATGCCAGACTCGATCGAAGGCTTTTGTGAAATCGATGAAGTTAGGGTATAAATCGTGTTGATGTTGGAGATGTTTTTCGATAAGTAATCTAATATTGAAGATTTGTTCTGAGGTACTTCTTTTTGGTCTAAAGCCAGCCTGTTCCTCTGACAAGATTTCTTCCGATTTCTGTTTTATTTTGTTCAAAAGTATCCTTAACATCACCTTACTTGGATGACTAATAAGGCTAATGGTTCTGTAGTTCTTGCACATTTTTAGATTTCCTTTCTTTGGAAGCGGTATTACTAATGACTGCGTCCATTCTTTTGGCCATTTTTTTGTACTCCATATCTTCTGGCAAATTGTTGTCATGATTTTTACTATATCTGGTCCTCCATATTTCAAGACCTCTGCTGGGATATTATCCACACCCGGTGACTTTCCTCCTTTCATCGAACATATAGCCTCTTCCACTTCTTCCCGTAATATAATAAAGAAGCAGAACACTAGACAACAGAAAAACAACAGACATGAGTGGCTTACCCAGGATGTGAACCCTGGACCTTCCGTGCGACAACACCGCCTAGCTATGCAAGCGAATCACACTGTCCTCCCTGCCATCTGTGACAGTGTGATTCGCTTGCATAGCTAGGCGGTGTGGTCGCACGGAAGGTCCAGGGTTCAAATCCTGGGTAAGCCACTCATGTCTGTTGTTTTTCTGTTGTCTAGTGTTCTACTTCTTTATTTCCTACGAGTGCCTTATAACATACCTTTATATTTGTTTCATATGAATTTACTGTTTGCAGGCCTCGTGGTTTCCCTTACTTATGTGTTATAAATGTTTATACAATACCAAAACCTACCCTCTGTCCTGTTCTTACTGTTCTAAGTCTACTATCATACTGGACACAGTATTAAGGTCTTTGTCTTGTTGGACTAACCGATACTGATATATAGGGGAACAACAGAAGTGATTGCGTCATTAATAGGCTGAACTGCCCATGGTAAACTTCCGGTGTTATGTATAGAGGTTCGCACTAATGACCTGTCATTGAAACATCCTTTTTTGGGGATGCGTAGATGGCAGGGAGGACAGTGTGATTCGCTTGCATAGCTAGGCGGTGTTGTCGCACGGAAGTTCCAGGGTTCAAATCCTGGGTAAGCCACTCATGTCTGTTGTTTTTCTGTTGTCTAGTGTTCTGCTTCTTTATTTCCTACGAGTGCCTTATAACATACCTTTATATTTGTTTCATATTAATTTACCCTTTTTTCTCAGTAGTTTTACCTTCCCTGAGCATCAATGATAAACCCAGTGGATATGATGAAAAGTAATCGTTAACTCATGTAATCTGATGAACAAATGTGGCTGGACAACGGAAAACGACTTCTGCCTGATTTAATCATGTTTAAATATACATACGAACTAATTAAAATGTTAATATAATAAATATGTACACCATGATGTGTCATCATCATCTACTCATATGCTGAGGTTGCCAGCCTCTAATGAACCTGTTCAACCACCAGTGAGTTCAACATGTCAAATGCAAAATATAAAATGATATAATGGTATATGTTACAACTTACTCCGTATAATCAGGTTAATTTACAGACGTCTGGCACAGAAATACTTCCGATTAATATCGGGCCACAGGTTTTGAGGCCCTCTTACAGGTAGTCGAGTATTACTTTAATCATAATCCCACTTCTATTTATAGCTTCCCAGGAATTTGTGATTTCCAATATTATAAAGTCCAGCTTTCTTGCTTGTTAATTTCAGATCTACAATACTTGGTCCAATCCTCGTTATTGAAATCATACTTTTCTTCGATCCTGGCTTGTCTGAAGGTGTCGTCTTGACTCAATGGAACACAGTGCTGGAGTCTAAACTTGTGCTATAATATAAGGGACTTTTCGCCCTCGTTCTCCCAGCCTTCTACGCGCGGAAAGTCGCCAATCAAACGTAGTCTAGTTTAATATATTTTATATGGACCAAACAGATTAAAATGTTTGACTTTAGTATATATCTTTCTTCCCCCCCCCCCCACTTCCGCATGACCGAGGTAATTTCATGATCCTCCCATATAAGGTATTAACACTCCCGCTTTTTAGATGACTCATGTCTGTAATTCATAACAAACCTTCAGTTTAATTTATCATAAATGCTAACAAACAGGAGTTCACCAGCGATAATGTTGCATAACATTTCTCTCACGCCGAAAGTACATTTGCAGTTCATCTTTCGATTAACCATACGAGAAGTATGGGTGCCAAGCTTGGTGGGGGCGAAATACGTTCACGTCTGTTTATGCTTTACATAAGTAAGGCCGATTTATCTGTCTGCTCCCAGCTGGGTTGTAAACGTTGTATCTTCCCATGATAGATCATACGAAAAGAACAACGCGAAATCTGAGCCATGCGCTACAATATGAGAGAAAATACAGATAAAGAAGAGATTAATGGAAGGCACAATATATAGAAAAAGACAGGTAGAACACGGTAATATGGAGAGCACGGTCATTTCATGACAGCCCCGGGGAAACATCCCTCTATTGATTTTTTTCCGTACTCAGTTATTTAGACTTATTGTATGTTCTTTTATCTGCCATGTGCGTTCGCTAGTTATCAGCTGTTATTTATGTTCTTTAACATTCCGTTGTTGTTGCCAGTTATATTCTATATAAGCTCTTCTAGCTGTGTCAGTGGTTGTTAATCTTATTGTTTGTTCTTTTATCTGTTTCTGGTTCCAAGTCATATTCGAACATTGATTGTTCTTCTATGTGACACATGAGGATTCCCAATCATATTATATGTTCTGTTATCTGGATCCCATTCATATTCTAAATAGTATATGTTCTGTATCTGTCCAGTATGGTTCCGATAGTCTCTTGAGAGGCAAATAAAAACTCGGACCACTAATACTTCAAGCAGGTCGTAAGAGACTCAACACCATTGAGCTCCCCAAAGACCTTCAACAAACACAAAGCAAGTCTTTCTGTCATGTGACATTAGCTCAAGTCACATGACATGTCTTCCTCAAAATTTTCATTTCTGTCCCCAGTTTTCTTCTCCGTGTGTTTTTGGGTGTACCCCTGCCTCTCTTACCCCGGGCATTCCAGCACAAGAACTGCCTTGTAATGCTATCAACAGGTTTTTCTCAATGTGTGTCCTATCCATCGCCAGCGTCACCTTCTCATCTCATGTTCCACTGGCACTTGTCTGGTTCTTGTCATTTCATGTTCCACTGGCACTTGTCTGGTTCTTGTCATCTCATGTTCCATTGGCACTTGTCTGGTTCTTGTCATCTCATGTTCCACTGGCACTTGTCTGGTTCTTGTCATCTCATGTTCCACTGGCACTTGTCTGGTTCTTGTCATCTCATGTTCCACTGGCACTTGTCTGGTTCTTGTCATCTCATGTTCCACTGGCACTTGTCTGGTTCTTATCATCTCATGTTCCACTGGCACTTGTCTGGTTCTTGTCATCTCATGTTCCACTGGCACTTGTCTGGTTCTTGTCATCTCATGTTCCACTGGCACTTGTCTGGTTCTTGTCATCTCATGTTCCACTGGCACTTGTCTGGTTCTTGTCAT
Source organism: Oreohelix idahoensis (assembly GCA_024509875.1). Taxonomy (NCBI): domain Eukaryota; kingdom Metazoa; phylum Mollusca; class Gastropoda; order Stylommatophora; family Oreohelicidae; genus Oreohelix; species Oreohelix idahoensis. The sequence continues at coordinate 24,086 of JAMPIV010020351.1, forward strand.
CAGCTCCACTGACCTTGGTGACCTTGTCGTGCCGTGTCTGTCCTCGCAAGAACCCATTTATGAAAGTTTTTGTTGTTGTTCTCCATGTTTCACATCCATACAATATTTGACCGACTTGACATTTGACCGACTTGACATTTGACCGACTTGACATTAGAACTGAAGATTCTTATTTTTTATGTTAGACTTGATTTCTTGTGATCTCCATATATTTCCATATATTGATATCGTTATCTGTCTGTCCAGCTGTGCCTATATTGCTTCTAAGTTATATGTATGATCCTACATCTTGCAAGGATGTCTCTCCAGCTGTGCCTATATTGCTTCTAAGGTATATGTATGATCCTACATCTTGCAAGGATGTCTCTCCAGCTGTGCCTATATTGCTTCTAAGGTATATGTATGATCCTACATCTTGCAAGGATGTCTCTCCAGTTGTGCCTATATTGCTTCTAAGTTATATGTATGATCCTACATCTTGCAAGGATGTCTCTCCAGCTGTGCCTATATTGCTTCTAAGGTATATGTATGCAGTATGATCCTACATCTTGCAAGGATGTACCTTCAGCTGTGCCTATATTGCTTCTAAGGTATATGTATGATCCTACATCTTGCAAGGATATCTGTCCAGCTGTGCCTATATTGCTTCTAAGGTATATGTATGCAGTATGATCCTACATCTTGCAAGGATGTCTCTCCAGCTGTGCCTATATTGCTTCTAGGTTATATGTATGATCCTACATCTTGCAAGGATGTCTCTCCAGCTGTGCCTATATTGCTTCTAAGTTATATGTATGATCCTACATCTTGCAAGGATGTCTCTCTCTCCAACTGTGCCTATATTGCTTCTAAGGTATATGTATGCAGTATGATCCTACATCTTGCAAGGATGTCTCTCCAGCTGTGCCTATATTGCTTCTAAGTTATATGTATGATCCTACATCTTGCAAGGATGTCTCTCCAGCTGTGCTTATATTGCTTCTAAGTTATATGTATGATCCTACATCTTGCAAGGATGTCTCTCCAGCTGTGCCTATATTGCTTCTAAGGTATATGTATGATCCTACATCTTGCAAGGATGTCTCTTCAGCTGTGCCTATATTGCTTCTAAGGTATATGTATGATCCTACATCTTGCAAGGATGTCTCTTCAGCTGTGCCTATATTGCTTCTAAGGTATATGTATGATCCTACATCTTGCAAGGATGTCTCTTCAAGTGCAATTTTTAAATTATTTCTTGCATTTAATCTCATTATCTTTGTTTTCTCCCTATGTATTTCCAGACCCACTTGTTGTGACCTCACAACAAGTATTTTCATTTTTATCTTGCATCTGATTACGGTTATTGGTCAGAATAAATTATTTCCTTTAGTTGATCTGTTGTATGTTGTATGTTGTATGTTGAAGTTTTGTGGTTTAAAATTTCTACCGGATTGGTTAACCAGCGCCATATCCAACTCTCTTTAGTCGCGTTTTACGACATGCATGGTAGGTTACAGTGTTATTATTCTGTGCCCCTCTTTACACCCCAGTAACACACGGGTGGTGCCTGAGAACAGCAACTTCATTGTGTTAAAAAGAAAAGAGCTAAAAGAAAAGAAAGAAAGGACAGAACATGCTACTGCAAGAACACACCAAACCACCTCGGTGCATAATTACTGATGGAGTCAGGTGAACCTGCGGCGGTCAGGTGTTTTTTTAAAAATTCAGTCAATGTATGTAGCGTTTATCATGTTTAATATGTGGTCACTGAAGATTGTGTATTTTCTTACAATATCTTAGCACTTGGCTACAGCCATCAACTTATGTATTTCCTAACACTGTCTTAGCACTTGGCTACAGCCATCGACTTGTGTATTTCCTAAAACTGTCCTAGTACAGTACTCACAAGCCACTGCTAACTTAAAGTCCTACATCAGAATACCTCCTCTGGTATTGTTAATGTCTTTCGTCTCGAGTTACAATATGTGTGATTTAAGCTTCAACAAGAAACACTTTCAAAGAGAAATTCTGACGCAGTCCAAAGATGACTAACTCTAACTGGCAGCTCCAGCTTGCATGAAGAAGGAAAATGTAATATCATCATCATCATCATCATCATCATCATCATCATCACCACGTTCTTCAAGAAGAGTAGACCTTTAACAAACGTATGCCAAGTTTTCCTGTCACGTGACATCAGCGTAAGGTCTTCTCCGTGTCTTATCTGTCTCCTGCTACTTCCCTTACCCTGGGGACTCCTGAATAATGACACCCTTGTAACGTCATCAACAGGTTTCCTCAATGTTTGTCCAATCATCAACAGGTTTCCTCAATGTTTGTCCAATCATCAACAGGTTTCCTCAATGTTTGTCCAATCATCAACAAGTTTCCTCAATGTTTGTCCAATCATCAACAGGTTTCCTCAATGTTTGTCCAATCATCAACAGGTTTCCTCAATGTTTGTCCAATCATCAACAGGTTTCCTCAATGTTTGTCCAATCATCAACAGGTTTCCTCAATGTTTGTCCAATCATCAACAGGTTTCCTCAATGTTTGTCCAATCATCAACAGGTTTCCTCAATGTTTATCCAATCATCAACAAGTTTCCTCAATGTTTGTCCAATCATCAACAGGTTTCCTCAATGTTTGTCCAATCATCAACAGATTTCCTCAATGTTTGTCCAATCATCAACAGGTTTCCTCAATGTTTGTCCAATCATCAACGGATTTCCTCAATGTTTGTCCAATCATCAACGGGTTTCCTCAATGTTTGTCCAATCATCAACAGGTTTCCTCAATGATTGTCCAATCATCAACAGGTTTCCTCAATGTTTGTCCAATCATCAACAGGTTTCCTCAATGTTTGTCCAATTATCAACAGGTTTCCTCAATGTTTGTCCAATCATCAACAGGTTTCCTCAATGTTTGTCCAATCATCAACAGGTTTCCTCAATGTTTGTCCAATCATCAACAGGTTTCCTCAATGTTTGTCCAATCCTCAACAGGTTTCCTCAATGTTTGTCCAATCCATCGCACTCATCTCTTGTTCCACTAGCACCTGTCTGGTTCATGTCACCAATTCACGTGCCAGTCTACGTGATACGGACTGACGTGGTGTCTAAGTATGTTTAAGATGTTTGTCATCCCATGATCCGTCTTCTGCAGCGTGGTTCTCTATTCCTGGTCGCTTCTAGTTTAAGGTTATATCCACGCGACGCTGGGTTATCGAGATATGCCTTATAAGTTGTCACTACCAACTAACTGTGTGTTTCCTAATATAGGCCCATTCATTTACCGTTGCCATCTGTAGGACGTCCATGAACTCTTCATCTCCCCAAGTCATGGCTAAGTAACCAGTGGGGGCATATCTCAAAAGGTATTCAGTATAGTCAATACCTGACTGCTGGTTGAGGTGAAAGGTTATAGTAATAATTTATACTCGTCTTTAGCTCCTGCACTCGAACTATTTCTTCCTGTTGTTCAATGTCTTCAAGCGACGATTGGTTTCAACTTTTTTTTTTAAATCCACAGCTGGCTTGATGCTGCCTTCACCTCTAGGCACGCCACTTGATCCATGTAGAATGTCACAGTTTGTTGGTTTCTCACCGGTACCAGACCGTTTGGACCGATTGCCTCTCCCGCCACCACCACCACCTTTCTACCCATACATTCCGCTATACCCAAACAGTGCTGCAGTCGCTGCTGCCATGGCAACACATCATACTCTCCACCCAATGTTGCTGTTCCAGCACCACCTCGCGGCTTTATCTGCATCTCTCAACTCCACGGGCTCGAGTATCATCAACAACAGCATCCACGGCTTAGGCGGGGTCAACATCAGCGGCATCATCTCCACGTCAGCGCCGACATCAGCAGCCACTAATACCAGTCCCAGCAGTATAATCAGCAGCATCGCCAGCAGTAGAAGAGACAGCGGCAGCAGTGGAATCTCCCATGCTCCAGTTCTTCATACCCCAATACGCACTGCCAGCAACACACCAACCAACCCGGCCACAACACCCAGCAATAGCAACAGCAGCAGCCCGACCAGCGTGTGTGGGTTCAGACCTAACAAGAACACCAGCATTGCTGACCTGAGGCTGAAAGCCAGGCAACATTTAGCCAGCCTAGGGATCTAGCTCGTATCGCTTATCTAGTTTGTTTTACTTCTCAAGCTCAGCAAGTGTAGGCCTACCACCATGAGATCTCTCAACATACACACAAATAATAGGATTATCGCAACCAGCAGGGAACTCATGATAGGCCTATTCTTTACGATTTCTAACAGCCGTGGGATTTTTAACGTGCGCAACTTGCACACGGGACCTCCTATTTTTTCGCCCTTATCCGAGAAGGCTAGGCATTCAGGGGAGAGTATGACATTATTAGGACCACACGTTCTGAAAATATATTCCCCTCAACTGGGAATCGAGACTTGTTTAACTTTTAAAGTATTTGTCATAATCTCTTGAGTTTACTTATTTTTTTGACACAACTTTTTCCTAAGCTCTACCAAGTTGTCAATTATTGCTTCCCCTCCCCCACCTCACCCCCGCCGTCTTGCTAGTATCGTGTCAGTCATGAGTCAGTTCTATTCATATTGTCTCTTTTACTGCCAATTTTTTCTCCAGGCTTCCCTGTCTCGGACAGTCCACAGTCCGCTCATTTTTTCTTCATTGCCTTTCTTATTTCTCAGATTCTCTCTCTCTCTCTCTCTCTCTCTCTCTCTGTTTGTCTCTCTGTCTGTCTCTCTCTGTCTGTCTGTCTCTCTCTCTACAGCTCTTATTACAGTGATAATAATGTGGTGTCTTTTTTTTTTTTTATGTACGTCCTCAGACTGTCAGTAAAATAATAATATAATTAAATCTGCACGTTTATTGACCTCCATGACAATAGTCAGTTATATCATGTGTGACTTCTTGAGTGGTATATGGTAACATGTCATGTGTGACTTCTTGAGTGGATCTATTGTAACATGTCATGTGTAACTTCTTGAGTGGATCTATGGTAACATGTCATGTGTGACTTCTTGAGTGGATCTATGGTAACATGTCATGTGTAACTTCTTGAGTGGATCTATGGTAACATGTCATGTGTGACTTCTTGAGTGGATCTATAGTAAGGTATGTCATGTGTAACTTCTTGAGTGGTATATGGTAACATGTCATGTGTGACTTCTTGAGTGAATCTATAATCAGTCATGTCATGTTTGACTTCTTGAGTGGATCTATAGTAAGGTATGTGATGTGTGACATCTTGAGTGGATCTATAGTAAGGTATGTGATGTGTGACATCTTGAGTGGATCTATGGTAGGGTTTGTGATGTGTGACATCTTGAATGGATTTATAGTAAGGTATGTGATGTGTGACATCTTGAGTGGATCTATGGTAAGATATGTGATGTGTGACATCTTGAGTGGATCTATAGTAAGGTATGTGATGTGTGACATCTTGAGTGGATCTACAGTAGGTATATCATGTGTGACATCTTGAGTGGAGCTGTGTGACATCTTGATTAGATCTATGTGACTTCTTGAGTGGATCTGTGTGACTTCTTGAGTGGATCTATGTGACTTCTTGAGTGGAGCTGTGTGACTTCTTGAGCAAACTGTGTGATTTCATAAGTGGAGCTATAGTAAGGTATGTCATGTGTGGCTTCTTGAGTGGATCTATATGACTTCTTGAGTGGATCTGTGACATCTTGAGTGGATCTGTGTGACTTCTTGAGTGGATCTTTGTGACTTATTGAGTACATCTGTATGACTTCTTGAGTGGACTGTGTGATGTCATGAGTGCAGCTATAGTAAGGTATTTATTACAAATAAGGGAGGGAAACCTGAGGCCTGGGTAAGCCACTCATGTCTGTTGTTTTTCTGTTGTCTGGTGTTCTACTTCTTTATTTCCTGCGAGTGCCTGATAACATACCTTTATATTTGTTTCATATTAATTTATAGTAAGGTATGTCACGTGTAACTTCTTGAGTGGATCTGTGTGACTTCTTGAGTGGAGCTGTGGGACTTCTTGAGTGGATCTGTAGTTACGTATATGTCATGTGTGACATCTTGAGTGGGTCTATAGTAAGGTATGTCATGTCTGACTTGATGAACTGATCTATAGTAATGTATTTGTCATTTGTGACTTCTTAAGTGGATCTATAGTAAGGTATGCCATCTGTGACTTGATGAGCTACATCTATAGTAATGTACATGTCATATGTGACTTCATGAGTGTATCTTTAGTAAGGTATGGCAGGTGTGACTTCATGAGTGGATCTGTTGTAGCATATATGTCATGTGTGACTTCTTGAGTGGATCTGTAGTAATGTATATGTCAAGTGTGACTTCCTGAGTGATTCTATAGTAACGTAGATCATGTGTAACTTATTGAGTGAAGCTGTGACTTCTTGAGTGGATCTGCAGTAATGTATATGTCATGTGTGACTTCTTAAGTGGATCTGTTGTAACGTATATGTCATGTGTGGCTTTTTGAGTGGATCTGCAGCAATGTATATGTGTGTGTGACTTATTGAGTGGATCTGCAGTAACGTATATGTCATGTGTGACTTTTTGAGTGGACCTGCAGAAACGTATATGTCATGTGTAACTTCTTGAGTGGATATGCAGTAACATATATGTCATGTGTGACTTCTTGAATGGATCTGTAGTAACGTATATGTCGTGTAACTTCTTGAGTGGATTTGTAGTAAGGTATGTGTCATGTGTGACTTCTTGAGTGGAGCTGTAAGACTTCTTGAGTGGAGCTGTGTAACTTCTTGAGTGGAGCTGTGTGACTTCTTGCATGGAGCTGTGTGAAATATCGAGTGCATCTGTGTGACTTCTTGAGTGGAGTTGTGTAATTTCTCGAGTAGAGGTGTGAGACTTCTTGAGTGGATCTGCAGTAACGTATATGTCATGTGTGACTTCTTGAGTAGAGCTGTGTGACTTCTTGAGTGGATCTGTGTGACTTCTTGAGTGGATCTGTAGTAATGTATATTTCATGTGTGACATACTGAGTGGATCTGCAGTAGCATATGTCATGTGTGACTTCTTGAGTGGATCTGCGGTATTGTATATGTCATGTGTGACTTCTTGAGTGGATCTTCAGTAACGTATATGTCATGTGTGACTTCTTAAGTGGATCTGTAGTAACGTATGTCATGTGTGACTTCTTGAGTGAATATGTAGTAACATATATGTCATGTGTGACTTTTTGAGTGGATCTGCAGTAACGTATATGTCATGTGTGACTTCATGAGTGGATCTGCAATAATGTATATGTCATATGTGACTTCTTGAGTGTTTCTGTAGTAACGTATATGTCATGTGTGACTTCCTGAGTGGATCTGTAGTAACGTATGTGCCAGGGAGTAAACCCTGCAAAAAAATCAGTGCAGGAGGAGTCTTGTTGACAATCCACCTAAGAGAAGGACAACTTCACACAAACCCGGGAAGGAAAGACTCGTCAGTCCGGAAAGATAGCTTTCCTAGGAAAGACAACTCTGATGTAAAACAACTGCTGCCTTGCAGGAAGGTCACGGAAAACCAGAGGCTTGGGAAGCAGTCCCGAACAAATGCATGCTGAAGACGGATGCATTGGGCCGCAAGGCGCACAACATACTGCAACGCAAATCACCTTGAGATGACAGAAGGCGAACGAGGAAGAAGAAGAAGAAGTAACGTATGTGTCATGTGTAACTTCTTGAGTGGAGCTGTGTGACTTCTTAAGTGGAGCTGTGTTACTTCTTGAGTGGAACTGTGTGACATCTTGAGTGGAGCTGTAATACTTCTTAGGAGCTGTGTTACTTCTTGAGTGGAGCTGTGTGACTTCTTAAGTGGAGCTGTGTGAGTTCTTGAGTGGAGTTGTGTGACATCTTGAGTGGATCTGTAGTAATGTATGTCATGTGTGACTTCTTGAGTGGATCTGCAGTAACGTATATGTCATGTGTGACTTCTTGAGTCGATCTGCAGTAATGTATATGTCACGTGCAACTTATTAAGTGGATCTATAGTACTGCATGTCACGGGATTGCCTCCCCTTGCTTTGCAGTAGTGGTCCACTAATGGTCACAACACAAGCGTATCTAAAAGTAGGTCGTCCAATGTATCTCGTATCTTCCCGCGAGATTACTCTTGGCAAAGATGTAGATAGAAGAGGAATGACTTTTCTACCTTAGGGGAGCCTTCACAAGATATTCCCAGAAGTCAAGAACAAAACGCTGCTTAAGGGCTGAGCAAATTTGTTAACTTATTATCTGGTCCGTCGCCTTTTGTGAAGGGGTTATGCTATGATTCTGGCCCGTCAAGCCCCCAGTTGGAATAATCCAACGAATGCCCTCTTATAAGTAATGGCTCTATATTTATATATATATATTTATCAAGAAAAATTGGCTCATACGTTTGCTTTCGTACAAATAAACTGAATCAACTATTATTGTTTAGTTTAAAATAACATACAACAAATTTAATAGTCAATTAGTTCAACAAGTTAAAATAAGGATTAAATGGGGTGAAAGTTATATTACATTTTTCCTCATTGAGGTTTTGGTAGGGCGTGAATAATACTTATGTCTGTATTTTTTTGCTGTAGCCTGTTACACACAACTTAACTCCAGCTGAGTCCTGCAGCCGTAGTTTCCGTCATTCCTTTTTGGTGATGAGTACACTTCTCCACATAATTCGTCCACTGTAGGCGGTTGGTGGTGATACGCTTCTCTCACACTAGTGGCGTAGGAACTTCAGTACTTAAGTCTGATGTCTTGTAACCACAAACTGTGACAAATTAGAAATAAACAAATGCCTCAGTACATTTGTTCTCCGCAAACTAACAGGCCCATTTTCATGCACTCCACCCACCAATGTTAACCTCTCAGAAGAATTAAATTCCCGAGCACACAATGTAACTCAGGGAATATGATGAAAATTCACCAATATCCTTCTGGGTGTCAACTAGGAAATTGCGTCTGGAGTGCATGAATAATGATTTGCCTTAACTACAATTAAAAAGGTATATAAATCTCACAAAATGATTCTATACACTTTAGGCACATGTGATGTAATTCACTCATTACTCGTCGCTACTCCCGTCGGGGTCTAGGTCATCTCTGCTGTCGAGTTTCCCCACACGACTAGTCAGAAACAATCCCCATCTCTTGCAGTAGTGGTTCATGAATATACTATTTTCATATGTTGAGGTTGCCAGCCTCATATATACCCACTTAGCAAGAAACTTGTAGAATTAACATTAGTAAATAATTTGTTTACACTTACCCCAAAATTTTGGGAATACACACGTCTCCTGGCACAGATTTAGAATGGACCCACAGCCCTGTAGTTATATGCTTTCGAATCACTTAAGTTTGAGCAATTCCTCTTATGACGGGTGAAACACTTGGTCTGGAAATCTATAATTCCTCTTATGACGGGTGAAACTCTTGGTCTGGAAATCTATAATTCCTCTTATAACGGGTGAAACACTTGGTCTGGAAATCTATAATTCCTCTTATGATGGGTGAAACACGTGGCCTGGAAATCTATAATTCCTCTTATGATGGGTGAAACACTTGGTCTGGAAATCTATAATTCATCTTATGACTTCTTGTTATAGAATTCCCAATTTTCTAGTCTTGTATTAAAATGGCGGGTTTACTTGTGAATTCCAAAGTTGCCCAATACTCGATCTGGTACTTATACAAGGTAGTTGTGGAATTGTAAGTCCTATCCTCTTTCCTCTGGCTTGTAGAAGGTGTTTCGTTGATGCTGCGATGCAGTCTGTGTTGTGTGCTGTGACTCCGAGTTTGTTAGATTATATCTCACAATCCTTAGTTTCAAATCTCAGCTGTGTTTCCGCCGAAAGTTCCAATCAAATCATAGTAGATTCTGGCGAACCAATCCAATCTATCTAGCACTGTTTGGGTGGGGAAATTTATTGTTACTCATCCCATGCGTATTTGAAAATATTAAATTTAATATACACGCGTGACCTCTTACACAGTGATGTCATATCGTTACCTAAGACTTCCGTCACACCTCTGTTTATCAGAATAATCTGCATGCCTACACCAGACAGATGTCTGGACAGCCCGTGTGGTCTTCTTTCATCTGATCACAAACCGGCTTGTGTCAACACGATCAGCCGCTTCCCAATGGGGTCAAATGTTTGACGGCCACGTTTCTACATGTGTTCAGACAGATTCGGCGATAAAATATTATTGCTGGCCGGGTCATCAAACCTTGCAAATCGTAACAACAGTCTGGGAGTGGAGTGTGAAACAATAAGATACGCATTACTCCCATAGCAAATACTGCCATAGGGGAGTGACGTGTTAGAGACTTCACCATGCTATGTCCAGCATAGAGCAAAATAGTGAAAATAACGAATGAAAAGGCATGATTTATGCCAAATAAAAGCGATGAGTGAGAAAAATGAAGAAAGGATACTGCCATAGGGTTGAAGATGTGAGAGATCACACAAAAGGACATGTACAGACGTGTCGTCACACTGCAGAACTCATGATGTTAGCATGTTTGTTGAATAATGACAGATAAAAAAATTTTCATGTTTCGTATTAATCATGATTCTATAATTTTGTAATACTGTTACTGTCATGTTGTATTTACATCAATGTTGTAATAATGTTACAGTTACAGTGTCTTCACAGACATATGAAATAATAGGACTTCTCAACCTGCAACTTTTTCATATGAGGCAACTGAATGTGAGGTTTGAGGCAACTGAAGGTGAGATTTGAGGCAACTGAAGGTGAGGTTTGAGGCAACTGAAGGTGAGGTTTGAGGCAACTGAAGGTGAGGTTTGAGGCAACTGAAGGTGAGGTTTGAGGCAACTGAAGGTGAGGTTTGAGGCAACTGAAGGTGAGGTTTGAGGCAACTGAAGGTGAGGTTTGAGGCAACTGAAGGTGAGGTTTGAGGCAACTGAAGGTGAGGTTTGAGGCAACTGAAGGTGAGGTTTGAGGCAACTGAAGGTGAGGTTTGAGGCAACTGAAGGTGAGGTTTGAGGCAACTGAAGGTGAGGTTTGAGGCAACCGAAGGTGAGGTTATGCATGGGGATGACAGTCTCATCAATAATTGCTACATAACCCTCCCCACAACAAAAAATCATGTGACGTGGTCTAGCGCAGTTTCATACTTCCAAAGGTCCAAGATGGATGGCTTCAGCAAGAATGGAAAACATCCATAGAAGCCTTAAATCTTCAGAAACTAATGTGGATCTACTGTCCGAGTCATACAGGTCATACAGACTAGCTTTGAGAGCATTGATTGTGGGGACATTGGATATCGATAAGGGAAAAATACTTAATGACAATTAGTGATCGCTTGTTAGAGAATGAAACTGCAAATGATGAATCATCAAGGCTAAGATTGCTGGAATTTGGCACTAAATGTAAGACTGGCAGGGATGGACATATGAGAGGATGCATCTGTCGTGTATACAACCAATGCACTACATGAACAGTTAGCATTCATACCCTTTGACATTTGCTGTGAGAGATTGAGCACCAATGGGTTTGCTCAGAGTGCAATGAGGTCAATTCTGATCAACAATAACAAAGTATTGACATGCTCTTGTATCTTGGTGCCAGTTTCTGTAGCTATCTGTGTTTGATATGATGACATCACTAGCCCCATACATAACCTCATATTAATTGTCTTGTACGACATGCTTGAGGAATCTGTAGTTCTATTCTTTCTTTGTCTCATAAGAGGCCCCCGGGGACTACACGGGGCAGAGGCCCCCAGGGACTACACGGGGCAGGATACATATGTAAATATCATCCCCAAGTAGCACAGGCCTTCAACATACATTGTCTCTGCTTCTGTTACCATGGCAATTCCAGAATAAAAACTGCCAGGTAATGCTATCAGAACGTTTGTCTCAGTGTGTGTCTATCAGAACGTTTGTCTCAGTGTGTGTCTATCAGTACGTTTGTCTCAGTGTGTGTCTATCAGTACGTTTGTCTCAGTGTGTGTCTATCAGTACGTTTGTCTCAGTGTGTGTCTATCAGTACGTTTGTCTCAGTGTGTGTCTATCAGTACGTTTGTCTCAGTGTGTGTCTATCAGTACGTTTGTCTCAGTGTGTGTCTATCAGTACGTTTGTCTCAGTGTGTGTCTATCAGTACGTTTGTCTCAGTGTGTGTCTATCAGTATGTTTGTCTCAGTGTGTGTCTATCAGTACGTTTGTCTCAGTGTGTGTCTATCAGTATGTTTCCTACTTATATTCAGGGTACTCTTCTCATCTCTTGTTCCACTGGCACATGTTTGATTTTTATGTTAGTTCCACAGATACACACACTCACACAAATACATGCATGTGTGCATGCATATGTACTCACCTACATGCATGCACACATGCATGTGCTCACACACACATATTTTTTCCTTTAAATGTTATATATTTGTGAATGAACCTTTGAGGTAGAGCTCTGAAGAGAACATACGAGAAAATGGAGTCAGATGTCATAGAGTTTTTATCATCAGATTATTTGGTTGATACAAGCATGACAAAAACTGATGACACCATATATTATCATCATCATCATCATTTATATCAGTTCCATAAGGAGCACAGGGCTGTAAATGTTGATGGCCACAGTTTTCTATTTTAGGACGTCAGTTTCATCTGTGCCTATGAGATCCCTGCTACCTCAACTTCCTCTCCCACTGTTTTCTATTTTAGGACATCAAGGGAGCCACGCTGGTGTAATGGTTACCACACTGCACTGGCGATCGGGTGATACAGGTTCACGCCCTGGCGAGAACATTTGAAGATGTGTCATCGACCGGGACCTGGACTGAAATAATTCGAGCCCTATTTTGAGACATCAGTTTCATCTGTCCCTATGAGATCCCTGCTACCTCAACTTCCTCTCCCACTGTTCTTTAATTTCTCATTGGCCTCCCTTTTTTCTCTTCCTCTGTATGTCAAATCAAGGGCATGTCTAGTTATACTGTTTAGTGGTTTCCTGGTGGTGTGTACTATCCATCTACACTTTCCTCCTGCAATCTCCAGCTGCACTAATTGTCTGATTCTCTTCCATAGGTCTATATTATTTAATAACATCTGGCCATTTTAAATGGAGGCTGTGATGCCATAAAGTAGCAAGACATTGTGTTAGTGTTGACAGTTTCATTCTGTTTTCTTGCTGCAGAGTTCCAGACTTTTTTCAGGAAGTTACAGACAAATCTGGCATTACTTCTCCTGGCACTCCCATGCAGGTAAAGCTGCTTACCTCTTCAATCATTAGATCACTGCCTTAATCAGATCTGCCTGTTTAATATGTATTCTTCTTTCCTTTGTTTTATTTACAGTAATGCATTGTCCTGGTTTTGGCAGCTTATCCTGCAAATCTATCTGTCTTCCCGTGAATGTTTTGTTATTTAGGTGATAGTAGACACAAGATCTACAAAACCAAGATTATCTAGCTATTTGTCAAATGACCATTGCAATCATGTTTACTTTCCTTCTCTTGTCCATCTCCTGACATAATCTATAAATATAAGGAAGATTGTTAGTGAAAGCAGACATCCTTGTCTGACCCCACTGTCTGTTGAAAAGGTTCTGAGAGTTTGCCTTTATGGACAGTTCTACTGGTGGCCTCTTGATAAAAGTTTTAAATGCTTTTAATAAACTTGTGTGGGAATCCACATGACTGTGCAGTCTATCCTATAAAATGTTTTTTTAAGTCCACAAAGTTGATGTGTGGGGATGTCTACCATTTATTTCACTGCTCTATGATGATTCTGAATGCTGCCTATGTTCTGTACACGTATCTTTCTGTTTGAAATCCTGAGTTGAACATGTTAGACTTCTTGTATTCTGTCTAGCAATAACTTTGGTCAGAATTTTGATTATATGTATACTTTTGTGCACATTTACACTGTATATTGTGTTTTATGTGCTTACTCTGATGTATTTGATCTTAATCACAGATCGAAGACTCATCTGTGGACTCTCAGTCTTACAACATCTCATCTGCAATGATTCTAGTCCAGATGAAATGAACATGAAGTGTCAATTGTGTGTACATGTCATTTATTGTTTTGATGTGACCTTCTTTCTGTGTCCGAGAACAAGAGTCATAAAACTGGAGTCATGAACTCTGAGATATTAACAAATAGAGGTTATGAGTCATAAAAGAGACAGATGGAGAGAAAGTAAAGCCCAAAAGTAATGTTTTACTGAGGGAAAAAGTGACAGTGTGGGGTGGGGTGGGGTGGGGGAGGAGGGAGAAGAGAGAGAGAATGCAAGATCTTCATGTAGCTGATACATTTCTCACATATTTTGTAAATAAAATCCAACTTGATGTTCTGAACAAATAAAAATCCAGTTTAAAAAAAAACCTATACACTCTTGTAAGATTTGTATTGTTGCAGAATGAGCTGAATAAAAACAAGAGAGTCAGTCGTTAATGCTGTGTTTAACAACATATTTGTTAATACGTGTCACATAACTGGATAAATTGTAATTTAAATTTGATAAAACCTTAATCCTTTGCACACAGCGTGGCATTACCCATGTGTATCTTAGACCCAAGACTCACATTGTCTACATTCCTGAATTACTGCATTTGTTTGATTTGTTTTTTTTTCAAATAAAAGATGCTACTGTTTATATAATTCAACATGTATCATTACATTTCATATCTCAATCAAAGTTTGCTTACCTTGTAAATCATTAGACCACATAAACAGTAACCTCCCTCAAAAAACATTTTTTTTAAAAGTTGCCCAATTTATATGTAACTTACAAATCTGTCTGACAGAATTCAGTGTCTGATGGCTCATCACATGACAGATCATATGACATTGTTTCTATACTGTTAACTTGTAATCCAGTGCTAGTAAAATATTTCAAGTCTGACATTATGATGGTTTGGTGGGGGGGGGGGGGGGGGGCGGGGGAGGGGAGAACTACAGTGGTGGTCCCATTCTCTTTAAGCAGTGAAAAATGAACAAAACAACGTCTGCAACAAACAGATCAAGAACAACAACCCGTTATGTTTTAAAAGATTGTCTTTCCATTTTCTGTCGTTAGTTTGGAGATATACTCCATTTCACCTAGCAATGTTGATATACACTGCCATCATTCTGGGTCGGTCTTAATTGGCTCCTCAGAGGAAGTTACCCCGGACTTTCTGAAAACAGGCAGGGTTGCTAACCACCATTAGTCGATCCTATTCATTAGGTAAGAGAGGTAGAGAGAGGGAGACCAAAAAACACACGGAGATGGGAACTGAAAGAAGACATGGAAAGATCTTGAATAGATGGCACAGGACAGGAAGACTTGGTATGAACCTGTGGGAGCTGAAGGGTTAAGTGTCACTGATACACTTCCTTAAAGGGAGGAGTTACAGTAAAATGCTATTTTCATAATTATCCGCAGGATTTCAGTACAAATGTACTTGATTAACTCTTTGTCTCCATAATTATTTTCCACACTGTGCCATAATTATTTTTTGAAGAATTCTAAACGGTGAAGTGTACTATCTTTTAGTGTAAATTTTATGTTAATCTTTTTTGTGAGCATTGTACTTATTATATACCAAACTGTAGGGAAACGAATAGAGAATTGTAATATATAACGTCCTTGGTAGTATTAACACAAGTGTGTTCGGTATACTTAAAACATTTTGCATGTACAATTGAAAAACACTAAAGTTAACTGTAGAATACAATCTTACCAAAGACAAATTACTCTTCTTCTTCTTCTTCTTCGTTCGCCCTGAAAAGGACGGTGGTTGCGTTGTGTCTGTTTACAACGTAGCTGTGATATCTGCACCTTTCGGTCGACACATCCGACTTCTGCACGGCATTTTTTAGGACAGGGTTTGCCTTCCTATTTCGATCCACACTCGCTCAGCCAGCCTGCACAGCTGCAGATTTTTCCAGGACCACCACGTGGAGGTGGAGTGCGGTCTTGACCAGCTCTGGTTCGCTGGTCCTGACGCAGGCAGTCAAGCTATGAGTCGCTGACTGCGGTCTCTATTGCTGCCGACAAATTACTGTTGTAGACAATAACATTTCTTTTTAGTCTTCAAACATCAAGTTAATCCATATACAAAGTTAAAAAAAAACATTGCTTATGGCCACAATTAGTACATTTAGTGTTATTCACACCAGTTTTTACTGTGGTCCATTGTAAGAAAAAAATAAATTATGCAATCGTGCATTACGTAATTTTCAAACAAATAAAGAAGAATAACGTATAAAAACTTTTTAATACTTGTTTAATGTTTTGATAGTATCCCTAGCTTCATCTTCTACCTAGGACTAGTGATTAGATGTTACGGTAGGTCTAGTTTTGTTGCTTTTTGATCGGCCAGAATATGATTACCCCCACTCATCAACTAAATCTAGTGTGTCTAGCTTTTCTGCACCGATTCCGTATTTTGACAACAAACTGTGACTACCAAACAATCATCATCAATGTCAGCAATGTTCCAAAGTAGTTTGACACAATTATTTGCTTAGGAGACTTAGAAAATGTAAATATAAAGCGTGACATATGTCTCTAGCAATAACAACGAAAAACGCAAACACGCAAATCATCACACAAATTGTGATAATAACATCAAAACACACACATGTCCTGCTTAACTACAGTCAAATTAGTTGTTTAAATAGTAGCGGAAGTCATTCCATGAGTTTTAAAATATAAACTGCATTAAACAGACGATTTTTGGGGTTTATTCAGGATAAACTAAAAACAACGCTCAGAGCGTTGCTCTGTCATGGCGAGTTGAATTTTGCAATGCTCAGAGCGTTGGTCTGGAGTCAAAGAGTTAACATACAACAACAATAGCTATACATACAAATGCGTTTGATGGTATCATATTATTGGTTGCCATGGAAATGGTGGCCATATTGGATTTTAATCATATATTTAAATTCATTAAGGCTTTTTTATTTCTTGAGTTATGACCACCAAAGTTGAAATGGAAGCTCATCATTGTATTTTAAAACTTTTGTCAGATTAGATTTTTGATAACTTTAGTAGATTCTGAGATGCAGAACACTGAAGTTAGTATCTTAAAATATTAGCACATTTTTCACAATTTTGCAACATTATTTACAATAAATCAAAATTTTGAAAAGATATCAGAAATTGGACATGAAAAAATGTATTATCTAATGGAAAGTATATGTACCAAATCTCATGTTGATTTATTAAGCAAGTTATAAGAAAATTAGTAAACAAAGTTCTGAGAAATTCAGGATTTTCTTCACAGGAAAAGCACACTTTGTTAAAAAATGTAATTTGGATATTTAAAATACACACTTAAAATTTGTTAGGAACAAATTAATTTGACATTTAGATTCAGGAGAATGTAAATTATCAGAACATAAACAAATAACAATATTCATTTTTTGTCCCATTTTGACTTAAAATATGTTAGGAAAAAATGATGTTGAATATTTAGATTCAGGAGAATGTAAATTATGAGAACATAGACTAATAACAATTTTCATTTTTTGTCCCATTTTAAAATGTGTTGCTGCTCCAGCCCTTAAAACAAAATATCCATACAGAATAAACAAGACAGAACAAACAAAAAAAACAGATTTAAGAACTAACAATCAAAACAAAGTTGGCATGGATAAGAAATAGTTTGAGATGGAATAAAGAAAACATAGCAACTAGTCATAGCTTAGTGTTGAACGCACAAGACAATAAGACAGTCAGGTGACCAAGAAATAAATGGAGAAGATTAGTAAATAAGATATGATAAGGGTAAATACATCCTGGAAAAGGCTGAAGAAGGCAGGACAGAAAAGAGTAGAGTTAAAGAATACTACTGAGACTTATGCTCTATAAGAAGCCTCCCAAAGCAGTTGATGTACAGCGAACTCTCCATGGGTAAGTGAACAGTAGGGGGACAAAAGAAACGCTTCAAAGACACACTGAAAGCATCATTGAGCAGCTTCAAAACTGATGTCTCCTCCTGGGAGACTATCGCACAGGATCGCTCTGCCTGGCTGACAAACATTACTCAAGGCGCTCGCATTGCAGAACAGAATTTAGCTGATAAGGCAGAAGGCAAGCGTGCTGCAAGAAAGGTCAGAATGCACAGCAACACTATTATTGACTCTAACCGTGTGTGCCCCGTATGTGGCAGGGCCTGTAGGGCCAAAATAGGACTAATTAGCCACATGAGATCACGGCACAGATGTGTCACAACTCAAGTCGGAAGCTGTCGCCATCTTCGCTTGCGATGGGCAACTATTATTATTATTATTATAAGAAGCACAAGCCACTGAGTGAATTATTCCATTAGAAATGAGATGGAACATCTGATATGAAATAAATTGATCAATTTTAAGCTGAATAAATGTTAGAATATACCCTTGACAAAATTTCACAAAAAGTACTCTCAACTAATTTTAAGCAATTTTGACGAATTGATTCTCACTTGCTGCAGCTGAAAAGTTGCGCTTGATAAAAAATCCTCCTTCACCAAAGTTTTTCTTCTTTGGCTGCTTTTTCTTCTTAATTTTTGCTGCATGATTTTCAGGCTCTTCAACAGGCTGCAAACATCGACAAGACAATACATTATTTTTACCATTCTGTTGCAAATAAGTGCTACAGCTACTACACAATTCAGCACTTCCTCAACAATTGTAATAATGAAGAAGGTAGATGTGACAAGCTTGGCCAAAAGAATCTGGAGGAAACAGTTTTTAATAGTTTCTGTGTGGTACACGACAATTTAAAATTGGATAGGAAAATGTCAATACTTTCCCTTTTAAAAATATTTTATATTCTTTGTGCTGTTTACAACTAAAAGTTTTGTGGTGTAGTAGATAGAATTGTAGTGTAGTTTTAATATTTTCCATTTTACCATGAAATGTTGCAGTACAATAATTACCATGCCTTAGCACCTTCCCACATCTGGGACTTTGTCTAAACACCTTCCCACAACTATAAATTTTGTCTAAACCCCACAACTAGGACTTTTGTCTAACCACCTTTCCACAATCTAACCAACTTTCCACAACTAGGACTTTTGTCTAACCACCTTTCCACAACTAGGACTTTTGTCTAACCATCTTTCCACAACTAGAATGTTTGTCTACCCACCTTTCTACAACTAGGACTTTGTCTAACCACTTTTCCACAACTAGGACTTTTGTCTAACCACCTTTCCACAACTGGGACTTTTCTCTAACCACCTTTCCATAACCAGGACTTTTGTCTAACCACCTTTCCACAACTGGGACTTTTGTCTAACCACCTTTTCACAACTGGGACTTTGTCTAACCACCTTTCCACAACTAGAACTTTTGTCTAACCACCTTTCCACAACTGGGACTTTGTCTAACCACTTTTCCACAACTAGGACTTTTGTCTAACCACCTTTCCACAACTAGAACTTTTGTCTAACCACCTTTCCACAACTGGGACTTTGTCTAATGACTTGTCCACAACTAGGACTTTTGTCTAACCCCACAACTAGGACTTTTGTCTTACCAGCTTCCCACAACTAGGACTTTTGTCTTACCAGCTTCCCACAATTATGACTTTACTTGACCTACCATTTGAACCTGCAAGTCCTCAATTACAGTGTTCAGCTCGCCTATCTCTCTCCTGTACTCATCCAACTGTGCCTCCAGCTTCTCTCTCTTCAGCCTCTCATAGTCCAGCTGAGCGTCAAGTTCACTGATGGTTCTGAAATTTGGTGAAGATGAAACCATATCAAAAATAACATGGACCCATAACATGAGAATGAGAGGGGTCAACAAGAGAGGATGATCTGGGTGACAATGGATTAAGGAATGGTGGGCATCTATGTGTGTCCTATCCAATACTAACATTTCTTCCTCACCTCTTGTTTCACTGGTATGCACATTTAACTCTTTCAGTCCCAAGCAAAAAAGTGGGTTTGGCCCAAGCAAAAATGGCCACCCCAGTGCGTTTTTATTGTTGTTGTTTGGAAATAATTTTTTAAAATGTTCATATGCATAAATAACTTTGTTGTTGTATATGAAACTGAAGGTAATTGGATGTACTTTACTCTTGTGCTACAAGTATAAAAGCTTTCATTGAAAAATGATGTTATTCAAGGTAAAATGGAGGATATGCGCTTAAAAAAAATGATTAGTTATTCAAGGTAAAATGGAGGATATGCGCTTAAAACAATCGCGTTAAAAATCTAAAATAAATATCTCAAAACAGAAACACGTTCACTCTTAAACACGTGCGGTATTTAAAAAAAATGTACTTGCAGTCGGAAATGACTTTGTGGGTAGTTATAATTAGAAACAGTCTCAAACAGAGGCACATATACTAAAGGCTTTTTAAAGTTGATTGGGCCAAGCGCGTCTAACCCCTGAGCCTTTATAAAGTCGATTGGGACTTAAAGAGTTAAGGTGCACTTAACTGGAGCTGAGGGCATATACTCAATTCCAGTCCAAGTAATGAGAATATTTTGAATCACAATCTGAAAAGACTAACAGCAACCAAGCAAACAAACTTACTCTTCTTTGTCTTTAATTTCTTTCAATCTCTTTCTGTCCTCCTCAATACATCCTCCTAGCTGCACATAGTTTTTCCTGGCCACTTCTAATAGTCTCTGCAGTTCATCCATTTTCATCTTGGCTCTGCCTGAAATTTTTAAAAATATGATAAAATTACAATTATGTGTTTTTTAATCAGTTCATTTGACTTGTCATGTATCAAGACTTTTTGTGAAAGAACGAATTTCTCTAATCTACGAATAATAATGCAAAGAATGAGTAAGAAGGGAGAGAAAGAGAGATGTCCATGCAAAGAGGCATTGTGGGATATGATCTGGCAAAATCAGCAAAAGTTGTCAGCTTGAAGAAAATAAAAAGGCAAAATAAAAAAAATGATGTTTGATTTGATTAAAAGTATCAGCTGAGATATTTATATTTTTTGAAACTTCTAATTCTCTGCTAGCAAACTGTATAGGTAACATTTGTCAAAAAACAATCTTTGATAACATCAATTGCATATTTAAATGCACTGAGCCATTCAGAAAAATCAATAAGATTCCAATTATTAAACCCAATCTTCTTTTACGTATACTATCTTGAAAGGCTCTTTACTTGTTATTAAATATTCTGATTGTAATATTTCCCTCTCCAACATTACAAAAGATTGTAATATTTCCCTCTCCACCAGTACACAAGCCCTTGACAGATATTTCTTCCATTAGCAAATATCGCAGTATCTCACAAAGCTGACAGGTTACCAAGTCTGAGAAAGTATATCAGCTTTAAATATGTAGATGTTTTAATCTGACTTACCTCTGGCATTATCCACTGACTTCTTGGATCTCCTGGCTCTTCTCCTTACTCCATCACCTTCCTCCTCATCCTCCTCACTGTCATCATCAGCAACTCCTTCTTCTGCCTCATCTAAAGAAAGAAAAATACCAAAAGCAAATGTGTTGAGGTAGTGCCCTCATTATTGTCAGATAGTTCTGATGAAAGGATAGAAGATGGAGAACAGCAAGAACAGAACATATGTCAAACATAACACGAGTGACAGCCAACAAAAATGACAGAGAAAAAGTTATTTAAAATGTTGCTGAAGTAGTCTCCTAATTTTTGTGAAATAATCCTAATGAAGAGAAGGAAGATACTTACTTACTTAGTCGTTCCCCTTCTACCGTGAAGTGTAGAGGTTTGGAAGAGAGAGCGCCAGACCATTCTATCAGCTGTCTTCTTCCTGGCCTGGTTCCATTCTAGTCCTCGGTCCTTCAAAGATTGTCTAATGTTGTCCTCCCAGCGAACTCTGGGTCGTCCTGGAGGTCTGGATCCCTGGCTCTTTGTTTCCCATGCTTGTCGTGGTAGCCGATCTTCTCCCATTCTGCAGACATGGCCAAACCATCTTAGTTGGGACTGTTCTATTTGGGTCTGCAGCGGATGGGATTTCAGGCCTTGACGTATCGTCTGGTTGCGGACCATGTCTCTTCTTGTTACTTCAACCACTTTCCTCAGATACCTCATTTCTGAGGTTTGGATCTGGCTTTTGTGGGTTGTAGTCATTGCCCACGACTCGCATCCATATGTCAAAACTGGGACATAGGTGGAGCGGTATACAGCCATCTTCGTTTTCTTACCAACCTCTTTCTTGCTGAGGAATCCACGATTTATGGCCTGAAAAAAGTCTCCCAGCCGCTGCTTTTCGAGTGGCCAACTCTTCTTTGATGCCTCCCTTTCGGTCTATAATAGCTCCGAGATATTTAAAGTGGTCGACCTGCTCCAGGACCTGTTCTCCCAACTTAATCTGATGTTTTCTTTCTTCTCGTGATATCACCATGGATTTTGTTTTAGAGCTGCTTATGACCACCCCTCTCTTCTCCAGCTCTTCCTTCCAGACTTGCAGGTTGGATTGGAGATGTGCCTCTGATTTAGCAATCAGGGCAACATCATCAGCAAATGCCAGCTCCGAAATATAGACCTGTCTCATCTTCCAGTACCCCACTGAATACTTTCTTGTTCTCTCCTTACATGCCTTGATGACATCGTCCATGAGGAGTATGAAAAGATAAGGTGACAGGATAGAGAAGGAAGATAAGAGCATCAAAAAACAGAACACAGAGTAGATGCCAATCATGTGACTGTTTCATACATAGTCCTAGCAATAGCTGACAAAAAATGACGAGGAAGAACTTAAAGTTATTTAAAATGTAATCAAAAACTTTAATTTGTTAATAACAAATAATCTAGCAATTGTAAATGTGGGTTGTATTAATGGTCACATAGGTAATAAATGTATATGACAATTATATTTGATAGTTTTGATGAAAGCTATAACTAAGTGTAAAAATAAGGACAACTGACTGTGTGGTGCCCTAGTTTTGAAGTATCCAAAAATCTAAATGAAAACAAAGAGAAAAACTGATAAAAACAATATATTTATACCCACATTGTGCTATCAGTATCAGAACAAGACGTTCTTCAAAGTACACAAAAAAACAAGGCTAACTAACACAAAACATGGATAACTAACACAAAACATGGATAACTAACACAAAACATGGATAACACACAAAACATAGATAACTAACCCAAAACATGGATAACTAACACACACACACACAACTACTGTGAAATAAAGAGGTGATGGGCCATTGTTACAACACCAATGGAGGTAAATATTTATAAACAAAGAATAAGTTGATCTGGACCTAATAAACTCAAATCTTGCAGCACAGACACGTAACCTCATAATAAAAGCAACCAGGTATTGAAGATGACCCAGAAAAAGAGGGACTGCTAGCATTGATGTCCATCTTAAAGAAAAAACAATAACAGCACACCAGATCACACTGTACTTAAAAAATCAGAATCCAATAATCAATCTTATCTGTGATGTTCATAGCAGAAGTTGTTGATAAACACAAGAAAAAGAAAGAAGACTGAGTGGTTGACTCCTCAAGTGGCATGAGGCTTTTAGTATTTATATCAAAGCATCTTAAGATATATGTTTTCCTATATTTAGCTGTATGCAAAAGTTACAACTTACCTGGCCCTGAACCACCTAACAACTTGACACAGGCCAGTTGGGCAAATCTGCAGGCGACATCTTGAGGGGTCTCACCAGCTTGGTTTGTTATGTTCATGTTTGCACCCATTTCTATCAGCCATTGGAGAATATGTATGTGACCTTGACCTGCAGCTGTGGTGAAGATTTTTGCTGGTCAACAAAATTTCACATCAGAGGACAAAAGAACTGAAATTGTATTCTACATCTGGTCATAGTTGCCATGTGATGATGACCTAACACTAAATGTAAAAACTCCCTCTCAACCACCAACAGAATACAGCTCCTAATATTATATTCCACAATTAGTGTCCACACCAAAAGTGATGATATTACACAACTCTGAAAATGAAATCTTACCACTGGCTCAACTGTTCAGCTGGTAGAGTAATACACATGCAGCAGACAGGTCTCTAGGTTCAATTCAATTTTAGACTGCTGTTTTTTTTTCATAAAAATTTCCTTGCACTCCTTATGGAGCATGGAACTTCAGCAGTTCCCCTTACAGTAAGGCTGCACCAAACATTCACAAGCATGGAACTTCAGCAGTTCCCCTTACAGTAAGGCTGCACCAAACATTCACAAGCATGGAACTTCAGCGGTTCCCCTTACAGTAAAGCTGCACCTTCTTCTTCTTCTTGCGATCGCATCTTTGATGATTACACCGTCAGACGAGTTCTCATGATGAATTCGACTGTTGTTTGAAGTTCCTCTTTAACAGTTGAGTCATTGGGCCAGTATATCTTTCTTAACTGGTCATACAGAGGACAGTCCTGTAGAACATGCTCAGCAGTTTGTTCGTTTAATCCACATGTGCACAGTGGTGAAGCAGACAATCGTAGCTTGTGCATGTGTTTATTCAGTTTGTTATGCCCTGTCCTGAGTCGAAAAATAGTTATCTGTCCGTGCCGGTCAAGAGTGTGATAGTCGTCTTTGGGTTGGTTCTGTTCTCTTCTGATAGTCTGGATAGCTCTCTTTTTCTCAAAGTATGTGACTTCATTATCTTCTTGTTCACATTCTCCTCCCTTTTTTGCAAGTTTATCTGCCTTTTCATTTCCGGGTACACCACAATGAGATGGTACCCACTGAAGTATGGTTCTCTTTTTGGCAGCTACCTTGTTTAGTTCATTTCTCAGATGCGGGAGTTTACCACCCTTGAGAGCTTGCAGGACAGACAGTGCATCTGTGAGGATGACTACCTGGTGGCAGTCAGAGTTGGTGTTATAAATCATATTTGCAGCTTGCTCTAGAGCTTGAACCTCAGCTGTATAGTTGGAACAGAATTTACCAGTGGGAATGTGCCTAGTCTCATAGTGGTTGTCAGGATATGAGATAAAGATACCGGCACCTCCATTCCTAACAGCATTAGTTGCTGATCCATCTGTATAGGCATGTATCCATGATTGATCGGGATAGCTTTCTTGGATCATACTCAATGTAGCAGTTCGTTTTTGCAGATCATTATACTCACATCCACTTGTGAGACCACTGACTGATGTATTAATTTGGAGGGCACTGCTGGCCTGCTCCCATGGTACAGGGTATAGGGTGGGCGTCAGTGGTGTTGTCTTCATGGATAGGTCTTCTTGATGCTGTCTTATAAGTCTTTTCCCCCGATGCACAAAGCTGCTACGCTTTAGACGTCCCAATGCCAGATCATCTAGTCTTGCCTTCATTGGGTGCATTGGCATACTGTTGTACTTTTCCATCTGGATCATGGTTTTTGTGTCTCTTCTATGGGACAATGTCTGTAATCCAGCAACCTTCTGCATCTCTGTTATTGGTGTAGTTTTCATGGCTCCTGTAATGAGCCTGAGAGCTTGATTTTGCACCTTGTCCAAAGACTGCAGATGTGAGTTAGCAGCTGATGACCATGCTGCTGAGCTAAACTCTAAGTGTGGTCTTATTACTCCATTATAAATCTTCTTTAGATTTCGTTCATTTGCTCCCCAGTTGGTACCTGCTAATTTTCTGAGTATGCCTAGTCGTCTTCGGGCCTTTCCTTCTGCGTTTTCAATATGCTTATTCCATGTAAGCCTTTGGTCAAATGTCACCCCAAGATAGGTGGGGTAGCTTTCTTCCTTGATCACGGTTGTCCCTAGGTGTATGTTAGCTGATTTGTCCTTGGGGGCGAGGGAGAACAGTGTTGTGGAGGTTTTGTCTGTGTTTATTGTGATAAGCCATTTCTCTGCCCATGACACTAGCATGTCTGCTGCCCGCTGCATTCTATAATTTGCTGTGGTGACATTTTCATCAGCGCACCAGAGTACTAGGTCATCTGCATATAAGGCAGCTTTAACTCCTGCAGGGAGATCTTTCACCAGGTCATTGATGTAAACAAGGAAGAGTGTTGGGGAAATTACTCCTCCTTGAGGTACCCCCTGATGGAGCAACACTTTTCTGCTCTGCAGACCGTCAAGAGTGACTCTAGTTCTCCTGTTATGCAAGTATGACTGGATCCATTTCATCATGTTGCCTTGGATTCCACTTCTCCTAAGTTTTGCAATGAGGCCATCTTTCCACACCTTGTCAAAGGCCTGCATGAAGTCGACCCAGATCGTTAGGACCTTTTTCTTCTCCTGGAAGGCATCTTCTATTGCTTGAGACAAGTAAGTAACTTGGTCTTCTATACTGTAGCATTCTCTAAATCCAGCTTGTTCCGGCACCAGGATCTGCTCAGACTCTAAATACCATTTCAATCTGTGGTTGACTATTCGCTCCATAGTCTTCCCAACACAGCTTGTGAGACTGATTGGCCGGTAACTTGCAGCCTCAGTCTTACATTTCCCTTTCTTTAGTATGGGTATTGTGATGGCTTCTCTCCATACTTGGGGTACCGTTCCTTTCAACCAGCTGTGGTTGAATATCTCAAGCAGTTTTGTCTTTGCTGCTGAGCTCAGATTTACTAGCATTTCATTGCTGATTTTGTCTGGGCCGGGTGACTTTTGAAACTTAAGCTTGGAAATAGCCTTCTGTAGTTCTCCTAGTGTGATGGGTTCCCTCATTGGGGCAGGAGTATCTGTCTGTCCCATGGTTGCCAGTATTTCTTTTCTTATCTCTCTCTGATGATCTATGTTAATGGGTAAGTTGCTTTCTGAACTGTATCTTCTAGCAAACAAGTCTGCAGCTTGTTTTCCTCTGAAAAGTTTGCCACCTTCATCCAATGTGATAGTCTGCCTAGGTGAGGAACGCTCTTCATTTAGAGACTTGACTAATCTCCAAAGTTTCCTGCCGTCTTTCTCAAGGTTCAGCGATGCCGTTTTAGTTCTCCAGCTTTTCCGTTTTTCTTCTAGCTTTGTTCTCTGAAACTCTGCTACAGCCTTTTTCCATTTGTTGTGAGTTTCAAGTGAAGGCTGAGACTCTGCGTCCTTTCTAGCCCTGTCCATAGCTTCCTGACGTTCTTGGAGTGTGCTGGACCAGTATGGTATGTAGTTACGCCGGCATCCTTTGGGAATGGTTTCTTTTGCTGCTTGTAGTATGCATCCGTTGAAGTCTTTTACCACTTCATTAATGTCTCTGTTCTGTACCTTGAGGGTAGACAGCAGCGTGTTCACCTGATGCCTGAATAAACCCCAGTTGGCTTTTTTGTAGTTCCATCTTGTAATGGCTGGGCCTGTACTGAGAGTTGCACTCTGGACAGTAAGAAAGATTGGGCGATGGTCGCTTCCCCCTAGTTGGTCTCCTACTTCTCTACTAATAGATCCAGCTATATCTGGTGTGGAGAAGGCAAGATCTGGTGTTGAAGTTGTGTGCCATCCTCTGGAGTAGAAGGTAGGAGTATCTGTGGCATTATTGACTAGGATTAGGGAGTGATCATCTTGCCAAGTTTCAACCTCTTCACCTCTGTGATCCAGATGGTTATAGCCCCAGCTCTGGGAGTGGCTATTAAAGTCTCCAACTGCTATAAAGTTGGTGGCTGGTACCTGTATAGAGCTGAGACTCAGGGGTTTGTTGTTCGGACAGTAATAGTTCAGGAGTTCTATTTCCATCTTGTCTACCTTTATCTGCAGCAGCTGATATTCTGCTCCATCCATGAAGGTTTTCCTTTCGTGTGCAGGAATGTTATTCCTTACAAGAGTAAGTACTCCTCCTTTTCGTCTATCTTTTCTGTCGGATCTGAAGCATTGATATCCCCTTATTTTGAAGGTTTGATCTGCTTTCAAGTGAGTCTCTTGGATACAGCAAACACTGACTTGCTTCTCATACAAGATGTTTTCCAGCTCTGTCTTTTTGCTGTATCCAGCCTGCTTGCTGTTCACTCCCTCTGCATTCCAGTGCATTATGACAAGTGGCACTCTGGGTTTCTCTTTTTCTGTTTTGTTTTGGTCAGTAGTTCTCCTCCGCCGTCTGCTGACTCCACAAGACGGTCTAGAGGGTCCTCCAGTAGCTGAGGGTGGGCTCTGTCGAGGCTCAGAGCCCGGCACTGCACCTGCCTGGTGGAGCTCCACAGGGCGAGCACCAGAACGAGATTTATTTGACGGTGTACTCTCCATAGAAAAAAAATAGCGAGTTGCATGATACTGTGGTTTCCGGTGCGCCTTCTGGCCCAGTATCTACGAC
Source organism: Oreohelix idahoensis (assembly GCA_024509875.1). NCBI lineage: Eukaryota > Metazoa > Mollusca > Gastropoda > Stylommatophora > Oreohelicidae > Oreohelix > Oreohelix idahoensis. Next base: position 52,155 of record JAMPIV010020351.1, read on the forward strand.
TTTAGCACCTGTTCAACGGGAGAGTGGGCTCATCCCTAATCTGTTTATGTTCCCAGTAGTAGACTATTCGCAAGCAGCCTGGGGGTGTCACTGCTCTGCGCGGACCTTGTTTACCGAGGCGGCGTCCGAGCTCGTATGGTGAAAATATGGTTGCGTTATCTTCAAAATAGCCCTGTCTTTCCCGTGTCTTTTCTGCCATCCTGCAACTTTGAGTTAGGGAGTTCTGAGCTCCAGTCTCTTTCCCAGGCATTTTATCCTGGCCTGGCACGCATACAGAGGACCCCACTTCTGGTTCTAATTTAGCAGTTGGGGATAGGTGGGGTAGCACACTGTGCATTCCCCGTCATCCAGGGGCTCTCCAACTATGCAGAGCTTGCACAATGCTGTGCTCTGGTTCTGGGCTCTCCCAAGGAATCCTCACGTCCTGCACAGAGCCACTTCCAGATACCCACCACCTGCCAACCCTCCATTGTAGAAATCTCCTGCATGCGGCCATCCAGTCAAGAGCCAGTATTAAGTCTGGTGCCCAAGTGTTCCCCCCAAGCTCAGTGTGCAATGCTGGGTTCTCATCATGCTGCAACACAGGGGGGATTGTGATGCTCAGCCATCTCTCTCAATTCTGCACCGATAAGTGACATCGGGGACTTAACTGTGCCTCAGTACTGGGAGGCCCCGTTTCCGGGTACACCACACACAGCCAATTGAGGCAACGGTCGCCGTGGGTGTGATAGACGACAAACAGTGAAGAATGAGGCAAGAAAGCATTTAACCCATGAAGTGGGGGTGGATTGGTGCAGACCAGAGCATGTACCACTCGCCGGTGGGTTCTGCATCTACACCTATAGGGTTCCACCCACTCCTCAGCCCATTTAGTCTGGCCCCTCACCCAGGACCTGTCCGGTTTGGGTGACCCTGCCAGGAGTAAAACTCCCGCCGGCATAGCTCCCGGGATCATTGGGGCGCTCAAGCTCTCCAACCACGGCAAGGTAGGCTTACATGTGGAGAGTAAAGCTGCACCAAACATTCACAAGCACTTGTAGCAGTGGTTTCTGTAACAATCTGTTTGACATAATGAGGTTGCTAGCTGTGTACACAATCTCAATTTAATCTGTAGCATGAATTGCCATAGGGAGCAATAGTGATTTTCTTTCTTTGTCTCATCAGAGACACCCCATGACCTACAGGGGGCGCTGCTTGTCAACCATTAAACCATTAGTGCTGTATGTTTCACTGACAGCTAGATGGTCTTTGGAGAACCACCCCTACAAGATAAGCACTCATATCTTGGCAGCAAAACAAACAAAGCTGAAGGAGCTGGTAGTGACATACAAATAAGAATAAAGAAGGCAATAGAAGCTTTCATTCCTTTTGGGAAATAAATGGAAATAACAAGAAATCAAGTGGGACAAAAATTCGAATTTTCAACTGAAATGTGAAAGCAATTCTACTGTATGGCTGTAAAATATGGACAACAAAAATGTTAGCCAAGAAGTTACAGACTTTGAAAAATGTATATTTGAGAGAACAGAAGGAATAAAATGGTATGACAGGATCAGCAATGTAAAACTGAGGGACAGGATCAGCAATGTAAAACTGAGGGAAAGAATCTGACAAATACCAGTGGAACAAGATGTCAAGAAAAGGCATGGCTTTTGGATGGAAAAAACCATTGAGGAAATCAGCTGACAGTGTTATAAGATGGCTCTTGTTCTGGAATCCCTACGTTAAAAGAAATAGATAGACACCGTATAACTCATAGAGAAGAGAACTGGTGACAGACTTATAATAAGGATAAAGAAGATATGGAAAGAACGTGAGTTGATGGCACGTGTTGCCAGAATGGCTCTACTACAAGGGGAGCCAAAATGATGATGATATACTTCAATTTCTCCAATTACACTAGTCAACAAATTTTCAAAAGTTTTTTGTACCAGAAATTAAATATACCATTTCTTATTGATTTTCACATGCTGATTTCAAATATCATAATGAAATTCACCAATTGGCTCTGGTTTTTTTTTAAAATGATGAATTTACATTACAGTAATACAAATAATGTATGCTTGTTTAATTCTCTGGGGTGAACAGCTAGTCTTTCTACTTTAGCATTATAAAAATTGTGGTTACATACTCAATTAATTGATATTTCAACATAAAATGATAGAAAAAATAAAAACATTATTTAAAGTTCACATATCATGTTTTAAAAAGGCACATTTGAACCCATTCCGTCATTATTCTGTCGCTGTTTGAGCTCTCTTTGCTTGCTTCTTGTAGTCAATCGATGAGGTGTCTCTTGTCACAGTCCAACAGTAATCAGCAAGCATTGAAGGGCTCCAATTGCATTGATACCTTGTCTCCATAGCAGCAATGTCCTGGTGAAATCGTTCACCATGCTCATCACTGACCGCTCCACAGTTTGACGTAAAGAAATCCAGATGAGAATCCAGAAAATGAATTTTCAAAGACATGTTGCAGCCAAGACTCTTATACTTCAGAAGGAGATTTTCTACAATTTCATTGTAATTATCAGATCTGTTGTTTCCAAGAAAAGTGTCCACCACTGACTTAAATGCTAGCCATGCTGCTTTTTCCTTGCCATGCAACACGCAAAGAAACTCGTCATCATGAAGAAGTTTTCGAATCTGCGGACCAACAAATACTCCCTCTCTTATTTTAGCTTCACTCAGTCTTGGAAATTTTCTGATGAGGTATTTGAAAGCCTCGTCTGTTTTCTCCATTGCCTTGACAAAGTTTTTCATGAGACCCAGCTTAATGTGCAAGGGTGGCAACAAAATCTTGCTGGTGTCGACAAGTGCTGGGTTCTCAACGTTCTTACTGCCAGGCTGCAATGACTGCCTGATTGGCCAATGTCTTCTGATGTAATGGTCACTTCGTGCACGGCTATCCCACTCACAGAGAAAGCAACAGTACTTGGTGTATCCACCCTGTAGTCCAAGCAAAAGAGCGACCACTTTTAAGTCACCGCAAAGTGATCAATGATGATGATCGTAGTTTATACACTTCAAAAGCTGCTTAATGTTTTCATAAGTTTCTTTCATATGAACTGCGTGACCAACTGGAATTGACGGTAACACATTACCATTATTCAACAAAACAGCTTTAAGACTCGTCTTGGATGAATCAATGAAAAGCCTCCACTCTTCCGGTATGTAATTGATTTTGAGGGCTGCCATTAAACCAGAAATGTTGTGGCACGCAGAAAGGTCACCCTCTTTGAAAAAGAATGTAATAAGCGGCTTCTGGCGGTTCCTATACACAGAAATTGTAACATCTTCTGCCAGGAGATTCCACTGTTGCAATCTGGAACCCAAAAGCTCCGCTTTGTTCTTCGGTAAATTCAGATCTCTTAAAAGATCATTCAGTTCACCTTGGGTTATTAAGTGTGGTTTAGTGGATGTAGTTTGCTCAAAATCTGGGTCGCTTGAGGTTGATGGTTCAGGACCACCAATGTCCTCTTCTTCATCAGTGGAAGCAGCTGAAAATGATTCTGGCACTTTGGGAACTGGTAGGTCATCGCCATGTCGTACCGTACGTATTGCAGAGGGGATGTTTGGATATTCCAGAGTCCATTTTTTTCTTCTTTGATATGCCTTTCCCAATTGGAGGGATCATGCAAAAGTAACAGTTGTTGAGATGATCAGTGGGCTCTCTCCAAATCATTGGGACTGCAAAAGGCATAGCTTGCCTTTTGCCAGTCAACCACAGTTTAAGATGTGCTGCACATGTATTGCAGCATATGTGTGGCGCCCAGCTCTTATCCTGATCTCCTATTCTGCAGCGAAAATACAAATCTTAATCACTTTAGTTATATTTCGTTTTTGTGATAGAAATGTCACCTAACCACATATATAACAGAAATTATTAGCACTGTTCACACATGTCCTAGGCATTTCTAACTACGATACTTTTGATAAGGACAATGCACTAACTAATGGCAAAATTTTATCAGAGATAAGATATTTATACACAAAGGTGATGTAATCATAGGTAGGATTGCATCATCAACTTCTAGTTACATTTTTATTAGTCATTAGAAAAAAATTGTGCAATCGCCCACAACAGTTGCGTCATATATATATAAATTGACCGTAATTAAATAAACTAGTAGCATATATCTTGAAAACTAGAGCCAATCAACATTTTTTAATATCATTTTCGTTTTCAGCACACCAAAATTAGTTAAGATCAGTTATTTTCATTTCTGGTACATTTTGGTTGTTGACTAGTGTTATCTGGCTTGTCAATTTGATTCTCAGACAAACTATTGATGATGATTACTGGCCTGTCCATTTGATTCTCAGACAAATTATTGATAATGTTTACTGGTTTGTCAATTTGATTCTCAGACAAATTATTGATGATGTTTACTGGTTTGTCAATTTGATTATCAGACAAATTATTGATGATGATTACTGACCTGTCAATTTGATTCTCAGACAAATTACTGATGATGTTTACTGGTTTGTCAATTTGATTATCAGACAAATTATTGATGATGCTTACTGGTTTGTCAATTTGATTCTCAGACAAATTATTGATGATGTTTACTGGTTTGTCAATTTGATTCTCAGACAAATTATTGATGATGATTACTGGCCTGTCCATTTTATTCTCAGACAAATTATTGATGATGTTTACTGGTTTGTCAATTTGATTCTCAGACAAATTATTGATGATGTTTACTGGTTTGTCAATTTGATTCTCAGATAAATTATTGATGATGTTTACTGGTTTGTCAATTTTATTCTCAGACAAATTATTGATGATGATTACTGGCCTGTCAAATTGATTTTCAGACAAATTATTGATATTTACTGGTTTGTCAATTTGATTCTCAGACAAATTATTGATGATGTTTACTGGTTTGTCAATTTGATTCTCAGACAAATTATTGATGATGATTACTGGCCTGTCAATGTTATTCTCAGACAAATTATTGATGATGATTACTGGTTTGTCAATTTGATTCTCAGACAAATTATTGATGATGTTTACTGGTTTGTCAATTTGATTCTCAGATAAATTATTGATGATGTTTACTGGTTTGTCAATTTTATTCTCAGACAAATTATTGATGATGATTACTGGCCTGTCAAATTGATTTTCAGACAAATTATTGATATTTACTGGTTTGTCAATTTGATTCTCAGACAAATTATTGATGATGTTTACTGGTTTGTCAATTTGATTCTCAGACAAATTATTGATGATGATTACTGGCCTGTCAATTTTATTCTCAGACAAATTATTGATGATGCTTACTGGTTTGTCAATTTGATTCTCAGACAAATTACTGATGATGTTTACTGGTTTGTCAATTTGATTATCAGACAAATTATTGATGATGCTTACTGGTTTGTCAATTTGATTCTCAGACAAATTATTGATGATGTTTACTGGTTTGTCAATTTGATTCTCAGACAAATTATTGATGATGATTACTGGCCTGTCCATTTTATTCTCAGACAAATTATTGATGATGTTTACTGGTTTGTCAATTTGATTCTCAGACAAATTATTGATGATGTTTACTGGTTTGTCAATTTGATTCTCAGATAAATTATTGATGATGTTTACTGGTTTGTCAATTTTATTCTCAGACAAATTATTGATGATGATTACTGGCCTGTCAAATTGATTTTCAGACAAATTATTGATATTTACTGGTTTGTCAATTTGATTCTCAGACAAATTATTGATGATGTTTACTGGTTTGTCAATTTGATTCTCAGACAAATTATTGATGATGATTACTGGCCTGTCAATTTTATTCTCAGACAAATTATTGATGATGATTACTGGTTTGTCAATTTGATTCTCAGACAAATTATTGATGATGTTTACTGGTTTGTCAATTTGATTCTCAGATAAATTATTGATGATGTTTACTGGTTTGTCAATTTTATTCTCAGACAAATTATTGATTATGATTACTGGCCTGTCAAATTGATTTTCAGACAAATTATTGATATTTACTGGTTTGTCAATTTGATTCTCAGACAAATTATTGATGATGTTTACTGGTTTGTCAATTTGATTCTCAGACAAATTATTGATGATGATTACTGGCCTGTCAATTTTATTCTCAGACAAATTATTGATGATGATTACTGGTTTGTCAATTTGATTCTCAGACAAATTATTGATGATGTTTACTGGTTTGTCAATTTGATTCTCAGACAAATTATTGATGATGATTACTGGCCTGTCAATTTGATTCTCAGACAAATTATTGATGATGTTTACTGGTTTGTCAATTTGATTCTCAGACAAATTATTGATGATGTTTACTGGCCTGTCAATTTGATTCTCAGACAAATTATTGATGATGTTTACTGGTTTGTCAATTTGATTCTCATACAAATTATTGATGATGTTTACTGGCCTGTCAATTTGATTCTCAGACAAATTATTGATCATGATTACTGGCCTTTCAATTTGATTCTCAGACAAATTATTGATGATGTTTACTGGTTTGTCAATTTGATTCTCAGACAAATTATTGATGATGTTTACTAGTTTGTCAATTTTATTCTCAGACAAATTATTGATGATGTTTACTGGCCTGTCAATTTGATTCTCAGACAAATTATTGATCATGATTACTGGCCTGTCAATTTGATTCTCAGACAAATTATTGATGATGTTTACTGGTTTGTCAATTTGATTCTCAGACAAATTATTGATGATGTTTACTGGCCTGTCAATTTGATTCTCAGACAAATTATTGATGATGTTTACTGGTTTGTCAATTTGATTCTCAGACAAATTATTGATTATGTTTACTGGCCTGTCAATTTGATTCTCAGACAAATTATTGATGATGTTTACTGGTTTGTCAATTTGATTCTCAGACAAATTATTGATGATGTTTACTGGCCTGTCAATTTCATTCTCAGACAAATTATTGATGATGTTTACTGGCCAGTCAATTTGATTCTCAGACAAATTATTGGTTGAGGATTACTGGCCTGTCAATTTGATTCTCAGACAAATTATTGATGATGATTACTGGTTTGTCAATTTGATTCTCAGACAAATTATTGATGACGATTACTGGCCTGTCAATTTGATTCTCAGACAAATTATTGATGATGATTACTGTTGGGGTACACTTAGTAGTCTATCTTCTCCCCGCTGAGTTCTTCTTTAAATCATCAAGTAGCTGGTTCTTGGCTTCCAGCTTGTCTAGGGTATATTTTGTAACAGGCCTCTAAATCCAACTTTTTAAACAGCCTTAGAACGTGTAATCAGTCTTCAACAGTAAGAAACTTGATAAGGCCAGTTTGACGTTGAAGAACACATATTCACTTTTAATATAGGACAAAGCTCCTTATATATTTGCATCCAATATAAGTATCGATCAATGGCATTCACTAGCCAGTCCATGAAACCAGTCTGTCGTCACGTAGACTAAGGACAAGATGTCTTATGCATACTGCTGAAATCTTTAATGAAATAGTTCCACACTCACTTCTTTCTATTCAGCATTCGCTTGTCCATTTAAATATAATCAAGCATAGACTCCATACTGTAGGACGACCTAGCTGATATAAATTCACAAAGACTCTATCACAAGAGTACACTTTCTGGAGCTCGTCAAATACACGTCTTTTCACACACAGTAATACACAGCAAAAGAGAGCGAATACTAGCTCAAATCTGCCACGCAAGGCCGGCAAAGAATCGTCTGCCAAATATTAGCAGACTATGTGATGTACTTCCGGAGTAGTCCGGGCAACGCATATCAACAAGGAAGTATGTATACAAATAATGTCGAGTGCGATAAAGCCTGTTATGATTTTACACATAACAACTACTCCCCCCCTCCGGCCAATAATGGCAACGAAGTTGTCATTATTGCTATTGTGAGAAACCACCACTAAGGTGAGCAAAAAGTAACATTACATGTCACTGTTGTTATGACCATGCATAGACCTATGTTTGTGCCGTAATGTAGGCAATTTAACACACGAGGTGTGGAAATCCAGCATGAAATGCTAATACCACTGTCTACGACAAGCTCAAAGCAATTTCACATCATAATGAGGTACTGTAGCAAACGTCAGTCAACATATAACATTAATAATGATAATATACCATGCCTTCTCACACTTCAGTCTGTCAGAAAACACCTACTGTTCATTGTCATGTCACCTAGTCAATTAATGTCACTTGAAATTAACATTAACACATTAACTACCGCAAGCCGCTGTCAGCGGCTCACAAAATAATCACATTTGGACCGCAAGCCGCTCAGAGTGCCAATCTAATTTTAGTAATAAAACGAATGAAAAATGTACTGAAACACTTTCTGATCTGGTTCGAGATTTTAAGTTGCCACCGGAAAACAAATTCCCAAAGCATGGTTGTTGTAGAAAACTGGAAAATTGATATTATGTTCATATTTTTCAGCGTTTTGGGTTAGTTACCAAATCGTGTAAAACTGTTTACTGTGGCAACTAGTGATAAGACTACAAAAAATGTGTGTACATCTCGTCTAACGGCTGAATAGGATAGAAACGTGTTTCAACAATTGACTGATAGATCTAGCGATGAGGACAAGAGTGAAAACGGTGTGCGCATTGATTGAAATTGTGATTTTGATAGAGATGGGGCGCAAGCAGTTATAATTGTGAAAATATTGCAAGTCCTCGGCTATCGGAGGGTCGTTAAATAGCAACAACCTCTATTAGAGTTACAACCGGTGTTTATTGTAATAGTTCATTCATTTATCTTTAAAATGACATGTAATTAATAAAAATCTGTAAAAAATTACGAAAACTACAGCTTACTTTGTGCAAACACCTACAGGATGAAAATGGGAAAAAAATTTAATTCGGCCACAGTGTGTTTTTCAATTCGGTAGTTAATGTGTTAATGCTAAGTGTATATAATAATCTTATTCAATCATAGAAGATGTAAGACAGACACTTGACACACACAAAATGTTTGACTGTTACACATTGTCAAATACATAAAGTTTTGTGTGGTAGTGAATGGTATGTCAAATTGTATCATATACATAATATGAACAACGAATCATGAATTAATTTTATAATAGTGTACACAGCGCCTTAATATTTAACTCAAAAGTGTCAAAGTAATATTCTTTTGTGTTGAAAAGTTAATTAATATAGTAAGTCAATATGTGTTTTCCACTCCTGTATGGGAAAAAGCTATTATTTCCAATAAAGTCAAGTCCATTCCGTGCACACAATCATATAGTGCTTGAAGTTTCATGTAGAAATTCCATCTTGAATGTGTCCATGATTGTTGTCTCTTTAATAGTATAAGATAAAAAATCCATAAGTCCGCGAACTATGAAGTGAAATCACGAAGAAAAGTTGCGTATCAATCTCATGGTTAACTCCCTTGAAATCCTGGTATGAGCTTCATTTAATAGTTGTCTCCCTTGACAGTCCAGCATAAAGTCTCATGACTGTTAATGTGTGTATTTCAAAACAGTTTCAAACTAAATCAATCGAAACATTTGTACAAATTTTTTTCTTGACAACTGGTAGTTGAAATGTGCATCTGAAGATGAATGTATGTTGTGTCTATGCACTGTCCGAAGTTAAACGACATGTCACACGCTATGAAGTGATCCATAATTAAGCATCATCATGTGGCTGTGCGGGTGGCATTGCTGTAACATCACCGTGACAAAAGTACAATCTGGTGATTTAATCAAATTACATGGTTCTTACCTGGAGAGCACTGGTTTCTGCCTTATGCGCCGTGTTTGGCGCTTAAAGAATTTATTATTATTATTATTATTATTACATGGTTCTTGATGTGAAATGTTTTGAGCACCGGATCTGGGAATGTAGATATTCTGACTACATTGCATTATGTTGATCATCTGAACTTGTGGACGCGAAGGATGATGGAGTGTCCTTGATGCATCTGGACAGCACGTCGGCGACGACATTGAGATTTCCCTTTATTGATCTAATGCTGTAATCGTATGGCTGTAAAGCCAGGCTGGCTCTAGCTGCTTTTGGATTAGTAAAACGAGCTGTCTGTAAATAACCCAAAGCTCGTTGATCAGTCTCAAGAGTGAAGTGAGCTCCCAAGAGGTATCTTTGAAGTTTATTGAAGGCGAAAACGATAGCTAGCAGCTCTCGTTCTACGATTGTTTACTTTTGTTCTGTGGGAATTAACTTCCTGCTCACATACATAGTAGGGTGCATGTGGCCTTGAAATTCTTGCATTAGTGTTCCCCCTATTGCGACATTGCTGGCATCGACTCTGAGAATAAAAGGAGATTGAATATCAGGCAATCGTAATATTGGTGATTTTGAGAAGGCATACTTTATCACGTTTAATGCATCATGACACGCATGTGTCCAAATTACTTTCTTTGCTGCGTCTTTCTTCAGCAACGCAGACAACACTGAGGTTAAATCAGAAAAATTTGGTAGAAATCACCTGTAAAAATTGATCAAACCCAAAAGACTTCGAACTTGTTTCTTTGTTCAAGGAATATCTAAATTAAGAATTTTGGAAACCGTAGAATCTTCAGGTTTTAAGACTCCACCTCCAACCTTGTGACCGAGAAAAGGTAATTTCAGAAAAACCTATTTTAGTCTTAGAAGGTCGAGCAGTAATATTATGACATCGTAAGGTATCTAATAAAGACTGAATACCATTGATATGATCATTCCAAGATTGATGGAACAAACAAATATCATCTATGTAGGTAATCAAATCTTCACGATCAGAAAATAGTCTACGCATCATGCGTACAAACGTAGCAGGAGCGTTAACAAGACCAAAAGACATATAGTTAAATTGAAACAAATCTAAAGGTGTAGCGAAAGCTGTGTACGGTTTAGATTTGTCAGATAAAGGAACCTGCCAATATCCCTTTGATAAGTCAAACTTAGTGAAGAAAGTGGAAGTAGATAGTCTGTCAAGAAGTGATTCAAGAACGGGAAGAGGTTCCGCATCTCGAATGGACACTGCGTTTAACCGTCTAAAATCAATACAAATTCTTATAGATTTGTACTTTTTCCTGATTAACACCATAGGAAAGCTATATGGTGAATTGGACGGTTCTATTATGTTTAATTTAATCATCTGTTTTATCTCATCTTGTACCTGAGATTGCAAATGAATTAGGATAGGATACGGTTTCAGTTTGATAGGTCTGAAATCCGTTAACATGATATCATGTTGAATAACATTGGTATGCCCAGGAATATCCGTGAGCACATCAGAAAAAGATTGTAGTAAGTTAGAAATCTGATCCTTCTGATTAGAATTCAAAGTAGGATCAATGGAAACATCATTCCAAGATTCAGTCGCCAACAGATGAATATCAGGTAACAATAGAATAGGTTCAACATCATCAGCAAAGTCCGAAGTTTGCTCCTGAATTACTGCTAAGGAAGAACGACGATCAATAGATTCGTCAATAGCTTCAAAGAAAGGACGTAGATGTGGTGGTCTAGTATGAAACTTTTGTAACATATTAATGTGAAAAAATTTTTCTTTTCCTTTCACATCTATAACATAGTCGACATCTGATAATTTGTTTATGAGTTTGTAAGGACCTTTCCAAGAAATCAGCAATCTATTTTCCTTGTTCGGAAGCAACACAAAAGCTTCGTCTCCTGGCCATAATTGGTGCAGTTTCCTGTTTTTATTAAAAAACAGTCGAGCCTATGCTTTTGCCCTTTCCGATGACTGCACTGCTATTTGGCATGCGTCAATAATCTTTTGCCTTAAATTTACGACATATTGATAAGAGGATTGAAGTTCCTTGTCCATATTAGTACCAATAAGTAGTTGTTTTAATATTGCCATGGGACCTCGTGGCTTTGCACCATACACCAACTCACAAGGGGAAAATCCCGTACTTGAATTGGGAATTTCTCGGTAGGCAAAGAGAACAGCTGGCAAGATTCGATCCCAATCTTGCGGATATTTTGCTGTAACTCTATGGAGCATTTGCTTTAAGGTCCTATTAAATCTTTCTATTATTCCACTAGCTTGAGCGTGGTATAATGAACTGAGTGATCTTTCAATTCCAAACATGTTCATTACTTTTTTCATTTTAAATTGCGATCCATTATCAGACTGTATGTTTTTGGGAAAACCCAGTCTGCTGAATATTAAAGATAGAGCATCCGCTATATCGTCACTGGAAATTTTTTTCAATAGGATAGCCTCGGGCCAATGAGTACACATATCGATACACGTTAATACAAATTTATGACCCCTAGCTGAAGTGACTTTGTTAGGACCAATAAGGTCAATAGCCATCTTTGCAAATGGACGCAAGGATATGTCTCCTGCTTGAATGGGTGCGTTATGACCAGGCCTTTTAGTTGCAACACTCTCGCAAATTAAACAAGTGCGACAAAAAACCTTTACATCTTTGGTCACACCAGGCCAAAAAAAATGAGACAAAACTCTCTGTTTAGTCCTTGCGATACCCAAATAACCCACAGCATTTATATCATGTGCATGTCGTAGCACCACTGGTCTATAACAAATAGGTACCATTATTTGTTTCTTAACAGAATCAACATCTTGAAAATTCCTCACCAAAATATCATTATTTAAGGTATACCAATGTTTTGCCTTATCATCAGTAATCACCTTCCTTGATGTTACCAACTGAAAAAATTTTTCTTAAAGAGCCATTTTCTCTTTGTCTTTGAATGAAAGATTCTTTCTCAATCAATTCAATTTGTAAATAATCATCTTCTTCAACAAGAGTAGTATTATCATTTTCATTACCCTCATCATTATCAATGTCATCATTATCATCACTCATGACATCATTGGTGTGCTCATCATCATTGATAACTTCCTCTAACATAATATCATCACTATTATAATTTAACATTTCCTCATGAGCTTGTGCTCTGGTAGTAACAGTGTTAGCCATTAGTAAGTGCTTTTTCTCCCACTTCTCAATGTCTTGTCTGGAACATTCATGGATCCCTGGGATGTTTCCAAGGATAATCCCAGCGATAGGTTTATTTAATAAACATGCCAGTACTCTACCAGTGAAATAAGGTGTATCCACAAATACCTCCGCTGTAGGATAGTATTCTACCGTTCCACCAAAAGTAATACATTTAACTTCTTTTCCTGTGTAATCTGAAGGGTTCACCATCAATCTCCATATTCCAATCGTTGTTGCTCCTGTATCTCACAACAGTGAAACTAATTTATTGTTAACAAAACATTTATCCAGTACTAAGGAACCTGTGTTTTCAACAGATGACATAACAGGCAAAGGGTGTCCACACAAAAGTCTTGGTACTCTCTGTGGCTGAAACAAAAAACTGCATTGAGTACAGTTAGTACTATTAGCTAAGTCAACACTGCAAGCATTTGCATGAGCAATAGGCACATTGTTTTGGTTTGCATTATTGTTACTGACATCCCCGACAGCATTAACACGTTCTGGGTTTCTTGCCTGTCAATAATTATTGTTCTGAAAAGAACCTCTATTGTTTGTGTAATTGTCATTATTCCTGTGGAATGACCTATTACCTCTGTTTGATCTGGCATTATAACCTCCTCTATTTTGGTAATCATTATATCTGTTTGATGGCTGAGGTCCAAAATAATCATTATTATTATTATAGTTATCATATCTCTGAGGCTGTTGAGATTTCTTATTAAAGTTATATCTGCCTCTATTGTTGCCATATTGAATGTTTTGATTCCATCTATAATTCTTGTCAATGCTATTGGATCTTTGCCTAGAATTGTTATAATTCATCTCTGGCTGAAGCTGCTGGAAGAGAATCCTTAAAGTTATCTTTGCTTAAATTCTTGTTTGGGTGTGCGACCTGGTATTGTCTACCCAAGGTTTCACAAACAGACAACTTATCTGGTTTTTTCTCCTGCAAAAAGGATAAAAAAATCCCCACTAATGGAGGACAAAACTTTATCTCTGAGAATTAAGTCAGACAAACCTTCAAATGTCTTTTCAATTTTAGCAAGATCAATCCATCTAGAAAAGTACATTTTTATTGAGGCAATAAATTCTGTAAAGTCCTTTGCAGAATCTGGCACTAGTGATTTAAATTTCAGCCTATAGCCATCCTCATCCAATTGAATCTCTTAAGTAGCAATACTTTAACAGCATCATAGTCATTTCTAGATTGATCATCCATTGTACACACAGCCGTAAATGCTTCTCCGACCAATAAGTTCATGAGCCTTCTAGACCATGTAGTTTTATCAATATTAAACTCATGACAATAAGTCTCATATCTGCTAAGGAAGCATGAGATATTTTCAATGGAAGAGTTAAATTTAGGCAAATTTACCTTGACATATTTGTTATGATCTCTTCTATCAGTATCAACATTCATGACATTCACATGAGGTTGTTGCAATCTTAATTTCTCAAGTTCAATCTCAGCTAATTTAATTTCTTGAGCAAGTTTTAACTTTTCCTTTTCAAGAGCTAACTCTTCTGCTCTTCTTGTTTCAGACAATGCTTCTCGTCTTCTTTTTTCTGACAATTCTTCTTGTCTTCTTTTTTCTTCTTCTTGTCTTTTGATTTCCTTGTCTACATAGGTTTGCAAGGCTTCCCCCTCCAAACCAAAACCTTTTCCAACCTTTACTAAATCTTTCAAGGTTGTCATGCTTTACTCTTATTGTGCCTTTCAAAAGCAACAAATAAAGTAAATTTATAATATTATCACTTTGAATAATATTTTCAATAATTATATCACCACTTCAAATTCAACCAACTTGATGCATGAGTAGCAAAATATATAGATGTTAATGATGGAGCATAAAAGAACAGTACAAACAAGAAGACAGAATACAGTGATCAGAGCCAAAAGAAGCAAATGCAAATAGGAAACTTAGGCATGAATATATAAATTGAACAATCAAAAAAAATATAGCTCTATTCACACTTATGACAATACATCACAATTTTTTTTACAAAATATATCACATCTATTAAATGAAAGATAACCAGGTTAGAAGCACAGTTTAACAAACAATAATGTAGCCAACTAAAGAGGAAAAATTTATATACAGGACTGGACCACAATCACAAATTGTACATTTAACAGTACTTCACAGCTAACACTCATAGGTCACGATTATTTCAATAGTAGCAGATTCACACAGCTTTTAATGCCGGCCCCACTATTTGAAACAATCACACACCAAACCTTAAAGTACGCTCATGAATCTATCGACCAGTCGAAACGGTATTGACAGATTCACAAGTCCCTCCTACCTCCCACAGATTAAATACACCATGACATTAAAACATGCAACATAAATCTGAAAAAAATAGCACAGGCAAACAAAGATAATTCAGTTACACGCTGTATGAAACATAAACGTGACTTATCTGATTGCCAGGCCTCAAAAACCTCCCAGTTTCAATGTCCGTTCCTCCCAGCACCGATGCGAACTGGACACAAAAGACAGCTCACTATGTCTAGCAACGCTGCAACAGCTGACACGCTTCAGAATCCACTTGATTCACCATTGTCATAAAAATACGCCATCTTCGGCAGAAAATTTGATGCTTTCATACATCAGGATGCAGCAGGTATAATATTCTTGAACAACTGCTCTTTCAATACTCGAACAGATAAAGGACTGCAAAGCAAACTTGTATTATGGCCTTCTCAGAAGCTAGCAGACAACACGTGCACCATTTTGCAGAACTGGAACGAAGCACGATTGCATGAGAACATCTGTAGCAAAAATGATGAAAAAATGGCTTTCGATCAAACGATCATCGGCTTGCTGACCCCAATTATTGTTGGGGTAGACTTAGTAGTCTATCTTCTCCCCGCTGAGTTCTTCTTTAAATCATCAAGTAGCTGGTTCTTGGCTTCCAGCTTGTCTAGGGTATATTTTGTAACAGGCCTCTAAGTCCAACTTTTTAAACAGCCTTAGAACGTGTAATCAGTCTTCAACGGTAAGAAACTTGATAAGGCCAGTTTGACGTTGAAGAACACATATTCACTTTTAATATAGGACGAAGCTCCTTATATATTTGCATCCAATATAAGTATCGATCAATGGCATTCACTAGCCAGTCCATGAAACCAGTCTATCGTCACGTAGACTAAGGACAAGATGTCTTATGCATACTGCTGAAATCTTTAATGAAATATTTCCACACTCACTTCTTTCTATTCAGCATTCGCTTGTCCATTTAAATATAATCAAGCATAGACTCCATACTGTAGGACGACCTAGCTGATATAAATTCACAAAGACTCTATCACAAGAGTACACTTTCTGGAGCTCATCAAAAACACGTCTTCTCACACACAGTAATACACAGCGAAAGAGGACGAATACTAGCTCAAATCTGCCACGCAAGGCCGGCAAAGAATCGTCTGCCAAATATTAGCAGACTATGTGATGTACTTCCGGAGTAGTCCGGGCAACGCATATCAACAAGGAAGTATGTATACAAGCCATGTCGAGTGCGATAAAACCTCTTATGATTTTACACATAACAATTACTGGTTTGTCAATTTGATTCTCAGACAAATTATTGATGATGATTACTGGCCTGTCGATTTGATTCTCAGACAAATTATTGATGATGATTACTGGTTTGTCAATTTGATTCTCAGACAAATTATTGATCATGATTAGTCTACTGGTTTGTCAATTTGATTCTCAGACAAATTATTGATCATGATTACTGGTTTGTCAATTTGATTCTCAGACAAATTATTGATGATGATTACTGGCCTATCAATTTGATTCTCAGACAAATTATTGATGATGATTACTGGTTTGTCAATTTGATTCTCAGACAAATTATTGATGATGATTACTGGTTTGTCAATTTGATTCTCAGACAAATTATTGATGATGAATACTGGTTTGTCAATTTGATTCTCAGACAAATTATTGATGATGATTACTGGTTTGTCAATTTGATTCTCAGACAAATTATTGATGATGATTACTGGTTTGTCAATTTGATTCTCAGACAATTTATTGATGATGATTACTGGCCTGTCAATTTGATTCTCAGACAAATTATTGATGATGATTACTGGTTTGTCAATTTGATTCTCAGACAAATTATTGATGATGATTACTGGTTTGTCAATTTGATTCTCAGACAAATTATTGATGATGATTACTGGCCTTTCCGTTTGATTCTCAGACAAATTATTGATGATGATTACTGGCCTGTCAATTTAATTCTCATACAAATTAATGATGATGATTACTGACCTGTCAATTTGATTCTCAGACAAATTATTGATGATGTTTACTGGTTTGTCAATTTGATTCTCAGACAAATTATTGATGATGATTACTGGCCTGTCAATTTGATTCTCAGACAAATTATTGATGATGATTACTGGTTTGTCAATTTGATTCTCAGACAATTTATTGACGATGAATACTGGTTTGTCAATTTGATTCTCAGACAAATTATTGATGATGATTACTGGTTTGTCAATTTGATTCTCAGACAAATTATTGATGATGATTACTTGTTTGTCAATTTCATTCTCAGACAATTTATTGATGATGATTACTGGCCTGTCAATTTGATTCTCAGACAAATTATTGATGATGATTACTGGTTTGTCAATTCGATTCTCAGACAAATTATTGATGATGATTATTGGTTTGTTAATTTGATTCTCAGACAAATTACTGATGATGATTACTGGTTTGTCAATTTGATTCTCAGACAAATTACTGATGATGATTACTGGGCCGTCAATTACATACAGCAGACTTTCATCAAAATAAAATAAAAAATATAATGAAGTTTATTCTTCTATCTTTTGTTGTTCTGACAACATCTACTGCAATTTTGTTTCCATGGTCAATTCCCAAATATGATTTCCATTTTGTTTTACACGTAATTAAACTGAAGCCAGTATGTAAGCACATGCTGGGATAGCACAAATACATAAACAAATTCTCATACCTTTGTGTGCAAGTGTTGAGCCCTTGTCATCCCGCTCATTAATGTTGACTACACCATTTTCCACCAGTGTCCTTAGATGTTCAAGGTCACCATTGTATGCAAACACATGAGCAGGGAACGAAAGATCTAAGAAGTATAAAATAAATATCAGCCTCTTATTCTAGCCACTTAAAGTTCTGTATTAACCAATCAATTACTTGACCAATGACCTTTGCTCTCTTGCTGTCGCATGTTCAAAAAACAATAGCTTTCAATCATTTAGTCTCTTAGTACTTTCTCCCTCTATCTGTCACCAGCATTATTTTCTGTTCTTCACTTCTTTTATGGCATAATCTCTTGATGTGTTTCTCACTTTATAACAAACAAATAAATTCAAATAATGATACATATGCAAAAAAGTGGCAGAGAGCATGCCAGTCCAATTAACAAAAAGGGAGCTTGGTATTTATTACTGAGAAAATAAGAAGGTTGTCATAAAGTAGTTGCATACACATAAACAGGAAAAATACTAAAAGCACAAACTAAAAAGTTACTAAATACACAAACTAACAAGTTACTAAATACACAAACTAACAAATTACTAAATACACAAACTAACAAGGTACTAAATACACAAACTAAAATATTACTAAATACAGAAACTAACAAGGTACTAAATACACAAACTAAAATATTACTAAATACAGAAACTTCAATATTACTAAATACAGAAACTAAATTGTTACTAAATATACAACTAACAATTTACTACAAACTAAAATGTTCCTAAAATATAATCTAAAAAATATTAAAACACAAACCAGACAGTAATTAAAAATTCAAACTAGAAAGTAACTCAAAACATAAATGAGAAAGTTACTAGAAATTCCGACTAAAAATTTATGAAAGAATAACACACAAAAACTAACTAGAGAATCACTAAAGACAGCACTGACTTTCTTCCTCCTCGGGATGATCCTCTTCATACTCAATGTGAGAAATGTACTCTAAAACATTGTCTTTGTAAAACCGTTGTGCTAGATCTTTGGGTGTTTCACCGTGGTCATTCCGAGCTGACAGGACAGATTTAGCATTACCATTATGGCAAACTAGAAATAAACACACACAAACTTGGGACATATCTCATGATAAACATACAAAAACTTGGGAAATCTCTCACGATAAACATGCAAAAACCAGATTATCTATAAGCTCTTAATGTGTTTGTTGTTGTTGTATTTTCTAAAGTATAAACAATTTAACATTGTAGCCAATGAAAAGAATGAAATCTTTAATTATAATATTGTATTGCAATTTTTTTTTTTCTTGTCTAGGAACACTATTCTATATGGCCTTGAACTATTCTATATGGCCTTGAACTAGTCCATCCATTCAGGAAGGTTCCACAAGAACAAGCATATGCATATGAAGAAAAGACAAATCTGTATCTTGAATGTGCCGCTAGGTCGTGACCAACATACCTGGGGTATTTCCATTTTTGTCTTCCTCATCAGGCAAACCTCCCCACTTGAGTAGAAGCTGAATGCAGCCCAGTCTTCCATGATAGGCAGCTGCATGGACTGGTGACCACCCAAAGTTGTCCTTACAAGTCAGATCCTGAAAATACAATCTTGTGACTCAGTTAATCCTATCTTAATGCTATGTCCATGTAAATGGAAATGATGGTAGACTGGCAAAGAAGGCTAGCAGAAGAGCACCAAGGCCCCCTGAAAAAAGATGGCCATCAACAGCTTGACAGAACAGAACAAGTTGTAATCTTCAGACTCCACACAGGCTATAGGAGACTGAAATATGGTTTGTTCAATAAGCTACAGATAGAGACTATCAATGAGTGCATCTGTAGCACTGATAAAATGATTGCTCACAATCTGCTGCAGGAGTTCCTGACCAGTGCTAGTTGTTCTTATATGTATCCACTTCTTCAAGTAATGTACCTCTATCTCTCCAAGGCCTCTGTTTTTACAGTTTTAAATCTTAAGGGATGATAGGCAGCATTTGTGGCTGATTTTTCTCAGAGTTGAAGACGGAAGACCAGTGGTTTTGGCCAGTATTTTTGAACCAAGTTTTTATTTCATTTTGTCCCAGTTAGAACTATTTAGATGATTAGGTAGTGGAAGTAAACCATTTGTTGTCATTATTAAAAAGCCGGAACAGCCGGCTTTGTACTCTTTTAAGTATTTTAAATAAGACAACACCTACAACCTCGCAGTAAGTTATATAAAATTGTGTTACCTAATTTCAATGGCGTCTAGTTCATCTTCACACAACCAACCTGCCCGTATTAGTGCCCAGCAGGCTCTTAATTTGATAGAAAATGTCAGCAAAGATGAGGATGGGTAAAGCAGTAGTGATTTTAGTGTTAGTTCTAGGTCTAGTTCAGCTTCTAGTGATTTGGATTCTGACAATGAAGGTGCTATGTCAGGAAGAATGGGTGTGGTTCCATCACCTACCACTAATTTCTTTTCAAATCAGACCCAGTAAGACTTAATTTTAATCTACAAGAAGGAGAAAGGTGAAATTATGTGTGTGTCAGCAATGGAGAATGGTGTGAGGCAAATGTGGGTGCACTAACAAGGAATAGTTTTAGATTCCAACCCAAAGATGGAAGAGCAGTGGGTGTCTCAGCAAATTTGAATGAATCATCTACCCCAATCCAGTGTTTTGAAAGCCTTGTAACATCAGCTATAAGGGAGGAAATTTTAAAAAGCATTAACAGTTTTGCAGAAATTGAAGTGCAGAAGCATACACCTTCACTGAAACTGTCAAAATATACTAGGTAGAACCCAATAACTGATTATAAGCTGCTAAAATAGTTTTGCTCTGCTTCAAGCAATGGGTGTTGACAAAAGGCCGCCAAGTATAAAAGATTATTTCTCGCCACAAGAGGCTATGTTTCACACTCCATTTTATTCCCAAGTGATGGAGAGAGACAGATTTTTGTCCATATTGCAAACTATGCTGCATATTTGTGAGTCTCTTGTAGAAGGAGAAAACAAGATAGAGTCCTTCGTTCAAATTCTATGTGCTAAATTTGTTGATGTAGGCACTGCAAACCAAAATGTAGCTATTGACGAGATGATCATAGGGTAGAAAGACCGGTGGAAATATAAGCAATATAACGCAAAAAAGCCACACAAATACCACATTAAAAGTTTTGGTTTTGTTGACAGTGAAACAGGTTATGTGCTGAACTTACTGACATATTTTGGAGCAGATACTTCCTATGACAATCATAAGGGACTCTGCAGCTGCCAATTCTGTAACAAATTTTGGAACCCTTTTGTCTTCTCTGGGAACCAGCTATCATATATATGCTGATAAATGATAGACTATAAAACTATTAGTAAGTGAAATGATTAAAGGAAGCAGTACTACACTGGAATGATTCAAGCAAACAGAGTTGGCTTCCCGCAGCAGCTGAAGTCTTTGAACCTGAAGCATATGAAGACTAATAAGTATTATATCAGTTTGGAGCAAAGGATGCTGGTTGCTGCTGGAAAGGACTAAAAAAGCCAAAAAATCTGTCACAATTATTACCACAAATGGTACCACTATGCCTGTCATGGTGACAGGAATGGAGAAGCCTCTTATCATTCATGAATATAACCATAAAATGAAAGGTTGCGACAAGGCTGATCAGATAATAGGGTATTATGGCTTTTTCAACAGAAAATTCTGGAAGTGGTGGAAGAAGATTTCCTTCTGTAATGCATATATTCTATACAAAGTGACAAGATCAGCTGGAGTTGGAAAGTCGCAGCTTACACTAAAACTGTTCAAACAAACACTGATCCGAGAATAATGTGCTTCCGCTGAATCCTCGATGCCCGAAATCAATCACATGTTAAATCCTCAAAGGTCAAGTCTGTTATCAGATAACCCATTGGAAAGACTGGAGGGTGCAAAACATATACAGTAAAAGTCTAAAAAATTCAGATGCCAGAAATCCTGACCTCCCGAGAATCTGGACTTTTTGAAAACTCAACTTTTTAAAAGTAAGCGTTCCATCAACAAGCGGTGCAGCAGACACAACAGAAGTCGCGGAAATGAATGAATAAATATACTCATTTTGATAAATGAAGCATTCTGCATTTGTTAATGAATAAACCAACAAAATTTGCCTTTTCATCTCTTTCAATCTTTATTCTTCCTTTTCAATTTTAAAAGTACTGCCCAAGAATCCGAAAAATCTGAAAATCCGGACCGACCAAATCCCTGAGCAGTCCGGGTTTTCAGACTTTCACTGTAAAGCAAAGAAGCACAAATTACAGGAGGTGCAAAGTTTGCAGTAAACCTGATGACAGGAAAGGACAAACTATTATTGTCCAGGATGCACTGGCCTCTGCACAGAGATGATTGTTTTCTGAAGTGACATTCTAAAGTCAAATTGTAAATATCTCTAAGTGTTTGTGTAAATAGTGTTATTTGTGAGAATTATTCAGAATACAGCACATTCTGTGTTCACTGAAGTTTTTGTAAATTTGTGATAATAGGCTACAGTTCATTTTCTGGATGCCAAATGAAAAGTAATTAGAGTATAAACGTGAATCATATGTGGTTTATTTTGAAAATGGATATAGTTTACAATGATTTGTATCTTGGATAACACAACTGATGGATTGGCTGTCTTCACTGGGTAAGTCTGATATGTTAAGTTTTGTTTTGTTTTTTTATTAATTTTTTTCTTTCTTGTCTCCAACTATGTTATTATCACATGAGAGCAAATACATTAATAAACTCAACACATACAGAATCATCATCCAATTTTCTTTACAACTATATATAACACAGCCCTACAAAAAAAAAATTTTTTTGGGTGCCAAACATTTTACTCTTGATTGTACATAAATGAGGCCTGCTCAATCCAAATATCACATTTACTTGTCTGTAGCAGCTCTAGTTTTTTTGGGTCACCCTGTATTATTACAATATTTTATATATAAGGCTATGTAAAAAAAGAATTGCTGTCTAGTCCTTTACAAAAGAAAACTGCTTGTTTACTCTCAGTTTCAGTTTTCCAAGAATCTTCCCAGAATTGCCTTTTTTTAGATTTTAAGCCACTGCATGCATGTTAGTATGCTACTTATTTTATTACACTTCTAACAGAGAATGGCATCATCTTCAAGAAGAGCATGTTTTCTTTCACCGCATTTATTTTGTTATATTTGTGGAGAGTACACTTTCAAAGAAGAACATAGGAAGCATATTACTGTTTTTGTGAAAAAGGCATACTTTGCTTACTTTAAAGTAAAACTAGGTGACCAGGACAAGTCTTGGGCTCCTCATATTGTTTGCAAAACATGTGTTGAACACCTGCGACAGTGGACTTGTGGGAAAAGAAAATGTTTAAAATTTGGACTTCCAATGGTTTGGAGAGAGCCCAAGAACCCCTATGATGACTGTTATTTCTGTCTTGTGAATATTAAGGGAATTAATGGAAAAAAATCACAAAAAGTGGAAATATCCAGATTTAGATTCTGCTAGGCGACCTGTTCCACACGCAGATGACATACCAATTCCAACTTTCAGTCAGATTTCGGATTCCCTGCTAGAAGATGAGACAGCAGTGGCATGTGGAACGACAAGTGACAGTGATAGTGATTTCGAAGATGATTTTTCAGATGCTCAATGCTTCGACCAGCTTGAACTAAATGATCTAATCCGAGATCTATATCTCTCCAAGGAATCTTCAGAACTTTTGGCTTCAAGATTGAAAGAAAAAAAATTACTGACTGCTGAAACAAAGGTTACATTTTATCACAGCAGAGAGCAAGGTTTTATTCCATTCTTTTGTAAAGAAAACATCCTTGTGTTTTGTACTAATGTAGGAGGTCTTGTTAACAAAATGGGTGTAATTTATACACCAGATGAGTGGCGACTTTTCATTGACAGCTCTAAAAGAAGTTTGAAGGGTGTTCTCTTACACAATGGTAACAAATATGGCTCAATTCCAATTGCTCATTCTACTACAATGAAGGAGGAGGATGCTACAATAAGCACAGTTCTGGAAAAATTGAAGTATTTAGAACATAACTGGATGGTTTGTGTAGATCTTAAAATGATGAACTTCTTGCTTGGCCAGCAAATGGGATTCACCAAATATCCATGCTTTATATGTTTGTGGGATAGCAGGGCAAAAGATATGCACTGGACAAAGAAACAGTGGCCGTTGAGGGATGAATTTAAAGTTGGAGAAAAAAATATTGTCAATAAGCCTCTCATTGATCGAAAAAGAGTTCTACTGCCACCATTACATATAAAGCTTGGCTTGATGAAGCAATTTGTTAAGGCATTGAACAAAGATGGTACCTGTTTTAATTACTTATGCAGAAAGTTTCCAGAATTGAGCATAGACAAACTTAAAGCTGGAATTTTTGATGGACCTCAAATTAGAAAGTTAATAAACGATCTAAATTTTATTGATTCCATGAACAAAACAGAGTCCACAGCCTGGTCATCATTTGTTTTAGTTGTGCAAAACTTTCTGGGTAACTTTAAAGCAGACAATTATTCTGAATTAGTTGGAAACATGCTGGCGAGTTTTTGTGAACTTGGATGCAACATGAGCATAAAATTGCACTACCTCCATAACCATTTACATTTATTTCCGGAGAATCTTGGCGACTTTAGTGAGGAGCAAGGTGAAAGATTTCACCAAGATATAAAAACAATGGAAGAGAGATACCAGGGACTTTGGGATGCCCACATGATGGCAGATTACTGTTGGACAATTAAGCGTGACTGTCCGGGCATATCACATTCCAGGAAGTCCTCAAAAAGATCCTTTTTGCGTGTTGACTAAACAAGTACTAGTGATAAAGTTTTATTACATTTTTGGTAATATATGCACAGTAATTACATATAATATGAATGCAGATTAAAGTCAAAATGCCACTGATAGCAGAATCCTAGAGCAGAGACTCCGACGCCTAGCTGAGCCACAATTGGATGAGGTCCAGTGCGGATTCCGAGCAAACCGAAGTACTCAAGACCTAATCTTCACACTCAGACAGCTGAGTGAAAAGGCCCTTGAGTATAAGAGTGAGATCCATCTTTGTTTCATAGATCTGGAAAAGGCGTTTGACAGGGTCCCTTGGAGCAAACTTTGGGACTGTTTGGCAAGGAAGAATATTCCAGCACCTCTGATTCATGCTATACAGAGCTTCTACAAGTCTTGCAGAAATTATATGAGGACAGCAAACCATAAGTCAGAAGAGTTCAGGACCACCACTGGTGTAAGACAAGGTGATATCCTATCACCTTACCTCTTCATACTTCTTATGGACGATGTCATCAAGGCATGTAAGGAGAGAACAAGAAAGTATTCAGTGGGGTACTGGAAGATGAGACAGGTCTATATTTCAGAGCTGGCATTTGCTGATGATGTTGCCCTGATTGCTAAATCAGAGGCACATCTCCAATCCAACCTGCAAGTCTGGAAGGAAGAGCTGGAGAAGAGAGGGATGGTCATAAGCAGCTCTAAAACAAAATCCATGGTGATATCACGAGAAGAAAGAAGACATCAGATTAAGCTGGGAGAACAGGTCCTGGAGCAGGTCGACCACTTTAAATACCTCGGAGCTATTATAGACCGAAAGGGAGGCATCAAAGAAGAGTTGGCCACTCGAAAAGCAGCAGCTGGGAGACTTTTTCAGGCCATAAATCGAGGATTCCTCAGCAAGAGAGAGGTTGGTAAGAAAACGAAGATGGCTGTATACCGCTCCACCTATGTCCCAGTCTTGACATATGGATGCGAGTCAGGGGCAAGGACTACAACCCGTAAAAGCCAGATCCAAACCTCAGAAATGAGGTATCTGAGGAAGGTGGTTGAAGTAACAAGAAGAGACATGGTACGCAACCAGACGATACGTCAAGGCCTAAAATGCCACCCCCTACAGACCCAAGTAGAACAGTCCCAACTAAGATGGTTTGGCCATGTCTGCAGAATGGGAGAAGATCGGCTACCACGACAAGCATGGGAAACAAAGAGCCAAGGATCCAGACCCCGAGGACGACCCAGAGTCCGCTGGGAGGACAACATTAGACAATCTTTGAAGGACCGAGGACTAGAATGGAACCAGGCCAGGAGGAAGACAGCCGATAGAATAATCTGGCGCTCTCTCTTCCAAACCTCTACACCTCACGGTAGAAGGGGAACGACTAAGTAAGTAAGTAAGTATGCCACTGATAGCACCTAACTCAAGGATTGTACATAACAATTGCCCTACTAATATGGTCATTCTTAGTTATCTCAAAAACTAGAGCTGATAGAAAAAAATCTGATTACATTTTTGGAATCAGCAACCCAAAATTACCCAAGAACAGCTATAAAATAGGCACCAAAATGTGTGCATACCAGTGTAATGTGACCATACATTTCAAAAGCTTAGAAAGAACAGACCCTTAAATTCTAACACTAGGCTATATGAAAACTCAGAGAGACTGAAAATTCCTTGCGTAAAACATGGGAAAATCCCCACGTCTGTGATGTGACACTGTAATTCTGACTTTTAACAGGCCCGATTCTGTGGTTCTATTTTGAATTTTCACCAGTTTTATTTTCTTCTGATCACGCGATTTTCCGTTGTTTACGGAAATCGCTATTTTCGGGCACGCTTTTTCACCATTTTATTTCTTCTCATTTGAATATATATCGTGTTTGGTATTTTTTTTTGAGTAGATAAATTAAATGGGTTCGTTTATGATGGTAGGTTTATTTTATTCTAGCATCAGTTTTACTTTCTTCTGATTTTTCGCGATTCCCGTAAAGTTCGTTGTTTACGGAAATAATCGCCATTTCCGGCACGCGATATGACGAGGCCGGAAGCACGCGGCCGAAAGCATGCGGGGTTTGCGTGGGTTGATAGTATTAATTTTTCTAGCGCTCCCATTGGTCCGCGATTTGCGTAGGAAGGGAAATCCGCGTGGGCGGTGTCTCTTGTATATATTGAGACAGAAAACGGGGATTCGGTCTCTATGGAAAATTATTGCCTGGCCGTAGGACGTCGTAATTATCGTTCTCCACCGTGGGAAAAACAAACGATAATCGGTATGTAACTATTTTATTCATCGTTTTACTTATTAGTGGGTTTTTCAGAAATTTCGTTTTACTTATTAGTGGGTTTTTCAGAAATTCGCCCTTAGGTAAAGATTAACTTTTCAGTTTTAAAATAAACGATAGCGCCATTAATTACTATTTTTGAAGAACAACGTAATGCAACAGTGTGCTTATTCTTTCTATGATTTTGGCAATAGATAGGAGTGTGTGAAGTTGTGAGAAACACGTGTGCCATATTTGTAGGATGTTATGTAAAACCACCATTTATTCCTGTATATTTTCTAATGTAAATTTATGGGGAAATCCCTGGTGTGTTCGTTAATTTTTCTGAGCCTTAAAAATGTGAGAAATATTGTCAGAGGGTTCAGATTTACGTTGTAAATGAATTATACTGCTTAGGGGAGGAAACTATTCCTATAGCGAGATTTAATTTAATAAGAGTAAGCCGGGGAAACTCCTGTGTTAATGGGTAAAAGGATTTCCCTATTTTTGTCAAGTTTGAACACGTGATCGGCCATGCGTAACGGCCATGTAACATGTCAGACGGGTCTTGGCTATTGTTTGTTTTACCTGGCAGATTTTAGTAGAAGGAGGGGGGATGAAGAGGCCACGTGGGATAATAGTATTTTATGTATTGTTGTGAAGAACGAGAGAAAGGGGAGAAGAAGTGAGAATGAAGAGACACGTGTATAGAATTATTTTATGTATCGTATATGTTAGAGATAAGCGATTTTAGAGTGGGTGTACATGAGTCGCTGGTTCTTTTAATTTCAGCGAGTCACGGCGGAAACAGTGGGGAGCATAATTTTGTCAAATAAAATTATCCACGGCAAAAGACATATCTCAGGGTCAGAGTACTCGAGTATCGTCAGGAGCAAAAGAAAATTACCCTATGGTCTCTGGCAGTGAAGTCCCTATGCTTCAGCTGGACCGAGGTTTATTTAACATACAGCCGAGAGCATCGCTATTATAGTCTCTAGCAACGGCAGGTGGCCGGGAGACTAGTTTCATTTTGTACAGCCTGAAATCAAGGCTGTGTTTTTTTTTCCTCTAACTCCGGAGCGGGTTAAAAGAGGGAAGCTATTCAGCAGCAGAGAAGTTTTGTCTACAGTTAATCAAGTCCCTCATGCTTGATATCCGAACATCGTCATCACCAAAATCAGGAACAGGTGACAGGGTTACCATACCTAGGTCCTGATAGAAATCAAGAGAAGAGCGTAACGGAGACGCCGCATCATCAGCCCTCGAGTGTTAGAGAGACACTGAGATCAAGAGAGGAAGATAGAGAAGGAGGGAGAAAATAGACAGGACCAGTAGGGTCTGTTCAGTATCCATTGGACGGATAGACACTGAGTCTGCGTTCGAAAAACCAAGTCTATTATATTTAGCATTTCGTGTGGTGTAGTTATCGGCGCCTATCGCCTAACTAGTAGAAAGCTGTGTAGCCGTTCGTTGAGGAAGAGTCACCAGGACTAAGACAGAAATTTATTAGTGTTAGAGAGTGGAGGCTAAAAGTTGACAGCCCCACCAAAGTAGATTTGGTTTAAATCACTAACCATTTTTATTGTTCCTCAGCAGGGTGACAGGAAGAGTGAATGTGATTTGGGGTTTTTTGGTTGAGTGTCTCTCAATTTAATTGTTACCTTGGTTTTTCCAGGCCGTGCAACAGTGCACGCTATTGACTGACTTGATGACGTATGATGCCATTTTATGTTTTCTTGTATGTAAATAAATATATACATATATTATTTACTGGATCAGCTTCTATTCTTTACTATACTTACTCTATGTTGTCTGTATAGTGGTGTTTGTGGTCGTAATTATACACCTTATCTCCTTGTGTTTCAAGGCAGTCAGAGGTGGGGAGACTATAGCCATTTTTTTTTAGTCACGAAGCGGCAGGGGGAGATTCAAATCCTGGGTCTATCTCTTGAGCCAATAGTCTCACCTGTCCACAGGCATGTTATTTTCCATCTAAATTCTATCTTCTCAGACTTTCTCATACTAGGGTCTTGCTTTCATTCAGGCACACTCTATAAACTTAAAACCACTTCGTGACAAGTGGGCGGCAATCGTCCGGTGGATCATTCTGTTGAGATCAATTCTGTGATCTATATTCATAGATTGTCTCTAGAAAGTTTTCTGAGAATAGATTTTCTTTAACTATCCCCTAGACTTGAGCTATTAGAACTGATCCAGTATAGGTTTTTCCACAGGGTGCAGTCTAGTAGATTTTTGTGGTATTTTTGACTTATATGACTAAGAGGTAATTGATGGCATACCGAGATATTTTTCTTTAACAGGAAGGTAATTTAGTTTTTGGTAGCTTCTTAACTAAATTTTTTTCTCAGGTTATTGTTCAGACTTGACGCTAGTCTGAGGTCGGGTTTTGGAACAGCGGTTAAAGAGGGAGTATTATATATTACGTAACAGGTAGTTCCTTCCTTTTGTTCTCCTTTCTGTAATTTTCTGTCAGTTGTGAACTTACAGCAGTTTACAGGTAAGATGGCGGATATGGCCAAGTTACGAGCTGCCTGGCGTGAATCTGCTCAGGATATGGGAATGGATAAGGAGGAGACTAAGGCCTACCTGATAAGGGAAACTGATAGGCATATTCAGCGAGAGAAAGAGAAGGAGGACAGGGCAGCCGCTGCAGAAATTGAGGAAAGGCAAAGGGCAGCCGCCGCAGAAATTGAGGAAAGGCAAAGGGCAGCCGCCGCAGAAGCAGCAAAAGAGGAAAGGATAGCCGCCGCAGAAGCAGCAAAAGAGGAAAGGATAGCCACCGCAAAAGCAGCGGAGAGGCAGGCCGAGATGGAACTTCGGAAATTGGAAGCACAGGAGAGGGAGAAGGCAGCGGAGAGACAGCATGAACTTGCCCTGCGTTCTCTGGAACTGCAGTACCGAGCTTCGGGAGGCAGTTCGGCTAATGGAGATTCACCCGGAGCAGGAGCGACAGACACCTCAGGAAACGGAGGACCCCGGATGGCCGCCATGAGCTTCCCATTTGACTCGTTCCCTAATGGGAATGAAAAGATTGACGTGTTTTTAGAAAAATTTCAACGGATGGCAAAGGCATACGGGTTGGATGAGAGTCTTTGGTGCCTGAAATTATCGCAATCTTTGAAAGGTCATGCTTATGAAGTCTACAACAAGATGCTCCTAGATGACCAGAACAACTTTGAGGCACTGCGAAATGCTTTGTTGCAAAGATTTCAGTGGACACCCTGGAAATGCCAAACCATGTTCAGGGAGAGCAGGCCGGAGAAGGGAGAGAGTTTCGCACAGTTTGCCGAGCGGGTGAGAAATTACCTTACTCGCTGGAGGGAACTGTCAGGATTGGCGAAAACTTTTGAAGGGTTGGAGGAGTTAGTTCTGTGTGAACAAGTCAAGGCAAACATGTCCCCGACTTGAGGCGGTATCTGGCGGAGCAGGGTGCCCAGCAACTTGATCAGATTATCGTGTTCGCCGAAAGGTTCCAAACAGCACAGGCCGAGGTACTGAGCCAGAAACGGAAAAACCCAGACCTGCCAGCCCCAGACAAAGGAGCTTCATCATCGCAGCCGGCTACTTCCCCAGCTCATCAGCAACCAGGGCCTTCTCGCAAGGAGCCTCATTCTGGTTATAACTTGCGCCCCCAGCAGCATAACAGAGCACCGACAACAACCTCTCAAGAACCCGCTAGGAACAGGGGAGATAATGAGAGGTATTGTCAGAATTGTAGAACCACTTCCCACTGGACATCCCGGTGCATGAACAAACCCCCAGCTCATCATGCAGCTTGTTTAAGACCGGTGAGATGGACTAAAGGGAATAAATGGGAACCAGTCCAGGCAGAGAAGTTGTTCTCTAACAGTGGACCAGCCGTAGTGAATGGGACGGCCACTACGTGTTTGTTTGACAGCGGGCTTACTTACCCCAGTATCATCGCTCGTCATTTGGTGAAACCAGGGCAGTGGACAGGAGAATTAGTTGAGATTGGTGGAATTTTGAGAAGAGGGATCTCACAGCGTCTGCCTGTAGCCAATATTGAGGTGAAATGTCAGTTTGTGTCTGGCACCATTAAGGCAGCTGTAATGGCACAGCCAGCACATGATTTCATCCTGGGAAGCCCATACATAGTTTTGGGAAACCCAACCACACCGATTCTTGCTAATGCAAGAGGGCCTACTGCAGGCCAGAGAAGTGAAAGGGGAAAGCCCCAAATTCACGGAGCCCCACGGGAGCTCAAACATCCTTGTCTTGCTATGAGGAGGAGAGACGCCTCTAAAGACAGTGGAATGTTATTTACAGAGGCGTATTCGCCTGTCAGCCCTGTTCAGCCTAAAGGTCAAACAGTGGTGACGCCTCTTACTTCAGAAGTATCTTCTTTGTCGTCGGGAATTAGGCCCCCGATGGTATTACATCTCTCAAGGGAGGGAAATACTGACAAGAAGAAACATGTGCACGGTTCTTCAGTCAACTGTAAACAGTTACGCCCTGTTACGGCGATGTCTGGCCAAGCCAGTCAGACTGTTTCAAAACACTGGGAGGTTGCACCAGCTGGTAATCATTATTTACCACGCGCCGCCAGGAAAATTCGTGGGCGAAGGAAACACATGAGAGGGAGGAGGAAGGGCGACCAGTCATGTTGCAGTCGCCAGGAGGAAATCCCATGGCGTGACCCTCACGATCCAGGGCTTGCCAAGATTTTCAAGGATATGGAGATGGGCCTGTATGATAATGCTAATTATGACAGTGATTAGATCGAGAGGTAGATCTAGATACGGGCCAGTAGGAAACCCAGAGATTTCAGTGATTTAGCACGGTTCCCGTACTTGAAAGGGGGGACTTATGTGATGTGACACTGTAATTCTGACTTTTAACAGGCCCGATTCTGTGGTTCTATTTTGAATTTTCACCAGTTTTATTTTCTTCTGATCACGCGATTTTCCGTTGTTTACGGAAATCGCTATTTTCGGGCACGCTTTTTCACCATTTTATTTCTTCTCATTTGAATATATATCGTGTTGGGTATTTTTTTTGAGTAGATAAATTAAATGGGTTCGTTTATGATGGTAGGTTTATTTTATTCTAGCATCAGTTTTACTTTCTTCTGATTTTTCGCGATTCCCGTAAAGTTCGTTGTTTACGGAAATAATCGCCATTTCCGGCACGCGATATGACGAGGCCGGAAGCACGCGGCCGGAAGCATGCGGGGTTTGCGTGGGTTGATAGTATTAATTTTTCTAGCGCTCCCATTGGTCCGCGATTTGCGTAGGAAGGGAAATCCGCGTGGGCGGTGTCTCTTGTATATATTGAGACAGAAAACGGGGATTCGGTCTCTATGGAAAATTATTGCCTGGCCGTAGGACGTCGTAATTATCGTTCTCCACCGTGGGAAAAACAAACGATAATCGGTATGTAACTATTTTATTCATCGTTTTACTTATTAGTGGGTTTTTCAGAAATTTCGTTTTACTTATTAGTGGGTTTTTCAGAAATTCGCCCTTAGGTAAAGATTAACTTTTCAGTTTTAAAATAAACGATAGCGCCATTAATTACTATTTTTGAAGAACGACGTAATGCAACAGTGTGCTTATTCTTTCTATGATTTTGGCAATAGATAGGAGTGTGTGAAGTTGTGAGAAACACGTGTGCCATATTTGTAGGATGTTATGTAAAACCACCATTTATTCCTGTATATTTTCTAATGTAAATTTATGGGGAAATCCCTGGTGTGTTCGTTAATTTTTCTGAGCCTTAAAAATGTGAGAAATATTGTCAGAGGGTTCAGATTTACGTTGTAAATGAATTATACTGCTTAGGGGAGGAAACTATTCCTATAGCGAGATTTAATTTAATAAGAGTAAGCCGGGGAAACTCCTGTGTTAATGGGTAAAAGGATTTCCCTATTTTTGTCAAGTTTGAACACGTGATCGGCCATGCGTAACGGCCATGTAACATGTCAGACGGGTCTGGGCTATTGTTTGTTTTACCTGGCAGATTTTAGTAGAAGGAGGGGGGATGAAGAGGCCACGTGGGATAATAGTATTTTATGTATTGTTGTGAAGAACGAGAGAAAGGGGAGAAGAAGTGAGAATGAAGAGACACGTGTATAGAATTATTTTATGTATCGTATATGTTAGAGATAAGCGATTTTAGAGTGGGTGTACATGAGTCGCTGTTTCTTTTAATTTCAGCGAGTCACGGCGGAAACAGTGGGGAGCATAATTTTGTCAAATAAAATTATCCACGGCAAAAGACATATCTCAGGGTCAGAGTACTCGAGTATCGTCAGGAGCAAAAGAAAATTACCCTATGGTCTCTGGCAGTGAAGTCCCTATGCTTCAGCTGGACCGAGGTTTATTTAACATACAGCCGAGAGCATCGCTATTATAGTCTCTAGCAACGGCAGGTGGCCGGGAGACTAGTTTCATTTTGTACAGCCTGAAATCAAGGCTGTGTTTTTTTCCTCTAACTCCGGAGCGGGTTAAAAGAGGGAAGCTATTCAGCAGCAGAGAAGTTTGTCTACAGTTAATCAAGTCCCTCATGCTTGATATCCGAACATCGTCATCACCAAAATCAGGAACAGGTGACAGGGTTACCATACCTAGGTCCTGATAGAAATCAAGAGAAGAGCGTAACGGAGACGCCGCATCATCAGCCCTCGAGTGTTAGAGAGACACTGAGATCAAGAGAGGAAGATAGAGAAGGAGGGAGAAAATAGACAGGACCAGTAGGGTCTGTTCAGTATCCATTGGACGGATAGACACTGAGTCTGCGTTCGAAAAACCAAGTCTATTATATTTAGCATTTCGTGTGGTGTAGTTATCGGCGCCTATCGCCTAACTAGTAGAAAGCTGTGTAGCCGTTCGTTGAGGAAGAGTCACCAGGACTAAGACAGAAATTTATTAGTGTTAGAGAGTGGAGGCTAAAAGTTGACAGCCCCACCAAAGTAGATTTGGTTTAAATCACTAACCATTTTTATTGTTCCTCAGCAGGGTGACAGGAAGAGTGAATGTGATTTGGGGTTTTTTTTTTGGTTGAGTGTCTCTCAATTTAATTGTTACCTTGGTTTTTCCAGGCCGTGCAACAGTGCACGCTATTGACTGACTTGATGACGTATGATGCCATTTTATGTTTTCTTGTATGTAAATAAATATATACATATATTATTTACTGGATCAGCTTCTATTCTTTACTATACTTACTCTATGTTGTCTGTATAGTGGTGTTTGTGGTCGTAATTATACACCTTATCTCCTTGTGTTTCAAGGCAGTCAGAGGTGGGGAGACTATAGCCATTTTTTTTAGTCACGAAGCGGCAGGGGGAGATTCAAATCCTGGGTCTATCTCTTGAGCCAATAGTCTCACCTGTCCACAGGCATGTTATTTTCCATCTAAATTCTATCTTCTCAGACTTTCTCATACTAGGGTCTTGCTTTCATTCAGGCACACTCTATAAACTTAAAACCACTTCGTGACAAGTGGGCGGCAATCGTCCGGTGGATCATTCTGTTGAGATCAATTCTGTGATCTATATTCATAGATTGTCTCTAGAAAGTTTTCTGAGAATAGATTTTCTTTAACTATCCCCTAGACTTGAGCTATTAGAACTGATCCAGTATAGGTTTTTCCACAGGGTGCAGTCTAGTAGATTTTTGTGGTATTTTTGACTTATATGACTAAGAGGTAATTGATGGCATACCGAGATATTTTTCTTTAACAGGAAGGTAATTTAGTTTTTGGTAGCTTGTTAACAAAAGTTTTTCTCAGGTTATTGTTCAGACTTGACGCTAGTCTGAGTTCGGGTTTTGGAACAGCGGTTAAAGAGGGAGTATTATATATTACGTAACAGGTAGTTCCTTCCTTTTGTTCTCCTTTCTGTCATTTTCTGTCAGTTGTGAACTTACAGCAGTTTACAGGTAAGATGGCGGATATGGCCAAGTTACGAGCTGCCTGGCGTGAATCTGCTCAGGATATGGGAATGGATAAGGAGGAGACTAAGGCCTACCTGATAAGGGAAACTGATAGGCATATTCAGCGAGAGAAAGAGAAGGAGGACAGGGCAGCCGCTGCAGAAATTGAGGAAAGGCAAAGGGCAGCCGCCGCAGAAATTGAGGAAAGGCAAAGGGCAGCCGCCGCAGAAGCAGCAAAAGAGGAAAGGATAGCCGCCGCAGAAGCAGCAAAAGAGGAAAGGATAGCCACCGCAAAAGCAGCGGAGAGGCAGGCCGAGATGGAACTTCGGAAATTGGAAGCACAGGAGAGGGAGAAGGCAGCGGAGAGACAGCATGAACTTGCCCTGCGTTCTCTGGAACTGCAGTACCGAGCTTCGGGAGGCAGTTCGGCTAATGGAGATTCACCCGGAGCAGGAGCGACAGACACCTCAGGAAACGGAGGACCCCGGATGGCCGCCATGAGCTTCCCATTTGACTCGTTCCCTAATGGGAATGAAAAGATTGACGTGTTTTTAGAAAAATTTCAACGGATGGCAAAGGCATACGGGTTGGATGAGAGTCTTTGGTGCCTGAAATTATCGCAATCTTTGAAAGGTCATGCTTATGAAGTCTACAACAAGATGCTCCTAGATGACCAGAACAACTTTGAGGCACTGCGAAATGCTTTGTTGCAAAGATTTCAGTGGACACCCCGGAAATGCCAAACCATGTTCAGGGAGAGCAGGCCGGAGAAGGGAGAGAGTTTCGCACAGTTTGCCGAGCGGGTGAGAAATTACCTTACTCGCTGGAGGGAACTGTCAGGATTGGCGAAAACTTTTGAAGGGTTGGAGGAGTTAGTTCTGTGTGAACAAGTCAAGGCAAACATGTCCCCCGACTTGAGGCGGTATCTGGCGGAGCAGGGTGCCCAGCAACTTGATCAGATTATCGTGTTCGCCGAAAGGTTCCAAACAGCACAGGCCGAGGTACTGAGCCAGAAACGGAAAAACCCAGACCTGCCAGCCCCAGACAAAGGAGCTTCATCATCGCAGCCGGCTACTTCCCCAGCTCATCAGCAACCAGGGCCTTCTCGCAAGGAGCCTCATTCTGGTTATAACTTGCGCCCCCAGCAGCATAACAGAGCACCGACAACAACCTCTCAGGAACCCGCTAGGAACAGGGGAGATAATGAGAGGTATTGTCAGAATTGTAGAACCACTTCCCACTGGACATCCCGGTGCATGAACAAACCCCCAGCTCATCATGCAGCTTGTTTAAGACCGGTGAGATGGACTAAAGGGAATAAATGGGAACCAGTCCAGGCAGAGAAGTTGTTCTCTAACAGTGGACCAGCCGTAGTGAATGGGACGGCCACTACGTGTTTGTTTGACAGCGGGCTTACTTACCCCAGTATCATCGCTCGTCATTTGGTGAAACCAGGGCAGTGGACAGGAGAATTAGTTGAGATTGGTGGAATTTTGAGAAGAGGGATCTCACAGCGTCTGCCTGTAGCCAATATTGAGGTGAAATGTCAGTTTGTGTCTGGCACCATTAAGGCAGCTGTAATGGCACAGCCAGCACATGATTTCATCCTGGGAAGCCCATACATAGTTTTGGGAAACCCAACCACACCGATTCTTGCTAATGCAAGAGGGCCTACTGCAGGCCAGAGAAGTGAAAGGGGAAAGCCCCAAATTCACGGAGCCCCACGGGAGCTCAAACATCCTTGTCTTGCTATGAGGAGGAGAGACGCCTCTAAAGACAGTGGAATGTTATTTACAGAGGCGTATTCGCCTGTCAGCCCTGTTCAGCCTAAAGGTCAAACAGTGGTGACGCCTCTTACTTCAGAAGTATCTTCTTTGTCGTCGGGAATTAGGCCCCCGATGGTATTACATCTCTCAAGGGAGGGAAATACTGACAAGAAGAAACATGTGCACGGTTCTTCAGTCAACTGTAAACAGTTACGCCCTGTTACGGCGATGTCTGGCCAAGCCAGTCAGACTGTTTCAAAACACTGGGAGGTTGCACCAGCTGGTAATCATTATTTACCACGCGCCGCCAGGAAAATTCGTGGGCGAAGGAAACACATGAGAGGGAGGAGGAAGGGCGACCAGTCATGTTGCAGTCGCCAGGAGGAAATCCCATGGCGTGACCCTCACGATCCAGGGCTTGCCAAGATTTTCAAGGATATGGAGATGGGCCTGTATGATAATGCTAATTATGACAGTGATTAGATCGAGAGGTAGATCTAGATACGGGCCAGTATGAAACCCAGAGATTTCAGTGATTTAGCACGGTTCCCGTACTTGAAAGGGGGGACTTATGTGATGTGACACTGTAATTCTGACTTTTAACAGGCCCGATTCTGTGGTTCTATTTTGAATTTTCACCAGTTTTATTTTCTTCTGATCACGCGATTTTCCGTTGTTTACGGAAATCGCTATTTTCGGGCACGCTTTTTCACCATTTTATTTCTTCTCATTTGAATATATATCGTGTTTGGTATTTTTTTTGAGTAGATAAATTAAATGGGTTCGTTTATGATGGTAGGTTTATTTTATTCTAGCATCAGTTTTACTTTTTCTTCTGATTTTTCGCGATTCCCGTAAAGTTCGTTGTTTACGGAAATAATCGCCATTTCCGGCACGCGATATGACGAGGCCGGAAGCACGCGGCCGGAAGCATGCGGGGTTTGCGTGGGTTGATAGTATTAATTTTTCTAGCGCTCCCATTGGTCCGCGATTTGCGTAGGAAGGGAAATCCGCGTGGGCGGTGTCTCTTGTATATATTGAGACAGAAAACGGGGATTCGGTCTCTATGAAAAAATTATTGCCTGGCCGTAGGACGTCGTAATTATCGTTCTCCACCGTGGGAAAAAACAAACGATAATCGGTATGTAACTATTTTATTCATCGTTTTACTTATTAGTGGGTTTTTCAGAAATTTCGTTTTACTTATTAGTGGGTTTTTCAGAAATTCGCCCTTAGGTAAAGATTAACTTTTCAGTTTTAAAATAAACGATAGCGCCATTAATTACTATTTTTGAAGAACGACGTAATGCAACAGTGTGCTTATTCTTTCTATGATTTTGGCAATAGATAGGAGTGTGTGAAGTTGTGAGAACACGTGTGCCATATTTGTAGGATGTTATGTAAAACCACCATTTATTCCTGTATATTTTCTAATGTAAATTTATGGGGAAATCCCTGGTGTGTTCGTTAATTTTTCTGAGCCTTAAAAATGTGAGAAATATTGTCAGAGGGTTCAGATTTACGTTGTAAATGAATTATACTGCTTAGGGGAGGAAACTATTCCTATAGCGAGATTTAATTTAATAAGAGTAAGCCGGGGAAACTCCTGTGTTAATGGGTAAAAGGATTTCCCTATTTTTGTCAAGTTTGAACACGTGATCGGCCATGCGTAACGGCCATGTAACATGTCAGACGGGTCTGGGCTATTGTTTGTTTTACCTGGCAGATTTTAGTAGAAGGAGGGGGGATGAAGAGGCCACGTGGGATAATAGTATTTTATGTATTGTTGTGAAGAACGAGAGAAAGGGGAGAAGAAGTGAGAATGAAGAGACACGTGTATAGAATTATTTTATGTATCGTATATGTTAGAGATAAGCGATTTTAGAGTGGGTGTACATGAGTCGCTGTTTCTTTTAATTTCAGCGAGTCACGGCGGAAACAGTGGGGAGCATAATTTTGTCAAATAAAATTATCCACGGCAAAAGACATATCTCAGGGTCAGAGTACTCGAGTATCGTCAGGAGCAAAAGAAAATTACCCTATGGTCTCTGGCAGTGAAGTCCCTATGCTTCAGCTGGACCGAGGTTTATTTAACATACAGCCGAGAGCATCGCTATTATAGTCTCTAGCAACGGCAGGTGGCCGGGAGACTAGTTTCATTTTGTACAGCCTGAAATCAAGGCTGTGTTTTTTTTTTCCTCTAACTCCGGAGCGGGTTAAAAGAGGGAAGCTATTCAGCAGCAGAGAAGTTTTGTCTACAGTTAATCAAGTCCCTCATGCTTGATATCCGAACATCGTCATCACCAAAATCAGGAACAGGTGACAGGGTTACCATACCTAGGTCCTGATAGAAATCAAGAGAAGAGCGTAACGGAGACGCCGCATCATCAGCCCTCGAGTGTTAGAGAGACACTGAGATCAAGAGAGGAAGATAGAGAAGGAGGGAGAAAATAGACAGGACCAGTAGGGTCTGTTCAGTATCCATTGGACGGATAGACACTGAGTCTGCGTTCGAAAAAACCAAGTCTATTATATTTAGCATTTCGTGTGGTGTAGTTATCGGCGCCTATCGCCTAACTAGTAGAAAGCTGTGTAGCCGTTCGTTGAGGAAGAGTCACCAGGACTAAGACAGTATAAAATTTATTAGTGTTAGAGAGTGGAGGCTAAAAGTTGACAGCCCCACCAAAGTAGATTTGGTTTAAATCACTAACCATTTTTATTGTTCCTCAGCAGGGTGACAGGAAGAGTGAATGTGATTTGGGGTTTTTTTTTTGTTGAGTGTCTCTCAATTTAATTGTTACCTTGGTTTTTCCAGGCCGTGCAACAGTGCACGCTATTGACTGACTTGATGACGTATGATGCCATTTTATGTTTTCTTGTATGTAAATAAATATATACATATATTATTTACTGGATCAGCTTCTATTCTTTACTATACTTACTCTATGTTGTCTGTATAGTGGTGTTTGTGGTCGTAATTATACACCTTATCTCCTTGTGTTTCAAGGCAGTCAGAGGTGGGGAGACTATAGCCATTTTTTTTAGTCACGAAGCGGCAGGGGGAGATTCAAATCCTGGGTCTATCTCTTGAGCCAATAGTCTCACCTGTCCACAGGCATGTTATTTTCCATCTAAATTCTATCTTCTCAGACTTTCTCATACTAGGGTCTTGCTTTCATTCAGGCACACTCTATAAACTTAAAACCACTTCGTGACAAGTGGGCGGCAATCGTCCGGTGGATCATTCTGTTGAGATCAATTCTGTGATCTATATTCATAGATTGTCTCTAGAAAGTTTTCTGAGAATAGATTTTCTTTAACTATCCCCTAGACTTGAGCTATTAGAACTGATCCAGTATAGGTTTTTCCACAGGGTGCAGTCTAGTAGATTTTTGTGGTATTTTTGACTTATATGACTAAGAGGTAATTGATGGCATACCGAGATATTTTTCTTTAACAGGAAGGTAATTTAGTTTTTGGTAGCTTCTTAACTAAATTTTTTTCTCAGGTTATTGTTCAGACTTGACGCTAGTCTGAGGTCGGGTTTTGGAACAGCGGTTAAAGAGGGAGTATTATATATTACGTAACAGGTAGTTCCTTCCTTTTGTTCTCCTTTCTGTCATTTTCTGTCAGTTGTGAACTTACAGCAGTTTACAGGTAAGATGGCGGATATGGCCAAGTTACGAGCTGCCTGGCGTGAATCTGCTCAGGATATGGGAATGGATAAGGAGGAGACTAAGGCCTACCTGATAAGGGAAACTGATAGGCATATTCAGCGAGAGAAAGAGAAGGAGGACAGGGCAGCCGCTGCAGAAATTGAGGAAAGGCAAAGGGCAGCCGCCGCAGAAATTGAGGAAAGGCAAAGGGCAGCCGCCGCAGAAGCAGCAAAAGAGGAAAGGATAGCCGCCGCAGAAGCAGCAAAAGAGGAAAGGATAGCCACCGCAAAAGCAGCGGAGAGGCAGGCCGAGATGGAACTTCGGAAATTGGAAGCACAGGAGAGGGAGAAGGCAGCGGAGAGACAGCATGAACTTGCCCTGCGTTCTCTGGAACTGCAGTACCGAGCTTCGGGAGGCAGTTCGGCTAATGGAGATTCACCCGGAGCAGGAGCGACAGACACCTCAGGAAACGGAGGACCCCGGATGGCCGCCATGAGCTTCCCATTTGACTCGTTCCCTAATGGGAATGAAAAGATTGACGTGTTTTTAGAAAAATTTCAACGGATGGCAAAGGCATACGGGTTGGATGAGAGTCTTTGGTGCCTGAAATTATCGCAATCTTTGAAAGGTCATGCTTATGAAGTCTACAACAAGATGCTCCTAGATGACCAGAACAACTTTGAGGCACTGCGAAATGCTTTGTTGCAAAGATTTCAGTGGACACCCCGGAAATGCCAAACCATGTTCAGGGAGAGCAGGCCGGAGAAGGGAGAGAGTTTCGCACAGTTTGCCGAGCGGGTGAGAAATTACCTTACTCGCTGGAGGGAACTGTCAGGATTGGCGAAAACGTTTGAAGGGTTGGAGGAGTTAGTTCTGTGTGAACAAGTCAAGGCAAACATGTCCCCGACTTGAGGCGGTATCTGGCGGAGCAGGGTGCCCAGCAACTTGATCAGATTATCGTGTTCGCCGAAAGGTTCCAAACAGCACAGGCCGAGGTACTGAGCCAGAAACGGAAAAACCCAGACCTGCCAGCCCCAGACAAAGGAGCTTCATCATCGCAGCCGGCTACTTCCCCAGCTCATCAGCAACCAGGGCCTTCTCGCAAGGAGCCTCATTCTGGTTATAACTTGCGCCCCCAGCAGCATAACAGAGCACCGACAACAACCTCTCAAGAACCCGCTAGGAACAGGGGAGATAATGAGAGGTATTGTCAGAATTGTAGAACCACTTCCCACTGGACATCCCGGTGCATGAACAAACCCCCAGCTCATCATGCAGCTTGTTTAAGACCGGTGAGATGGACTAAAGGGAATAAATGGGAACCAGTCCAGGCAGAGAAGTTGTTCTCTAACAGTGGACCAGCCGTAGTGAATGGGACGGCCACTACGTGTTTGTTTGACAGCGGGCTTACTTACCCCAGTATCATCGCTCATCATTTGGTGAAACCAGGGCAGTGGACAGGAGAATTAGTTGAGATTGGTGGAATTTTGAGAAGAGGGATCTCACAGCGTCTGCCTGTAGCCAATATTGAGGTGAAATGTCAGTTTGTGTCTGGCACCATTAAGGCAGCTGTAATGGCACAGCCAGCACATGATTTCATCCTGGGAAGCCCATACATAGTTTTGGGAAACCCAACCACACCGATTCTTGCTAATGCAAGAGGGCCTACTGCAGGCCAGAGAAGTGAAAGGGGAAAGCCCCAAATTCACGGAGCCCCACGGGAGCTCAAACATCCTTGTCTTGCTATGAGGAGGAGGAGACACGCCTCTAAAGACAGTGGAATGTTATTTACAGAGGCGTATTCGCCTGTCAGCCCTGTTCAGCCTAAAGGTCAAACAGTGGTGACGCCTCTTACTTCAGAAGTATCTTCTTTGTCGTCGGGAATTAGGCCCCCGATGGTATTACATCTCTCAAGGGAGGGAAATACTGACAAGAAGAAACATGTGCACGGTTCTTCAGTCAACTGTAAACAGTTACGCCCTGTTACGGCGATGTCTGGCCAAGCCAGTCAGACTGTTTCAAAACACTGGGAGGTTGCACCAGCTGGTAATCATTATTTACCACGCGCCGCCAGGAAAATTCGTGGGCGAAGGAAACACATGAGAGGGAGGAGGAAGGGCGACCAGTCATGTTGCAGTCGCCAGGAGGAAATCCCATGGCGTGACCCTCACGATCCAGGGCTTGCCAAGATTTTCAAGGATATGGAGATGGGCCTGTATGATAATGCTAATTATGACAGTGATTAGATCGAGAGGTAGATCTAGATACGGGCCAGTAGTAAACCCAGAGATTTCAGTGATTTAGCACGGTTCCCGTACTTGAAAGGGGGGACTTATGTGATGTGACACTGTAATTCTGACTTTTAACAGGCCCGATTCTGTGGTTCTATTTTGAATTTTCACCAGTTTTATTTTCTTCTGATCACGCGATTTTCCGTTGTTTACGGAAATCGCTATTTTCGGGCACGCTTTTTCACCATTTTATTTCTTCTCATTTGAATATATATCGTGTTTGGTATTTTTTTTGAGTAGATAAATTAAATGGGTTCGTTTATGATGGTAGGTTTATTTTATTCTAGCATCAGTTTTACTTTCTTCTGATTTTTCGCGATTCCCGTAAAGTTCGTTGTTTACGGAAATAATCGCCATTTCCGGCACGCGATATGACGAGGCCGGAAGCACGCGGCCGAAAGCATGCGGGGTTTGCGTGGGTTGATAGTATTAATTTTTCTAGCGCTCCCATTGGTCCGCGATTTGCGTAGGAAGGGAAATCCGCGTGGGCGGTGTCTCTTGTATATATTGAGACAGAAAACGGGGATTCGGTCTCTATGGAAAATTATTGCCTGGCCGTAGGACGTCGTAATTATCGTTCTCCACCGTGGGAAAAACAAACGATAATCGGTATGTAACTATTTTATTCATCGTTTTACTTATTAGTGGGTTTTTCAGAAATTTCGTTTTACTTATTAGTGGGTTTTTCAGAAATTCGCCCTTAGGTAAAGATTAACTTTTCAGTTTTAAAATAAACGATAGCGCCATTAATTACTATTTTTGAAGAACAACGTAATGCAACAGTGTGCTTATTCTTTCTATGATTTTGGCAATAGATAGGAGTGTGTGAAGTTGTGAGAAACACGTGTGCCATATTTGTAGGATGTTATGTAAAACCACCATTTATTCCTGTATATTTTCTAATGTAAATTTATGGGGAAATCCCTGGTGTGTTCGTTAATTTTTCTGAGCCTTAAAAATGTGAGAAATATTGTCAGAGGGTTCAGATTTACGTTGTAAATGAATTATACTGCTTAGGGGAGGAAACTATTCCTATAGCGAGATTTAATTTAATAAGAGTAAGCCGGGGAAACTCCTGTGTTAATGGGTAAAAGGATTTCCCTATTTTTGTCAAGTTTGAACACGTGATCGGCCATGCGTAACGGCCATGTAACATGTCAGACGGGTCTGGGCTATTGTTTGTTTTACCTGGCAGATTTTAGTAGAAGGAGGGGGGATGAAGAGGCCACGTGGGATAATAGTATTTTATGTATTGTTGTGAAGAACGAGAGAAAGGGGAGAAGAAGTGAGAATGAAGAGACACGTGTATAGAATTATTTTATGTATCGTATATGTTAGAGATAAGCGATTTTAGAGTGGGTGTACATGAGTCGCTGGTTCTTTTAATTTCAGCGAGTCATGGCGGAAACAGTGGGGAGCATAATTTTGTCAAATAAAATTATCCACGGCAAAAGACATATCTCAGGGTCAGAGTACTCGAGTATCGTCAGGAGCAAAAGAAAATTACCCTATGGTCTCTGGCAGTGAAGTCCCTATGCTTCAGCTGGACCGAGGTTTATTTAACATACAGCCGAGAGCATCGCTATTATAGTCTCTAGCAACGGCAGGTGGCCGGGAGACTAGTTTCATTTTGTACAGCCTGAAATCAAGGCTGTGTTTTTTTCCTCTAACTCCGGAGCGGGTTAAAAGAGGGAAGCTATTCAGCAGCAGAGAAGTTTTGTCTACAGTTAATCAAGTCCCTCATGCTTGATATCCGAACATCGTCATCACCAAAATCAGGAACAGGTGACAGGGTTACCATACCTAGGTCCTGATAGAAATCAAGAGAAGAGCGTAACGGAGACGCCGCATCATCAGCCCTCGAGTGTTAGAGAGACACTGAGATCAAGAGAGGAAGATAGAGAAGGAGGGAGAAAATAGA
Source organism: Oreohelix idahoensis (assembly GCA_024509875.1). Lineage (NCBI taxonomy): Eukaryota > Metazoa > Mollusca > Gastropoda > Stylommatophora > Oreohelicidae > Oreohelix > Oreohelix idahoensis. The sequence continues at coordinate 96,698 of JAMPIV010020351.1, forward strand.
CAGGACCAGTAGGGTCTGTTCAGTATCCATTGGACGGATAGACACTGAGTCTGCGTTCGAAAAACCAAGTCTATTATATTTAGCATTTCGTGTGGTGTAGTTATCGGCGCCTATCGCCTAACTAGTAGAAAGCTGTGTAGCCGTTCGTTGAGGAAGAGTCACCAGGACTAAGACAGAAATTTATTAGTGTTAGAGAGTGGAGGCTAAAAGTTGACAGCCCCACCAAAGTAGATTTGGTTTAAATCACTAACCATTTTTATTGTTCCTCAGCAGGGTGACAGGAAGAGTGAATGTGATTTGGGGTTTTTTGGTTGAGTGTCTCTCAATTTAATTGTTACCTTGTGTTACGTGCAGTCTTTGATATCTTACAATATTATACATTGGTATACTTGTTATGTTCGCAAATATTTTGTAAACAAAATAGTGCTTAAGGGAAAGTCATTATTGAGTTACTTCCCTTGAAAGTTGTGTCAGCTCTTTCGATCGAACTCCGCGGATGAGTCCAGTTTTCTGCGATTTATTCTTCGTTTGGGTAGTAATAGATTGTTCTTGCTTCAGAATATCTATGGCCTGAATTTATGTGTATTGTTTGTCTGAGTAGGACGAGTCTGTCTTATATCTGTATATCTTTACATATCTAAGTCGAACTATATGTTCTGTTGTCTCTAGAGAGGTCAAAGGCTATTCGGCGGATGTGTCGCTAGAGTGTGGTGTGATTTGGCTTCGTCCCGATAGGGACTGTGTTTTCTATGTCGGCTTGTCGCCGGGAAAAAGTGATCTCAGTATTGGTGGGGAAAGTGATAGTCGTCTAGACCTATCGTGTATGCTTTGCCCCAGTGTTTATTCGTATTGCCAAGGAATGGCAGAATCATATTTCTGATACCAAGGTAATAATAGACACTCTTATGAACTCTCGTACGAAGCCACCATTTTCGATAGGTACGATTTGAATGTCTAAGAGAATATATTTGACTCGATGAAAACGACTTCGATTCCTAGCAGCACTATATCCTGTAGAATGCAGTCAATTGTTCATGATCAAATCTACAGAGCAATGAAATGTTTTATGAATGACTAACTTTAGGACAGATTCATTATCTGTATCCAAACGTGAGTGACAGCTCACGAGTGAAGCCATCTTGGAACCAAACATGTAGTGACTTTCAAGAAGAGAAAAGGGATGCCCGTATTATCGCTTGTTTAGTCCAGAGATCACTGCTACACATGAGAACCCGTTATTAGCGGTTCAATATTATTATATGGAAAAATATGTGCTGAACATTATGTTGGAGAATCGTCGCTAAACGAGATTAGGTTTAGAAGCCATCTGAAATATTGTTTATAAGCTGACGTGCTCAGTCAGTGAAGTCAGATGATATATATGTATGGGCGATACTGAGGGCTTGGCTACTGACAGTCCTTTATACTATTATTCTACATGAGTGCCCATGTAACATTGCAAGACCATTTATCCACTGTACCATGATGTATTATGCCAACCTGTGATTTGTCACTATCTGTGCTGTCGAGTGTGTACGTCCAATTAAACTTTAGAAAAGGTACACAGTCGTTGGTGTCAATGACTTCCAGTCATACATGAGTGTGAGAAAAGAACATTTGTCAACAACACGAACCCTTATTACACTGGCTAACAAAAAAAAAATTTTTTTTTCTTTCTCTAACATTTCTATGTTTTTCTGGTCAATTTTAATGTGCTGTTTTTAAATCTGCAAACCGTTTTTCTCTATCAGGTCGGGATCTCGAGAAATACGCAATTGAAGTTTTTTAACAACGCATACAGTATTATAACATCATTCGTACAAGAAGTATAACAGTTATGTAGGCTTGAATTTCTTTGCAGTCGACTTTCGTCGGTGAATGGCATGTGGTACATCGCGATGAAACATCCAACAATAATCGGCAAGCATGGTCACACTCCACCGTCCTTGATAACGTGACTCCATTACGGCGATATCTTGATGGAATCGTTCTCCATGTTCATCGCTGACTTCGCCAAGGTTGTCAGGGAAAAAGTCAAGATGCGAATCGAGCAAATGGATTTTGAGGGACATGTTACAGCCCATAATTCTGTATGCATCTATGCACTGCTTAACAATATGCACATAGTCGACAGATTTGTGATTTCCCAGAAAGTTATCGACGATCGATTTGAATGCCATCCATGCGTGAAGTTCACTACCATGTAACAAGTTCTCGAATTGTTTGTCTGCAATAACTTTCCTAATATGAGGTCCTACAAAGATACCTTCCTTTATCTTTGCATCGCTAACTTGCGGAAACTTTTCTCAAAGATAAGTGAAAGCTTTGCTCATTTTATCTAATGCTTTTACGAAATTCTTCATGAGCCCCAACTTTATATGTAACGGTGTTAAAATGATGCTGTCTTTGTTAACTAATGGCTCGTGTATTACATTTTATGCCCGAGCTGCATACGATCCCTGATAGGCCACACCTTTCTTGCATAATGTTCCTGTCTGTTGCGGCTGTCCCATTCACATAGGAAGCAACAAAATTTAGTATACCCAGTCTGCATGCCCGTGAGAATTGCAATGACCTTTAGGTCTCCACAAATCCGCCATTGGTAGTCATTGTACTTTATTTTTGCCAAAAGTATAGCCATATTGTCATAAGTTTCTTTCATATGAACAGAGTAGGCGACTGGAATTTTGCAATAGCAAATGTCATCATCCATCTCAAAGTACTGAACAAGTTCTCTGTGTCTATGACGAAATTTAGATATCAAAGTATTGGGTGCTAAAAGATTCCATTCTTTGAGTCGCGAACCGAGTAATTCCACTTGTCCTTTGGTAAGAGCGAGATCACGTATTAGATCTGAAAGGTTAATTAAGTGAACACCATCATTCACCGGTATATAATCCGAGTCAGAATTAGTTTCTGAAGCAGGTAAACTATCACTTTCTGATGGTTCATTGACGTCCAACGGATATTGTTCTGGTGGAACTGGGATCGGACACGTGATTGGATCACGAGACACTGGTTTCGAAACCGATTCAATGTTTGGATAAACCACAGACTTTCTAGTTTTAAAAGTGAAACCATGGATATTTGTCAAGCAGAAGTAACAATCAGTAGCGTGATTTGTCTTGTTCATGCCATATTACTGGCACTCCAAAAGGCATCGACTTATGCTTCGGCGATTTTCGTAACCAACCTGCCAATGTATTTGCACAAAGTCGAACAAACTGCATTTGGCTTCCAAGATTTATTTGCATCATCAACTTTCGAATCGAAATAAAGTTCATATGCTTTCTTTAGTAATGGTGTAAAGTTTTTCTGGTGAACACGATCGGTAAAATATCCGCACACGTAACAGAACAGATCAGCTGAATTTCTACAACTTCTAGAAGCCATATTTCGCTCAGAATTATTTCAAAATACAGTAACTATTGGAAAAATAGCGTAACATATGTCATGCATCTTTTAGCAGTATAAAAAGTGGAATTATTTTGCATTTTATTAATTTTTAATAAGTTATGTAGTAAAAATGAAACGGAGCACATAACGGTTTCCCAAAAATATATGTATTCACAAATATCTTAAAAACCTGACGTGATAGAGATAAACGGATTTCAAATTTGAAATCAGCGCAAAAAACTGACATAAGAACACTTATTCTTATATAAGAAAGAAAAATGTTGTTTGTCAGTGTTATCTTTCGCACATTATACACTCAATCCATGTCTACACACCACTGCGTAGGTCAAGTTGACATTCCATACACTACAGTGGAGCAAACAACACCATAGAGATCTTATCAACTGATGATGATGATGATGTCTGCTTCCATCCACTTATATCTATCTTTTGGTGGATATCATTTACGGGAATAAAAAAATCCAACTTTATCAACTGGTGGACCAGCTTTCTGGGTTTGACCTCGCAGAAGTTCAGAAGTCAACAGAGTACCGATACCAGACCGTTTCCTGTGGCTGATACGACACACTTGCAGTATTGGTTTGCTATTTGTCAACACTTCGTCACGTGACCTGTCAAGTGAATGCAGTATGTAGGTCAGCGTTGTTGACATTTTTACATTAGACATTACAGAGTTTCACGGAACAGTTGGATCAATTCTTGTAATATTAACAGGAAGACAGTATTAGTGAACTAAGAAGTCCTATTTTCATCGATGGATCTTCTTGTTTTCTGTATATGAACTTTAATATTTAAGGCCAGAATGTTTAATTGAATAAAGTGGCAGTTTGTTTATTTCCATAAAAATAACTTTGCCATTACTGTAAAACTGAGCCTATTTTGCAACACATACTATCATACACATAATTTATATATATTTATGTTTACATGTTATTTGTTTGTATAGTATGTTAGTTTCTATGTCAGCGGGTTGTGTTTAAGGTTGGGCGGCGTCCTCACAACAGAATATCCCACGTCATAGAGGGTCCGTTGTGGGCGTTTTCTATAGGTGCAATTTTCTTGATTGAAAATTTGCTGCGACAACTGTTGCTTTTGTGTTAGCTGTGAAGTCTGTAATTATTGTTATTTTTGTAATATTTCTTTGTTCTTTAGTTTTGTTTTGATTTGTTTGTAATTTGTTGGTCTAACCTTTTCTATCTTTCAGTTCTATTCACAATTTATATTCATATATTGTGACGTCATTTGTGTTGTTATTCTTTGCAGATTCAGTGATTATTTTCATTGATTTCCCTATTTGATTTATTTTGATTTCTGCAAACGTTCTTGTATTGTCAGTCCTATTTGTACTTTATGTATTCTGTTGGTTGACATATGTTTTATATAGGTATATTTCATAAGACACAATTGCCTGTGCACTGCACTTGGATTATGGTATAAACCAGTACCTGATTATTATTACTATTATACAAGACCTTATTAAAGGCTTGTGACCCACAGATATTGGGATAGTATACTGATTAATCAAGTCATTGAGAACTTGTGGTATTATTATTGGTTCAGGTGATTAGTATTATTGTTAGACATCATGTCTACATTAGAATACTTCATTACACAAGGGAAAGCCCTTGATAAGACTGGTCAACAATTAGAACAATGGGCTGTTGCTCAATATGACAAAGCATTAGCTGCAGAAGAAAGAAAAACTATGGCTGAAGAGAAAAGATTAGAAAGAGAAGCTGAGGCTGCTGCTGAACAAAAGAAATTGCAGATGCAGGTGGAGGAAAGGAGATTTGAAGCTGAACAAAAAAAATTAGAAAGAGAAGCTGCTGCTGAACAAAAAAGATTAGACAGTGAAGCTGAACAAAAAAAAATTAGAAAGAGAAGCTGCTGCTGAACAAAAAAGATTAGACAGTGAAGCTGAACAAAAAAGATTAGACAGGGAAGCTGAACAAAAAAGATTAGACAGGGAGGCTGAACAAAAAAGATTAGATGCTGAAGAGAAAAAAGCAATAAGAGAACATGAATTTGAGTTAGAGAAATTGAGATTGACAAGTATGAGTAATGTTAATCAGGCATCTAGTGGTAATGGTAAACCTTCTACTTACAAGGTTAAGGTTCCACCGTTCAATCAGTCCAGTGACGATATTACATTCTGGCTGGATAGATTTGAACGTTCTTGTCGTACACATAATGTGGATAAATCACAATACGCTAATCAATTATCAGAAAACTTGAAAGGTGAATCTTTGACTAGATTATGCCTTGTAGGAGAAGCAGATAAGGATAATTATGATGTCATTAGGGCGGCTTTGATAAAAAAATATCAGCTAAGTGAGGAAGGCTATCGCCTTTTATTTAAAACGATGGTGCCTGAGACGGGTGTAGAATTCTCAGAATTCACTGCAAAGGCACGTCTCACAGTTGATCGTTGGATTGAGCTTTCCAAAACAGAAAAAACGTATGAAGGACTTATGGATTTGTTGCTCAGAGATAAGATTATGTCATGTGTGAACAAACCTTTCCTTGAATTTATACATGAGCGTAAACCCAAATCTCTAAAAGAAATGGAAGAATATTGTTCCCAATATGTCACTGCACACCCCGACGTGACTTTTGGCAACACTAAGATTAAGGAGAGTATGCCAGTTGCTTCAGCAACACCATACAATCTCAATTATTCACACAGATTTCAGGGACCTCAAAACAGATTTGATAAAAAAGGTAACCATAATAGTTATCAAAACCAAGGTAACCAATCATTTCAGGGTTCTTCTTCAAAGAACTGGAGACGAGCTGATAGCTCTCGACACAGGGGTGGTCATAATTATAGGAATTTCCGTAGAGGAAGTAATTATAGAAACTATCAGGGTTATCCATCTTGGAGTCAACAAGATCATAATTACAGAGATACTCATTATAATGAATATGATAATGGTAACCAAGGGAACTATGACTCAAACCCAAATAGGGGTTACAATAGAGGTAACAATAACTACAGAGGTGATAATAACCGAGGTAGATCTCAATACAAAAGACATAAACCACATTTTCAGGCAAACTCTGCACAACAAGAGTCCAATGAAGCCTATAAACAGAGTAAAGATAATAATGATGCTAGTAATATGGCATGTGCCGCTTTTGATTTTGGGAGAGCATCTCAGTGCCCCCAATGCAAAACGTTATTTGAGCCAACCACAGTGTCTACTTTAAGCTGTGGCCATCCTCTTCCTGCTCTTCCGGCATCAGTCGCGCATGATGGAAGAGGTTCTCTTGTCTTACATAAGGGTTTAGTGAATAACAATCCAGTCTCTGTGCTATTTGATTCTGGATGCACCACAATTGGTGTTAGGCAGTCACTCGTAGATCCTTCCCGTGCCACTGGACAAGTAGTCAAATGTGTAACATTTGGCGGCACATTAGAGAAATACTCTACTGCTATCATTAGGATTGCTACTCCTTTCTTTACAGGAGATGTACACGCATGTCTTCTTCCGAATCCGATCGCTGACCTCATCATCGGTCGCATTCATGGAGTCAAAGAATGCACTCCGCAACAAATTTCCACGTGGGAAAGGCAAAACATGCAGATTGCTAACGCTGTAGTCACTAGAGCTCAGGCTCTTAATATGCCTCAAACTTCATCTACTGAAGATAATGAAGTGCATAACCAAGATAATCCCTTGGTAATTTCTCGTGACTCGTTTATAAAACAGCAAGAAGATGATCCCACTCTGAAGAAATTCTTCATGCTTGCAACTAAAGGTGATCCGAATAAAGACACAAGTCGTAAATCGTGGATTACAAAGAAGAATGGCGTACTTGTACGTATGGTTCAAGACTCCATTACGTCAAGTCATTCTCAAATCCTGGTTCCCAAGAATTTGAGAGTTAAAATTTTGCAGCACGCTCACGACTCTCAGTGTGCTGGACACATGGGTTTTTCCCGTACTAAGTCAAGAGTCCTTGCGGCTTTCTTTTGGCCATTGGTAAACAAGGACATACGGATTTATTGTCGATCTTGTAAAGTATGTCAGGAAGTTAAATCCAAAGGTCCACGGCATGCTGCACCCATTCAGGCGGCGGACATTCCTATTCGGCCGTTCCAAAAAATGGCAATAGACATAATTGGTCCATTTAAGATCAAGTCTGCCAGAGGACATCAGTTTATCTTGACGTGTGTTGATATGTGCACACGTTGGCCAGAGGCTATTCCTCTGAAGAGCATTACTACTGCTGATATTGCAGATGCTCTTTGGCTTATATTTTCTCGTCTGGGGTTCCCCGGAGAGATATTGTCAGACCATGGCACCCAACTAATATCAGATACCATGTCTCAAGTAATGTCTACTCTGCAGATAGATAGATCTTTAAGTAGTATCTACCATCCAATGTCTAATGGTATGGTCGAACGCCTTAATAGAACACTTAAAAACTTACTGGGGAAGATAACTGAGGATCATCCTCAAGACTGGGACAGAGTTTTACCTGCGGCCCTCTTCGCTTACAGAGAGGTACCCAATGAACATACAGGATTTTCTCCCTTTGAACTCGTCTTTGGCGCGCGTCCGCGTGGCCCTATGTCGTTGCTTCACGATCTCATTACATCTGACAATATTGACGATGACACAAAGTCATCCTACGAATATGTCATCGCGTTGAGACAAAAGATTATCGAAGCATGCAAATTAGCAACTTCTTCTTCTGAATTTGCGAAACAGAAGGCAAGGCAATTTGCCAATAAGAAGAGATGCTTACGACAACTTTGTCCTGGTGACAAAGCATTTGTATTACTACCTTGTAGGGAAAACAGATTACTTATTTCTTGGAAAGGTCCGTACGATATAATATCGAAAATTTCCGATGTCGACTATATTGTCGATATTGATGGGAAGCATAAAACCTTCCACATCAATATGCTTACGGAATTCCATGAACGTCCGGATTATTTGCAACCCATTTTCCAAGCAACGGACAATTCTCCAGTACCACATGGTCATTACTCATCACTGTCCGTGATACAGGATGAGGAAACAAGTTTTTCAGATGTAAATCTTCCTCTTCCAATGATCCCACTTCATTCTAGTGAATCATGGAAGAACGTTACTGTCTCTCCTGATTTGTCTCTAGGAGAACAGCGACAAGTTTCAACTATGTTGCAAACATTTCAGGATGTACTCACTGACATCCCTGGACAAACGCATGTCATTGAACATGACATTGTTCTAACTGACCATACTCCTATTAGGATTAGACCTTATCCTATACCTATACATTTTCAAGCACAGGTCGAGAAAGAGTTGGATGAGATGATAGATTTGAAAATAATCGAACCATCCACCTCTGCATATTCTTCGCCGATGGTTATTGTTTGTAAAAAAGACAATAACATACGTCTTTGCGTTGACTATCGAAAATTGAATCAAGTAACGAAGTTCGATGCCGAACCTATGCCTTTACTGGAAGAGCTACTTACTCGACTCTCCAAATCTCATTTTTTCACTAAAATTGATTTGTCTAAAGGATATTGGCAAGTTCCTTTATCTGAACGCGCCAAACCTCTCACGGCTTTTTCAACACCTAGAGGTTTGTTCCAATGGAATTTTATGCCTTTCGGTCTTATGAACGCACCAGCTACATTCGTACGCATGATGCGCCGAATCCTATCTTATCGGTCAGATGTCATTGCATATCTAGACGACATCTGTCTTTTCAGCGATACTTGGGAAGATCACTATTCAGGGTTAGATGAATTGCTGTCTACTTTGCGTGAGCACAACCTGACAGCGAAACCCTCTAAAGCCTATATTGGTTTTAGCGAAATTTCTTTCCTAGGCCACCGAGTTGGTCATGGTTTCCTAAAGACAGAGGACCATAATACTAGTAAGATACTTAACATCTCAATCCCTAAGACTAAAAAAACAGGTGAGAAGTCTGTTAGGTCTTATTCAATTTTATGGCAGATTCATTCAGAATCTATCCTCTATCATGGCACCTCTCTCAACACTTCTAAAGAAAGGTTCGCCTAATGTGGTCCACTGGTCTCAGGAATGCCAATGCTCTCTGGATAAGATTGAAAACAATGTTTTCAACACCACCTATTTTAGTGCTACCCACTAAAGATAAGACATTCGTTCTTCGTAGTGACGCTTCATCCACTGGGATTGGAGCGGCACTAATGCAAGAGTACTCTGGAACTCTGCATCCTGTAATGTATATTTCCAGAAAACTTAATGCGGCAGAAAGGAATTATTCGGTTTTAGACCGTGAGCTATTAGCTATGGTTTGGTCGATCCTCAAACTACAGAGATTCCTTCTAGGCGCACATTTCATAGTAGAAACCGACCAAAAAGCTCTTACTGCTATACAGAGTAAGAATTTGAAGAGCTCGAGGTCTACTCGATATGCAATTGCTCTTCAACCTTTTCATTTCTCTGTGCGAGCTATTCGTGGATCAGATAATGTGATGGCAGACATTCTGTCAAGATGCCCACATGATTCCACATAACTATTAGGGCTTAGACTTCTTGATATGTCTAGTTCTATAGTAGTTCCTTTTCTATATCATGATAGATACACATTTGTAATTTAATAATATAATGATTGTATCACTACATAGCGGTTCATTGATGTTTATTCACCGCTGTGCTTTGATGATTTTTTCTTCATAAATCATAAATTTAAGATATCTAATACGAAATGATGATATGAATTTTTTTAGGCATTGTGTAATTGCCAGAATTGTATTATACTTTGATGACACCTTCCTGGAAAAATATACTTGTAGAGAAATAATTTCTCTCAGTTTATGAGACACATTCTCACCAGTCGCTCCATAAGTCGACTTAGCCTCATATTAGGCGTTATAGGTAGTCCTGATATTTTCATCTGCGCATTATTCATGCGTTGTGAGCCTATTGTACGTTGCTCCTAGATGTATTTCAAAAAAAAAAAAATGTTCCTTTTTTTTTTTTTCCCGGGAGGTGTGGTAAGACTGTTACGTGCAGTCTTTGATATCTTACAATATTATACATTGGTATACTTGTTATGTTCGCAAATATTTTGTAAACAAAATAGTGCTTAAGGGAAAGTCATTATTGAGTTACTTCCCTTGAAAGTTGTGTCGGCTCTTTCGATCGAACTCCGCGGATGAGTCCAGTTTTCTGCGATTTATTCTTCGTTTGGGTAGTAATAGATTGTTCTTGCTTCAGAATATCTATGGCCTGAATTTATGTGTATTGTTTGTCTGAGTAGGACGAGTCTGTCTTATATCTGTATATCTTTACATATCTAAGTCGAACTATATGTTCTGTTGTCTCTAGAGAGGTCAAAGGCTATTCGGCGGATGTGTCGCTAGAGTGTGGTGTGATTTGGCTTCGTCCCGATAGGGACTGTGTTTTCTATGTCGGCTTGTCGCCGGGAAAAAGTGATCTCAGTATTGGTGGGGAAAGTGATAGTCGTCTAGACCTATCGTGTATGCTTTGCCCCAGTGTTTATTCGTATTGCCAAGGAATGGCAGAATCATATTTCTGATACCAAGGTAATAATAGACACTCTTATGAACTCTCGTACGAAGCCACCATTTTCGATAGGTACGATTTGAATGTCTAAGAGAATATATTTGACTCGATGAAAACGACTTCGATTCCTAGCAGCACTATATCCTGTAGAATGCAGTCAATTGTTCATGATCAAATCTACAGAGCAATGAAATGTTTTATGAATGACTAACTTTAGGACAGATTCATTATCTGTATCCAAACGTGAGTGACAGCTCACGAGTGAAGCCATCTTGGAACCAAACATGTAGTGACTTTCAAGAAGAGAAAAGGGATGCCCGTATTATCGCTTGTTTAGTCCAGAGATCACTGCTACACATGAGAACCCGTTATTAGCGGTTCAATATTATTATATGGAAAAATATGTGCTGAACATTATGTTGGAGAATCGTCGCTAAACGAGATTAGGTTTAGAAGCCATCTGAAATATTGTTTATAAGCTGATGTGCTCAGTCAGTGAAGTCAGATGATATATATGTATGGGCGATACTGAGGGCTTGGCTACTGACAGTCCTTTATACTATTATTCTACATGAGTGCCCATGTAACATTGCAAGACCATTTATCCACTGTACCATGATGTATTATGCCAACCTGTGATTTGTCACTATCTGTGCTGTCGAGTGTGTACGTCCAATTAAACTTTAGAAAAGGTACACAGTCGTTGGTGTCGATGACTTCCAGTCATACATGAGTGTGAGAAAAGAACATTTGTCAACAACACGAACCCTTATTATCATTCGCACATTATACACTCAATCCATGTCTACACACCACTGCGTAGGTCAAGTTGACATTCCATACACTACAGTGGAGCAAACAACACCATAGAGATCTTATCAACTGATGATGATGATGATGTCTGCTTCCATCCACTTATATCTATCTTTTGGTGGATATCATTTACGGGAATAAAAATTACAACTTTATCACCTTGGTTTTTCCAGGCCGTGCAACAGTGCACGCTATTGACTGACTTGATGACGTATGATGCCATTTTATGTTTTCTTGTATGTAAATAAATATATACATATATTATTTACTGGATCAGCTTCTATTCTTTACTATACTTACTCTATGTTGTCTGTATAGTGGTGTTTGTGGTCGTAATTATACACCTTATCTCCTTGTGTTTCAAGGCAGTCAGAGGTGGGGAGACTATAGCCATTTTTTTTAGTCACGAAGCGGCAGGGGGAGATTCAAATCCTGGGTCTATCTCTTGAGCCAATAGTCTCACCTGTCCACAGGCATGTTATTTTCCATCTAAATTCTATCTTCTCAGACTTTCTCATACTAGGGTCTTGCTTTCATTCAGGCACACTCTATAAACTTAAAACCACTTCGTGACAACGTCCTTTAAGAGTTAATACAAGGCTTGATTTCTGGGTCAGGTCTGTTTTTATGTATTTTTTAACACAGTCTTAAACAGCTACAGAACCCACTACATCAAGGGTGCATAGGCAAAGGTTTCCTGCAAGGGGTAATATGCTCTTTTAGGAGCTAAAAATGGATAACAGAAAATGAATATTTGAATTATTAATGATATTTATAATAATGCCTGTCTGGTATTGTGTGCTTTGCTTTAAATGAATTAATAAGACCTTCCTTAGCCTTCATTTCTCAAATCCCCATAGACAGCTATAACTTTTCTACACTGAATAATCAGTTCATGATTGTCAAGATAAGATGTACTCACTGCTCCAGATCTGAGGATCATGTTGAGACAAAATGAATGTCCATGAGCAGCAGCCAGATGAAGAGGTGTTTGACCCCGTACATCTTTCACTGATAAACTAACTCCATTGTTTGCTAGAGCCTGTGAACAACAAATGAAAGACTTTCTTCAATAAGTATTATAATCATATTTATCGCATTGTCAGCCAGTTTTGTAAGGTTAATTGTATCTACCCAGAGAAGCTGAGCAGTGATTGGACAGTACTTGCACATTTTATAAGGTAAATGGTAGTTATCCAGAGAAGCTGAGCAGTGATTGGACAGTGCATGTACATTTTATAAGGTAAATGGTAGCTGCCCAGAGAAGCTGAGCGGTGATTGGCCAGTACTTGCACATTTTATAACGTAAATGGTAGCTACCAAGTAAAGCTGAGCTTTGATTGGACAAAACTTGCAAGTTACAGAAATAAAATAATTTTTATAGACTTGTTTGTAATACAAAGCCTGCTTCTTCTTCTTCCCTTTCAGCTCCCAGTGGGACACAGATTTTCAATTAGATCTAAGTCTTTAATTTTGTACATTTTGCTTCAGTTCTTTCTTGATTTCCTTTTGATTTTCTGTTGATGCTAGTGATGATTTTCTCCTATGCATTTCTTACATCTTTACTGGCTAAATATGCCAATCCCTTGCAAATATACAAAAACACACTCACCCTCACACATTTCCCCAATCAACACCCACCCACACACATTAACATACATACTTCTTCTTCTTCTTCTTCGTTCGCCCTGAAAAGGACGGTGGTTGCGTTGTGTCTGTTTACGCCTAAGCTGTGATATCTGCACCTTTCGGTCGACACATCCGACTTCTGCACAGCATTTTTTAGGACCGGGTTTGCCTTCCCATTGCGATCCGTGCTCGCTCAGCCAGCCTGCACTGCTGCAGACTGTTTCCAGGACCACCACGTGGAGGTGGAGCACGGTCTTGACCAGCTCTGGTTCGCTGGTCCTGACGCAGGCAGTCAAGCTATGAGTCGCTGACTGCGGTCTCTATTGCTGCGTCTTCTGGTCCTAACATACATACATACATGCTAACACACATATAATACATACACACACCCCCATAACCAAAAAGAAAGCATGTAAACACAAACAAGTACATACTTAGCCACACATATCTAACCATATCACAATTTCATTTCAACATAGACAACAACTTTTAAATGTGTTTAAAATATATTAAAAATCATTTTTGACACAAATACCGCGGAGTGTTTAGTAGCAGAGAAGCTGAAGTATTGCTATAGGCCTACAAATCTCAAAATTGACATTTAAAAAAAAATCTAACTGAAGGTTAGTAGCTGTTCCTTTGGATCAGATATGCAAACACACATGTCAAAGGCACAAATGCTCATACACATATACATATATATGACTGAGGTCTTTGAAGTACGGATATATAGAAGAATGGGGTGTAACTCATGAACAGAGAATAAAACAATTATAAAAAATGACGGAAAACCCATGAATGAAAAGTGAATTAATAATTGAGATTGAAATAAGACATAAAATATTCTGGACTGATAAAGATGCATAACATCTTATTAAAAACTGCCTAAAAAGGCAAAATATATTGAAAGCAAATGAGCAAGAGAAAAACTATGCTGCAAGTCTATAAGTGTGAGGATACTATGAAGAGACATACAGAAAAGACTTTATCAGAGTGCACCATCAAGGCAAGAGACAAAGGATGTTTGAGATTCAATCCTGCCAGCCTTCAATGTAAGGTAAAGGATCCCGTTACATGCCTATTAAGGCATATTGGGAATATGGTGTTAGGCCCATGTTTTCCTTACCATCTGCACACTAGGGGTGATGTGGTCAGCATCACGTCAGCAACCTTCCCAGAGTTGCTCTGGTACCCAGTTCATGAGGCTGGATCGACCTCGGAGCTGTTTTCAGTCTAAAAAATCCCACCTCAAATGGGAATCAAACTATGGACCACCGAGCTAGGAAGCCAGTGAAGATAGCAATTAATCTTTTATGTATATATATACACACACACACACAAATATATAGCCCATTAAAGCGGAACTCACTTGAATCAAATATTGCTTAAATAGAAGCATTTCTGAAGTTCCTGGCCAAATGTCTTCTTTAGCTTTGTTAAAAAATTCAGGTTAAACTGAATTCTGATAACTTGAATTTTCAGATAAGTCAAAACAATTTTCTGTCCCAACTCAAATTTGGACGTGCATAAGTAGAAGTTCTGCCTTCATCACCTAAGTTACAGTACTATGTGGCCGTAAAATAGTTTTTTTGGCGAACAGGTGATAATAATGTTAATAAACATGTTAATAAATGTCTGAGCTTCTGTCAGTAGATTACGACACTAACATTCATTAAACCAGTCTTGTAATCGTCAGGCCCAATGAGTGAACACTGGTTCACCGCGGTCTGCGAAACATGGCTTGCGTTAAACTCTGACGGCAGTGGGACTTTGCGTTTGAGATACTTACTTACTTAGTCGCTTCTCTTCTACCTTGGGGTATAGAGGTTTGCCATAAAGAATGCCATTCTATCCTATTGGAGATCCTGGCCTGGTTCCAATCTAGTACTGGGTCCTTCAGAGATTGTCTAATGTTGTCCTCCCAGCGGACCCTGGGTCATCCTGGAGGTCTGGATCCTTGGCTCTTGGTTTCCCATATTTGTCATGGTATCCGATCTTCTTCCATTCTGCATTCATGGCCAAACCATCATAGTTGGGACTGTTCTACTTGGATCTGCAGGGATTGGATTTTGAGGCCTTCATGGATTGTCTGGTTGCGGACTAAGTCTCTTCTTGTTACTTCAAACACCTTCCTCAGATACCTCATTTCTGAGATTTCGAGCTGGCTTTTGTGGGTTGTAATCATTGTCCATGACTCGCGTCCATATGTCAAGACTGGGACATAGGTGGAGCGGTTTACAGCCATCATTGTCCTCTTGTCAATCTCTTCTTTGCTGAGGAATCCTTGATTTATTGCGTAAAAAAGTCTCCCAGCTGCCACTCGTCAGGTAGCCAACTCTTCTTTGATGCCTCCCTTCCAATCTATGATAGCTCCAAGGTATTTAAAGTGCCACGTTTGAGATCTGAACATAAACACAGGTGAAAACCGAGGCATGTGAATAGTAAATAATAAATATAAACTAGTATTTGGCAGGCACTCATAAGGAAGAAGAAAGGAAAACACTAGATGACAGAAAAGTCCTAAGGCCAGGGGAAGTAGCTCCTACATTGGTGACATGTCCTACAGTTATTGCTCTAGAAATCCTTGTAGGAATTGCTAACAGATCGTGCACAAATATTCAGCCATAACGTGATTAACGCGTTTTAACACATGCTGCTATGCTGTTAGTAATTAACTTGATGCTAAATTTTAGGCTTTGCTAAATTGCCTTTGAAAACTTTAAAAGATGCAGAAATAAAAATTTAAAATCAAAATATCTGTTATATGAAATAACTGCTTCATGTATTACATCTTATTGTGACGTAAATGTCCGTCTTTCGGATTAAGTAGAAGTATTTTAAATGGTCGCAGTGACTTCTACTTATCCATGCTGTTTTGTATTTTTATACACACACACACAGACAAAAGCATACAACATGACTAACAAACAACCAGACCTCCATGCAGTTTTCAAAACCTCTGATGGCAGCAATATGAGCTGGAGTCCAGCCACATGGAGTTGTTACTGTTGGGTCTGCTTCATGCCATAACAACCAATGCACACACTGAAAAAAAACAACAGATACTGCGGCCATGACATACACAAATACAGGTTGTTATTAAACAGCTAACTAAGCTTATCTCTTTCCAATGATAGCTATCAAATGCCACACTTGCATATGTAGGCTATAATGCTTCACTTCTTTACAACAATCAACATCTTGTCTCAGGTGGCTTGTCTTCAAATTAGATACTTTTATATTTAGATATGCTCTTCATTAGGTGTGTGTGATATTGTCTTTCTGTCTGTGTGTTTGTCCGTCCGTTTATACACAGTCAGCAATGACCAGTATTTTAATAAAAATATCTTAAGTAACAGCAGTTTTCCCTGTGTAGTTTTCTCTGTGTAGTTTTCCCTGTGTAGTTTTCTCTGTGTAGTTCCCTGTGTAGTTTTCAGGGATCCCTATTGAGAGAATGGCACCAATGCTCCTTAGGCAGATATGAAGTTGTGCATGAGGCTAGAAAATATGACTGATATCATAGTTGTGCATGAAACTACGAGGGGCGTTCAGAAAGTAATGCACCACATCGTTTTTCTCAGGAGCTGTTTATTCAAAAAGCTTGAAATTTATACACAATATACATGGATATGTCATGTAAACATCGGTATTATTCAACATAATCCCCATCAACTTGTACAGCTTTATGCCAGCGCGAAACAAGTGCATGTATTCCTAGCCCGTACCAGATTTTGTCTTGATCATGTAGCCATTTCTTTGCTGCATGAATCACTCCTTCATCATCTTCAAACCTTGTTCCACGGAGTGCATCTTTAAGTGGACCAAATAGATGAAAATCAGAGGGTGCCAAATCGGGACTATAGGGTGGATGGGGTAGTACAGTCCAACCCAATTTGGTGATTGCTTCCCGTGTTGCCAGACTTGTGTGAGGGCACGCATTATCGTGAAGGAGAAGCAGGTCTGCTGGATTCTTGTGCGGCCGAACTCTGCGAAAACGTTGATTGAGTTTTTTCAATGTCTTAACGTAAGCTTGCGAATTTATTGTCTCTCCTCTTGGCATAACGTCCACAAGAATCACACCTTCAATGTTCCAAAAGACAGTGATCATGACCTTTCCAGCTGAAGGAATTCTCACTTTCTTCTTGGTGATTGCGGATGATGCCACTCCACTGACTGTCTTTTTGTCTCAGGTTCAAAATGGTGTGCCCAAGTTTCGTCACCTGTAACGATCTTAGCCAAAAAGTTCTCTCCATCAGCATTGAAACGCTCCAACAATTCAGAAGAAATTGCTTTCCTTTGCAATCGGTGGTCATTTGTGAGACTTCGAGGAACCCATCTTGTGCAAACCTTAGAAAATCCGAGAGTTTTTATAACTGCATTTGCACTACCAATGCTGACTGACAGCTGTAAGGCCAATTGTTGAGTAGTGATTTGCCTATCAGTAAAAATAATGCCCTCAGCGCATTTCAACATTTCTGCGTTGGTGGCTGTGGCAGGACGTCCACAGCGCGACCAATCAAGCAGCTCCATATCTCCACTTCCTGATTCTTTGATTTTCTGAACCCAGCAACTGACTGTACTCCTGTCGACTGCAAAACTTTCATACACATCACATAGATGCTTGTGAATATTCACAACAGTTTCCTTCTCTGCAACGAGAAATTCTATCACAATTCGCTGTTTATAACGCAAGTTGCTAACACGTTCCATTTCAACGGTTTAGGGTAGCCGTATTATTTGGCCGGTTGCAATGCAATTTGGTGCACACAATTGGCACATGCCATATTTAAAGTGTGCAAAATTTCATGCTTCTATCTTCATTATTAGCTGAGAAAAACGATGTGGTACATTACTTTCTGAACGCCCCTCGTAGAAAAGATGACAGATATGAGGTTGTGCATGAAGCTAGAAATCTCATCTTGTAAAGTAAATAGCTACAGAAATAAACAAATTGCTATGGAAACCACAGATGCATGAGCATGTGAAAGCTTAGTGCACGTTTCCTGTAGGGGAACTCGTAGGTCAATGGTAGGTCAAGGAGCGAACAAGAAAATGATGACAAATGAAGAACAGCAGTTTAAGCAAGCAAGTTCAGGGATACTGAGAGGAAAAATTCACTGAGGGAGTGAGCAAGTTAAGGGATACAGAGATGAAAAATTCACTGAGGGAGCACGCAAGTTCAGAGATACTGAGAGAACAAATTCACCGAGGGAGCGAGCAAGTTCTGGGATACTGAGAGGAAAAATTCACTGAGGGAGCAAGTAAGTTCTGGGATACTGAGAGGAACAATTCCCTGAGGGAGCGAGTACATAACAACCAAGGTCCCTCCAAGATAATGCTATCATTGGCATGTCCTTACACATGCTAGAACAAGCAACTGTGAAATACAGACTTGGAAGATCCAGAAACTTGTAAGTCCTATTAGTTCCAGCCTTTCTTATTCAAATTTCACATTAAACTCTTGAAAAGACAATTATAATTGGCATAAAACAAATAAAATAATGACATCAGGCAAGAAATATGGAATTCACTGGATTCTGACAAAACAGCTTGATGACCTAGATTGTTCTTACGGCAAAGCTCTTCTGACTCACAACTGTAACCAGATGTGAGACAAAATGAAAATACTTGATAAGAGGTCACTGTAATTTGGTCTGAAAACAATCAGAGAAAAGATAAAAATTATGAGAATAAGTACACCAATTGATAAAAAGACTGCAATACCTCTACATGATGTACGTATATCTTAGCAGAAATATAGACAATGTTGGAGAAAGAGACAGTGATACCAAAACAAGAATCCAGAAGTCAAACAGAGCTAAACTGCAAAAAAAGGAATTATGATAATAATGAGGCTAAGAATGACAGAACTATACAACAGCAGTCACTGGCAGTCTATAGCAGTCAACAGCAGTAAACAAATATTACGTTTTAATGAAGAAACTATTTATTATTAAATAGCACATTACTGCTACATTCTGAGAAGGAAGGAAGGAAGGAAGGAAGGAAGGAAGGAAGGAAGGGAGGGAGGGAGGGAGGAAGGAAGGAAGGAAGGAAGGAAGGAAGGAAGGAAGGAAGGAAGGAAGGAAGGAAGGAAGGAAGGAAGGAAGGAAGGAAGGAAGGAAGGAAGGAAGGAAGGAATGCTGACCTCTAATGCTCCAACATTACATGCAGTATGTAAAGGGGTGAATTTGTCCTTTGGCTCTACCTCATTGATGCTGGCACCATTTTTAACCATCAGTTCCAACTGCAAGACGTCAGAATTCCTGACGGCATCGTGAATGGAACGATAATTTACTGCATCAGATGATGCACCTGAAACATATTTAAAGAGATTAGCATTTTTTATTGGCACAGTAATCTCCTTTTCAACATAAATATAATAACACACTGCATAGTGTGACGGATGAAATTCAGCTGTCCCTGAATTGTTAGATGATATGGTAATACCCTTGAATAGCATCGGGCCCCTGATTTTGTGTGAAACAAAATAGTCAACGTGGGTACCAAGCGTGCAAATTAGTATGCATCATTTCCACGTGGATTTTCACCATGTTGGATAATTAATATGTAAACAGCTATCATGCGTGCATCCAGGACATCGCTTTGTCTTAAGTTGAGTTTAAACCACACCTACTTCCTATCTCTAGAGCTATGAGCATCAAGCATTTTCTAGTCTTTTTTTCTGCCACCCCTTCAAGAAGGCGTTGCCAAGAGGAGACGGAAGTGGCCAGCATCAAAGGACTGTGGTGGTCCCAGAAGAACGAAGCAGTTTTTCTCACCTTCGGTTCACACGTTCATGTGAACCGACTAAGACGGGGAAAGCGTTGGCAGACCAAGAGACGAACGGGGAAGGCTAGAGCGGCAGACGCGGCTCGAAACGAGAATAGTTCCCTGATTTCAAATAAGGCATGAATCTTCGCATGTCGCTGTTACCTTGCATTTCATTAACTATATATTGGCATCGCCAAAAATGCAGTTTATCATTCGTTGCCAGAGATTTGAAGGAGTACTAGCTTATAGTAGAATCTAACAAGATTTCTTTTGGATTTTCTTCTATATTGGAGTCTAATTCATTCTGTGCTATCGGTAATATATTAGTCTTGGGATTCAGTAGTTTAGTTCCTTCAGTTATTTCACTGGATTTTTGTGTTAATTTAAACCTATTAAATAAACCCATCACAAAGTTTCCAGATGTAAATTAAATAATATAACTATCCGTTATTTCCCGAGATGATAGATGTGAAACATAATCATAAATGCTAGGCGAGCGAAATTGTTTATTAACCATATTTCTATTTAATCACGTGAAAATTTTAAGTAATTAACTATTCATAGCTAGTGGTAATTAAATCGATACATTAGCTAGTCACTCGTGTAGTCTTTAAATCTAAATAATTTAAATACCAGAGTGATTTTACAGGTCTTATACAAAACGCGGGTGTTAAATTTTATTACAGTAGTATTACCTGTTTTTATATTTTCTCTTTATACAGATGATCATACCTTGCGATCCAACGTTTTTTTGATATATAGAGAGTCATGTTCAGATGGCTTATGGCATCCCCATTTATATGTTCCTAACAACATACAAAACATTGACTATACCAAAAATCTGATTGTTGGAGACCCTTATAAGTCCTCCACAAAACCAGTAGATCGGTTAAATAACCAAACCCACGTCAATGCTAAATGGTGTAAAGTTTAACTGGAACGGGACAATGCCAGATATATTATATTAAATTCTATAAAGTTCCCTGGCCTGATGAGGCAGAACTGACAGCACTAATCTATTTAATCAAAACTCATATGACAAGTAAACAGTGTTCCTACCACCAACTTCTCCAGAGAACATTTAAGGCTAGTTTGTCCAAGAACCGCCTGTGAGTAACATTCTACTGTTGAGATATTTCCCAGTCATTACGACAGACTCCTAGAAACAAACTTAGTCCCTATAACAATCCCTGCAATCTGACGAAGAATCCTTGCCAGGAAAATTATAATCAACACACCATTTCAGCGAAATCTCCGAGCAAAATTAGCAATGGCTATACGGAGCTTTCTGGGGCTGGACTGGACACAATAATAAGACATATATAATAGTCTTAAGAACTGTGTGTGATTAATTCTATGGACATATGCAGCCGACAGAGGGGGTAAGTGTGAATGAAAGCGAGCTCGCTGAATGAATGCGAGAAGGGAAAACAGAATGAAAGAATTTAGTTTCTAAATGTTTACTACTAATATAACACCTTCCTTTTATCTATTCTCTCACTAAGGCTGAAGACCCACGGGAAAGTTAAATTAAGGACATATCCGATTATATACCCATCCCGTCTACCCCACTCCCATTCGTCAATCCTTTGTTTGATCTGTTGGGTAAACACGCCTCGGGTGGGATCATTTTCCTAGTTTTCCATGTTCCCGGGTCTATGAGAATATATATTGTTTATCTATTTTTCCCTTTTTTGTAACTATGATTTCACCTGATGACATTGATAACGATGTATTAACTGTTGTAATCTATTTTTTTCTTTTCTAAAGATATAATAAATTTTATAAACCTTAGCTATTAGTTCTGGTCAAAACCTTCCCCTGCCCCATTATATGTGCCCACAGTTTACGTGTTCGTGTATACGTATGTACATATTTATGTCACTAAATTGTTTGTGTGTGCGTACGAGAGGATAGTGTAGTAGAATCTGTATCTAGTGAAATAATACTTCTTCATTTTAGCGGGTCGTGCTATATAGGTGAGTTGAGCAATCACTCAACCCAAGACAGTATTTTTCTTACACTCCGTATTCGTCGTAAACAGGACTATTTCTCACACCTTTCTCTCACATAGCTTTCCACTATCTCACCCCTGCTCGATTGGAACCATAAAAATAAAGCCTATATAAAACTCACGACACATAGAAAGCTGAAGTTTTTGTAGAATGTATGCTGCACATGGAAGCACACAAGCTACAGACTTTCATAAATATGTGTTTGTGAAAAAAAAAAGGATTATAATGATATGATTGGACCACCAGTGTGGAAATAAACTTGCATATGCAACAAGAGGTGAGAAAGATTCTAGCAGTGAATAAAACAACCACAAAGAAAACTGGCTAAGAGTAGGCCTAGTCACTTTTCTGTAATCCTCTGGATTATACAAAAACAATCTAACGAGACCCAGAAGCATATGAAGAAGAGAACTGGAGACAGGTGAAAGAAAAGAGGGAGGGAGGGAGAAATAATAATGACAAGAACATGAACTTAGGAATCCTAAACCCTAATCCTAACCCTAACGACGTTGGCGACGGATGGGGATGACATCAAATAAGGCCGCCTGCTGTGCTTCATTTCAACCCTGAAGGCCTATGCACCGCCGGGAGCTGAAAGGAAAAAAACCAAAGGAAGAAAGAATCATAGAATCAATTGCTGCTAGTTCTTAGTTCTATCGTCCATTCATTGTCCGATAATTAATTAGAGCAGCCATTACTTAATTGACCGTCGGATCGATAGACATTTGGGAGAAATCAGACATACCTCCCACTGTTCATCATTTCAACTCAATTTTTACAACAAAAAAGTACTTTAAACGTCTACCTGGCATAATTAACTTGTTAATTTTGACAATCCAAAACTAGCGAACATAGAACGGTTGTTTGTTTACTGCTCGTAGCTAGTTAGAGTTGTTCGCAGTAAATAAATGTGCAGCACTAACGGGTATTTCTTAATATTTAAATTAGTCACTACAGGAGCTTTATAAAATCAATATCAGTTTTAAATAGAAATATTTAGACCGTAATTTGCATATAAAAATTATCAAACAAATAAAGCATCAATGTTTTTTTATATTGAATTTTGGACATTTCGTAATTTTTATTTTCTATCACGTCCGGAAAGAATTATTTTTCTTCAGTTTCGGTTTTTAAGGTTTTGTAAAGTTCTGAGATTTAGCTTACATACTTACTTACTTACTTAGTCGTTCCCCTTCTACCGTGAGGTTGCTGCTTTCGAGTGGCCAACTCTTCTTTGATGCCTCCCTTTCGGTCTATAATAGTACCGAGATATTTAAAGTGGTCGACCTGCTCCAGGACCTGTTCTCCCAGCTTAATCTGGTGTCTTCTTTCTTCTCATGATATCACCATGGATTTTGTTTTAGAGCTGCTTATGACCATCCCTCTCTTCTCCAGCTCTTCCTTCCAGACTTGCAGGTTGGATTGGAGATGTGCCTCTGATTTAGCAATCAGGGCAACATCATCAGCAAATGCCAGCTCTGAAATACATACCTGTCTCATCTTCCAGTACCCTACTGAATACTTTCTTGTTCTCTCCTTACAGGCCTTGATAACATCGTCCATGAGGAGTATGAAAAGATAAGGTGACAGGATATCACCTTGTCTTACACCAGTGGTGGTCCTAAACTCTTCTGACTTATGGTTTGCTGTCCTCCCATAATTTCTGCAAGACTTGTAGAAGCTCTGTATAGCATGAATCAGAGGTGCTGGAATGTTCTTCCTTGCCAAACAGTCCCAAAGTTTGCTCCAAGGGACCCTGTCAAACGCCTTTTCCAGATCTATGAAACAAAGATGGATCTCACTCTTATACTCAAGGGCCTTTTCACTCAGCTGTCTGAGTGTGAAGATTAGGTCTTGAGTACTTCGGTTTGCTCGGAATCCGCACTGGACCTCATCCAATTGTGGCTCAGCTAGGCGTCGGAGTCTCTGCTCTAGGATTCTAGAGTAGATTTTACCAGGGACAATGAGAAGGGATATGCCTCTATGGTTTCCACATTGTCGATTGTCACCCTTTTTGAAAATTGGTGTTATGATGGCAATCTCCCAATCCTTTGGTATGGTCTTGTTGCACCACGCTGCCTGTAGATTTAGCAAAAACAAAAAATTATTATATTGTTTATCATGTCTCGATTTGGTCGCACCTAATAACAGGGCTTGTTGGAGCGATGGTTATTTTATTTTGTTGCCTCCTCGGAGATCCCTGGGAATCATTTCGTGTAGCGGGCAGCGGAAGTCTGCTTTCTTGGGGCAAGTGTGTCGCATTGGCTGATGTGATTGGCTGATGTGAGCTCGTGTAGCTGCTTCATTTCCAGAGCTTCTGTTTGTCATTGTATTATTCGCTGAGTTGCAGGGCCATACAATATGACCGCTTTGACGTTTGAGCTGAAGATTCTTATTTTTGTATCATTCATTCATAACCTTCCGTTGCCCAAACAGCAGAGGCCTTCAACAAACACATGCCAAGTCCTCCTGTCACGTGCCATCATATCAAGTTCTTTCCACGTTCTCCTCATCATTTTCACATCTGTTTCCACTTCTTTTCTCCATGTGCTTCTTGGTCTACCTCTGCCTCTCTTGCCCTGGGGGTTTCAGAACAATGACTGCCTTGTAATGCTATCAACAGGTTTCCTCAGTGTGTGTCCTATCAATCGCCATCGTCTTCTTCTCATCTCTTGTTCTTCTTCGTTCGCCTTGATAAGGACGTTGGTTGCGTTGTGTCCGTTTACAGTGAAGCTGCGATATTTGCGCCTTTCGGCCGACACATCCGACTTCAGCACGGCATTTTTTGGGACCGGGTTAGCCTTCCCTCTTCGATCCCTACTCACTCAGCCAGACTGCAGTAATGCAGCCTGTTTCCAGGACCACCACTTGGAGGTGGAGTAGGGTCTTGGTCGCTCTGGTTCGCTGACCCTGACACAAGCAGTCTAGCTATGGGTCGCTGACTCCTTTTCTCACTGTTGACGCGTCTTGGGTCCCATCTCTTGTTCCACTGGCACGTCTGGTTTTTGTCATCTTCCACATTGGTAACCTTGTCATACCATTTTAATGCTTCTATTCTATGCAAGCATCCATTTATGAGTCTGTAGCTTTTTGTTTTTGGTTTTTTTCTGTTTCTTATTTTTGTGTTGGACTCGATTTATTTTTATTTCCATATATTTCCCTACACAACGAAAGCTCCTCTCGTCTATTGTTTTTTTTTTTATTATCACAGTGGAAAATATAAGGCAGGAAAAAACAGGTTAGTTTCTGCTGTTGTAGGTTTGTAGTGGTAGTTTATCGGACTCCATTCTCATGAGGTGGACAAACCACTTAATTTTATGTGTCTCTGTTTGCTTGATGCAGGATGTAGTACCTACAATTGTTCTGATGCCATCATTTCACATTCTGTCTCTCCTGGTGACATTAATTTCCTTTTATAAACATCATATTTCACAGAGTGCGATTTTCCTCTCCTGCGCTTAGGTCGCCAAATTGTTATGACAGGAAACTCTTTACAGAGCGATACAACAGGAAGCAATCTGATCATCAGAAGTAGTCCCCCCGTCCGACAAGTGTTTCGGCCCGATTACTCCTTTACACTCTAAGGGGGGCGGGCCCACTTGGGTCATGACTCCCAAGCGTCTCAGCCTCCTTTTGTCTTGTATCGAAAATGAACCCATTTCACTTATGGTAGCAACTTTTAAATCCACAACTCCGCCAGCCGTGGAGGCAATTGTGAAAGTAACAAAGAGAAGACAAATTATTCCGTTCGGTCCGTCGCACATCACAACTAAGGACACACACTGTTGTCTAGTGTTCTACTTCTTTATTTCTTACGAGTGCCTGAAAACATACCTTTATGTTTGTCTAATATTTATTTACTGTTTACAGGCCTCGGGTTTCCCTTCCTTATATGTTATAAATGTTTATACAATACCAGAAACCTACCCTCTGTTCTATACTACTGTTCTTAAGTCTTCTATCATTTACTAGACACAGTATCAAGGTCTTTGTCTTGTGTGGACTGACATGTACTGTATAATAGGGGAACAACAGAAGTGATTGCGTCATTAATAAGGCTAAGCTGCCCATTATAAACTTCCGGTGTTGTCTTGCGTTTCGCACTAATGACCGTCATCAAATAACGCGCTTTTTAGAAGACGACGCCGAAAATGGATATGTTACATTTAAGAAAACCCTTTGATAGCATAACGAGGCAGTCCTTGTTCCGGAACACCCAGGGTAAGAGAGGTAGACAGAAAAACACACATGCAGAAATGATAAGGATGAAGAAGTCACAGAAAGATATTTAAGTAAGTAAATAAATCGTGCTATTGACTCACGTGCACGATGCATTGGTTTTGTGTTGCCTAGTTGGCAGGAATGATAGTCGCGATTCGCTTCCCTGGCTAGGCGGTGTTTCAGCTCGGAAGGTCTTGGGTTCGAGTCTCCGGTAAGCCTATCACATCTGTTGTTTTTCTGTTGACTAGTTTTCTATTTCTATATTTCTCACGAGTGCCTGAAACATTCCTTTATGTGTATTGTTTATTTACCGAAAGACCTTGCGCTGATTGCAAGAGACAGGAAGATTTTGGATACGTCTGCTGAAGGCCTACGTCTGCTGAAGGCTTACGTCTGCTGAAGGCCTATGCTCATTTAGGACCTGAAGATTGTGATAAAGGAATGGAAAGCAAGGTCTTAGTGTGGAAAGCTGAAATAAAGTCATGTGATCTCTGACAAACATTTTGAAAAAGCAATTCGTGGAAAGAGCTCGTCCTCAAAACTAACAAATAACGAGACAATAAAATCCGAGGATGATATTACGTTAGTAGACTGTTAATTGCTTTTCAAATATTTAAACATCAAACCGGTAACTGTTCCATGGGCTGTACTTAAACTTGGTTGAAAGAAGACTTACTCAGATTCAGAGATAGCACATACATTGTCAGTTACCAGGGCAGAACAAGAAGAGAACCACGTGCCTACTGGGAAGTTTCTACAGATGGAAGTAAACTCAGATCATTTGTTCTTGAAGTTTTTAATACGATAGAGGTGGCCTAGTAATCTGCAGCGGCACGTTGATGGTGTTAAAATTAAATAATTTGAATGGAAAATCGGTGGTTTGCAGGCAAAATTTATTTGCAGATTAAAAGATAAATATAGACACAAAGCTGTTGCTACTGTATGAGAGTGTGGGGGGGGGGGGGTGTTAGAGATTTCACTATACTAGGTTCAGTTTTATTAGGTGGGGTGACCAGTTTCCTTCCTCGCTGCCTTTACCATTCCTAACTAAAGAGCAGAGTCAGGTACCCATTTACAGCTGGGAAAACAAATATGACGCCACCAGAGTTTGATCCCGGAATCCGGTAACTTTGCTGCAAGAGGCAAGCACTATCAAAACTCTGCCAGTCGCACGCGCGGACACGTGACATAACGATTAGAAAACTCTGCCAGTCGCGGACACGTGACATGAAGATTAGAAAACTCTGCCAGTCGCAGACACGTGACATGAAGATTAGAAAACTCTGCCAGTCGCGGACACGTGACATGAAGATTAGAAAACTCTGCCAGTCGCAGACACGTGACATGAAGATTAGAAAACTCTGCCAGTCCCGGACACGTGACATGAAGATTAGAAAACTCTGCCAGTCGCAGACACGTGACATGAAGATTAGAAAACTCTGCCAGTCGCAGACACGTGACATGAAGATTAGAAAACTCTGCCAGTCGCGGACACGTGACATGAAGATTAGAAAACTTTCTCTTTTTCTGTGTGCAGTTTGTTACTGCTGCTGTAGATCTGTCGCCATGGCGACGTCCCCTGTCTTATCCAGGTCCATGCGGCAGCTCTGTAGCTTCTACCTGAGCTCAACGCACTCTGGCCAGGGCTGGCATCATAGGCCATCGTGGGCTGGCATCATAGGCCATCGTGGGCTGGCATCATAGGCCATCGTGGGCTGGCATCGTGGGCTGGGCAGTTTTGGAGAATGTGTCTGGATTCTGGTTCCACATGGACATTCATTTAGTATGAGATATCCTGAGGCGATAGAGGTGGTCTAGTAATTCTGCAGTGGCCTGTTCTCAGGCAGATAAGGATGGTCAGCTGCAACCTATAAAGCTGGTGGATTGGGTCGGGTCTATTGTTGACATCCCTTTCTTTCTTCCATTGATAGTTACCTGGTTGTGGGTGATGATTTTGGCCTCTCCATGGGGCAATCAGTGGATGCATGGCTCCATTTTATCACCGGCTTCAGATAAAGCATCAAATCTCTCGTAAAATGAGATATCGAAACAATTACTTAGTTGTGTAAAATCAGTTCAAAATGGATAGTTTTATTTGATGGATGAATTTAGTGGAGACAGTTGTATTACAATATCTGCTGAAATCAGACGTAATGAAGCACAACATTTTTCAAATCTGATAAACAATTTTAAACGGCTACTCTAAAGGATATGAGTCGTCCAACACACATCCTAAACTGCTGTCTCTGTGCAGGAGAAATAATGTTGAAAGTGGGGCCATTATTTTTAAAATGCACCAGAATTTGTAAACGTTACGATTTAAAATGAACAGCAGAATGGATCCCGTGAGTTTGTTGATGTGGAGTACAAATTGTTCCTTTCATACATCTAGACAAAATGGCTGTCATTGTATCAAGGCATTTAAAGGGTTGATACAAATGTTTACACAATAAAGTTTTTTTCCTGTCCTAGGACAAACTGTGATTAAGAATTTTTTTTTTAACACAATTTTATTAAGATTTATCTGTGGTGTCTGCATTCATTATTGAACGTTTTCTGGTCACTTGTCGTATAAATATATATGGAAAGCCAACCTGTTGTGGAAATTGTGCAGTGTTTGAATTTAATTAACAAAACATTGTTTGTTGAACATAAGACAACCAGTTTCTTGTCCTTGAGATTTAAGAAAACCTCCAGAAATAGAAAGCAAGGCGGGTTAGGACTGAAAATGTGGACTATTTTGTGCTGAAATAACGTGTATGAATACACTGTGGTCGTGATGTACCTTGTGTAGTTCTCAGGGGTGCGTGAGGAGATTAAGAAAGACCAGGACAAGTGTTCACTCAGGCATGACATAAGAGGCAATTAACATGAGGTTGTGTATGAGGTTGACAACCTCTTGATGTAAAACTGATTGCTACAGACACTACTACTACTGCTGCAAGTGTACGTCAGTTCTTTGGTGCCGGGCTTCCAGCTCTGACATACTTTGATTGTTTCATGTGGGTAGCTGTGAGTGAAGTAGCTACAAGGAATAATGTGGAATCTTGTTATCAAATGTTGAAGTACCTAATAGACAAAGTTGTGCCAATTAATCACGTCAAGTGATATGGTCAGCTCAAGAAATTCACAGAAAACTTGCAGCAATGATCAAGGCTCAGCCATATGCTAGAGGGCGCACAATATATTTTTGTCTGTCCACAACTTCTGGTCTGTGGTTCTCTCATCAGTTGTTGTTCTGTCATCAGTTGTGGTTCTCTCATCAGTTGTTGTTCTGTCATCAGTTGTGGTTCTCTCATCAGTTGTTGTTCTGTCATCCATGCCATGATGAGAAACAGTATCGTATCTTCTCTCATTGTTCTGTACTGCTTTTTTCCTGATCAATTTTTATCTGTTCTTTTGCTACTATGTCTCTTTCATTTTCTCATAATGTGATCTCCTTCCACTCCCCTCATCCCCACCACAAACACACAACCACAGAGAGAGGGAAACAGAGAGAGAGAGAGAGAGAGAGAGAGAGAGAGAGAAACTGCTGTGTTTAATATGTTTAATGCTTCCTTTCCACACTTGCCTCATTCTGGACTTTATAATTATCTTTTAATCTGTCCATGAGATTTGTAGCACTCGTCTGTAAAACATGTCTCTGCCAGTGATTGACTTTCTTGTTATTCAGTCTATGATTCCCTTCTCTACGAGTTCTGTAGGACACTGAAAACCTCTCTCTTTTTTTCCACTGACAAAGAATTTGTTGCCTTTGCAGTGTTTTATGTTCTGCAATCCTGTACCAATCTGGGCTGCTCAAAAAGCTTTTTTAAGCACATCCACCTTTTAAGATTAGAGGCCTAAGAGATGTGGCTTTACAGAAGAGTGTTAAAAATACCATGGACAGTCAAAAAAGAGTAATGAGGATGTCTTGAAAGAGGCCAATGCCCAAAGGAAACTTATTTCACAAGTTAGAAAGAAGCAATCCACTTTTTTAGAGCATGTTATGAGAAGAGGAAAGCTAGAATATATTATACCAACAGGTAAGATTAAAGGAAATAGAGATAGGGGAAGACTTACTTACTTACTTAGTCGTTCCCCTTCTACCGTGAGGTGTAGAGGTTTCGAAGAGAGAGCGCCAGACCATTCTATCAGCTGTCTTCTTCCTTGCCTGGTTCCATTCTAGTCCTCGGTCCTTCAAAGATTGTCTAATGTTGTCCTCCCAGCGGA
Organism: Oreohelix idahoensis; assembly: GCA_024509875.1. NCBI lineage: Eukaryota > Metazoa > Mollusca > Gastropoda > Stylommatophora > Oreohelicidae > Oreohelix > Oreohelix idahoensis. The sequence continues at coordinate 127,296 of JAMPIV010020351.1, forward strand.
CTCTGGGTCGTCCTGGAGGTCTGGATCCCTGGCTCTTTGTTTCCCATGCTTGTCGTGGTAGCCGATCTTCTCCCATTCTGCAGACATGGCCAAACCATCTTAGTTGGGACTGTTCTATTTGGGTCTGCAGCGGATGGGATTTTAGGCCTTGACGGATCGTCTGGTTGCGGACCATGTCTCTTCTTGTTACTTCAACCACTTTCCTCAGATACCTCATTTCTGAGGTTTGGATCTGGCTTTTGTGGGTTGTAGTCATTGCCCACGACTCGCATCCATATGTCAAGACTGGGACATAGGTGGAGCGGTATACAGCCATCTTCGTTTTCTTACCAACCTCTTTCTTGCTGAGGAATCCACGATTTATGGCCTGAAAAAGTCTCCCAGCCGCTGCTTTTCGAGTGGCCAACTCTTCTTTGATGCCTCCCTTTCGGTCTATAATAGGAGATGGGGGAAGACAAAGAGAGCAAATACTGGACAGTTTGACATCGTGGCATGGAAAGAAGTCAACAGCAGAATTGATAAATTGTACTGGAGACAGGAAGTTGTGGAGAGACGTGATCTCCTATGCCACCAGGCATGGTGCTTGAAGAAGAAAAAGTAGATCTTTTAAGAACTTAAAATCTGACTTTAGTTCATCCAAAAATACACATGTAGGCATAGCTCTTGTGATCTGCAAGTATTAACAGTTGGGAAACTAACAAGCTTGACACACAATATTTCAAACAAACCAACAGCAGAAGGTAACCAACAATGCACAAAGACTTACATGTGGTTGTTTTCTCTGCTTGTAAAAGTTCTACCTTCATTGTGTCTCAGATGGTGACATCACTGCTCAAACTAATAATGGCAAGTCAAAGAATTTTGTTTGCTGTAGCCAAGCCTAGAAACAAAAATTCTTCTTGAATTATTCTTGGCTTGATAATCATGTAAACATCATCCTCTGGCATGCTCAGACATCAACTTAAATTATCCTTGAAAAAAGCAATGGCCAGCCTCAGACCGCTGACATCGTTTTTCATCGTGCTGGTGACGGCCATATGTGCTTTCTATGTTCCTCATTTGTAAGGCTGTCTTGCAGCTACACTTACACAAGCCTTGGACTGTGATGTCACCATAAGAGCAATGTAGAAGACACTTCCAACACAGGAAAGTGTGTATTTACTCCACTGTTTATGTCCATATTTAGTGGCCTGTCAAATAACAGTGCAGAAAGTTCAGCAGTCTTCCATCATCCATGTTTAATTTATCATAATTCTAATTCTGCAGCGAAGGTCTGTAAGGAAAATAGTGAGAATGTAATACAGGAGGGAAAAAAATCTGGCACAAAAGAACTGACAAAAAGAACAGAGAGGAAAGTAGAAAACAGAAATGTGTTCGCAGCAAGTAACAAGCTGAGTCAAAGACAAGTCTGAATTTTCAATAAATTTATTTCTAATGTTCAATATAATGTTACACAGTTACAAGCATAAACGTTTTTGTTGTGGGTGGCAGTTGACATGCAATACCAGCATTTCAGGAATGACATGTTTCAAACTTAGTGAGACATTTGTCATTAAATGAAGAGTGTTTGAGTGACATGATATGAGCCTGTTAGAAAGTCACACACCACAAGCTCTTGTATGTTTGGACATTTGCCCTCATATAAGTCATCACATTTGTGTCTAGGCTCAGTGGGCCATGATACTGTACTTATTCATATGTATGGAGAATGAAATTAATAAATAACATAAGTTGCTCAGCAGAACAAACATGACTTTCCATACACACTTTTAAGCTATAAAAATATGCAGCAACATAGCTACTTTACAGTAACTAAACAGGAGCTACAAAACTCCAAAAATAGTGCTAAAAAAAAATGGTGTCAGATAGTTGTTCAATACTAAGTAGTTGTCTGACAAATCATGACAGCAGCTAGTCAATTATCAGTTTAAAAATTAATGAAACATCCTAGAGTGTAAGGAAAAAAAATAGATGTATAAAAATAGAAATGAACCTTAGAGATTCAAGCAGATCTTGCTGATGTACTGGTAACAGAGTTGCTGATGTACTGGTAACAGAATTCAGTAAAACAAAAGCTGATTGTAAAAACAACTTTCACGTAAAAATTATACAAACAAAAACTTAAATGGCAAGCAAGCATAGCAAACAGATCTGAAATTTGATAAGAACAGAAATATGTGACCATTATAGAATAAATGTTAAAAAATTTGATTATAACATTTGATATACAGTCATGTGATTGATATTACTATAACCACAACAAAAAAGCTATCCCAGACACTTCAATAAACATTTAATCAAATCAGTTTATTTACTAAGACAATCATGGCATTGAAACCTGACAGACAATACAGTCATAAATGTTGCTCTTGGATTAAGTACAAATAATTACTTAAGAAAAACAATGTTTTTATTTTATGTGGAGAATAAAATACAACAAACAGAAAGAATATATTGAAAATAAATGTGATACAGCTCAAAAAATGTTGTTCCTTCTCTTCTGTATAAAAAGTGAAACAATTTGGTTGAACACTGATTACTGTGGTGAAGTAATGTTTATATTAAATTAGCATTTGTTTTGTTGTGATGTTGTTACCAACACAGTACCACACCGAAGTAATATTGTTCACTGATTGTTACTCTGATGAATGCTGTTACCAACACAGTACCACACTGAAGTAATATTGTTCACTGATTGTTACTCTGATGAATGCTGTTACCAACACAGTACCACATTGAAGTAATATTGTTCACTGACAGTAATATTGTTCACTGATTGTTACTCTGATGAATGCTGTTACTAAAACTGAAGTAATATTGTTCACTGATTGTTACTCTGAAGAATGCCGTTACCAACACTGAAGTAATATTGTTCACTGATTGTTACTCTGAAGTAATATTGTTCACTGATTGTTACCCTGATGAATGTTGTTCATCTTTCTATGTCATTATCAAATAAGACTAATCATTTACACATCAAAATGTTCACATATTGTCAAGCATTATTTTGATTAAAGATATACTATCATCATGATGTAATGTTGGTGGTATACCTGCACTACACTATCATCATGATGTAATGTTGGTCATAACCATATATAGGTGAGGTGACATACTTGCACTATCATCAGGATGTAATGTTGGTGGTAACCTGCACTATCATCATGATGTAATATTGGTCATAACCACATATTGGTGATATATCTGCACTATCATCATGATGTAATGTTGGTCATAACCATATATAGGTGAGGTGACATACTTGCACTATCATCAGGATGTAATGTTGGTGGTATACCTGCACTATCATCATGATGTAATGTTGGTTATAACCACATATTGGCAAAATATCTGCACTATCATCATGATGTAATGTTGGCCATAACCATATATAGATGAGGTGACATACTTGCACTATCATCATGATGTAATGTTGGTGATATAAACATTATGATGTAATGTTAAAATATTTTCTTCTTGAATTAAAGGTAATTTATTTATTCCCATTGCAAACAAAGTAATATACAATGTTTGACAACTATAGACTGTCAAACAAGCTGTAGCTGAGAGAATTTAAAACGTCAAAACCGATAACATCAATTTATAATTTTGGTACTAACTGTCCCATCTCCCTTATTTCATTTTACACTCAAACTTTACCTTTTTTCTGCAATCAAAAAATACAATTATTTAGTTAATACAGAATAAAAAATGTACATAAAAGTTTGGGTGTTCCGAAAGATTGATACAATGTAGCTTCAAAGCTTGATTTCTGAGAGCTCTATATTTAGACAAAAAAACATCATAACTTTTAACAAGTGATCAATTTTTTATGAAAAAAATCACCAGTGAAAGTTTAAAATAACCTTTTTTTTGTGAATCACAATCTTGTTTGCTAGCATTCTTCACTCCTTTATTTCTATGTTGTATAAAGTAGGACTTACTACATTATGTCATCTCAATGACACACTACATATTCTCAGTAGAAGACAACCAACAAACACCATCCATATGATCAATTCCAAGGATCTGTTGTGTAGCACATGGAATTAAAAGAAACTAATAAACAAGTAAATCAAAGAAACTTACAAATATATGAATAACAACAACAACCAGATATGCAGATAAAAAGACCCTAGTGACATAAAAATAGAGATTGTTCATAATTATAACAGCCTTATAAAGTCTCATACATAAAAACATAAGATACAGGCTAACAAGATGTGAAGGCACACAAGTTATGGAACTTAACTGAGCAGCAAATTACATTCTTGCCAGTTTTTTCTGCTAACAACAAGCAGATAAAAATTATTTTAAAAAAAAAATCCAGTCTGAGGGATAACTGAAATGGTTAAACAGTAAGTACTGTTAAACACAAGAATGTAAACCTGACGTATCACATCCACCAACAACTGTTTACAATGATGGATCTGTTTACATCATGATTCTGGCATCCATTTCTGTCACGTTACACATCTAACTGTTTCAAGCATTTACAACCACCTTTTGAAGCACCCAAGGAGGAAGAAAATAAGCACGTTTTAAACAAGTATAGTTTTTTTTGTGTGCAAAGATACAAAAAGTTTTTTTTAGGACTTCAAAAGTTTACTTTAATTAAAGAATTTCAGTACTAACTAAAAAGGAAAAGATATGTATACACACACACACACACACACATAAACAGTTGGTCCCTTTGCAGAAAGCTTATACCTAAGAACTATATGATACCAATCCCATGCATAACCTTGCTTAGTTGTTTTTTTATATAACATGCTTGGTAGCGACCAGTGATCATGTCTGCCACCCAAGATCAGGTTTAGGAATCCACATGGGCAAAGTTGTTTACACAGACAAGACGGCTACATGTTATCACCTTATATTAATGAATGAATTTTTTCATTCCTGTAAGATTTGGTCATTGGGCGGCCACAGATGATGAGCACCAGGCTTATAGTCACCTACCGAGTTTATCACATGCCATGAGGCTTAAAATACCATGCTTTTTTTTTGTGCTTTTACAATAATTTTAAAAGGAAGTAAACTTAACAAGCTCATAGAAAAAGGAGATTTCTTCCCCTTAATCCATCACAAAGTTCCTCCTGCTATTTGAGTGGTGTGGCATAATACTTTGAACAATTGTTTCTTGTGAAAAAAAAAACTGTTCTGTTTATAAGTTACGGTTTTTTTGTCTGTTTATGTTTTTCCACTGTGTAGAACAAAAAATATTTTAAACTAAAACTTGATTTAAACTGATTTTTAAAACTATAACTTTGAACATTTTGCATACCCATAGAAAACCCTTCAAAGTACGACTTATGATATGTATATATACTTAAAAGTCAGCCATTTGAAATATGACACAATTATTATACAAACAGTATATGCATTATACCATGCAATAAAGGTATAATACCATACAACACATAAATTATGGTACATGTAATATACCATGTTTGAAATGTATATCATACATACTGTATTGCATATTAAATGTATATAACAAGCATATGAATATAAAATGATACACATACCGCTTTTCCCTTTATCTTTAATTTGTTATAAAGCAAAACTGTTGTACTGAAGCCTCCACACACAAAAAAACATTAATAATAATAATAATAATAAATTCTTTAAGCACCAAACACGGCGCATAAGGCAGAAACCAGTGCTCTCCAGGTTGTTCGTTGTGACGCCACTCCTCTTAGCTCTTGCACATTATTTAGGCCCAACGTTCTTCCTTCTCTTATTATTGTTCTTCTGAGTGTTTCTTTTGGTCTTCCTTTTTTCCTCTTACCCTCAGGAACCCAAGTGAGCGCCTGTAGTGGTATTCTGTTGTTTTGCATTCGTAGGACATGACCGATATATGACCATCGTCTTTTCCTTATATAGTCGGAAACATATTTCTGCCTAGAGTCTTCTCTTATTTGTCGATTAGTCTTGAATTCTTTCCAACTGATGTTCATGAGTTTTCTAAGACATTTGTTCTCGAATGTATTCAGCTTGTTCTCCAATGATTTTATTATTTTCCAACTCTCACAGCCGTATGTTAACACTGAGATAACATTTGAATTAAACAGACGAAGCTTGGTATGTATATTCAATGATCGTAATTTCCAAATGTTAGATAATCTATTGAAGGCGCTAGCTGCCAAAGCAATTCTAGTATGGATTTCTCTTGTTGTGTCACCATCCTGAGTTGAGTCATGTTTACTGTCGAGCCTGGTTCTGTTTCGGTAACAATAGCTTGTTTTACGATAGTGAATTGTTAACTCACTGATCAACCCTCCGATCCAACCGACCGATTCGAGGGTTTCGAGGTCAGTTATAGTTGCTGGTATTTATCTGAGTTACTAACATACAAACAAATAATTCTCAAATAAATCATGACAACCATCAAGTGTTTTACATATAACCTTCATTACTGCCTGGTGCAGAAACATGGACAATGAACAAGCAGGCAGAAGACAGAATTGAGGCTCTTGTAATACAGATATGAGCTCATCTGATGGAAAGAACAGAAAACAAATAAAGAAGTCCTAAAAAAGCTAGGAATAAAAAAAAAAGGATTAATGAATGAGATAAAATATTTTGGATATAAAAAGAGACATAATACCCTGTTGAAAAACTTGACTTAACATATTAACTACCGCGAGCCGGTGGGACCGGCTTTTGAAATCCTATCATTTGGACCGCGAGCCGCTCAGAGCGTCGATCTATTTTTAGTAATAAAACGAATGAAAAATGTACTGAAACACTTTCTGATCTGGTTCGAGATTTTAAATTGCCACTGGAAAACAAATTCCCAAAGCATGGTTGTTGTAGAACACTGGAAAATTGATATTATGTTCATATTTTTCAGCGTTTTGAGTTAGTTACCATATCGTGTAAAACTGTTTACCGTGGCAACTAGTGATACGACCACAAAAAATGCTTGTACATCTCATCTAGCGACTGAATAGGCTAGAAACTTGTTTCAGCAATTGACTGATAGATCTAGCGACGAGGACAAGAGTGAAAACAGTGTGCACATTGATTGAAATAGTGATTTTGATAGAGGTGGGGCGCAAGCAGTTATAATTGTGAAAATATTGCAAGTCCTCAGCCATCGGAGGGCCGTTAAATAGCAACAACCTTTATTAGTTACAAATGGTGCTTATTATAATAGTACATTCATTTATCTTTGAAATGACGTGTAATTCATAAAAATCTGTAAACAAATACGAAAATTACAGCTTACTTTGTGCAAACACCTACAGGATGAAAATGGGAAAAAAATTTAATTCGGCCAGTGTGTTTTTCAATTCGGTAGTTAATGTGTTAATGAACAGTTGAGGAGAAATAAGCAAGAGGAAGATATGGCTATAAGTGGGAAGGGTACATCAAGAGGTGGACAGCTGACAGCTTTTCAGAGAGTACCATCAAGTCTAGAGACAGAAGACACTGGAGATCCATTGCTGCTAACCTTTGATGTGAAGATGACATCTGACCTGATTAGTCTAAGTACCCATAAACATTTTCTGCTTCTTCTTCCTTCACTTTCTGACACCTCACAGTTCTTTCCCACAAATACAGCCTATTACCAGACTTTTCCATACTTGAATGTCTCCATCCAAGTCAATATTTCACGAAGGTAACACTGCTTAGAGAAAATATGATAGTGTAAAACCTAAAAACACTGGGTCACACTACACAGCGAATGTGAGTAGTCTAAAGACTACATTAGAAAACAGAATACTTCTGATCCGGTAATAATTAGAGGAACTATACACCATTTGATTAAAATTCAAAAACACAACATTGACAAGTATTACAACATCCACCCAGGTAGACAAGCCTTTTATCTGGTCTTGTAAACTTTAAACTAGTAAGTAAAAAAAAAAAACCAACTTGCTAATAAAAAATTGAGTGTGAAAACTATAAATCTGATGAAATACTAATCAACGAGCAGAAACTCATACACAAAGTCTATCAGCAAGTTTTCAAATCACACCCAAAGGTATAACTAAAAGCACTTTTATCTGGTCTTGTAAACTTTAAAAAAAAAAACAACCAACTTTCGTGCTAATAAAAGACATGGTTGAAAACCTATGCTCCACCTGAGGCTCAAGTGCCAAGAAAAAGATCAGACATATACAGATTCCTGCGTACCCCCATGTTGCACACACACACACACACACACACAAAAATGCAGTAAAAATGTACTGGCATTCTCTGCATTTTAAAATTTAAGTTATTCTGATACATGCTCTATAAAAATTTCCAAACACCGCTAATTACATTATTGTTAAAACTAACCTTAATAAGATTTTGATGTTGTCTTGATCGCTCTTGGAGTAAAAAAAACAGAAACATATTTTGTGACATTTTTAGATAAGACAAGTAATCATTGGGCCTTTCATAAGATATATATACTATCCATAATTCCCTGTTCACGGCTGAGGAAATAACGTACACATTTTGCAGAATCCTCACAAATTTAAATACTTGTACAAGCACCCAGGTCAACATGAAGAACATCTGCCAAGGTCACATAACTGATGAGAAACAACTGACTTTCTACCACAGCTCTGACCTCTGTAAATGAGGAAGTATTTTCATGCCACTGCTGGGCCGAGGGGGTCGTGACTCTACAGGACTTCCATGCATGATGGCTGACATCTCAGTATGGTTCATGGCCTTCTTCAAGTTCTGAAGTCCCTCCAGATGTACTCTCGGTGTTGGTGGCTTGCGGCTGGAAGGAAAAAAAAAAAAAAAAAAAAAAGATAAATGTAAACGTAAGCCAGTTATGAAATTAAAGAAAGAAACAAAAAACCCTGTTATCACACAAGTCACACAAGACTGCAAAGAAGAGGACCAGGAATTTGTACCAAACATATCATTAACAAGCAAGAGGAGCTTTCATTGTATAGGGAAATCAAAAGACATAAAATGGAAATAAAAAGAAATAATGTCCAACAAAACAATCTGAATCTTTAATTCAAATGTCAAGCCAATCCTATTGCATGGCTATGAAACATAAGGAATTACAAAAACAACAATCAAGATTACAATCATAAATGGGTGTTTTTATAGAACAGAAGGATTGAAGTTGTATGATAAGATCACTAATTTGGAACTGATAACAAGAACCAGACAAGTGCCAGGGGAACAAGAGATAACAAGAACCAGACAAGTACCAGGGGAACAAGAGATAACAAGAACCAGACAAGTGCCAGGGGAACAAGAGATAACAAGAACCAGACAAGTGCCAGGGGAACAAGAGATAACAAGAACCAGACAAGTGCCAGGGGAACAAGAGATAACAAGAACCAGACAAGTACCAGGGGAACAAGAGATAACAAGAACCAGACAAGTGCCAGGGGAACAAGAGATAACAAGAACCAGACAAGTACCAGGGGAACAAGAGATAACAAGAACCAGACAAGTGCCAGGGGAACAAGAGATAACAAGAACCAGACAAGTGCCAGGGAAACAAGAGATAACAAGAACCAGGCAAGTGCCAGGGAAACAAGATAAAGAGAAGAAGATGCTAGAGATGGATAGGACACACACACACACTGAGGAAAAATTTTAACAGCTTTACAAGGCAGTCCTTGTTCTGGAATCTCTAGTCTAAGAGAAGCAGAGGTAGATGTAGAAGATAATATGGAGGCAGAAAAGAAAATGATCAGGAAGACAAGGAAAGACCCTGAGCTGGTAATACGTGACAGGAAGACTTGACAAAAGTGTCAGGAAGACTTGATATAAGTGACAGTAAGACTTGACAAAAGTGTCAGTAAGACTTGACAAAAGTGTCAGTAAGACTTGACAAAAGTGTCAGTAAGACTTGATATAAGTGACAGGAAGACTTGACATAAGTGACAGGAAGACTTGATATAAGTGACAGGAAGACTTGATATAAGTGACAGGAAGACTTGACATAAGTGACAGGAAGACTTGATATAAGTCTTCTTCTTCGTTCACCCTCCATAGTCTGTGAAGTGTTACTCTTAGGGCATCCAGTTCAGCATTTATTTGACTTTTCAGTGTTGTAATCACTGACAGCGCATCTGAGAAGATAACTACTGGTCTCTCTGAGATTTTTTCTGTCATTAGAATTTCTGATGCAGTTTTTTATGGCCTCTGCCTCTGCTCTGAAGTTAGTTGAAAATTTCCCTGTTGCGACTGCTATCTTTTTTTGTGTGCCATTGCTTAAGCTCAGGAAGACTCCTCCACCCCCATCTTCTGTTGCATTAGTTGCTGATCCATCTGTGTACGCATGGATCCAGGTGTTGCTGGGTAATGTTTCTCTATATATTTTGTGGTTAGGACTCTCCTTTCTGTTTCAGTTTGACTGTTCTTTCTCTCAATACCAGGAACATTTTCTATCATTTCAGGGAAGCACTGTTGTTTCCAAATTGGTAGCTTGTGTGCAATACATATTGGCGTAGCTGTTGATATTGCATTTATGGGGTCTGCTCTCATCTTTGTTTTTACTGTCTCTACAAAGTTGCTTCGCTTCAGTCTTCCCCTTCCAAGTCCATTTATCCTCTGGTGCATTGGGTGATCTATCAGCCTCCTGAATTTCTCGGCTTGTTGCTGGGCTCTGCTATCTCTTCTATCCTCCATAGGCTGGAGGTGAGTAATCTTTTCCAACTCTTTTATTGGTGTTGATTTCATGCCCCCAGTTATGATTCTCATTGCTTGGTTTTGGGTTCTGTTTATTTTGTCAAAGTTCGACTTAGCGGCTGTTGACCATGCTGCAATGCCATATTCTAAGACTGGTCTCACTCGCCCAGTATATAGATTCTTTAGTACTCTCTCGTCTGCTCCCCAAACCGTGCCAGCAAGTTTTTTCATGATTGCCATTCTCTGCCTTGCTCTTGTCCTGTTTTTCTCAATCTGGGTTTTCCAAGTCAAGCGGCGATCAAAGGTAATGCCTAGGTAGTTTGGGTTTTCATCCAGATGTAGATTTTTCCCATTTAGCACCAATTTGGAGATCTGTGGTTTGTTAAAAAGAGAAAACACTGTGAATGATGTTTTCTCCTCATTTATCTTTACTAGCCATGCCTTGGCCCACTCCTCCAGTGATGTTAGGGCTTGCTGCATCCGAATGCTTGCCGTAGAGATATATTCCTCTGAGATCCACAGGGCTAAGTCGTCTGCAAAGGAGGCATTGTGGGTTCTTCTTGGAATATTCTCTGATATGTCATTTATATATGTGAGGAACAATGTGGGTGACAGGACTCCCCCTTGGGGAACACCCTGCTCCAATACCATCTTCCTACTGGTCTGTCCTTGTAGTTGGACTCTGGCCGTTCTATTTTCAAGATAGTGGCTGATCCATTTGAACATTCTCCCACACACTTCACTTCTTTGCAGCTTGACTTTCAGTCCATCTTTCCACACTTTGTCAAATGCTTTTTCTAGGTCCACCCAAACCACCAGTGTGTGCTTTTTTTTCTTGGAAAGCATCCTCAATTTTCTGAGTTATATAAGTGACTTGATATAAGTGACAGGAAGACTTGACATAAGTGACAGGAAGACTTGATATAAGTGACAGGAAGACTTGATGAAGTGACAGGAAGACTTGATATAAGTGACAGGAAGACTTGATATGTGACATGAAGACGATACAAGTGACAGGAAGACTTGATACAAGTGACAGGAAGACTTGATATAAATGACAGGAAGACTTGATATAAGTGACAGGAAGACTTGATATAAGTGACATGAAGACTTGATACAACTGACAGGAAGACTTGATACAAGTGACAGGAAGACTTGATATAAGTGACAGGAAGACTTGACATAAGTGACAGGAAGACTTGACATAAGTGGCAGAAAGACTTGACATAAGTGTCAGAAAGACTTGACATAAGTGACAGAAAGACTTGATAAAGTGACAGTAAGACTTGGCATATGTGACAGGAAGACTTGGCATAAGTTTGTTTGGGTACTGAAATATAATGAATGAGTTATCACTAAAAGAGAGCGACTTAGGTACAATCTAACTGTATTTACAAACAGATTAATTATTGAGTATGCAAGCATGTCTTACATTTCTGACCTTCCTCTTAATAACTTACTATGTCCAGGCAATCACATACAAATAAGTTACATGTATCAAGAATGTCTACACTATCATGTAAGTATTACAAATATGAAAAAGTAACATTGACACACACACAAAATAGTGGGAATTATTTACTTTTTATATAATGCACCTGTATTATAAGATTTTGCTATATTTTCACACACATTCGCAACATAATTGAAGCATTCTCACAAACCAGTCGACAGCATTACAAGGCAATCCATGGTCTGGAAACCCAGGGTATGAGAAAAAAAGGGACATATAAAAACATGGAGAAGGGACTTGGAGACAGAAACAAAAATACTTAGAAAGAACTTCACTGGATAGCACTGGACAGAGAGACTTTGGCATAATTTGTTACGGCCTATGCTCCACACTCAGATAAAGGTTAATGAATGAATTCTCTCACACATTTGTCATATTCTCAGATACATCTAAGGAAGACAAGACATAAAGCCAGATATCTCATCCAACAAAAACACAGATACAAAAGATAAATCCATCGAAGAAAGAATTGGAATGATCTCATAGAAAGCTATCAAAAATGTGGAAAGATCTCAAAGATGTGGGAATATCTCAAAGATATGGAAAGATCTCAAAGATGTGGAAAGATGTCAAAGATGTGGGAAGATGTCAAAGATGTGGGAAGATCTCAAAGATGTGGGAAGATCTCAAAGAAGTGGGAAGATCTCAAAGATGTGTGAAGATCTCAAAGATATGGAAAGATCTCAAAGATTTGGAAAGATCTCAAAGATATGGAAAGATCTCAAAGATGTGGAACGATCTCAAAGATATGGAAAGATCTCAAAGATGTGGAACGATCTCAAAGATGTGGAACGATCTCAAAGATGTGGAACGATCTCTAAGATATGGAAAGATCTCAAAGATGTGGAACGATCTCAAAGATGTGGAAAGATCTCAAAGATATGGAAAGATCTCAAAGATATGGAAAGATCTCAAAGATATGGAAAGATCTCAAAGATGTGGAAAGATCTCAAAGATATGGAAAGATCTCAAAGATATGGAAAGATCTCAAAGATATGGAAAGATCTCAAAGATGTGGAAAGATCTCAAAGATGTGGGAAGATCTCAAAGATGTGGGAAGATCTCAAAGATGTGGGAAGATCTCAAAGATGTGGGAAGATCTCAAAGATGTGGGAAGATCTCAAAGATATGGAAAGATCTCAAAGATGTGGGAAGATCTCAAAGATATGGAAAGATCTCAAAGATATGGAAAGATCTCAAAGATGTGGGAAGATCTCAAAGATGTGTGAAGATCTCAAAGATGTGGGAAGATCTCAAAGATGTGTGAAGATCTCAAAGATATGGAAAGATCTCAAAGATGTGGGAAGATCTCAAAGATGTGGGAAGACCTCAAAGATGTGGAAAGAACTCAAAGATGTGGAAAGATCTCAAAGACATGGAAAGAACTGAAACAGCTATAGTAGAATGCATAGGAAAGAAAGACCTAGAGAAATTTGGGTACTGTTTTGCTTCAATAAAGATATTGGGATATAACAAACAAGGGTGGCAAAATGGTATATCATAGAGCTTAAAGAGGATAATTCTCTGTCACATCTTTTGAGTTCGTGGTTATCTTCGTCTTGGGGTGAGTGTTGACATTCTGTACAATGATCTCAGTGATAGGATCTGTAATATTCTTCCTCGCAAGGCCTTCACTATCAGCACGAAGACGGTGATGGGGTGGGGTTTGGTCCCAACCTCTATAAACAAAAATTATGGATGAGATAGTTATTGTGATTAAAGGTAACTATAAAGTGCTAGAGCTCAGGATGAACTAAGTTATCACAAATCTGTCCTGGAATAAGTTTTCAAAATGTGATGCTAATCTTTGACATCAAACATGGTGTCCATGACAACACAAAATAAACAAGCTTGAGTGAAATGGAATAAGGCATCAGATTCCAATATGGCCACATTTCCATGACAATGAATAGCACAGAGCACTCAAATTGTTATGCACAACTACCATTGTTGTAGGTTATACCCGTACAATTTAATCAAAATCTTGCAGGTACCTATTAAAATAGTACGTTGCTACCTCTCCTCTAGATTTAAAAAAAATGACATATTACTCACAGACAGAGAGCGAGAGAGCAGACAATTTCTCCTGTGACATAATTTTCTTCACGGATCAAAGAATATTTGCTTACCTGCCTGATGACTCCTGGTGTTTAGATTCCTTAGGTGTCGTGTTTTCTTCTGATCTCACCACTGGCTCTCTTTTAACTTTTTCAGCATTCTATAATACAGAAGGAAGTTATCTGGTTATTTATCAGATAACCAGTTTAACCTCTTTATATACTTCTGTCTCAAAGATATAATACTCTAATCACATGCTGCTTTCACGCTGTGTCTTATTTTCATAACAAGCTATGCATGCAGAGCCAGGGATCCAGACCTTCAGGATGACCCAGGGTTCAATGGGACGACAATATTAGACAATCTCTGAATGACTGAGCCACTGTAGCACAGTGGTTAATGCACTGGCTTCCTAGCTCAGTGGTCCATGGTTCAATCCCCAGTTGAGGTGGGATTATTTAGATCGCAAACGGCTCCGGGGTCAACCCAGCCTCATGAATTGGGTACCAGAACAACTCTGGGAAGGTTAAGGCGGCCGGCATGATGCTGACCACATCACCCCTAGCGTGCCGATGGTCAAGAAAATACAGGCCTAACACTGTATTCCCAATATGCCTCAATAGGCTTGTAACAGTATCCTTTATCTTCTATTTTCTGAAGCACCGAGGACTAGATTGGAACCAGGCCCGGAGGAAGACAGTCGATAGAATAGTATGGTGTTTTCTCTGGCAAACCTCTACACCCCAGAGTAAAAAAGGAACGACAAAGTAAGTGATGTATGCTCTAAGCCAGCAGTAGGCAATCCAGGATCTATAGGAAACTGCTCTGGAAACACTCAGCTCTCTAAAGATCTATCTTGGCAACATCATGTCTACAGAGTAGGTGGAAAATCTGCTCTAAGCCAATTATTGCTGATGCTCTAAGCCAACTATTGCTGATGCTCCAAGCCAATTACTGCTGCTGCTCTAAGCTAATTATTGCTGCTACTCTAAGCCAATTATTGCTGATGCTCCAAGCCAATTATTGCTGATGTTCCAAGCCAATTATTGCTGCTACTCTAAGCCAATTATTGAGGGTTAATAACCTAGACCTAAGGGTCTTTTATATTTGGACATGCGCCCTAATATAACCGACTAGGCTGAACAGGATGCGCCTCGCCAAAAGTTTTACATTAAAAAAAAAAAAACAAATGCTACTGCTCTAAGCCAATTACTGCTGATGCTTTAAGCCAATTATTGCTGCTATCACAAATACCTGACAATTTAAGCCTCTGTTTCAGATTTCTGCTGCCACAGCTGACTCTGATCGCTGGCATTAAACAATTGGCAAGCAACTCTTGACAAACTCTCAATTAATATTTCATTCCAAATTTACAATTCATGTCACAGAATGTCCCTCACAACACTCAACTATCCCCTAACAATTCAAATTCTCATCTGCCTCAAATATCTAGTTACAATCTTAGTGCTGCTCACTGCCTACACTCCTTGCATGAGGTCAACCAAATCTCACTCTCCACCATAACTGCCTACACAAACTCAAGCCATTCATTAACTCACAACTGTCTTGAGCACTACTCAAACATTTAAATGAGACT
Source organism: Oreohelix idahoensis (assembly GCA_024509875.1). Lineage (NCBI taxonomy): Eukaryota > Metazoa > Mollusca > Gastropoda > Stylommatophora > Oreohelicidae > Oreohelix > Oreohelix idahoensis. Next base: position 143,072 of record JAMPIV010020351.1, read on the forward strand.
ACAACTATCATCTAGCTACAGTAGTATTCATTCAACCAATGCTCTGTCCACCATTCTCCCACATATTACTTCTTTACAGCGGGCATCCTGAAGAAACTTTAACCACAATGACTTTAACTATGTGGATGATGCATGCTGTTATTTCCATCAGCATGTTCATTTTTTTGTCTTGTATGCTGACACAGCATTTTCTACCTGGCACATCAACCTGCATTTTGTAATCTTCCTCTCCTGTGCTTTAGACAGTGTCCAATGTTTGACTGCAATATCAAATAGTTGGTATCAGTAAGCTGTATAGCAGCTGTTGCTTTCTTAAAGAAGTATAACATGACAAACACAGAGTTCTGGATAAGAAGCAAATCATAAAACCTCTTTGCCATGACTACTTTTTTTTGTTATGGAGACCATTTGTTTAAATTGTGTGATCCTTCCTTGCCAACTACTGCCTGATGATTTGAGCTCAGATTATTAACAATCACCCAGAGAGTCCCTACTTACTTTGACCCCACCCAGTTCAAGTCGTGGTGGCAGTGGTGGTGGTGGCTGCTCCGAGTCAGGGGCTGGTGCTATGCTAGAATGATTTACTGACACACTGTAAGAATTCTGCTCTCTGTTACTGTGATCTTCTGCCTCAGCACTTTTGATCTGCTGTTAAATTAGACAATGTTTGTAAAATAAAGAGAATATCTAACACACATGTTATAGTTTCATAATACTGACATGCTCATCATTATTTTCCAAAAAGTATTGAAACAAAAACAGCACTGATATTATGTCAATCTTTAAAGATACCAACAACGGTGGATACATATCTTTTGACCAACTAAAATCCATTTTTATAACTCTGATTAAGGAACCTGGAACTATTGAATGTGAAGACCACTAAACTAGTAGCCTTCTCAGCCATGAGACCAACATATTATTCAGAATTATCATGAAAAGAGTTAAAAGTAAAATAAAATTGGTGACGATGGCAAAGGTACAAATTATACCATTTATATTATGAAAATAATAATGGAGAGAACCAGACAAGCACCAGTGGAACAAGAGATGACAAGAACCAGACAAGCACCAGTGGAACAAGAGATGACAAGAACCAGACAAGCACCAGTGGAACAAGAGATGACAAGAACCAAACAAGCACCAGTGGAACAAGAGATGACAAGAACCAAACAAGTGTCAGTGGAACAAGAGATGACAAGAACCAGACAAGCACCAGTGGAACAAGAGATGACAAGAACCAAACAAGCACCAGTGGAACAAGAGATGACAGGAACCAGACAAGTGCCAGTGGAACAAGAGATGACAAGAACCAAACAAGCACCAGTGGAACAAGAGATGACAAGAACCAGACAAGCACCAGTGGAACAAGAGATGACAAGAACCAGACAAGCACCAGTGGAACAAGAGATGACAAGAACCAGACAAGTGCCAGTGGAACAAGAGATGACAAGAACCAAACAAGCACCAGTGGAACAAGAGATGACAGGAACCAGACAAGTGCCAGTGGAACAAGAGATGACAAGAACCAAACAAGCACCAGTGGAACAAGAGATGACAAGAACCAGTGGAACAAGAGATGAGAAGATGATGCTGGAGATAGATAGGACACACATTGAGGAAACCTGTTGATAGCATTACCAGGCAGTCCTTGTTCTGGAATACCCAGGGTAAGAGAGATATGGGTTATTTTTTAAAAAAGAACACACGGAGAAGAGAACTGGAGACAGACATGAAGGAGATGAAGAAGACATGGAGAAGACCTTGAGTTGATGGCACAGGTCAGGACGACCTGGTATAACTTTGTTGAAGCCCTAAACACCTTGAGGTGATGAATTAATGGAAAGGGTTGTAGAAGTAAAAAGAAAAGGAAGATTATTACCTGTATCAGAAGGTAGATTATTACCTGTATCAGAAGGAAGATTATTACCTGTATCAGAAGGTAGATTATTACCTGTATCAGAAGGTAGATTATTACCTGTATCAGAAGGTAGATTATTACTTGTATCAGAAGGAAGATTATTACCTGTATCAGAAGGAAGATTATTACCTGTATCAGAAGGAAGATTATTACCTGTATCAGAAGGAAGATTATTACTTGTATCAGAAGGAAGATTATTACCTGTATCAGAAGGTAGATTATTACTTGTATCAGAAGGAAGATTATTACCTGTATCAGAAGGAAGATTATTACTTGTATCAGAAGGTAGATTATTACCTGTATCAGATGGAAGATTATTACCTGTACCAGAAGGAAGATTATTACTTGTATCAGAAGGAAGATTATTACCTGTATCAGAAGGAAGATTATTACCTGTATCAGAAGGTAGATTATTACTTGTATCAGAAGGAAGATTATTACCTGTATCAGAAGGTAGATTATTACCTGTATCAGAAGGTAGATTATTACCTGTATCAGAAGGAAGATTATTACTTGTATCAGAAGGAAGATTATTACTTGTATCAGAAGGAAGATTATTACCTGTATCAGAAGGAAGATTATTACCTGTATCAGAAGGAAGATTATTACTTGTATCAGAAGGAAGATTATTACCTGTATCAGAAGGAAGATTATTACTTGTATCAGAAGGTAGATTATTACCTGTATCAGAAGGTAGATTATTACTTGTATCAGAAGGTAGATTATTACCTGTATCAGAAGGAAGATTATTACTTGTATCAGAAGGAAGATTATTACCTGTATCAGAAGGAAGATTATTACCTGTATCAGAAGGAAGATTATTACCTGTATCAGAAGGTAGATTATTACCTGTATCAGAAGGAAGATTATTACATTATCAGAAGGAAGATTATTACCTGTATCAGAAGGTAGATTAATATGTACAGAAGGTAGATTATAACTTGATCAGAAATAGATTATTACTTGTATCAGAAGAAGAAATTATTACCTGTATCAGAAAGAAGATTATTACCTGTATCAGAAATAGATTATTACCATAACTGTATCAGAAGGTAGATTATTACCTGTATCAGAAGGAAGATTATGTACCTGTATCAGAGGAAGATTATTACCTGTATCAAAGGAAGATTATTACCATAATCAGAAGGAAGATTATTACCTGTATCAGAAGGTAGATTATTACCTGTATCAGAAGGTAGATTATTACCTGTATCAGAAGGAAGATTATTACCTGTATCAGAAGGTAGATTATTACCTGTATCAGAAGGTAGATTATTACTTGTATCAGAAGGTAGATTATTACCTGTATCAGAAGGAAGATTATTACCTGTATCAGAAGGTAGATTATTACCTGTATCAGAAGGTAGATTATTACCTGTATCAGAAGGAAGATTATTACTTGTATCAGAAGGAAGATTATTACCTGTATCAGAAGGAAGATTATTACCTGTATCAGAAGGTAGATTATTACCTGTATCAGAAGGAAGATTATTACCTGTATCAGAAGGAAGATTATTACCTGTATCAGAAGGAAGATTATTACCTGTATCAGAAGGTAGAATTATACCTGTGACCACATCAGAAGGAAGATTATTAATGTATCAGAAGGAAGATTATTACTAATGTATCAGAAGGAAGATTATTACTAATTGTATCAGAAGAAGATTATTACCTGTATCAGAACTAGATATTACCATAATCAGAAGAAATTATTGACCTGTATCAGAAGGAAGATTATTACCTGTATCAGAAGGAAGATTATTACCTGTGACAGAAGGAAGATTATTACCTGTATCAGAAATAGATTATTACCTAACAAGAAGAAATATGTGACCAGAAGGAAGATTATTACCTGTATCAGAAGGAAGATTATTACCTGTATCAGAAGGTAGATTATTACCTGTATCAGAAGGTAGATTATTACTTGTATCAGAAGGTAGATTATTACCTGTATCAGAAGGAAGATTATTACCTGTATCAGAAGGTAGATTATTACCTGTATCAGAAGGAAGATTATTACTTGTATCAGAAGGTAGATTATTACCTGTATCAGAAGGAAGATTATTACCTGTATCAGAAGGAAGAATTATTGACTAATGTATCAGAAGAAGATATGACTAATGTGAATCAGAAGGAAATTACTTATGTGTATCAGAAGAAGAATATTACTAATGTATCATAAGGAAGAAATATAACTATTACCTGTATCAGAACTGAAGATTATGACTAATGTATCAGAAGGAAGAAATATTACTAATGTGATCAGAACTGAAGAATATGACTGTATCAGAAGGAAGATTATTACCTGTATCAGAAGGTAGATTATTACCTCTGTAACAGAAGAAGAAAGATTATTAATGTATCAGAAGGAAGAAATTACCTGTGACCATCAGAAGGAAGAAATATGACTACCTGTATCACTGAAGAAATATATTACCTGTATCAGAAGAAGAAATATGACTAATGTGAACACAACAAGAAGAAATATGACTAATGTGACCACAAGAAGAAATATGACTAATGTGACCATAACTGAAGAAATATAACTAATGTGACCATAACTGAAGAAATATGACTAATGTGACCACAAGAAGAAGAAATATGACTAATGTGACCATAACTGAAGAAATATGACTAATGTGACCACAAGAAGAAGAAATATGACTAATGTGAACACAACAAGAAGAAATATGACTAATGTGACCACAAGAAGAAATATGACTAATGTGACCACAACAAGAAGAAATATGACTAATGTGACAACAATAAGAAGAAATATGACTAATGTGACCATAACTGAAGAAATATGACTAATGTGACCATAACTGAAGAAATATGACTAATGTGACCATAAGAAGAAATATGACTAATGTGACCATAACTGAAGAAATATAACTAATGTGACCATAACAAGAAATATGACTAATGTGACCATAAAAGAAATACGATTAATGTGACCATAAGAAGAAATATGACTAATGTGAACACAACAAGAAGAAATATGACTAATGTGACCACAAGAAGAAATATGACTAATGTGACCATAACTGAAGAAATATGACTAATGTGACCATAACTGAAGAAATATGACTAATGTGACCATAAGAAGAAATATGACTAATGTGACCATAAGAAGAAATATGACTAATGTGACCATAAGAAGAAATATGACTAATGTGACCATAAGAAGAAATATGACTAATGTGACCATAAGAAGAAATATGACTAATGTGACCACAATAAGAAGAAATATGACTAATGTGACCATAACTGAAGAAATATGACTAATGTGACCATAAGAAGAAATATGACTAATGTGACCATAAGAAGAAATATGACTAATGTGACCATAAGAAGAAATATGACTAATGTGACCAGAAGAAGAAGAAGAGATACAAAGATTTCATAAAACCAGTCATGTCTGTATTCTTGTGTGCTTGCCCTCGCCCTGATGTAGCAGCCATCTTATGTACACATACTGCCAGCGACATCAGCCACATTTTGTTTTTATAAAGGTTTATCACATCTACTGTAAGCCAGTTACAGGCTGCCTCTGACACTTAATATAAACATTTTACCCAAGGCAAGACATGCTTGGGTTGTTTCAGGTCTTAGATAACACAAGTTTTCATAATTGTAGTCAAGAATATATTCACTTGTTCTTTGACCCCATAAGCAGTTTCTCCCAAGTTTAAGTGCTGTGCACATTTTCATTGTGTAAGAGTGCAACGGATGCGAGTCATGGGCAATGACTACAATCCACAAAAGCCAGCTCCAAACCTCAGAAATGAGGTATCTGAGGAAGGTGGTTGAAGTAACAAGAAGAGACATGGTCCGCAACCAGACGATACGTCAAGAACTAAAAACCCAACCCCTGCAGACCCAAGTAGAACAGTCCCAACTAAGATGGTATGGACATGTCTGCAGAATGGGAGAAGATCGGCTACCACGACAAGCATGGGAAACTAACATGTCCGCTGAGAGGACAACATTAGACAATCTTTGAAGGACCGAGGACTAGAATGGAACCAAGCCAGGAGGAACAGCCGATAGAATAGTAAGGCGCTCTCTCTTACAAACCTCTACACCTCACAGTAGAAGAGGAACGACTAAGTAAGTAAGTAAGAGTTTAACCATGCACATACTAGAAGCAGCATTTGACAATGCTACACGTTTTTTTATGTGTAAGAGTTCAACCATGCACATACTAGAAGCAGCGTCTGACGATGCTACACATTTTCCAATAGCCTTGTTAAAAAAATAAAGTTTCAAATAACAGCAGAATGAGAATAACTTGTGCTGTTTGTCTGCATAAAAAAAAACATAAAAAAAACCAAAGATTGCTCTCAACCTGAAGTTATCTTTTTTGACATTTCCTGTATATGGATTTGTGATAATTTTTTGTAGGGCTTGCATGTCAGCTGACAACAGTTCTGTAACGACACAGATAACTGATGATTTGTTACACTATTTTATTTCTGTCTTTACATTTTCAGGCTCTAGAGTAGATCACATGACTGTGACAACACTTCCAAAACATCAATGATATTTGTGGACACTACTGTTTTTATTTCTGCTGAGACAAGAGCTCATCTTTTTGTATCTCCAACACTCATCATCACCATTTCCTTTTTTGTATCTCCAACACTCATCATCACCATTTCCCTTTTTGTATCTCCAACACTCATCATGACCATTTCCCTGTGTGCTCCCCACAGAGTATAAAACCACCATTACAACCAGATTTACTGGAGGAAACATTCAGTGACTCCTGCAGCAGTAGTTTCTGTGGCAATGTTTGACATGGTTGCCAGTTCCTTCACAACCTCATTTTAATGTCCTCATATGATATGCCTGAGGGAGCAGCAGTGGTATTTGTCTCCTCACAGACACCTGAGGGCTACATGGAGCATATACCCTCCTCACAGACACCTGAGGGCTACATGGAGCATATACCCCCCCCCCCCCCCACAGACACCTGAGGGCTACATGGAGCATATACCTCCCCCACCTCTCACAGACACTTGAGGGCTACATGGAGCATATACCCCCCTCACAGACACCTGAGGGCTACATGGAGCATATACCCCCCCCCCCTCACTGACACCTGAGGGCTACATGGAGCATATACCCCCCTCACAGACACCTGAGGGCTACATGGAGCATATACTTCCCCCCCAGACACCTGAGGGCTACATGGAGCATACACCCCCCCCGCCCCCCAGACAACTGAGGGCTACATAGAGCATATCCCCCCTAAGACACCTGAGGGCTACATAGAGCATATACCCCCCCCCAGATACCTGAGGGCTACATGGAGCATATCCCCCCCCCCCCGACACCTGAGGGCTACATGGAGCATATACCCCCCTCACAGACACCTGAGGGCTACATGGAGCATATACCCTCCTCACAGACACCTGAGGGCTACATGGAGCATATACCCCCCTCACAGACACCTGAGGGCTACATGGAGCATATACCCCCCTCACAGACACCTGAGGGCTACATGGAGCATATACCCCCCTCACAGACACCTGAGGGCTACATGGAGCATATACCCCCCCCCCTTTCACTGACACCTGAGGGCTACATGGAGCATATATACCCCCCCCTCTCACAGACACCTGAGGGCTACATGGAGCATATACCTCCCCCACCCCTCACAGACACCTGAGGGCTACATGGAGCATATACCACACCCTCACAGACACCTGAGGGCTACATGGAGCATATACCCCCCTCACAGACACCTGAGGGCTACATGGAGCATATACCCCCCCCCCCTCACTGACACCTGAGGGCTACATGGAGCATATACCTCCCTCACAGACACCTGAGGGCTACATGGAGCATATACCTCCCTCACAGACACCTGAGGGCTACATGGAGCATATACCCCCCCCCCCCCCCCCACTGACACCTGAGGGCTACATGGAGCATATACCCCCCTCACAGACACCTGAGGGCTACATGGAGCATATACCCCCCTCACAGACACCTGAGGGCTACATGGAGCATATACCCCCCTCACAGACACCTGAGGGCTACATGGAGCATATACCCCCCTCACAGACACCTGAGGGCTACATGGAGCATATACCCCCCTCACAGACACCTGAGGGCTACATGGAGCATATACCTCCCTCACAGACACCTGAGGGCTACATGGAGCTCCCCCCCACAACTTACAGCACAATTTTGTGCTACTGATTGCTCAAGTTGTAAAGCTTCGAAATATGATTTCAGATTCCAAATTTAAAAAATGTGAAATTACAAAGACCAGATCAAATCTGCAAGATAAATGTGCCAACGTTTACAACAGACAAGATTACAGGCGTGTAACAAAACAATGAGTGATTACATAAGATAGAAGGATTAAATTGGTAGAACATGATGACCTCACGACGACAAAACCCAGACACAAGACAAGACCCAGACACAGTGACACAAGAGGTGATATAAAGGTGCTGACATATGGGATAGGCCTGAAATTTAGAAAACCTGCTGATAGTAATACAAGGCAGTCCTTCTGGAATCCCCAAGGTAAGGGAGGCAGAAGGAGACATATGGAGAAAGAATTATTAACAGGCATGAAGGGAATAAAGAAGTCATTGAAAGATCTTGAACAGATGATGCAGACGTCTGAGTCTGTTGAAAGCCTATGATCCTTTAGCGAGCAGAAGGATATTGAATGAATGATACCACACTATCTGACTGTATGTTAGACACAAATTATTCTATCTCAGAGTGCTTTGGCCTGGCTTCCTTATAATGGCTTGAACTGTAATGTTGCCTTCATGCTCCCTGAGGGTGAAACCTTCATACAAGAAGGTTCCAGCTCTTATGAAACAATCAAATCCAACTTAAAGCTGTTTTAGCAGCCAATAAGACAATAGGGGAACATTGTTTTTGCAACCATTAGGGAAACATTGATTTAGCAGCCAATAGGGGAACAATATTTTAGCAGCTAATAAGGGAACGTTGTTTTAGCAGCTAATAGGGGAACAAGAGTTTCCTCAACTGTGTCTGAAAAAAGTTTCCTCAACTGTGTTTTGAAAGAGTGTCCCCAACTGGTGTGTCACACAATTTCTGTCTTTCTTTTTATGAAACACAGTACCAGTAACAAGTCTAGTGCTATCTCATGAAATCACACAGGTTTGTCTGCGTGTACATTTGCTACATCATGAAATCACATCATGTCTGCATGTATGTTTGCTATGTCATGACATAACACAGGTTTGTCTGCGTGTATGTTTGCTACATCATGACATAACACAGATTTGTCTGCATGTATGTTTGCTACGTCATGACATAACACAGGTCTGTGTGCATGTATGTTTGCTATGTCATGACATAACACAGGTTTGTCTGCATGCATGTTTGCTATGCCATGACATAACACAGGTTTGTCTGCATGTATGTTTGCTATGTCATGACATAACACAGGTTTGTCAGCACTACATCATGACATAACACAAGTTTACCTGCACGTATGTTTACTATGTCATGACACAACACAGGTTTGCCTGCATGTATCTTTCCATTAAACAACAAGTTGGGAACATCTACATGACAAGAATGACAGTAGTTTACCTGCATGTATGTTTACTATGTCATGACACAACACAGTTGGGAACATCTACATGACAAGAATGACAGTAGTTTACCTGCATGTATGTTTACTATGTCATGACACAACACAGGTGGGAACATCTACATGACAAGAGTGACAGTAGTTTACCTTAGCTGCAGGTTTGTCAGAGATCTCCAAATTAGCATAGCTCTCTACAACATTATTCACGTGTTGCTCTGTGACCACGTCAGGACTTTCTTGAGCATTTCTGGCACTGGACTCATTGGAATGTCCATTAAGATCTTCTTGCGCAGACTGACGACTTTTCACTGCATTAGCTCTGACAGCTTCAAATTTTAGTTGCGTCGGAGATTTGACTTCAATTATTTCATTACTATGGGCAAACCAATCAGAGGACCTGTTGTTCCGTTCATAATTTTGTCTGCCTTCTTCATGAACCCTGGGAGGAGGCCCCCCTTGAGGTTCATCTGAGCTTGGTGAGCTGAAGCCGTTATTCATGTTTCTTCTTGATAACAGGTACGTTGAGGAGCACTGGCTCTGGAATACTGAAAGAAAAAAAGAATAGTTTGATATGAATACCTATATGCTATCAGACAATTAATAACAAAATCTATAGAGTCTTAAATTCTTTCTTCAAAATAAGACGACTTATTGTGCCAAAGGGCACAGTTGGGAGTTCATAAAAAATGCAGGCAATGATCAAATCAATTATTTCTTGATTCTGAGAAAACCAAACAAATTTACAAAAAACATAACACCCACTCTAAGTGGTAACATGATGCACCTGACCAGTTATCAGCAGCCATTATAATAAGTGTGGTGGGCAGAGTTTTTGGAAACCCTAGATCCAGTATGTAGATCAAGGGGGAGGAAAAAGGATCCCATTTACACACCCACTGGGCATATTGGGAATATGGTGTTAGGCCCATATTTTCTCGACCATCGGCACACTAGGGGTGATGTGGTCAGCATCACACCAGCCACCTTAACCTTCCCAGAGTTGCTCTGGTACCCAATTGGGGCTGGGTCGACCCAGGAGCCGTTTGCAGTCTAAAATAATCCCACCTCAACTGGGGATCGAACCATGGACCACTGAGCTGGGAAGCCAGCGATGTAGATCAAGCCATACAAAAACTGTCGCATTCAACAAAAATAAATTATAAGAAGCTGCAATAAACTACACCTTTGTTATAAAGTCTCAGTGGAGTTTTACTATTGTCATTACTGCTGGCATGAAGAATAATGACCAGCTGGCCTATATAGCAAATGTCATCATCAATTTTCTTCTCCCCTGTGAGTTCCAGTCAAGAGCATGTCTAGTAAACCAAGTCGGCTGTTTCCTGAGAGTATGTACTACTATTCTGAGCTAACAGGGTGGGGAGGGGGGGGGGGGCCTATTCATTCTTTCGCTAATATCCGAAACTAAAGTCACTCATATGAAAGACAGAAGAGAGGAGGGCATTAGACAACAGAAACTAAAGTCACTCATATGAAAGACAGAAGAGAGGAGGGCATTAGACAACAGAAACTAAAGTCACTCATATGAAAGACAGAAGAGAGGAGGTCATTAGACAACAGAAACTAAAGTCACTCATATGAAAGACAGAAGAGAGGAGGGCATTAGACGACAGAAACTAAAGAAAAATTTTGACATATGATCCAGGTCCGATGAACTGTGTCAAGAAAAAACAATCCAATTCTCAAAGCGAGGTTATGACCCACGACGTCTGACCAGGCCACGGGGTGCTGAGCTCAAGCAGAAGCTATAGGGCTGCCGCGCTGATCTGGCAAAGACTGTGGACTTGGTCCTGGCGACAGGCCTGCAGATCTAGCATGACTACAAACTGAATGCTGAAGAAGAAGACATCTTGGTTACACATACGCTGACAATCTCATTAGGTAGTCCATGGCAGATACTGCTGTAGTGGAGTCAAGTGTTTCAGACTGTTCTATACCAGGTCCAGCTTTATCAGGTGGAGTGACAACATTCCTTTTTTGCTGCCTTCATCTTCCCTAACTCCAAGAGCAAAGTCAGGTACCCATTTACAGCTGGGTAGAATGGAATGTACAAAGTAATAAAAGCGATCAGTGGAAAACGGCGCGTAAACAACATTACACTAGGAGAACAAGAATGGGACATCTCATCACCACAGAACAGGGGCAAGAAACAAGATGGGCAAGAAACAAGATGGGCAAGAAACAAGATGGGCAAGAAACAAGATGGGCAAGAAACAAGATGGGCAGAACATTTCAGAGAAACGCTAAATAAAGCACCTCACAATTGAACATTGCAGAGGCTGAAAATGATCAAGATATAAAGACAGATATTCCAGGTAGGGAAGAAATCATCACAGCTATCAAAGGATTGAAGAACGGAAAAGCTCCAGGCCATGACAACTTAAACAGCTATTTAAAACAGACCTTGTATTAGTGGCAGAGCTATTAGAACCACTATAGAATAACTTCTGCAGACATACATAATGTTCTCTGACACAGCATGGAGGCCCCATCATCTTTAAGGCGTGAAAACAGACATTCAATGTCATTTAGTTCATAAGCTGGAGACAGAATCTATCTGGATATCTGAACTTGTAACTGATACACGCTGGTACACATTAAGCCAATGGAATGATCTAAAATCCTACATACTAATGAAGGCTCACAAAGTCCTAAACAGTCATAGCACCAAACAATGACCTACCTTTAAAGGAGAGATGACTTCAGTCTATGTCCAGATATTAAAAGAAAATGGTGGCAATTTAGATTTCAATGGTTGGAATGTCCTGTGTCTTCTTTAGCGTCATATCACTGTCTCAGTCATCTGAAATTACACGCAAATGCAAAACAAAGTCAAACAAAGAGAATGGAAATAATAGGAAAAATCTTGTAAGGTAATGACATTTTTTTTAAAAACATTCCCACGGATAATTTATTTGTGACAAACAAGTAGGCCAGATCAAGACCAGGTATCATATTTAAGATCTTCTATAGGGTGGCTCCAGTACTTTATTTCTTCTTTTTGTACATTCCAGCAGATTATTTCTCTTCCATCTTGTTTTCTTTCCATTTAATGGCAACTGTTCCCTCATCGGTTTTCATTCAATCTCTCTATTATGTCTTTGGTCAATCCCATTTTTTCTGTTCCAGGTACTGTCCTTATAAGGCATGGACAATAACTAATAGACAAGTAGTTTTCTTGACAAATGTGCTGTCAGTAGCTGTAGTGCTGTTGAGAAAATGTAATGTAGACCCAAGTGAAATGTGCTGTCTGTAGCTGTAGTGCTGTTGAGAAAATGTAATGTAGACCCAAGTGACTTCAGAGTAATATTCTACAAACTATATCAGCATTCAGAAGAGTTGTGATACAGTTGATCCTTTTTTTCCTGATTTGCATCAAAATCCTACTTTATTTCTAATTTAAAAAAGAAACAAAAACATAAAAATTGTTAGAACACGACAGGTAAATGTGCTCAGTTTTTACCTAAAGCCTGGTAGATCAAGGTCTCTTAGAGATGCCATTTTAAAAATAATTCAAATTAGGAACAAAGAAAGAAATATTGCATGAAAATGAATAAACAAGCCCAACAAGGCATGAACGTTGACCAAACACAAACAACCAAGATAACCACCATATGAAAAAAGTAAAAAGATGCATATCTACTTATCTTGTAACATTGTTGTGCAATTTAATTGTAATTACGAAAAGCCTACTTTTGATGAAACTGATTAAAAACAACTTACAAGTCCCACATGAAGTTAGTTCACGTAGTATTTTTAAATCTGTCCCCACTTCTCGTTGTCGAGGATAACACGTTTTTAAAACATGTTTTCTACGTATTATAATTTTTTTAAAATCATTTGTTTGCGATATTTAAGCCCCTCTAAAAGTATTAAAATCATATTTAAAAGTTACTTTTTAAAATGACGGAAAAAATTGTTCAAAGTCCAAACATCTTGGCGGTACTGCCAGGCTTCAGTAGCACAGGCTGACATGCATGGCTGTAAAAAAACCAAAAACAAACAAGAACTGTCGGTGCTGAGATTAAGTATCAATCATCTCGCAGAATTAAAATGAATGAATGACCACACAACATCATACACTAACGGTAATGTTTGTAAAGGCAAAACTGCTACACGACAGGTGAGGTGACGCGCGGAGGCTCAGAATAATCAAGAAAGAGGCCCAATCGAGCTGCTACTGTTGGAAGGTAACAAGATAAGTAGGTCAAATCTCAGAAAGGGCTGGGGGGAGGCATGAATGAACATAAGACTGGTTAAAGTCTCAAACTAGAACAAGTTAACAACAGTTATGACACAAAGTGGGGCAGATATTATTAATGTTCTGTCACTATTCACATCCGCGCTCTCTTGATTCTGTTTGATACAAAGTTGACATAACCAGACGTGTTCTTACTGTAGATACACTCTTTTTACGTTTACTTCAGAAACCGGTAGAATGAATGAATGCATGTACGTCTATTTACGCTTATTTTAGAAACCAGCAAAACGCATGAATAAACGCCTACTTCACAAACACGTAGAACGTGTGTGTATACGTCTACTTATGCTTATTTTAGGCACAAGTAGGGTGATTTTAGTCTGTATTTGTCTGCTGGCAGTAATATTAACATTTTCTTTTGATATGTACACGGTCTTGCTCAGCCGATGTCGGCACTTCTCGGTGTTTCATTCTATTACATGGAAATTTGTGGCCTGCCGTTGGAAATTTTATGTCACATGTTTCAATCTTCTTCTTTGCGTTTCATTCTCTTATAACGACACTAGAAGATTTCCGTATGCACTTCATGTCGTATATGTTGGCATCTTCTCCTGTGTTTTAGACAGTTTTTAGAAAGATCCTTAGAATACCATACATGAATCAAATGACAGAGTTCGCAGCATTGCATCCAAGTCTGTAGGGTGACTTACAAACAATCGTACAGGCACATAAATAAACTGTGCGAGCCTGTGTCAACAACAAATGGGTTGTCCACGAGTAGCGTTACAAGGACACTCCCTGGAACAAACAGACAAACAAAAAATGTGGTAGATCAAAGACAGGCTGGGCAGAGACTGTTCGGGAGCGAATAGGAAAGATCCGTGTAAAAACAGATACTAGCAGAAGACAAACAAGTGTGAGATCAAACAATCCAAAGATGAATGGAAAGTGATACGTCTAAGACAATATCAAGATTATGGAACGAACAAAGGAACAAAGTTATTAAAACAGACAGCAAGTGCAGGAGAGAAATGTATAACAGAGGTCAGTGGCAGGATATTTTCTTTTAAATCACAAGAACTGCTATAGTTCGTCTTAAAGGGAGGCCTTGGACAGACAGCATACGATAGGAATGTTTGACGTGAGTCTGCTGACGTCATATGTTCTCCCTGGAGCTCAAGGGTGATAAATGAATAAAATCAAATATGCGGATTCCATGTTCCCCCGACTCCTCTCACTCATCCTCATCGCGCTTATCTACAAAAGGTTAAAACAAATAACATACGTTGCTGATTTATGTATTATTTTCACTGAAGCTATTTTCTTGGATCTACTTTTGTTGTCCACATGTGTCGTTGTCGTATGTCATGTTCATAGACCACTGACTATGACCGTAAGTGAGCTATTTTATATTATTTCATATTAAATAACTATTTTTATACTTTATGAAATCATTATTGGGTCCAGAATATAGAACACATGTGGCACAAGTTGAACATGCAAAAAAAGAAGTGCAGACAATACAGCGTGGAATATCTGATATATGGATTTATCCCAGCACTAAATAAACAACAGGTACCAATGTGTCTGTTTTGTGAGAGGGCCTTTTCAAATGAGGCAATGAAACCTTCCAGACTCCTTGAACATTTGAAAAAAAATGCACTCTGATAAAGCAGACAAAAAATAAGGAAGGGAAACCCGAGGCCTGTAAACAGCAAATAAATATTAGACAAACTGTTCTATACTACTGTTCTTAAGTCTTCTATCATTTACCAGACACAGTATCAAGGTCTTTGTCTTGTGTGGACTGACATATACTGTATAATAGGGGAACGACAGAAGTGATTGCGTCATTAATAGGCTGAGGTGCCCATTGTAAACTTCCGGTGTTGTCTTGCGTTTCGCACTGATGACCGATCAGTAAAGTATCATTTATTGGTGATACCTAGCTGGCCGGGAGGATAGTGTGATTCGCTTGTATAGCTAGGTGGTGTTGTCGTACGGAAGGTACGGGGGTTCGAACCCTGGGTAAGCCACTCACGTCTGTTGTTTTTCTGTTGTCTAGTGTTCTACTTCTTTATTTCTTACGAATGCCTGAAAACATACCTTTATGTTTGTCTAATATTTATTTAAAGCAGACAAAAGCTTGGCATATTTTCAGTCACTTCGCAAAAACTTTCAGAAACGTAAAACTGTTCGCGATATGTTTGCCAGCGCTTCACAACAAAACTGTGATAGTTTGCGAGCTTCATACAACATTTCACTGCTGACAGCTAAATCTGGAAAGCCTCACACAATCAGAGAAAACTTGATTCTGCCAGCTATAAGGAAAGTTGTGAGTAAAGTTTTGCACAAGACACCTAAACAAATAATTAAGATGATTCCGCTCAGCAATACCTCTGCTCAAAGAAGAATAGATGAAATGGCTGTAAATGTTAAAGACACATTGTAAAACATATCTGGGACAACATAATTTGCACTGCAGATGAGCCAACTTTGCCGGGCAACGAATCTGTTTCTTGCGTATGTTTGCTTCGCAAAAGATGAAAGCTTGTTTCAAGAGTTGTTATTTGCAAGACAACTAGTAACTGATAGGAAAGGGGAGTAAATATTTCGTGTAGTTGAGCAATTTTTCAAAGAGAAGGACATTCCGCTTACTAACATTCTTGCTTGTGAAACAGATGGGGCACCATCAATGATATGTTGTTACCGCAGGTTTATCGCTTTTTAAAAAGAAGCTGTAACTGGTATATTTAAAATACTCTGTGTAATTCACAGGCGACATCTTGTCGGAAAAATCTAAGTGATCGGATTCGCAAACCATTAAATACTGCTATCACAGTGATTAATAAAATTAAGTCCCATGCTCTCAATTCTCGACTATTTCGAGAGCTTTGTACTGAGAATGATGAACAATTTGAATGCTCGCCGATGAACACAGAAGTCAAATGGTTCTTAAAAAGAAATTGTGTGAGACGCTTTTATGCTCTTTTTTAAACTGTGGTAGAATTCTTTAAAGACTCTCATGCTTCGCTCAGTGCAGAACTAACGAATATCAGGCATGACATTGCATATTTGTCAGATTTATTCACAAAGTTTAACGAAATAAATCTGCAACTGCAAGGAAATGTTATTAATCTTATAAAAGTCAAATCTGTCGTCTCCACGTTTCTGTCCAAATTAACGCTGTTCAAACGCAATATTGGCCACCGTGAAATAATCCAATTTCCCAGCCTCTTAGAGTTGGAAGAGAAAGACAAAATACCAGAGGATAATCTTCAAGTATATTGTGCACACCTAGATGAGCTGCATAAAGACATGTCTCAGAGGTTTCAGGATCTTCTTTTGATCACTATTCCAGATTGGATAATAAATCCATTCCTGGACACGTGCAGCGAGGGACTGCACGGAAGGACGGAAGAGGAACTGATATCGTTACAAAATGACATTGAGCTTATGCCAATGCTAAAAACATCATATCAAGACTTTTGGTTGCAAAAAGAAATCTCTGAACGCTATCCTGCAGTGAGGGGAAAGGTTAAAATGTTCTGTATTGCCTTCCCAACATCATATTTAGTAGAGCGAGGTTTCAGCGCGGTTGTTCAACTTTTTTCGAAGCAAAGAAACAAACTGCAGATTACTGTACGTGGGGATCGGAGACTCCTTCTGAGTAACTTTTAGCCTGGTGTTGAGAAGCTGATATCACTGCACCAGGCACAACCAACTCACTGAAAGCTAAAAGAACAATGAAGTATGTTGGTTATTAATATACTCTCTTATACTGTTGATGAAAGTGTGTTATACTGGACTAAGTAATTAAGTTGCTTTTTTGTCAATTAAATTAATAATGAGCGCATCTGTAGCGTTATATTAGAATGTAATAAACAGAGCTATAAGTTGTCACTGATTTGAATTAGCAGTTGCTCTTATCCTTCATAGCTTTTTATGTACTGTGGGGAAATGCAGGGGGGCGCTGGGGACTTGCCCTGGGAGCGAAAGGGGCTGTGACCAGAAAAAGTTTGGGAAATTTTGTACTGTTGGGCACACTTTCCATAATGCTCAGATAGTGAAGTCATCGAAAAAGGCCTAGGATGGCACCTCCTCTTTAAATATCAGGCCGTACACAACCCAGTGGATAATCTAAAAATACGAAACAAAAAATAGCAAAATATTTGACAAACAAAACATGAGCGCGGTAATGGTACAAATTTTCGTCAACTGTCAACAAACGCCCCACATATGAACACATTCTAAGAGAAAGTAGAAAGCTATTTTTAAACCGGCTGTACAGGGGCTGGTGTCCGGCTGTGTACATACACAAACACCTTGTTGGTGAGATCCATTCCGGCGTGAGGTGATAGACGAAAAACAAGTTTCTCACTGACGATAATTAATGTATTCACTACAACAAAGGGATTTTCTTGTCCTAGCACTGCATTGTCAGTGTTTCATCTTCTATATTTATTTCTGTCAAACTGTCTAAGCTGAAGACAATCTGACATCTGTTGAGGTTTGATAAATGCCGCTTCAAGATTTATCGAGGTTCAACTTGTTGAGTTGACGACAATCTGTTGAGATTTGACAAACGCCGCTTCAAGATTTATTGAAGTTAGATTTGTTGAGTTGAAGACAATCTGACATTTGTCGAGACAAATGCTGCTTGAGAAAATCAACAATCATCATCATTAACGCCATTCACCTACCTGGTGGACGACCATCAAGAGATCCACTCCAAATTCCACTCATTCTCAGGCTGATGTAGAGATGGTTATAACATGCTCTCACGAAACAAGCAACCACTTTAGCTAGATATTCCGTTGACCAGAACCTACAGCAGAAGAGGAGAGTGAAAAGACTATAGAGAATCTGGAGGAGGACGGCAGAAGAGGATGAGAAAATATCATGGGGAGGGCTAGCGAAGACCATCCAGATAAAGCTCGGTGCACAATAACGTTAACTACAGCTCCCGTACTCCACAGGGAACGACAAGAACGCCTGGTAATTATTGTAATAGTAAAACTGACAGATGTGCCATGTTGTCTGTGCCAGCATAAAACGACACAAGAAAAATAAATATAAATAAACGTATTCTTAGAAGTAGCTTAACACTGATAAATTAAACAAGAACTGTGGCAATTATGTGAGACGTATATTTAGCTACAATACAATATTAACAGTGATAAAATAAACAAGAACTGTGGCTATTATGTGAGACAATTTGCCACATACACTGTTCCTTCTAGCAATGTACGGGGAAGGTAGCCAGGAGAAAATCACACCTTCAGCCCTCCGGCAGTATCCTTTCTTTTTCTTCATTTTTCTCACATCGCTTTTATTTGGCATAAATCATGCCTTTTCATTCGTTATTTTCACTATTTTGCTCTATGCTAGACATAGCATGGTGAATTCTCTAACACGCCACTCCCCTATGGCAGTATTTGCTATGGGAGTAATGAGTATCTTATTGTTTCACACTCCACTCCTAGACTGTTGTTACGATTCGCCAGGTTTGGTGACCCGGCCAGCGATACTATTTTATCGCCTAATCCGTCTGAACACCTGTGGTAACGTGTCCATCAAACATTTGACCCCACTGGGAAGCGGCTGATCGTTTTGACACAAGCCGGTTTGTGATCAGATGAAAGAAGGCCTCACGGGCTGTCCAGACATCTGTCTGCCGTAGGCACGCAGATTATTCTGATAAACAGGTGTGCCGGAAGTCTTAGGTAACGATATGACATCACTGTGTAAGAGTGTACATTAAATTTAATATTTTCAAATACGCGTGGGATGAGTAATGATATATTTCCCCACCCAAACAGTGCTAGATAGATTGGATTGGTTCGCCAGAACCTATTATGATTTGATTGGAACTTTCGGCGGAAACACAGCTGAGATTTGAAACTAAGGATTGTGAGATATAATCTAACAAACTCGGAGAAACAGCACACAGACAGACTGCATCGCAGCGTGAACTAAACACCTCCTACAAGCCAGAAGAAAGAGGATAGGACTTACAATTCCACAACTATAAGTACCAGATCGAGTATTGGGCAACTTTGGAATTCACAAGTAAACCCGCCATTTTAATACAAGACTGGAAACTTGGGAATTCTATCACAAGAAGTCATAAGAGGAATTATAGATTTCCAGACCAAGTGTTTCACCCGTCATAAGAGGAATTATAGATTTCCAGACCAAGCGTTTCACCCGTCATAAGAGGAATTATAGATTTCCAGACCACGTGTTTCATCCGTCATAAGAGGAATTGCTCAGACTTAAGTGATTCGAACAGCATCTAACTACAGGGCCATGGGTCCATTCTAAATCTGTGCCAGGAGACGTGTGTATTCCCAAAATTTTGGGGTAAGTGTAAACAAATTATTTACTAATGTAAATTCTACAGGTTTCTTGCTAAGTGGTTATATATGAGGCTGGCAACCTCAACATATGAAAATAGTATATGAATAACCACTACTGCAAGAGCTGGTGATTGTTTCTGAATAGTCGTGCGGGGAAACCCGACAGCAGAGATGACCTAGACCGCGACTGGAGTAGCGACGAGTAATGTGACGATTACATCACATGTGCCTAAAGTGTATAAAATCATTTTGTGAGATTTATATACCTTTTTAATTATAATTCAGGCAAATAATTTTTCATGCACTCCAGACGCAATTTCCTAGTTAATACCCAGAAGGATATTGGTGAATTTTCATCATATTCCCTGAGTTACATTGTGTGCTCGGGAATTTAATTCTTCCGAGAGGTTAACATTCGTGGGTGGAGCGCATAAAAATGGGCCTGTTAGTTTGCGGAGAACAAATGTAGAGGCTTTTGTTTCTTTCTAATTTGTCACAATTCGTGGTTACAAGACATCAGACTTAAGTACCTACGCCACTAGTGTGAGAGAAGAGTATCATCACCAACCGCCTACAGTGGACGCATTATGTGGAGAAGTGTACTCATCACCAAAAAGTGACGGAAACCACAGCTGCAGGACTCATCTGGAGTTAAGTTGTGTGTAACAGGCTCCAGCAAAAATATGGACAGTATTATTCCCGCCCTACCAAAATCTCAATGAGGAAAAATTTAATATATCTTTCACCCCATTTAATCCTTATTTTAACTTGTTGAACTCGGAAATGCAGCAATACTACGGGAAGAAGTGGAAGAGGCTATATGTTCGATGAAAGGAGGGAAGTCACCGGGTGTGGATAATATACCAGCAGAGCTCTTGAAATATGGAGGACCAGATATAGTAAAAATCATGACAACAATTTGCCAGAAGATATGGAGTACAAAAAAATGGCCAAAAGAATGGACGCAGTCATTAGTAATACCGCTTCCAAAGAAAGGAAATCTAAAAATGTGCAAGAACTACAGAACCATTAGCCTTATTAGTCATCCAAGTAAGGTGATGTTAAGGATACTTTTGAACAGAATAAAACAGAAATCAGAAGAAATCTTGTCAGAGGAACAGGCTGGCTTTAGACCAAAAAGAAGTACCTCAGAACAAATCTTCAATATTAGATTACTGATCGAAAAACATCTCCAGCATCAACATGATTTATACCATAACTTCATCGATTTCACAAAAGCCTTCGATCGAGTCTGGCATGAAGGTTTATGGCAAATAATGAGAAAATTCAATTTTGATACCAACATCATAGATATCATTGAAGCACTATACAAGGACGCAAGCAGTGCTGTTTTTGCAAGCAATGACATTGGAGAATTTTTCAAAACAACTGTAGGAGTTCGCCAGGGATGTATCCTGTCACCAGTGCTCTTTAACATTTATCTAGAACATATTATGCAGGAGGCTCTCTACGATTATAAATCAACCATATCGATTGGAGGCCGACCTCTGTGTAATCTACGTTTTGCTGATGATATTGATCTGATAGCTGGAACAGAATCAGAACTTCAAGACCTTACCTCTAGACTGGAGAAAGTAACAAGAACATATGGGATGGAAATTAATATAGAAAAAAGCAAGATATTGGTGAATAGCCATAAGAAACATGTTCCGACCAACATTACGTTAAATGGGCAAACGTTAGAAGAAGTTAACACCTTTAAATATCTCGGGTCCACTATATGTAGTGATGGAAGATCAAATAAAGAAATCAAGACAAGACTTGAGATGGCCTCAGCTGCCATGACAAGGTTGAATGTGATCTGGAAAAGTAACATCAGTTTTCCTGTGAAGATCAAATTATACAAATCACTTGTATTATCTATTCTCTTGTATGGGTGTGAGGGCTGGACACTCACTGCAGATACGGAGCGAAGGATTCAGGCTTTCGAGCATAAATGTTATAGAAGAATTTTGCGCATTTGCTATAAAGAGCACAAAACAAATGTCTATGTTAGAGAGAAGATAAACACCTATGCAGGCCATCAAGAACCACTTTTGTCAATAGTGAAACGTCGAAAGCTTGCCTGGTTTGGGCATGTAACTCGTCATGACTCCCTTTCGAAAACGATCCTCCAGGGAACAGTCGAAGGTAAACGGAGAAGAGGAAGGCAAAGAAAATCCTGGGCTGATAACATCAAAGAATGGGCAGGACACGGTTTCTCCACACTTGTACGCATTGCTGAGAATAGAGAGCAGTGGAGGACCCTGTCTGTTGATGCTTCCACCATGGCACCCCTACGACCCATGACGGGTTATGGGTTGAGATGAGATGATGAGATGAACTAATTGACTATTAAATTTGTTGTATGTTATTTTACACTAAACAATAATAGTTCATTCAGTTTATATGTACGAAAGCAAACGTGTGAGCCAATTTTTCTTGATTAAAAAAAAAAAAAATATATATATATATATATATATATATATGTATATATATATATGTATATATATATATATATATATATATATATATATATATATATACGAGGGCTGTCCGGAAAAGAATCGGCCATAATTAATATTAGAAAAACCGTTTGCGCGACATCGATGTAACTTGGCAGCCAAATAGAGTGGCCTGTTATGCACATACGTGTGCAATGTTGACGTTGCTGCACCAGTCAGTGCGACCGTTAAAAGCCGTTTAGTGAGCACGTGCACTGTGTGGTCGTCGCATTCAAAATGGTTGTACGAGTAGAGCAAAGAATCTGCATCAAATTTTGCGTCAAGCTTCAACATTCCTCCACGGAAACTATTATGATGATTCAGAAGGCTTTTGGAGACGATGCAATGAGTGCTACACAAATAAAGGTGTGGCACAAACGCTTCAAAGATGGTCGGGAATCCGTTGAATGTGATCCCATTTCTGGAAGGCCTGCAACAAGCAGAACACCGGAAAATGTTGAACGTGTACGGGCTGCAATCAACAAAGATCGGCGACTGACAGTGCGAGAACTAGAAAAAGATCTGGGAATTCCAAAAAACTATTGTATCCGAGATTCTGACCCAGGATCTGGGTATGAGACGTGTCGTGGCAAAATTCGTTCCGCGGATTCTGCTACCAGAGCAGAAGGAACTTCGTGTCACAGTTGCTAATGATTTGCTTCAAACCGCAACCAATAACCCAGATTTCATGAAGAAAGTCATAACCGGAGATGAATCGTGGATCTACTGCTATGATCCAGAAACGAAGGCTCAGTCGTCTCAGTGGAAGTCGCCTGGTTCTCCACGCCCGAAGAAGGCGCGGCAAACCCGTAGCAAGATCAAGACCATGTTGACTGTGTTTTTTTATTGGGAAGGTGTTATCTATCGCGAGTACGCTCCTTCAGGCCAAACAATTAATAAGGAGTACTACCTCAAAGTTCTCCGTCGGTTGAGAAATGCAGTACGACGAAAACGACCACAGTTGTGGGTAACTGGCGATTGGCGTCTTCATCACGACAACGCACCCGCCCATGCATCACATCTAGTGCAAAGTTTTTTGTTGAAACATAACATCAACCAGGTAACTCACCTCCTCCCCCCCCCCCCCCCTCCCCTTTATAGCCCAGACTTGGCACCCTGCGACATTTGGCTTTTTCCAAAATTGAAATCATGTTTGAAAGGTAGAAAATTTCAGACCGTCGATGAGGTTAAAGAAAATACGACGACGCAACTGATGGCGCTTCCAAAAAAAGCCTTCGCAGAGTGTTTTAAACAGTGGAAGAAACGCTGGGAGCACTGTGTGATGTCCCAAGGAGCCTACTTTGTGCTATGTAAAATGTTTATTGATTTATATTACATGGCCGGTTCTTTTCCAGACAGCCCTCGTATATATATATATATATATATATATATATATATATATATATATATATATATATATATATATATATATATATATATATATATATATATAGATATATATATAGATACACACACACACACACACACACACACACACACTGAAGCACATTAAAAACGCACCACCTGTATAATCCAGGAACAGAGTGTGAAATGTAAATATAAGTGTTTACATATTTGGAATCTTTATTCATTTTCCTATGAATCCATGCTGGTCATTAATTTGTACATTTGATTGTTATGAAATTCATTGCATTCTGTGCAGGCAAAGGAGAAAACCAAAAATGCAACCAATAAAAAAATTTAATTCACACTATCCTCAGTATCTGGCATGTCCACCGTGTGCTTGCACACAAGCCTGGCAGCGGCTTCGCATGGAACGCACAAGTCAGTGAAAAAAATTCCGGGGAATCAAGTCCCATTCACGTGTAAGAGCAGATTTGAGCTGTTGCAGATTAGCTGGAGAACCTTGCCTGTAGACTCTGCGTCCAAGCTCATCCCACAGATGTTCTATAGGGGACATGTCTGGTGATAGGGCAGGCCAATCAATCGTCACAATGTTATGCTGCTGTAGATATTGCTGCGTAATGCATGCGGTGTGCGCACCTGCGTTATCCTGCTGGAGAAGCTGCGAGTCTAGATAATTTGCGAACGCAGGAGCAACCAATGCATCCAGAACCTCATCTCGATATGTCACAGCATTAACATTTCCACGGAAAACGTGAAGAGGCAAGCGATGGTGAAAACTGAATCCTCCCCAAATGTGAATACTGCCACCTCCAAATCGGTTGTTCTGACGAACACAGCAATCTGCAAAGCGCTCTCCACACCGTCGCCAAATCCGCATACGTCCATCAGCAAAGGATATGTTGAATCTGCTCTCGTCTGTGAATAGGACAGCACTCCACTGCAGTCTAGTCCATCTGACATGTTGCTCTGCCCATTGCAGGCGCTGCTGACGATGTCTGTGAGTCAAGTTTGGCCCAACATAAAATCGTCTTGCAGTTAGGCCTGTATCTCTGAGTCGTCGTATGACTGTCATTCGAGAGACTTGCACACGTCTACCCACTATTGCTCTTGCTGTTTGACTTGCCGGGAGAGAACGATTCCTTAGGTGACTCAGCACAATATGACGATCTTGCGCAGGGGTAGTAACTCGTGGTTGGCCACTCCGAAGTCTATCCCGGGCACTGCCAGTGGTTCCGTAACGTTCATTGAGACGTACAATAGTGATGTGGTGGCAATTCATCCTTCTGGCAATGGCCCGCGAGCTCATTCCGGTCTCCAACATACCAATGGCTCGTTGGCGGTCGTTTTCAGATAGTCGTGGCATTTCAAGCACATGTACTGGGTGTTTTGTCTCAACGGCCTTTTTATACCGAGTATACTGCCACAACGCGTACACATTTTCGGGGTCATAGCTGTTGGGAATCGTGTTGCACGTGTAACTTTCATTGTTTTCATGTAGTCTGTACACAAACCCGTGGGTTCAATCATGCACTTTCCATTCCAGCAGCCATTCGCTCTCTACCTCATGACAAACACGGGGAAAATCCATTCCCACACTTTTTTTTCCAGCTTCTCGGCATCAGTATATATAATAGTGGTGCGTTTTTAATGTGCTTCAGTATATATATATATATATATATATAGATATATATATATATATATATATATATATATATATATATATATATATATATATATATATATATATATATATATATAGCCATTAATTATAAGAGGGCATTCGTTGGATTATTCCAACTGGGTGCTTGACGGGCCAGAATCATAGCATAACCCCTTCACAAAAGGCGACGGACCAGATAATAAGTTAACAAATTTGTTCAGCCTTTAAGCAGCGTTTTGTTCTTGACTTCTGGGAATGTCGTAGATTTTCGATAGGGGAATTAAGACATAGATTGGTCCCTTCTGAATAGAAATAGAACAGGTGTTAGCTCAGTGAGAGGTAATGTAAAGAAAATAGATTTTCACGAGTGAGATAGTGGAAACTAATTAGAATCTGTCCCTGAAATCGAGAATCTTCTCTCTTTCAGCCTATCTCTACAACAGAACTAGTTTAGTCAGACAGTCTATTAGAACATATACAGAAATCTATATATACCACTCACATACACACACACACATAAGTGACGACAGTTAGACGCACAGACGTGAAAAACTATAACAATGGAATATAGATATTTTGGAACGAGCTGACCGACACACTTTAATAAAGTTTATGTAAATTTTATTAACATAAAGAAAATTGTTCACAACAAATAAGTTCGCTTATCAAGCACATATAAATACACATAGGTTAATGAATTACTAAAAGAATAATAGACCCATAGGTGTAATCCTTTCTCCCTCTGTTTAGCCCACGATCCCGTTAGAAGAAAAGTTATAGACCCCAAAGAGTCACATTTTTATACGCTATGGTCTAGTATTTCCCTCTATAGTTTAAGAACAGAGTTGATACATTAATCTATTCTGAGAGAGCAACAGCATTAGCAACAAACTTGCATAATGAAATTACAAAGTGGGTGCATGAATCATACCATAAAGGAATCACTCAGTCCTGCTTTCTCTCTGTTCATTCACCCATGGCCACGGACGTACTTTCTTACTTACAAATTGATGTCTTTCACCTTCAGGTGCAAGCTTTACGACACATACAAACAGTGAATCTGTATTCTTTTGATAAAGCTAATCCCAGCTCTGCAGATACAGGTTTCATCCAATGTTCCGTGGAGCGTTCACTTTACAACTATATTTTAAGATTACTGTTAATGTCACTTGAATCAGTTCAGGTTAGAAATTATAAACGGGCTCACAAGGTCAGAATCTCGAGGTTTCCAGTACTTAGGAAAAGGCAGGTTGGTAACTTCTCTCAATCTAGAATTATTGGTCACACCACAATTGGTCAAACGTCGGAAATGTTACTGTTTGTAATTTTTTTCTCGCCACAGGGGCTGAATGTACATGAAATTTAGGGAAGAAATATATTCTGGCTCTATAGGCCCAGTTACATCATTTAGTCTTAAAGTTCGTGAGATGGGTACTCTGTCTATTTCTGGATGCAAACACAATGCCAGACAGGTTTTGACTTGTAAACTCACGTATTTAAGTAAAATATGTTTCTTCTAGGTTAGTCTCATATATACTTAAAAACCCGCTGGTAGGTTTTGGGTTTGACCCAGATACTGTATAAGGAAGAGAAAAACATAAATACTCAACCCTAATATTATACAATCCTACGCGTAAATAGAATATGTTCACTTCGGTTATTTAACTTAAATTATAAACCGCAAACTTAAAGCTTGTCTTATCGTTTAAAACTCCCGTGAAATAAATTCTATTCTTTACAAAAATCAATCATCATGAATTAGAAATACATACATATTTCGTCAATACTCAATGATGAATCAGTGCATTAATTTAGATGGTAAAACTATTCTCTGACTGGTTACTAGCAATTTAATTAAATTTATTAATAGCCGAATGAGTTAGCTAGAAATTATAATTTATTTGCTATCCACTGTAACACACTAAACTTTAGAGAATTATAACTGAATTATCATTCAATCACTCTGCACAGAAATAACTAGTGAAATGTAATATTTTACCTTCACACAAACTTCTAAGATTATCTCCACAAGAAACTAAGAACTTCTCTTTATATAATGTATTCTAGAACTCAGCTAGATGTCTCTAACGAGAAACTAAGAACTTCACTTATACAACGTGTTCTAGAACTACGAGCTAGATGTCTCTTTAAAGCTGTGGCAGTACTGAATGAATAAAGTTAGATTTCTGTGGTATATATATCTCTGAAATCAAAGGAAAATATTACGTCTAAAACCCGAAAACCAGACTCATTTGCAAGATGTAGCACCTACGTCCAGATTTACATATTTCCTTACTCCTTCTACGAATCCGAGGGATTTCTCACACAGAAACCGAAACCAGACTTAACACCTACAGTAACTTCTCTCGATCTGATCAGACCTCGGCAATAAAACTTTCAGTGTGCGTTTTACACCTTCTGCTTCATATGGCCATTCCCAGCGATCAATGTCTTTCATCTCAAATCTTTCACCGAGAATAATTAACTATAGGCGAAACAGATCAGAGAAAAGTGATAGACGATAGTCTTCTTTCTTATCCCTGTCGAGAACGAATTTACACGATTCGATCTCTCATCAAAGGACTTAGCTTAACAGCAATAAAATGCGTTGCTAAATAAGAAAGGAAAAGACAAAGGTTTGAATGGGAGAGTATTCGTTAACAATCGAGCGTATGCGAAAAAAATAAAAGAGCGAAAGAAAGGTAAAAGACAAGTGTAGAATAAAGAAAAGATATAGAAATTTATTAATCATAAATCTCTGCCACAGGGAATATCTTGTGAAGGCTCCCCCCTAAGGGAGAAAAATCATTCCTCTTCTATCTACATCTTCGCCAAGAGTAATCTTGCGCGCAGATACGAGATAACTTGGACGACCTACTTTTAGATACGCTTGTGTGGTGACCATTAGTGGACCACTACTGCAATGCAAGGGGAGGCAATCCCGTGACACGGAGCATGGAGCCACTACTACACCCGTTCCCCCTGCAAGAAGCCTGAACCAAGCAGGCACTACATGCTCTCTTGTAATGATGGTTTCTGTGGCAATTTGTTTGACATGATCAGGTTACCAGCTCCTACAGGCAACATACAAGAATGGACGCAGACATCTAGCTATACGGTGACAGTACTGACAGTAAACTGTCTGGCTAGAAAGTCGAGTTTGCATTGCTCGGTACGAGCAACAATCTCCACGTTCAAGAGGTCATCATCTCATGTAGATTTTCTAACATCCTGCTCTCTCTTTACCTGACCTCGTCCTTTAGTAGTTATCTGATAATATCTCCAACCTTCCTCTCTTTTTTCTACCACCACCACACACATTCATAAACACACACACACACACATCAACATACATTAGGACGGTTAAGCAGACTCCAGCTTATGTAACCGCTCGACATCACGATTAATAACAACAACATGACTAACAATAACATCAAGAAAATATCCCCCGAGACGAGGTTAAGACAATGACAAGATAAAACACGACATTTCTCGCCACTCTCCCACTGACACGCTATGCCGCACTGAAGTCCCGAGAATTCTTATCGCAGGTGTGGCAGATGCCTCCTTAAAAAGGTTCAGAGTGCTTCCAGAGGTGTCAATGTCAAGGTCAGATCATAATGTGCCTGGAAAAACAGGACGGCTAGACAAGGATGATAACTGATGACATAAATTCTTGTACAGAGTGTGTCTTGTGTGTGTGAATAATGGGAGGATGTAGAAAAAGAAGACGTCTGTAAAATCAGGAGCAGCAGTTGACTATGTGTAAATAGTGGACTGGAATCAGTTTCATGAACACCGGAATGTGTGGGTGAACGGCACTCACGAAAGATGAACAAGAAATGGTTAAAAAAAAACCCTGCCTTATGTACACGCACATGACTTATATTGTACAGCTCTGATGAATGTGAGAACAAGGGGACGGGGTGGGGAGATGAGGGAGGAAGGGACAGACAAGAGATAAGAACTCCTATACTCTTTTAGCTAATATAGTTATACTGAGGAGGAGTTGCACGTGACCACACAGATGTTCCGAAGCAGGCGAACTGGATAAGAAAAGCTAATGACACACGTAAAACCCAACACGTCCACGTTTTTTTTATTATTTGTATCTTCCGCTGGAGCGTCCGACTAACAGAGTGGTCATAGCGTTGGTCTCTCGCGGCAAAGGTGTGGATTCACGGTATCGCTTCAGTCTACACAGCTGTAAATGGGTAACTGACTTTGCTCTTGAGTTAGGCAAGGAAAAGGCGGCGAGGAGGGGAACTGGTTACCCCACGTCTCGAGGCTGGGGCTTAGTATAGTGCAGTCTGTAACACTTCATTCCCTACGGCAGTATCTGCTATGCGACATTTTCATCTTCCTGTGAGTAAGTTAGTTGGACAGTTTACAGCACGGTTAAGATAAAAAGACAGGCAGATGAAAACATGAATAAGTGGGACAAAGAGAGAAGATATTGGACATTTTAACATCACGGCATGGTGGAAATTCAACAACAGAACTGATACATAACAGTAGAGACAAGCATGATCGCCTATACCAGTTGGAATGGTACTAGAAGGTACACACACACACTATTGGAAGACACACATACTCTATACTATATTTTCCTCCTCCTTTGCCGTCTAACGCTCTCGCTGCGTGTTGTATCTGAGTGTTGTATCTGAGTGTTGTATCTGAGTGTTGTATCTGAGTGCTGTATCTGAGTGTTGTATCTGAGTGTATTATACGTCTGTTTTGTTGCTGTGTTTTTTTTTTTGGCAACTGATTTCTTTACATGTCCTGGTACAAACGTATTCTTGGGCACTAATAACACTGACAAACAACATTTTTCTTTCTTATATAAGAATAAGTGTTCTTAAGTCAGTTTCTTGCGCTGATTTCAAATCTGAAATCCGTTTATCTCTATCACGTCGGGTTCTTAAGATATTTGTGAATAAATATATTTTTGGGAAACCGTTATTTGCTTCGTTTCATTTTTACTATATAACTTATTAAAAATTAATAAAATGCAAAATAATTCTACTTTTTATACTGCTAAAAGATGCATGACATATGTTACGCTATTTTTCAAATAGTTACTGTATTTTGAAATAATTCTGAGCGAAATATGGCTTCTAGAAGTTGTAGAATCGGTATCGAAACCAGTGCGTCATGATCCAATCACGTGTCCGATCCCAGTTCCACCATAACAATATCCGTTGGACGTGAATGAACCATCAGAAAGTGATAGTTTACCTGCTTTAGAAACTAATTCTGACTCGGATTATATACCGGTGAATGATGGTGTTCACTTAATTAACCATTCAGAACTTTCAGATCTAATACGTGATCTCGCTCTTACCAAAGGACAAGCGGAATTACTCGGTTCGCGACTCAAAGAATGGAATCTTTTAGCGCCCAATACTCCGATATCTAAATTTCGTCATAGACACAGAGAACTTGTTCAATACTTTGAGATGGATGATGGCATTTGCTATTGCAAAGATGTAAACGGTCTAATGGTGCACCTCGGTCGTGAGCACATAGTCAACGAATGGCGACTTTTCATCGATTCTTCCAAGACTAGTCTAAAAGCCGTGTTATTGCATAACGGAAATTTATTTTCATCAATTCCAGTCGCCTACTCTGTTCATATGAAAGAAACTTATGACAATATGGCTATACTTTTGGCAAAAATAAAGTACAATGACTACCAATGGCGGATTTGTGGAGACCTAAAGGTCATTGCAATTCTCACGGGCATGCAGACTGGGTATACTAAATTTTGTTGCTTCCTATGTGAATGGGACAGCCGCAACAGACAGGAACATTATGCAAGAAAGGTGTGGCCTATCAGGGATCGTATGCAGCTCTGGCATAAAAATGTAATACATGAGCCATTAGTTAACAAAGACGGCATCATTTTACCACCGTTACATATAAAGTTGGGGCTCATGAAGAATTTCGTAAAAGCGTTAGATAAAACGAGCAAAGCTTTCACTTATCTTCGAGAAAAGTTTCCGCAAGTTAGCGATGCAAAGATAAAGGAAGGTATCTTTGTAGGACCTCAGATTAGGAAAGTTATTGCAGACAAACAATTCGAGAACTTGTTACATGGTAGTGAACTTCGCGCATGGATGGCATTCAAATCGATCGTCGATAACTTTCTGTGAAATCACAAATCTGTCGACTATGTGCATATTGTTAAGCAGTGCATAGATGCATACAGAATTATGGGCTGTAACATGTCCCTCAAAATCCATTTGCTTGATTCGCATCTTGACTTTTTCCCTGACAAACTTGGCGAAGTCAGCGATGAACATGGAGAACGATTCCATCAAGATATCGCCGTAATGGAATCACGCTATCAAGGACGGTGGAGTGTGACCATGCTTGCCGATTATTGTTGGATGCTTCATCGCGATGTACCACATGCCATTCACCGACGAAAGTCGACTGCAAAGAAATTCAAGCCTACATAACTGTTACACTTCTTGTATGAATGATGTTATAATACTTTATGCCTTGTTAAAAAACTTCAATTGCGTATTTCTAGAGATCCCGACCTGATAGAGAAAAACGGTTTGCAGATTTAAAAACAGCGCATTAAAATTGACCAGAAAAACATAGAAATGTTAGAGAAAGAAAAAAAAGTTTTTTTTTGTTAGTCAGTGTAATCTGAGATAATGCATAACTGAAGTAGATGGATGAGTAGTTGAGAATCCTGAGAAGAATGGTAAAACAGGAGGCAAAGATAACCCGAATATCATGCCCAGAGCAGAAGATTTGACTTGTTCCATAACACATGGTCACTGGAGCACGACCAGGTGATGAGCGTTCGACTACACGCACAGAAATACATCCCTTCGACAGAGATGGTAGACTGCTATATCCAATTACCTTATTCCAAAACAGTTCACAAGTATGATATCCACGGGTGAGGATAAAGTACGGAATGACTAAAGCGTTGGTGTAGTGACGTACTTGCCATGTTAGTTATGATGGCAGGCAATGTCAAACTTGAAAACTACAGTACTTAATAATGGAGCTCTAGTGAAATCTGGTCTCACTTATAGCGCCCACATTTTTCCAAGTATGTGCTGGGTGTATTACAACTGAGTTGTGTTGCTTTTATACACGTCTGACATCGCACGTGGTTTTAGGTATGTTTATTCCAATGTTAAGCAATATACTGAGTATCATTTAGAACCTATTACAACAAAGTGGCGTATGGATGGGGAAAATTAAGAGATTCCCCGCCCTTCCACCTTGAAAAGGCCGCTCCATACTAAAATAGCACTCTAAAAATATGCAACTGCAAGACAAATCAAATTCTTCTTCCTGTCTCTCCACCTTTCCATTAAACATGTCAAGAAAAAAAAAAGCCTATATGTCATCATCATCACTTTTTTGCTTCCATACATTAATGAATCTCATGTTCTGTCCTTTCGTATAAGAGTATCCGGTAATGCCTTGACTCTTTCACTGTGCACGAACTAGTCCTCCAAGTTAAAACTAGTTAAATTTTTCTCTAGAGTTCTTTGTCTGGTCGTTTCACATGAAAGGTAGCAGGAGGAACATAAGTAATGGCCGCTCTTAAAGGTCTGAAATTTAGTGTGAAAAAAAAACAAAACGTGCGGATCAAAGAAAAGTAATATCAGTAGAAAACAACAAGTGATAAAGAAGCAGAATCAGAACTATTCACCGTATACAAAACCCATTTTAAACCATAGTTCTAAAGGTCAATAGACTGACTTGATGTTCCCACGAAAAGAGAATACGGTAATTTAAGGAACAAACAATAAACAAAACATATGGTAGGCACAGAGCCACGATGACAATAGGCAAGGAAGCGACGTAAAGAAAAAGGTCAGAGATGACTATAAACAGCGATCAACTGAGAAACTTGTTGATTAAAATCACATTAATGGGTCACAATTAAAAATACTGCAAACGCACACAACTAGTAATAATGAAAGTGAATGAAAAGATAGTATGGGCAGCATTGTAGTCACTGAAATACAACACACGTCATTGAAAACAAATACAGTAGAACTCCATTTATCCGAACCCCATGGGACCGAGCATCGTTCGGATAATCAAATGTTCGGATAATTGGATTACATAATGTATCGAGTACATGTACACATATTTCTAAAAATAATTAACCATCACAAGGAAAATACACTATAAAACATATTTACTTGTACTGTAATAATAATACCCACACTGTATTAGATCACTGTATCACCAAAATCTTTTATTACACTGCAGTGCATGTACTACTTGTATTAATTATTTTTGTTAAGAAAGAGAAATGTTTTCAAAATAACATTACAAACGATTCAAAACCAGGCGCAACTTACGTATATATGTACTTGCACAGATGTAGCCCACTATTTAAAATAATGAGGAATCCTCTTTTGCACCAAACTGGATAGTCTCCTTTTGGCTGCTAAGTCCCGCATTCTCTTCAACAGCAGAAGCTGTGTAGGACAGCTGTCATCTTCTTGCTCGTACCAAGCCATCGTTGTTTCTAGTGCTATAAAGGCCTCTTCAGGACTTGGTCGACGTTTTGGTTTTTCTTCATAATCTACAAGTGCATCATGTACTTCTGAGGAGTCTTCATCATCGGTCACTACATGTATTTGGTTTTCTTCTTGCACAAAAGACAAAATTTCTTCATCGTTCAAAAACTGAAAACCAGAATCATTATCATCTTCTAGCCACATGTGTGCATCATCTTTGTCACAGTCCGAAAATCCGGGCATTGCTTGAAACAGTTCCACAACTTCATTTATACAATCATCATTTGTGTCCACTGCAGTAGTTTCATTTCCTCCTTTTTTCCCAAGCAATCTACTCCAAGCCTTGTTGAGATTATCTTGTGACAGGGTGGTCCAAGCATCAGCTAACATATAGCAGCAGTCTTTGATATTAAGCTTTTTGGAAAACGCCACCACACTTTCTTCATCTTCAGCCAACAATAAACGACGCAGGACTTCCTTCTTGTACATCTTTTTAAGCTTTGCTATAACACCCTGATCCATTGGTTGAATCAGTGCTGTTACATTGGGAGGCAGAAAAATTACTTTAAAATTTGCATCAACTGCATTCAATGTATCCTTCTCTGGATGAGATGGTGCATTGTCCAGTAGAAGAATTACTTTTCCAGTTTTCTTTTCTTGTTCTCTCAACCTCTTCACATTTGGGATGAACTGATTTGTATACCAATCAAGAAATATTTCACTATTCATCCAAGCACTCTTCTGTGCTTTGTAACACAATGGGAGACATGTCACATTCTTTAAACAACGTGGTTTTTTGGCTTTGCCGATCATTAGCACCGGTAAACGATGACTTCCACTGGCATTAGCGGCTACCAAAATTGTTACTCTCTCTTTGCACTTTTTAAACCCAGGGGCAGCTGCTTCGCGCTGAGATGCAAGTGATTTTTGAGGCAATGATTTCCAGTATAAGCCAGTCTCATCGGCATTATACACATCATCGAGTGAATAACCTTCTTCTTCCAAAAAAGCCAAGAATGTTTCTTTAAAATTTTTAGCGGCAGTTGCATCGCTAGATAAAGATTCCCCTTGAATCTCCAATTCTCGTATGCCATGACGAGATTTAAAGTTTCTTAACCATCCCTGGCTAGCCTTAAAGTCAGGAGGACCGTCAAGTTGATTGTTGAACTGAAGTGCCTTTTCACACAACAGAGAACCAGAGATAGGTTCCCCTTTGCTTCTTCTTTGCACAAACCATATATACAAAGCCTCTTCCAATTTCACATCTTTCGCATTTCTCATGGTTTTACGTTTCTTCGACCAATTTTCACTATCAAATTTCGATGCAAAACTCATAATTTTATCCTTGTTACTTTTGATGTCAGAGACGGTAGCTTTCCCAACACTGAAAATCCTCGCAAGTGAAGACACAGTTTCACCTTGTCCTAGTCTCTTGATAATTTTCTGTTTTCGTTTCAATTGACAAAACATTGCGGTTCCTTTTATATGCTTTAGGCCTACTGGAAGATGCCATATCGCACAGAGAAATACTTGTACACCAAAATTATTCTGCTGTAGTAGCAGACACAATTATTTTAAGTTAAACTGTCTGTTTAGCCAGTGTTCTACCTAGAACGCACACGTACACTGGATTGATAAACCAGATATTAACTGACTTTATGATCTAACTGACTTCCTGTACGTAAGCGACCGACCATTAGCCATCCCATTCTCTACAAATTGGTCGCACACATTTGAAGTTTGCCGCATCAAAAGATTCAGAATTTTAGTCTAACGTGACTGTGGCATCTGATTTTTTTTTTTCTGGAAAAAGTGTTCGGATAATTGGATGTTCGGATAATTGGGGTTCGGATAAATGGAGTTCTACTGTATTTTAATGTGCAGTCTGGAACAAGCTTCAATGAATAAATCAAAAGTAAAATTCTATCTGGAACAAAGGACACACATTTACCCAAACTGTAGCCAAGCTGCGGCTAACCGAGTATCTCCTTTACAAAACGATCATAAAAGGTATGGGAAAATACATTTCTAACGCGCTGTCATAGGACACAGATAACACTGGACAACAGCCAAAATGTATCCGAGACAAAAGAGGGGTAGGGGAGGGGTTAAAGAAAGCTTACAGCCTTTATTTTGGTTGTGAGATCGGTGACCAGGACCGATATTGGGCCCCACACATATGTTGTCAATCCTGTGCAACGAATCTGCGCTGCTGGTTGAACCGAAAAGGACGATCGATGCGTTTTGCAGTTCCAATGGTGTGGAGGGAACCGACAAACCATCTTAATGATTGTTACTTTTGCATGACTCCTCCAATTGGACATGGTATTTCTAAGAAGAAAAAGCGGCCTGTGGCCTATCCGAATACTCCCTCTGCTATGCGGCCAGTGCCTCACGGGGAAGGACTTCCTGTTCCGGACCCACCAGAATCTTATACTCTGGATGATGAAGATAATAAGGCCAGCGGACATCCGTCACCCGTGAAAGCATCTACATCAAGAGATCCTGATTTCGTGCCTATTGAAGAGTCTGCACAGCCACATAAAATTACCCAGAGTGAATTGAATGATCTAGTGAGAGATCTGGAATTGCCAAAAAATAAAGCAGAGCTGTTGGGGTCCAGACTGCAGCAATGGAATCTTCTAGAAGAGAATGTGCATGTGTCTGTGTTTCGTGCTCGGCAAAAAGGTCTGCTTCCATATTTCAAAATAACAGATAACCTCATTGCTTGCGTTGGTATACTGGGACTGATGGCAGCACTACACACCAACTAACTACAAAGACGACGATTAGAGGCTGTTCATTGATTCGTCCAAGTTGAGCTTAAAAGCTGTGCTGCTCCATAATGGTAACATTTTACCACAAGATCTTGGTCCCTCCTCTCCACATCAAACTTGGACTAATGACGAATTTTGTAAAGGCCATGGATCAAAATGGGGCAGGATTTTTATACCTTCTGATAAATTTCCAAGACTTAGTGAGGCCAAAATCAAGGAAGGTGTATTTGTCGGTTCACAGATACGTCAGCTCTTCAGAGATCAGCGTTTTGATGATATCCTCACAGGTGATGAAAAGTTAGCTTGGAATGCTTTCCAGCAAGTGGCCACAAACTTTCTAGTAAACAATAAGGCTGATAATTACCAGGAGCTTGTAGAAACCCTCTTGCAGCGCTACGAGAGACTAGGGTGCAACATGTCTTTGAAATTACACTTTTTACACTCTCATCTGGATTTCTTCCCTGCTAACTGCGGTGCTGTCAGTGACGAGCATGGGGGATTTCATCAGGACATTACTACCATCGAAAAAAGGTACCAAGGGAAATGGAACGCAGCAATGCTAGCAGACTATTGTTGGAACCTTGTGAGAGATGCTCCAGAAACTCATTACAAGCGACAGGCAAAAAGGCGTCGCTATGAATCATTTCCGCTATGAGCATTATTATCATATGGTATGTATATACAAATGTGTAAAACTTGTTTTACAGATATTTAAAAAAACTAGAGCTAATCTGGTGTTTTAACGGCCATTTTCATATTCAGCAGCCCAAACAACATAAAGGTAACTTGGTTTAATCTCAGATACACACACAAAGTCAAAATTTGTTGTCCAGTGTAATTTAACGCCAACTTTAAGCGTTAGTCACAATCCAATCTCACATTTGGAAAGCTGAGTTACATGCCCGTACATTCTGGTTCGTCCATTACCAGGAAGTATGCCTACTTAATGCACTATTCTGGTGCTAGTTTTAAAAGAAATATTCCCCCTTCCCTGGCGCTAGTAGATGACGAACATACAATTAAATACGCCCTTTCGTTCTCCATCTGGCTTTTTCTGATGTTTATAAATGAACGCCCCCCCCCCCCCTCTAATTCACTATATAACATGTTTCTTCACTCAATTAAAAATAAACACAAGATTAAAATACTCATCACTCAGCACAATAATAAACTGAACAAGTTAACACGTGTGTCTATCAGAAATGTTTGCCGTGTCTGTGACATGAAGATTTGTAGTGATTCAATGCTTGTATTAAATGTGGCTTCCCTGTTTCGCATTCGGTAACATATGACACATGTGGTGAGATAGCAACTTAAAAAGACAGATCGGATAAGTGGATAGATAAGCGGATCATGGCTAAACAGAGCGAACATACGACGGTGGTTTTCTCTTGACTTCCGTCGGTTTGTGTACGGAAATATCCTACAGTCCTTGACTAAAATGTTAACCCAAAAGACAAGTCAGGAGCGGAGAGGCTAACGGACTCCATATCGCAGGCTGCTACGTCATAAAGCTTCAGAGTTATATTATACAGACCCCCTCCCCTCTTAAATGTCCTATCTCGTCCTCGGTGACCAGAGAAAAATGAAACTAATGAAAACATGGAGTCAAACTGGAAATAAAGAGATGAAGTGATAATCTAATACGTGGACAGATATTGACACAATGCAGGAGTTAGTCGTACGTATTATCTTACTCTGGGATGGTAGATGGACAGGCATGTACATATACGGATATACAGACATATGGACAGGCATGTACATATACGGATATACAGACATATGGACAGGCATGTACATATACGGATATACAGACATATATAACACAAAAATGTTGACAACACTACAGGACAGTCCTTGTTCTGGAATACCCTCGGCAAGAGAAGAAGAGAGAGATACTAAAAAATACACGGAGAAGGGAAATGTAGACAAGAAAGTGATTAAAAAAAAACATACGTAAGGACATAAAGTGACATGTAAATAGACAAAGACAGACCGATAAACATACGTGCAGACAGACAAGAGTAACTGAGACGGACAGATCGACACAGACAAGGGCGCACAAAACGAGTAATTCTCGGAATGCAACATGAATCGATAGGTTTTATATTCAGTAATCGCATTAGTTACTCAGTGTTCCAGAACCCAGCCCGATAAAGTAACAGGCACCAGAGCATTTCTCTTATTTTTACACTACCATATAAATAAGCGAACACAGCGTGTAGAAGTCAGCTCCTAATCGGACAGTAGCAGTAAATCATCCAGTCACGTAAGAGGGTCTATCTTCGGGTTCAGCTCATTCCTGGTTATATAATATAGTTTTCTGGAATGCACAGTGGAAGAGAACAGCTAAAAGACCACAGAAAACCTAGACAGGGCCAAGATAAATGGAAGCTGAAGCAGCCGACACCAGGTGGTCGGAACTGAAATGGGGCTTTTATAGAAATTAGTGCCAGCAACTGATGCAATCACCCGCTGTGTCACAACTTGAGAAGCAAAGAATAGCAGCACTAAACTTGTCCAGGCATGTCGCAGACTAAAGAGGATTGGGCATGGGGTGGCTGCCCCATCCTGTAGAAACTTTAAGGGAAAAAAAACACACATCGACAACATCAACAAGTCATTCAGAGACTTTAAAGTCAGCCATCCATGACTGAACAAGACAGTCCAGAGAATGTCAAAAACCAGTCTTGAATATTGACTCATTCATTTTTTTTTTTTTTTAAATAAGAAAACCTCCAGACTATGCATCTGAAATATTGGAACATTAAAACACGGAAAAACTGCACAGGTGGCTACACCGCACACATAAGTTGAACGGAGCGTGGAACCGAGCTCACCACTCAACACCGGATTGGTCGACTATGAAAAGACAGTCGACAATTTAGACAGAGAAGTGCTTTGGAAACTGTTGAGGCATATACCCCTTAAATTAATTAACCTAATAAAAACTACATGAAGACATGAACTTCACATTCTTCATGAAGGACAACATAAAGAGGTCTTTGGGATGAGTCTGGTAGGCATGGCTCTTGTCACCACTTCTCTTCTCGCTGATTAGACTGGGTCGTGTCAAATACGACATCAGCCAAAAGAAATAGACTACAGTAGACTCATCTTGCTGATCTAGAATTTCCTGATGACCTGAGTCTTCTGTCACATAACCTTAGCCAGACGCAAGACAAAATAAAAACAGTTGACATATCACACAACTTGAGTCTGACAATGTACAGAGAAAAGACAAGGATTATGAGAATAAATACAGTAAATGGTGACCAGATGACACCTGGAGAAATGCCCTTACAAGATGTGATACAACTTTACAGCTACACAAAGTTACAGGAACAGGCAGTGATATCAAAATAAGATTATAAATGGTAAGAGGAGCTTTCACAGCATTGAGAGATAATGGAAATCAAAAGAAATCACATTCAACAGAGAGTGAGAATCTTCAACTCAAATCTCAAAGCAAGACTACTGTACAGCTCTAACACATCGAGAACAACAAAAGCGACAACCAAGAAAGGCGTGCTGTCAGGCTACAAGTTTAACATTTGTATAACATGGTCAGAAAGTGGAACTGAGGAAACCAAGCAGACAAATGCCAGGTTTAACATGAGGTCAGACAAAAGACCAATGGAAACAAGGGAGATGGGATGATCGCTCTGAGCTCGTTAAATAAACCCTAGTATTTGGATACTGGAAAGTGTCACATGTATAAAATGATGTTGATGTACAAGTGAACAGGAGATCGAATCATAAATAACAGTGATTTAAGTAGTTTTTTTAATGACGAAAACAACAAATATCAACAAGTGATCATTAGCACTGCAAACAAATTCCAATCCAGCTATTGTTACAAAGTTGACAAGATTATTAAGAACAGCTGTATACAGTAGCTAAAAATACTGGCAACTAACGTCACTTGTTAAAACTATCAGCACACAAAATTGTCTCCGATAATATTGCTACTATCAACATTATCAGACTTCGTCACGACAGAAGCCCATAAGCCAGTGCCAGAGTCAACAACTTTCTATTCATCTCATACTTTGCCTCCGTCTATGCATCTCCTGTTTTGTCTTTTATTTGAAAGTTGTGCCTCAAAAGTCCATCTACCTGTGGATCAGTCTTTCTCGCTATGCCGCCCAGTTCATTGATAACCTTGGCCAAATACAGTCAGTGTTTAAATATGTCTTATCATTTCGCTACCGTGTATCACTAGATGGCTGTATACCGCTCCACCTATGTCCCAGTCTTGACATATGGATGCGAGTCATGGGCAATGACTATGTGATGGGGCTGAAAAGGAGACGCCCGCCCCCTACCTGTTTCTAGGCAGATTTATCGCCCATATTTTAGAAGTGCGCCTAGTATGTAAAAATTCTGACGAGATAAGGAAGATTGATGAAAAGGCCACAATAATGCCTTTAAATTAAGTTGTGGTGTAGAATTGTGTTATATTAAATAGCTGTAGGTTTTATTTGTGTTTTCGCTATTCCTAAAGCGATAATCGCGTGTGATATTTAAGTAGCCAAGATTAATCCGCACAGCGCAGTAAAGTGAGTGATTAGCCTAGTGCCTATAAAAAGAGATAGCGGCCCTTTTTTAAGTATCAGTCCAGACAAGAGGGAACGAAACGAGTCGATGCGACCTGTGTGGTTAGCAGATGGACCAGAGCACTTGAGCTATTAGCATCGGGCACTGTTGGGTGTTTTGTTTGGTGTTATGTTCCTTGGTTTATTTGTTTAATGTTTGCTTTGTCACTGAATGGGTTGTAAAAATAAATATAGCCCCTGCTTCTAGAATCAAGAGTTTTATTGTTGTTCGGGTCGGTGCGAGTATGACAAGAGAGTGATCACACATCACAATATAATCATCATCATCATCTCGCCCACCCTATCACAATTGGCGTCGTCGACAGGATCGAGTGCAGTACATCGTGGTACCTACTCACAAGACGGTGCGGTGCTTTGGGGAGCGCACGGGTCCTACGGCCGAGGAATATGTCAGAGAGGTGAGAGCTGCCTGGAGAGTAGGGATGATGAGTAAAGAGGACCAGGCAGATGTTATTCTTGACAGTGTGACCCCAAGTGTCCGTAGGGAGCTGAGGATTCAGGCTGATGATGACCCAGAATCGATGCTACATTCCATTCTTAGGGTGTATGGGGAGCGTCGGAGCATCCCAGAAGTAATGGCCGCGTTTTACTCTACCCGGCAAGGTGCAAGGGAGTCTCTTTGGGAATTCTCCCATCGCATTCACGAGGTGTTTGAAAGTGTTGTAAGGGCACAAAAGCAGAACAACGTCACTCCTTTGGCGCCATCCTTTTTTCGTGACCAGTTTGCTGCTTGTCTGAGAGATGACCTACTAAGAAAGCTTGCAAAGGAACTGATCATCAAGGAGCCTACAGCATCGTTCACGTCGGTGAGGGACTATGCCCTACGGTTTTTGGAGACTGAACCCACTTCTGGGGCTGGTGTTGCCAGTGTCGAAGCAGCTTTGGGGGCTGGTGTTGCAAGTGTTGAAGTGGCAAGAACAGAGACTGTGTCAGATACGCATGCATTAAACGCAGAAGTAGAGCGGCTGAGAGCACAGGTGGCTCAATTAGAGGCTAAAATTGATGCGATGTCTCAGGAGCAGGGGAGACGTACCAGGACAGTTCGTTGTTTTAGATGCAGAGAACTAGGCCACGTACAGAATCGATGTCCACAGGCGTTAAACTAGACCCCTCTGCGGCTGGGAGTCAGGTTACAGAAGGGGAGCAGAATGACTCAAAGATAAAGATGGTTGGTGGTCGACCGGAGTGTGAGGCGCTTATTGCAGGGAAGAAAGTCAAAGGTGGCCAGGGATGTAAGGGTAGCAGGAGGCGACCCAGGGCACCAAGGAAGCCTAGGAAAATAAGATGCTTCAACTGTGGAGACCTTTCGAACCACATGGCAGCCAAGTGTCCCCAGGGCCCGCTTCCTAAGCGATGTTTCCATTGTAGGTCCCCGGACCATTTGATATCGGTTTGCCCATCAAAGAGCGCCCTCTCTAAGCGTACCAACACATCTACATTGCCGTCACAGTGCAAGCCAAGAGATGGCCGTGGCAACTGTCACCATAAGGGCGCCAGGAAAAGTGGTCGGCATTTAGAGGAGGAGACTCATCTAAAACTCGTTGAAGGACACGTTTCCAGGCTACGAGGGGCGCACGTAAGAGCAGAGCCACCGTTGCAGAGTTTTGCAGCAGTCCGGAAAGAGAGATGTGACAAGCTGTCGTGTTCTACTCCACTACAGGTCGGAGAATTGGTGAAGAAGAGAATGCACGACGCCACTTG
This sequence comes from Oreohelix idahoensis, assembly GCA_024509875.1. Classification (NCBI taxonomy): domain Eukaryota; kingdom Metazoa; phylum Mollusca; class Gastropoda; order Stylommatophora; family Oreohelicidae; genus Oreohelix; species Oreohelix idahoensis. The sequence continues at coordinate 186,310 of JAMPIV010020351.1, forward strand.
TGACAGGGGCGCTAGGTGTTACCTCACACCCCAGACCCGTGCACCAAGAAAATTTATAAAGGATCGTTTGACAGGGGCTGCAATTATTGGTTGCTTGCAACCCTCTCAGCAGCAGACTTAACAATTCAAGCAACCCAAAGCCTTATGCAGATCAACATTTAATTCTACCGAACACCAAACAAACAATCCAACAAACAATCAAACGAGCAAACAGCAAGCGAACAAATATAGTAAACACCCAGCAGTGCATTCCTGCAGCAAGATGGCTAATGCGCCTGTGAAGATATTGTACGTGAAGGAGCCAGAGATAAGGTTGTTTAGTGGAGAGGGGAGGCCCACTTGGCAAGAGTTTGTGGAGGATGTGGAAGCCGCGTGGAAGGTGGCGCCTTTTTGTGCAGAAGACAAGTTAGACATGATATGGAACAACGTGACACAATGGGTATCTAGAGAATTACGGATACATGGTGGAGCCAAGGCCAGCCCTGAGAAGTTACTGGAAATTGTAAAAAAAAGCCTACAGCGAGCAACCACAAGTCAGTGAGGTGAACAGGAATTTCCCTTGGGAATATGCTGTTTATGGTGAAAGTAAAAAGCCTGAGACACTGGTCCAGATAGCAAGTGCAGAAGTCAAGAAGGAGGAGGAGGCACTCAGAGCAGAGTTATCCTTCCTAAAGTCCCAGATAGCACAGATGTCACAAGAGTCCAGTTCGCCAGCACAAAAGGAGGTGCAGAGAAAGAGAGCACCATGCCAGCCGCGGGAACAGCCAACGCAAGACGAGGAGGTGTGTCCGCGGGAACAGCCAACACAAGACGAGGAGGTGTGTCCGCGGGAACAGCCAACGCAAGACGAGGAGGTGTGTCCGCAGGAACCTCAACTAGACCTTCTTGTATGTGAAGGTCATGCTGTCGTCAAGGGAAGCTGTGAGCTGACAGCACCAATAAAAGCAGTTGCACCAACAAGGCGAAAAGGGGTTTGCAAGTGGTACAGTGTTCACAGGGGATGGGGATTCATCACGCCAGATGATGGTGGTATTGATGTATTCGTACATCAGACCAAGATCTACAGAAAGGGATTCCGGAGTCTGGCGAAGAATGAACGAGTAGAGTTTGACAGCAAACCATCGGTGCAGGGCATGGAAGCAGTCATTGTATGCGGCATTGGCGGTCAAGAGTGTGAGGGCAGCAGGAAGCGACCCATGACACAGAGGAAGCCCAGAAAGATAAGATGCTACAATTGTGGAGACCTGTCAGACCACATGGCAGCCAAGTGCCCTCAAGGCCCGCTTCCGAAGAGATGTTTTGGATGCAAATCCCCAGAACATTTGATAGCCGCCTGTCCCTCAAGGAGCTCTTTTCCTAGACGGACTGTCACAACCAGGTTGCCTTTAGGGCGCAAGCCAAGAGATGACCACGACAACTGTCACACTAAGGGCGCCGAGAGAATTGGCTTTCGTCTAGGGGAGGAAACCCGTCCTAAGCAGATAGGAGGGAGTGCGAATCAAGGTTCAGCAGAGGAGACCCATCAAAGGCAGATGGTGGGGAACGTAAGCCACCGTCCACACAAAATGGGTGTAAAACCCGTCAGGAGCAATCCCTCTTCAAACTCGACAGCTGCAAGCACTGACAGGCAGATGTCACGGGCAGACAGCGACGCGGCGCAGGGAAGCCACCGTCCACACAAAATGGGTGTAAAACCCGTCAGGAGCAATCCGCCTACAGATTCGACAGCTACAAGCACTGACAGGCAGACGTCACGGGCAGGCAGCGATGCGGCATCGGTGAGCGAGTCTTCAAGACCACAGCGGCTGACAGCCCGGCAACGTACAACTGGAGACATGACGACCAAGAGTGTTCCCAGCCGAGTTGTACCGAATACAGAATCTGAGCCCAAAACATCGCCGCTGGGAAATAATCAAACGCAGCACCAACGATCTAAGAGATTTCGACAGAAGTGCCTGAGGTAGTGATGTTGTCGGGACGACAACAAAATCAGGAGGGAGATATGTGATGGGGCCGAAAAGGAGACGCCCGCCCCCTACCTGTTTCTAGGCAGATTTATCGCCCATATTTTAGAAGTGCGCCTAGTATGTAAAAATTCTGACGAGATAAGGAAGATTGATGAAAAGGCCACAATAATGCCTTTAAATTAAGTTGTGGTGTAGAATTGTGTTATATTAAATAGCTGTAGGTTTTATTTGTGTTTTCGCTATTCCTAAAGCGATAATCGCGTGTGATATTTAAGTAGCCAAGATTAATCCGCACAGCGCAGTAAAGTGAGTGATTAGCCTAGTGCCTATAAAAAGAGATAGCGGCCCTTTTTTAAGTATCAGTCCAGACAAGAGGGAACGAAACGAGTCGATGCGACCTGTGTGGTTAGCAGATGGACCAGAGCACTTGAGCTATTAGCATCGGGCACTGTTGGGTGTCTTGTTTGGTGTTATGTTCCTTGGTTTATTTGTTTAATGTTTGCTTTGTCACTGAATGGGTTGTAAAAATAAATATAGCCCCTGCTTCTAGAATCAAGAGTTTTATTGTTGTTCGGGTCGGTGCGAGTATGACAAGAGAGTGATCACACATCACAATATAATCATCATCATCATCTCGCCCACCCTATCACAACTACAACCCATAAAAGCCAGATCCAAACCTCAGAAATGAGGTATCTGAGGAAGGTGGTTGAAGTAACAAGAAGAGACATGGTACGCAACCAGACGATACGTCAAGGCCTTAAATCCTACCCCCTGCAGACCCAAGTAGAACAGTCCCAATTAAGATGGTTTGGCCATGTCTGCAGAATGGGAGAAGATCGGATACCACGACAAGCATGGGAAACAAAGAGCCAAGGATCCAGACCCCGAGGACGACCCAGAGTCCGCTGGGAGGACAACATTAGACAATCTTTGAAGGACCGAGGACTAGAATGGAACCAGGCCAGGAGGAAGACAGCCGATAGGATAGTCTGGCGCTCTCTCTTCCAAACCTCTACACCTCACGGTAGAAGGGGAACGACTAAGTAAGTAAGTATCACTATTGCTATTCATGCGTGATATGAAACATGTCCATTTCCATCTCCTGTGGCCGAGCTCAGGATTGATATCCTTTACTTACATCCTTGTTTACACCGATGTGCTTGCTGGCTTGTCTTCTCATATTACTGTCACACGTTGCGTTCTCTAAAGGGAACACTTTCTATGTTTCTTAAAATAATAATGCTGTCACTATATGAAACTGTTACCTATTGTCTTAAGTAACTGTCAATCACTCTGACATAGCTTTACCCAAGTTACCGTTATATCCAGAAATATTACCAAGAAAACACGCACCTGACGGCCAACTAATTAGAAAGACTGCCAGGCCAGGCAAAACACACTCACCGAGAATTGCGCCACAAAAATAGTGTTGGTCTCACATTATTGGAAACATGCAGGCGTCAATTGTGCAGTTATGGTGATAGAGTTATAGATCTTATAGTCTAAATAATAGCGCCCAATCGTTTCCCATTTCTGATTCAGGTAAACCTGTTCCACTACTTCAATGCAGATAATAAAAATACCTTACCTTGCTTCGCCATATTAAACAGCTACATGTGTCAGACAAACACGCCACATCCTATTTATATACAGACAGCTCAAAAGGCTCGGTATAAAACTTAAGTACCTGTTATAAATGGTGGCTTGAATTCCCAGAAGGCAGTTGGGTTGTGGCAGACTTTGAGAATTACTACACAAATTCCCTAACACCCGCGGGCCTTGAATGAAGTTGCGGTCATAATGGAAGGACATTAAACATTTTATTTTAATACAAATGGGTTAATCCAGGGCCTCCTGTGTGGTGCAGGAAAGGTGGGCGGGTGGGAATAACTACCTTCTTTCTCTCTCACGTGTCCTTCTAAATTAAATTACTACCTTGAAAGAAATCGTGCGGTGAAGATGGAATATCTTCCAGGATACTTCAAATAGCAGAACCTGTTGTGTGCGAATCCCTCACCTTCATTTACAATCTATAGCTCACCCAATAAGCGTTTCCTCAACAGCTGAAAACAGGCCTAGTGCTAGCAATAAGGCGATAGTAATGTAGTCACAAACTATCGGCCGACTTCCCTTCTGTCAGTCATAACAAAACTTCTTGAACGCCACATGTATTATCATATTTTTTCCTCACTGATCAGCTACAATCTCCTACATGAAAACATTCTGGATTTCGACCCAAACACTCGTGTCAGTCTTTATTGACTAAGATTACTGAGATCTGGCACTACGTCATCTACTGTGAAAACATAACTGGCCAGTTATTACTCGACCTGTACAAAGCGTTTGACACAAGTAACAGCTCACTGCTGCTACAAAAACTGACGGTGTGCACATTTCAGCCACATGTGATCACGTTACTGACGCCATTCCCTGAAAGCCGTACATAAAGAGTTATATACAACAATGTGCTCTCAAGCATACATCATTTCTTAGATTGTTCCGCAGGGCTCCACACCAAGACCCCCAACGTTTCTCTATCTGTATCAATGACCTGCCCTAGTCACTACCACATGATGATGATTTTCTTCTGTTTGTCCACGATACCACACTAACAGTAGCTGGCACAGATGTGAGTGGTGTTGAATCACTTTTACAGCATCATCTGGACACTACAAACACGGTGTAAGGTAAAGGATCCCGTTACATGCCCAGTGAGGCATATTGGAAGTATGGTGTTAGGCCCATATTTTCTTGACCATATGACATACTACGGGTAAACATGGTGTAACACTAATAACATGTCTATTAAATAAAAACAAAACTCAATCACTAATTACATCAATCAGTCAAAAGATTCAACGCTGTCAAAGAATTGTAATTTTGTCTAGATGGAGAACATATTATCGCAAATTACAGAGAACAGCATGCTGGGTGTGATGATAAACGAGTTACTAAGCTCGAGGTCACATGTCTATTCCACAGCCAATAAGATCTCTCAAAAATTAAACATTTGTTATGTCCGCACTCAAGAGTTATATATATTCTGTTCAGTGGCGTATATTCAACGTCATCTTTTTTCTTATTGCTCAAATATCTGGAGTGGCTGCAGCTTTGTTTATTGCTAGAAAGATAACATTCCCAAAAGCTCATCTGTTTTGACAACTGAATATTCTTTATCTCAAAAATTTCGTTGTCTTGTACATCAAATTTTGCATGGTAGGACGCCTTCATACTTGCCAAAATTCGTTCACTATAAATACTGCTTCTATTGTATACGTTGTGAAATATTTTCTCTCTCTGTGTTTATGTGTGTGTAAGAGTTTGATTATAATAATAATAATAATAACAGCCCCTTCAATCATAACTGACCATGGGAATGCGCCCCTGAGGTGACAGCCCTCAGCTGCTTATTTTCCCGGTATTGCTTTCGCTGTTTTCTATTCTCTTCTGCTTGTTGTGTGAGCTTTTTTTCGCCCAATCTGGGGTGGCGCCTTAGATAGCATTACCACTTGGTGCGATTGGCAGCTTCATCCTCCCAGGTTGCTAGATTTATGTGTGTGTGTGTGTGTGTATGAGTTGGATTACTGGATTCAATTTTAATAACAAATACTTAATATTAAAGTTAAGAACGTTTTAGTTTAAGAACACTTTCAGAATAGCATTATTGCGGGGCAGACATGTAAAAAGGCAATGCTGCCTATTTCTTTACCCTGATGAAATAAAGATCTCTCTCTCTCTCTCTCTCACTCACAATACACAAACGACAGAAAGAGTGCGAAAAAAAAAAGAACAACAGTGCCTGCACCTGATAGATGGACGCTAGAAGTGTGTTATGATGCTGCCCTAACTGCGTGGCCAAGTCGTAAAAATGTGAGAGGAATGCTGAGACAGTTATAGTAGTGAATCTCAAGTTTTCTATGTCTAGCAATTAATGCAGGTACCGGTTGCACCAAGATAAATGCACGAGTAGAGGGAAAAATCTCCATCGTACAAATTCCCACCTCTTTCTACTGGGCCTGTCCTGTGTGAGCCGGATGAGGTCATTTCGTAGTGTCCTCGATTGTTAGATCTCTCTTTCTGTTAAGGGTCCCCCCCCATTTGTGGTTTACCCGTGTCTGTATTATGACTTCACACCAAGGCTGTAACAATGTTGTTACGTGTTCTTGATACGTGACATAACCATCTCCTTCTGTAACGATCTATGATTGAAGTGACGTCTGCATTCTGAATTTTATTATCCTTATTTCATTGTTTCTTTTAAATGTCACTTGTTTCCACAATTTCTGCTTGAAAGCTTGGCAATATTTGGTTTAAAACAAAACAAAACCAAATATCCAAGCGTTAGTTATCTCTTCATCTTGTGGTGATGGGTTGTGTGTGTGTGTGTGTGTGGGAGAGAATAGTGTAATATAACAGCCGTATTTTAATATGATAGACAGACTGATGTTCTGAATAAATCCATCACCAACATGTCAATGTTGGCTGTCTACAGAGCTTGGAGCTACTACTATAGCTGGTGCCAAGAAGTCTGCACTAAAGCATTCATGTACTCTTGTAGCGGTAGTTGGTTGTACATGGTGAGGCTGCCAGACCCATGAAATATCTCATATCCTCCGACAACGGTAGTCCTACTCGTGCCTTCCCAGAGACCCCTGCGTACTATTTAAGCGTGTCCATAACTGACTCGTCAATTAAAGTAGAAAGCCAACTCTATATATATATATATATATATATATATATATATATATATATATATATATATATATATATATATATATATATATATATATATATATATATATATATATATATATATATCAGTTGAAGAATCCTTAGTATTATCTACCCCTGAAGATCTAGGCTTTTCTGCCATTCCAAAAAACTGAGTTGCAGTGATGAGCTCCAGTTTCTTTCTCGAGTATTTTGTCCTAGCTTCGCATGCATTTAAAGGATCCTCACATATGGTTTCAACCCCGACCGGGAAGGAGGTGACATACGTTGCATCCTGGGCTCTTCACATATACAGAGCTAAAGTGATGTCCTCTGGCTCCGGGCTCTCCCGTGGAATTGCCATGTCCTGAAATGAACACTTGCCAGCTACCCTCGCCTGTCATTTATTCATGGTGAGATCCTCCTGCAGGCAGTCAACCAGATAAAAGCTGGCGTTTTAGTCTGCGGCTCAAGTGAATCTCACGAGCTTAGTGTGTAATGTTGCGTTCTCAGCCATATATAACCACAGGGAGAATCGTGATGTTGGGCCAATACTCCAAGATTGACTGTTTCCAGGATGCCACCACGTGGAGTTGCTTTATACTCTTGTTTAGACTTCTAAACCTGCAATTCATGCAAGACAAAAGCAAGTCAGTTCAAGAGAAGGCGACAGACAGCTTCAGGGAAAGTGATATGCAGCTCGATAACAATAGAAGACATTTTGAAAGCTACGGATATTTTTTTAGGTAAACGATTGTTAAAAAATAAATTACACAGCACGAGAAAATGAACTAACACACAGTTCTGAGAGAAAAAAAAAATGGCCCACAGTTCCACAGGAAAAAGAGTCCATTACACATTGGCTAGTTCTAAGAAAACGGAATAACTGTACACAAAACAGATCACAAGCTAATAACGCCATTTACTCAATGAAGAAAATAAAAAGACGGATTTGTATGTCTTGTTTTGTGCAGCGAATGTTACGTTAGTGTTATCATGCGCATAATAAAGCTATAAATTGTAATAAAATATTCTGCCTACTTGTGATAACCCTTCCAGCTAACTACATATATCACAACGAGATATAACCACACTCAAATTTATATCTGGCAGTTTGGCTTATGTTTCTCGTGCCTCTTAATTTACTTTTGTGTTCACGATGGGCATCACAGATAGCTAAGCGAAGGATAAGGCACACTGATTTATAGAAAGAAGGAAAAACGGGCCGGAGGAGATACGGGAGGGAGTGGGTAGTGAACTGTGAAGTCAGTACTTGGCTGAGGTATAATTTAGGTTACAAGTAGGTATTCTGAAACCTCAACCAGGGAAGGTGTTGATAATACCGTTTGACAAATCATTAACTGAATCTGTGCCTTTAAAAATAAAAAAAAACCCAAACCACCAAATTTAAAAAAATCACAGCATCAATCAGTGCAGAAGCTTGGGAGGTGGATAAAGTGATCCAAATTCAGCAGAGATACTTAAACTGTACACTTTTATCATGCTACCTATAAATCAATCACCAGATCAATCAAAGAACTTATTTCTATTGCCTGAGTGGGGCAGCTTCTGTTAATCTCGTCTATCTGTTACTCTCTCCAGAGATGCTCCGTTTTCAAGTTTCATGTTACTTACCTAGATGTTATATGGCGTCCTCCTCGTCTCTTCCATCATAATGATGAGCTACCCAGACATATTTCAAAAGTGCATTTCTAACCCGATCTACTTCTGTGTTCTTGCAAGTTGTTTTGTAGATATTTAGGCGAGGCAGAAGAGATGTGTGGGCGATGAAGAGTAGCATAAAGACACACTTGACAAAGAAGGAATGACGGACATGCGCGTGAGAGAACATGTCACTGCGGCAGAAAGACAGCCATGTGCCAGAAATATGAGACTCGAAAACGGGATGTGAGAATGAGAAGAGAAAGAGATAGAAACGATAAGAGAATATAAAAACTGAGAATAGGCAACACAAAAGTGAACAATGTTGGAGAGAGAGAGAAAGAGCCGACAGACTGTGAGCGGAAGAAATTACAGTAGTTGAAAAATGTGTCCCAAAGAACGTGCGACTGTACGCAATAATAAAACTGTACTACAAAGACAGTGATCAAACTTTAAACACAGGGAGGAAAAGCCAGTCGTGTTGTATGTTGTAAATTACTTATAATAATAATAATGTAAATAATAATAATTACTCTTAAGCTCCCCAGGGACCATAGGGCTTGAGAAAATCAGGTCAAGTCATCCTGACCCATGCCATCCCCTCAAGGCATTTTCATTTCTTCTTTATCCGTCATTTATGTCTCCACTTCTCGTCTCCATGTGTTCTTTGTACTCCGTCTTTCTTACGACGGTCATTCCACAACAAGGACTGTCCTGTTATGCCATCAACATATTTCTTCACTATGTTTCCCATCCATCATCTCTCATCTCTTGCTCCACCGGCCCCTGTCATTAGCCCAACACTAGCGACCCAGCAGAACTATTTCAATGCCTCTGTTCTACACAAGCACCCGCCCAAGAAAATCTGCAACGTCTTGGTAGTTTTTCCCCACGTTTCTAAGCCATACAATGGGACCACCTTCACATCTCAGTTGAACATTCACACTCTAATGTCGGGCGTGATTTATTTCCCACAGCAATGCAAGTTTCTCTTGCCTGCTGTATTCATATTTTAATACCACGGTCTGTCCCTCCAACTTTGTCTATGTTCCTGCCAAGATACATGACTGATTCTAAATCATGAGTGTGTTTCTTCTAGTGTTATCACGTGCTGCGTTTATTCTCATAACCTTTGACTTCTTCCTGTCTACATTCAGACCCAACAGTTGTGATCTCTCATCAGTATTGTCATTGTGTCTTACATCTAGTGACGATTATGGAACACAACAGCCAGGCCATCGACAAAATTTCCAATACTCGTTCTATATCTATGAAAATCAGGTATAAGGAGATTGAAAAGTCGGTTCTATTTTTAAACTGTCATTTCTTCATGCCTATCAAACTAATTTATATGAAACAAACATCAAGATAAGTACAATTAAATGCTATTTTATTACTATGTCACATGGACATTACAACACAACGTGAGATCCAGCCAGTTCAATATGTGACAATAGCAGGCAGCAATTTGTGATGTCTATTGTAAGGTTCCCCGTACTGGCCATTGTAGACTTTTTTAAAGAATACAATATAATTAATAACAAATGTATTAGTCACATGGTAACTGTTTCTCATTGTTGTATTATATATATTTCCATGTTATGTGCCAGTGAGGATATAAATATTTTTAAAAAGTAAGTGACTTTTCAGTCATACACGCATAATCGTGTCAGTGTCAAACACTTCACATACAACATGCTGTATACGCGAAAAGAAAAATATACCCAGATACGGCAGAATGAACTTGCAAGCACTTCGATATGGTTCAGGAAATTTGTTTAACAAGAAAACCAACACTAAACGGCTAATGAATGTAACCCAAGGCCGTGACCCGCGGCACCACGATGTACACACACGCCACATATTTGATTGGATGACAAGAGTTGACACCCTAGAGATTTTTTTTTTTTTTTTTTTTTAACCAGCGGCACTTGGGCTTTCAGCCCTTCGGCCCAATGACATGTCATTGCGAGGCTGGGGAACCTGAGGACTTTCCTTCCAACCCGGTCAGGAGCTTCGCTCCTTCCCATCCACAGAGGGTTTATCACAGGAGCCGTTCAGGCTATTCAGTCAAATTTCCGGCCGTAAACATTTCTTCAAACGCCGACGCCCGGGTTTGAACCATGAACACCTGGTCGCCAGTACAACGCCGAAGCCATTACACCAGCGCGGCTCCCACACACCCTAGAGATATGTACACTTACATAAACTAAACAATTTCTTGTCCAACGTTTCGCTCGCAGAGATGAACGTGTAACCTTTAAATGTAAAAACTGGCAATCTATCTCATGTATAATGGTTGCTGGTCGATTTTGTGTTTGTTTCTTTGTCTTTTGAGGACCGGAGCTAGCCATGATATGACGCTTGCAGCCAAGCCTCCCCAGCAACAGAAGAGCAAGTGAACGTGCTCTCTATAACGTGCTTGAGTTCATCACATGGATTCTGGACTAATGATAACAACGTACATACATATATAGTGCAATCCACAAAAGTCGGGAAGTCTACTGTTTTAAAAGACAAACCGGTTTAAATTTTCAACGTTTTTTTTTCATTTTTTTCTAACCAGCGGTACTCGAGCTTTCCAGCCCTTTTGGCCCAATGACATGTCATTGCGAGGCTGGGGGATCAGTGGACTTTCCTTCCAACCCTTCCCATCCACAGAGGGTTTATGTGCAGGAGCCGTTCAGGTTATTCAGTCAAATTCCTGGTCGTAAACATTCCTTCAAACGCTGACGCCCGGGCTTGAACTTTGAAAACCTGGTCGCCAGTACAACGTTGTAGCCATTACACCAGCGCGGCTCCCGAGTTAAAACATGTATTTCATAATTTAAAAGAGAAAAAAAAAAATCTTTTCACAAGCCCCCCCCCCCCCCCCCCCCTTTTTTTTTTTTTTTTACATTTTGTCCTAATGATCTAGAACTGTTCGGATAGTATACTCGTCCTTACATATTTGTCTGTGGACTTTTCACGTCTAGTGCGCTCACCGTCAGATGTCAACATCAGTTATGCCACTCTGAATTTTTAAAAGAAAAGAAAAACCTAGATGGTACCTTATAAAACACACAGACTTGGAATTTTGGGTTACTTTTAGGCGTTTTTTTTTTTTTTACCTACTCTTATCTATTTTCGGGCTACTTTGGGCGAAAACCGAAAGTTGATCTAGGTGGAGTTCTTCAGCTAATGAAGGAAAATTAAACTTAGACGGTACAAAAATAAACATATACTGTTCAAAAAAAGAAATGCAACATTATTGCAGTGGTAATGGACACCAAATTTCAAACTTGTACCAAAATTTTATTTTACGGAATTAATGTTTCAATCTTGGCATGAAGAAACTTTCAGACTTTAACAATGAAATGATGTTCATTAAATTTGGTTTGGACTTTTATTCTTTGCGACTGAGGCCTCCGTTTCAGTAAGGTGTATGGCCTCCTCTGGCCTCTATCAGAGAACGACATCTCCTTGACAAGATCCGATTAGCCGTTGGATCTGTTGTTGTGGGATGGCTGCCCACTCTTCCCGCAGTGCAAGAGACAACTCTCGGAAATTGGCTGGAGCCACGTCTCGCTGGCGGAGTCGTCTGTCGAGTTCATCCCATAAGTGTTCTATGGGGTTCATGTCTGATGACATGGCTGGCCACGGAATGGTCTGGACGTTGTTGTCAGCGAGGAACTGGGTGGTGAGTTGTGCCACATGAGGTCGAGCGTTATCCTGCTAGAAAATCGACCTTCGTGCAGCCAGAAGTGGAAGGACGTGAGGACGAAGAATTTCAGCGACGTATCGTTGGGCATTCAGGCGTCATTCAATTTGCACCAGGTCACTTCTTCCCTTGAAGTTGATCGCCCCCCACAACAGTACACCTCATCAACGCTGTTCTGGGCGTAGCGCTCATGGACTCTGCGGTAAACTCTTCTACGTCTATCGTGTCGCTGGAGCACACAAAATGATTCATCACTAAACCAAACCCGTCTCCAGTCATTCCCAACGGTCCATTGACAATGCTGGTTCGCCCACTGCAGTCGGTTCTGGCGATGCCGGTCCGTAAGAACATGACCTCTGTAGGGTCTTGGTCTTCCACTGCGCGGCCGGTCTGCCACTGAGCCTGTTTCTTGAAATCGCCCCCAAAGGCGACTAATGGTGCTTCTAACCACATTAAATTGTCTGGCCACTACACTTTGTGACTGTCCAGTCTGTAAACGTCCAATGATGATGAGTCGTTGTTCTGTAGTGAGATGAGCCATACTTGCGCATTGAATTTTCAACTGAATTTATTCGAGGAGCGTCAATCTTTTATAGGCATTCAATAATATGGTCAGAGAGTTTTGTGTTCAGTAAGTTTCACGGGATTCTCATGAACCTGTCACGAGTTATTGTCAAAAATGTTGTTTTGACCTTGACCTCTTTCATGACCTCACGAATCATGAGGTGAGTACAATTCAGGTAACCACGAGAAGTTAATGACCAGGTGGACACAGTCGATAGGTTGACTGATGTCCAATCAGCGAATATCTTTTATAAAAGTAACACCAAAAAAGTTGCGTTTCTTTTTTTGAACAGTATATTATATAGGTGAATCCACCTTTGTGTGGCTACGGTGGCCAACATGAATATACCTGAAGAAAGCAGAGGTCAGTAAGCGTTTGGTCATATTTTACCCGGGACTGGCCTAACAACAGTCACAAACGTGTCCTGTAGCCGCTGACAATGACCAAACGTTCGGATCTGTGTCCGTTTCAGTGAAGTTGACCAGTCCCAACGCTTTCATTTTCCAGCAACCAGTCTTTCACAGCAACTGGTTAGCACACACGGCGGGCGACATCACTCAGACGAACGGGTATAGACGGTACTTGTGTGACTTTAAACTCGGTATGACGATGACTAATGCAACACACCTAGCCCGGGAACGAATACTGCTTCTCCTGACAGCACAATATGAAACAATGTTCAACATGGACACGTGTGTGCATTCATTACACAACTGCGTTGAAAAGTGCGTAAAAATTAGTATTTAAACAAAAAACCGCGAGTAATCTGTTATGTTTAAAAGTAATCTGTTTTGTTTGTTCTGCCATTTCGTAGTGGTTACTGCTAAAGTTCATTCATGTACGACAGTCACTTTAATTCAAAACAGGATATTCTAACAACAAACTATGCACACACACACACACATAAGTAGCCTATCTAGAAAAGGAACCCAGCTAATGCAGACATACCCAATCACAACTCATAAAAAGTTAAAATACAGCTAATGCAGACCTACCCAAAAACAACTAGCCTAATTAAAAAGTGTTAAACATACAGCTAATGTAGATCTAACCAATCACAACTCATAAAACGTTTTTAAATACAGCTAATGGAGATTACCTAAATACAATCGACAAAAAATGTTTAAATACGCTATAAGCAGATGTACGTAAATACAACCCATTAAAAGTGCTTAAATACAGCTAATGCAGACTTATGTAAATACAATCGACAAAAAGTGTTTAAATACAGTTAATGAAAATCTATCTAAATATAACAGAATCTTTAATATACATTTTAAAAATCAACGTGTCACTACTAACTAACGTTCTTCCAGAATGTCATCTTAGCCCGTATGTTGTTGGAATCGCCGTTTCTGATTAGTATTTACGACTATACCGCTATGCTTATTCAACTTTCACAACAGAAGAGAAAAGTGCATGCCGAAAAGAGCACAGGGGAAAAAAAGCAACTGAAGCCTACCACCTCAGGGGCTCATTCCCGTAGTCAGTTATGACTAAAAGGGGCTTCTACTGCTACTATTAATGTTTATTACACGAGCGATATGTAACGGTACACATATTACTTAAATATGAGACATAATATTACGTTATTTTCCACCAAATTCACAGAAGCCGAGCGACTACAGCATGAAATATGCCAGAAAGTAAAATAATAATAATAATCCACGAACATTTGAAAAGTGAAAAGAAAGACACGCACACAAATAAAAACCAAATACGCAAACACAATGGACAAACCAGAGGTGTGCATTCACGACGACCTAACGCATCCTCTCGTGGCTAGACACGTAATGAAAGCTACGTTAAACCCTTGCGTCCATAAACACAAACCTCCACCTGCCAGACGTCAAACAACAGACCCTCAGGTTGTAGTATCTCCGCAGATTATTTAAGGTTTAATAGAGGAGATGAGGGGAACAGGCTTGCAGGTGCAGGGGGCAGCCGAGGAGTGTCACGTGATATGATGGGTGCTTCAAATTCCACGTTCGCAGTACAGGCACTATGAAAAAAATGAAATTACCGAAGATGATGTTGAAGAAGCACAAGCCACAACAGAAGAAATTACAGAGAGGGTACCGATGTATTTAGTATTTACCAGTATTTAGTCATACTAAAAATTTGAATTATGGCGGTTGAGAAAGTGAAAAAAAAGAACGTTTACAGACATAAATTAGTACCCGGGACGATCATCATTGTTGAGATTTAAAGCACATTTACACAGGACAATATATATATATATAGGTGGGAGCCGCGCTGGTGTAATGGCTTCGGCGTTGTACTGGCGACCAGGTGTTCATGGTTCAAACCCGGGCGTCAGCGTTTGAAGAAATGTTTACGGCCGGAAATTTGACTGAATAACCTAAACGGCTCCTGTGATAAACCCTCTGTGGATGGGAAGGAGCAAAGCTCCTGACCGGGTTGGAAGGAAAGTCCTCAGGTTCCCCAGCCTCGCAATGACATGTCATTGGGCCGAAGGGCTGAAAGCCCAACTGCCGCTGGTTAAGAAAAAAAAAAAAATATATATATATATATATATAGGACAATACAGATGATAACAGTTGAGAGTCAGTGATAACCTGTAAGAGGCAAACTAGTACAATGACATGGAAAACAGTGATGACCATAAAACCTGCACTAAGAATGTGGCATACTAGACGGCCCTACCAAGATGGATACAACCAAGAAAACAGAAGATGGTGAACCAAAACAGAGAAGTGAGAAATAGCTAAATCATTGGAGGATGGCACAGAAGATACAAATGAACGATCACAACAACAGTAGTAACTGTCGTGTGGTGCGTATTGGGGCAACTACGACATTAGTTTTTTGCCTATGAGATAATAGAAGCTCTAGAAATTGGCTCGTTAAGAAAGAATAAAGACCTATTCGAGATAGGGTAGAAACGGGAATGCGAACAGTGTTTTCTCAAACGAAATGTTCCTATTGTTGAATATTATTAATTAGCACCATATACATTAACACACATAATGATCAAACGATTGTTGGGTTTATTAATTAAATATCCACACATATAGGGTTAGTAATGGTTAGAACGTGATGGTGGTAAAAGACGATTCACACAAAACACACAGACGAGATATTAAAATTGCAATTAATTAAGAAGTAGTTAATTAAGAATGAACTGGTGTAAAGCGGAATGATGATGATGTGATATGATATGTGTTACCAAAATGGTGAGTAATCTACACAGCCCTTGTGTCTCTAAATGCTTCTCATGGATACGATGATTCACATGTATGCATAAAATGTCCCAAGTTGTCATACGTTATGTCGAGTGGGGTATCTCTAAGTCGAGGACGTTCTGATGAAAACTGTTGTCGCACTGAGAACGTTGACGAGATGTATATATATATTCCTTCACTGTTTGAGTATATCTCTGTAGTGTTGATCAACAGTTAATAGCTGTCATATGAAAAAAAGTCTGTTGTCTAATCTCCCAAGGGTACTGGCCAGACTGGATATCTTCACGAAATGTTAGTGATATGTAGACTCATTATCTTGCATATGTAGTCGTGATTCATAAAATATACTTTAGAGTCTGCTTCATAGAATGCGCTTAAGAGTGTGTTGCACTTGGTATAAATATGAGATTCCACCTTTAAGCTCTTTTGCTTGACTTCAGATAATAAGCTTTTGAGTGATTTGAACGTGTGGTAACTATGTATTGAACTTGTGAGCCAGCAGTATATGGTGATGAAAAATGCTGTGTCCACCTTCTGAATTGTGGGTGAGAAAATATTCCTTTTTAATTGAGGAATGAAAGATGTCCTATGGCGAATTCTGCCAGCCAATGTCCGTTCTTTGATAACTTATTTCTGGTTAGACGTCAGACACGTTGCGTGTAGACTCAAGACTTCTGATGAACTGACACAAAAGTCTTCGTAAGTTTTCACACTTAACATCACTGGTTGACTTTCATTTATACTACTGCTCATTATTGATCTCTCTCTGAGTTCAATTCTAATGATGTTAAATATCTTGTGCATGAGAGTGTGTGCGCATGGGAGACTGTGATGATGATGAAGGTGAAGTATGAACTATTAATTACCTCCTATCATCCTATCATTTTCTAGGAAAATCTTCTGATGTTATTAATCAGTTATGAAAAGAATTAATTGAAACTCTATCTTTCGCACATTTAGCTGTGAGGTAAACTAAACAAAGAATAAGAAAATGTATTAATAATCTGTATAAAATCTACTAACCTTCTTTTCCCTTCACAAAATCCTTTAAGAACACAATTCACCACATAAATGAATTATTATCCACTCTGAATAAACACATGTATTTAGGCTAGGCGTTTTAGGGATTTGTAGTGGTATTGATGGTATTGTATGATGATGATGGTACTACATGTAAATTGTATGAGGCCAGCTGTGAAGGCTCCTGAGATAAAATGTAATTGAGAATTGTCAGAAGGCCTTTCTTGCTACCACTACGACCTCACACTTAATTTTTTTTTTTAATGAATGTAGCTGCGTAAAGTGTCTAGGGTTATGATGTGTACTGTGGTGTGATAGTTATAAATATACCCATAGATATTTAACAAGACTAATTAGATTAACAAGTGTTAAAATACACTGAACTAACTCACGTGTGTAAAGTTTTTGATATAATTATATTACATTTATTTGTTCTGGATCAAGTTTTATTTTGATCAGAACTTGTTTTAAAAGAAGGATTTAAAATTTATAAAAATTATGCATGGAATGTTACATAATAAATGCAAAAGTGAACATATTTAAGTACTAGAATAGTTAGTTTTATTAAAATGTTCTGGTAGTCAGCTACTAGGGAGGATATTTATTGTCTGTGCTGTTGGGGTGGTCTCATCACACCTGTCTATATTGACTACACAGTGTCCAGAAAATGGTGGGAATTTTTATGGGGTATCTGCAACTAAATGGGGTTGGTGAATATCCAGCAGACCAGAGGCTCACTCATCTGGTATTTGTAGCTCTGGTGCTGAATCAGGCGGTCCCACCTCTCCGTGCTGGCGGGCACTAATGGTGGTCTCTGTCACGAGGACTGCACAGATACACTTGTGTAAATCACCACCCGAATAGATACTTCTTCGTGGACGACAGAAACTCGCAGCTCTGCAATCAAAGTATGGGCCATGTGTCAAAATCTATTCTCTACCCACGTCTGGACACCACACTGACACAACAACCACATTATACAGACAGGTCAGATCTCTCTGACCAAACAGCACAGTTACCATGGTGGGTTTACATCCGATAGATCCTCCCAGACTATAGATTCTGAAAAATAATTATTAGTTTTCTACCCTAAAAGAGGATAGGTAATATGTTTCCTTATTCTCAACTCTTGATCGGTCTTGCATAATCCTTGCTGGTGTTTAGGTACATTGTTAGTCCCTAGACCCTGACTTGGGCGGGGGGTCTAGAGCAAAATCCCTACTTGTTTGTAAGGCTAGATTATGATATGGCAGTATCAAATCACTCGAACATGAAACAATATTCAAAATATATAAAGAAATAATTTCAATCTTACCAGATTATGAATAATTAACACAGAAGTGCTAGCAAAACTCAGCTGAGCTGCTGGCTATAGGATGGCGTCCCTAAATTTAACTCACTGTCTTTCATATGGGAAAACACCACACTTTAAAATCTGTGTCTAACACTGAACAATTATTGAAGAATGACCCCAAATGCGCTCTGAGCGCTAATGATATGATTGTCTGTGGCCAATCACTGCCGAGGTTTATTTTTAATTTCAAATTTCCTCACTAAAGTCATTTCAGTCAAGCTTCAGTCACGTATGGATGGTTATCTGTTAGTCTGTCCGTCTCTACTTGTGTTTCTACAAAATTGTGCTCGATTTTTGACCCAACCGTTCTCTCCCCTTCAAATTTTTGTTGTAAAAAGTTATATTTAGACACAGCTTCCACCAATGTCCCTTCACTTCTATGCTAAGTAAATTTGAACACTGCGTCCCCAGGTCGTGTTTTTGTGTGATGCAAATAACGATATGTTAGATTTGCAGTCTGTGCTGATGTAAATACACGATATGACAGACAACTATTTTTTCGACTAGATTCAATGCAGTGAATCAGGTCTGTGCTGATGTGAAACTACACTGTCTTTTAAGAAAGTCATTATTTTCAAGTATTTATCTATCCGTCTGATGCGATCGCAAGAAGAAGAAGAAGAAAAATCCGTCTGTAAAATTAAAACCATAATCGTTCACTGCTCAGAATAGGCCATCTGGCCAGCTAATTTTTATATTCCTAACATTAATATTAAGAAAAATTTACTTTTTAATTTTTGTAATTTTTTTCAGACATCTGCGTTCTTCCGCTCAAATTCAAATCAAGCGCTTGGTATCGCAAAACGTCCAATTCCGTACCTCGTGTCAATTTGGGGAACTTGAATTTTTACTTTCATCCATTTCCCCCCCCCCCCCCCCCCCCCCCCCCCAAATTGCGTCTCTTTAGCCTTTCCAGTCATATTTTTTTCCTTTTTGATCCTCCGTTCCCCTCCGGTCTAGCAAGTCAAATTTATGGAGGGTGATGACCCGCGGTCTAGGCGATCATGTACATCAGCAGCCTACGCATTATGTTTTTATCCTTAAATGTTATCCTTGGGAGGAATTTCACCGTTGTATCTCTGTCAATTTCACTACACATCTCCCCACCTGAAAACATGCCTATGGCAAGTTCCAAAACCAGCGATACACATAGGTAAAATTACTCCTCACGTCTGCCATTACTCTAATTTTGATCACAGGGGTGCCGACTGAGGAAATCTGCACCGACATTCAATTTGCCTGGGATATATTGGATACTAAACTGATAAGGTTGAAGCAATAAAGACCACCTCAGCAATCTTGCGTTTTCATGCTTAGCCTGAGACAAGAACACGAGAGGCTGATGATCCGTCTCCACCACAAATGTCCTACCATACAGATAGATTTGAAACTTCTTTATTGCCCAGATTAATGCTAAACATTCTTTTTCGCTTGTGGAGTATCCTTGTTCCGCCTTATTCAATTTGCGGCTTGCATAAGCGACTGGTTTAAGTTCCCCATCAGGTGAAGATGATCTTTGCAACAAAGCCCCTCCTAGTCCCACATTACTTGCATCGGTTCTTAAGACAAAGTCCTGTGTCAAATCAGGCAGTTTGAGAATAGGCTTGCTAGTGAGTTTTTTTCCTTTAACTCTTGGAACGCTAATTCACATTGTGCAGTCCAAATAATTTTATCTGGAAGTCCCTTGCGAGTCAGATCAGTCAGAGGAGCACAAATGGCGTTAAAATTTTTGATGTATTTCTGATAAAATCCGCATAACGACACGAATGATCGCACGTCCTTTTTGGTTTGCGGCCTAGGTGCTCTCTGCAGTTTTTCCAAGTTCTTAGGATCAGGGGTCATATTACCCTGATATACAGTGTGCCCCAAGAATTCCAACTCTTTGCATCCAATACAACATTTTGTTGGCCTAGCAGTTAAGTTCGCCTCCCGAAGTCTATCAAACAACATCTCCAGAGCTTCAATGTGTTCTTCAAATGTCTCGGTGGCGACGAGAATATCATCCATGAAATTTGTGATACATGGGTTATTCAGGGGTCCAACAATTTTCGCATCATCCTTGAAAACACACTCGGAGCATTTTTCAGTCCGAATGGTAGCATATTGAATTCATAATGTCCATCCGAAGTGCTAAAAGCCAAATAAGGTCTCACTTCAGGCTTCACTGGGATCTGGTAATAGCCTTTACTAAGATCCACCTTTGAAAAGTATTTTGCCTTGTTCAGTCTGGCAAATAGCTGTTTTTTGTCTGGTAATGGATCCACTTGTCCTTCTGTGACAGCATTCAGTTTCCTGTAATCTATGCACAGTCTGTGTTCCCCAGACGGTTTCCTCAACAAAACGACACTAGAACTAAAAGATGATTCACTGTGCGAAATAATCCCCTCCTTCAATAAATAATCTATTTCTTCCTTTAATGCCTTCTCCTTCGCGAACGGAATAGAATAGGCTCTCATACAGATTGGGTTTGAGTCTACCAGTTTCATGTCATACTGTAGCAAATTTGTATGGCCTGGTTTATCTGTTAATACATCTGTATGTTCCTCCAGAACTTGTTGAACTCTCTCCCTCTGGTTTTTAGTCAGGTGCTTACTGACTTTTACCTGTGCTGCTGTTTCACAAGGATGTAATGGGTATTCATGTGAGGTGAGTGGTTCTTTTTGCATCTGGGTTGCAATAGCCAAGGTCAATAAGGGGGGTGCTTTCCTGGAGTGGTCTGTCCAGATACTTCTTTAACAGGTTTACATGATAAACTTTTTCCTTCCCCTTTTGTCAATTTTATAGTTTGTTCTAGACACCTTCTCTAGAACCGTATATGGACCTTGCCAACCAATTTGTAATTTATTCTGGCTTCCCGGTAGTAGAAGCAGCACCTTCTCTCCGACTGCCAGTTCCCTGTCCTTTGCCTTCCTATTAAAATATGCTGCATGTTTCTTCCTGGCTTGTTTCAAATTATCATTTGCCAGTTTCCATCCAGCTTTCAAACGAGTGGTCAGTTCGTTCACATATTGATACGATGAGGTAACAGTCTCTTCTGCCTTCTCATCTGTCCAGGTCCTTAATAAAGTTACATCTGGATCTTTAATTTATCATACTTATTTTTCATGGAACTCATCTGGTCCCGTCCATTAGAAGCTTTATAATGAGGACTTTTCTTCCTAGAATCATCACTCACAAATCCACCACTACCAATTTTTCTCTGGGGTTTGTCTCCCCACTTAAGATTGTTTATGAGAGATCTTCGCTCTCTTGTCTGTTCCTCCAGTTTATATAAGTCTGACCGAGGGATTGTCATCCTATCCTGGGTTAAATTTCTTCTTTGTACTCTTCGCATAGCGGCCATGTTAATCCATTCAAGTGAAGACTGGGTGTGAAAAGGGGGCTCCCATTCCACTTTGTCTACCCGTGTATAATTAGTTTTCCTTTCAGGCCTAAAGTTGCCCCGTGGCGGTTCTAGGTCCTGCACATATTTTCCCTTTGTGGGGGTTCCCTCATGAAATACGCCACATGCTTCTACAAAGTTTTCAACATCGACATTTACGTCGGGCCAATAGTATTTTAGAGCAATCTTTTGGCAGATGGTACCGACTTTCTCATGGTCACCATCTTTTCCAACATGTAAGCTCCTTATCAATTTTGCCCTATATCTCTTGGGAAGAACTAACTGTCCGTGACCAGTGGATCTAGTTCCTGTCTTCCTGTATAATAATCTATTCTTCATGAAATATTCCCCCTTGCTCGGAGGTGTGTGGCATTTGGGCAATTTTTTAAAACAGGGCTGGAGTGTCCTATCCTCAGCCTGCGCCTTCCTCATCTCCTCTGGATGAGCGTTTATAGGTTCACCTTCTTCCTCCTTCTTCTGTGACCTGGTCTGCACTGTCGCCATGATCACAGGTTTCTCGGGATTCCCCAAGAAGACGTATCTACACCCCAAGATTAGAGGGTAGATTGGTTCATCTATCACTGCTGCTCTGATTTCTCCTTCCACATAGCGAGTTTTCACCGTTATCCTTGCGATGGGAAGTGTCATGAGTGGTATGTCCTTAGTCGCCCCTTGTATTTCCACTGTTTCTGTGGTATACTGACTTGGGTCCACTAGGCTAGACTTCACAACTGAATCATAATCCAAACCTGTATCATAAAGGCACCTTATGGTGACCCCATTACAAATAACATCCTCACAAACTGGGGGGTGATAAGGTTCCTGTTGTCCCTTAGGATTAACCTTTAATCTTTGCGTCCCCGACTTCATTGCAGCAATGTTTGAAGGTTTCCTTCTACAAAATTCGGTGTTATGGTTATCCTTCTTGCACCATTTACACCATCTTTTTCCTTGGTTCAACGGTTTTCTTTCATTGAACTTTTGGTCATTGAACTGTGAGTTTCTGTCGCGATAGTCATTTCTTGGCCGCTCAAAATTTGTCCTACCTTTATTTCCCTGCTCTCTATTATCAAATTTATTAAATTGCTGTGGAGCTTTAAAATTGTCTATGTGCTTCTTTTTAGCACCACTTACCTCTGCCTGGGCTGCCTGATACCTCTCAGCAACATTTAAAATTTCCCCCAACTTCTCTGCACCTTGTTCCATGAGAAATTTTCTCATGTCTGGAGCCATGGACTCTCTCAATTGCTCAATCATGATCATTTCTTTAAGATCTTGGGTCTTCCCCAGAGCCGTCCATTTCTCCAAATAGGTTTCTAGTCTGGCAGAGAATTGGTGGTATGTCTCCCCAGACAACAGTTTGGCATTTCTAAATCTCTTACGATAAAATTCACCATTCTTCTCGTACCTTAATAACAAAGCCTGCTTTAACATGTCATAATTGTCTTGGTCTTCCCTGTTCATTTTGGCAAATACTTCATAAGAAGCACCCCTCAATCCCTGTGATAGCTTTAAACTCCATCTCTCTCTCTCTAACCCATATGTAGTAGCTAATAACTCAAAACGTCCCAGGTACCCCTCTATGTCATCGTCTTTCTCAACAAAATGGTCTAAATGAAACCCCATAGCTGAGTTTGAGGCTCCCATACTGGGCGTAGCATCTGAGGCAAAAGGGCTGGCACCATTTTCAGGGGCCGGGCCTTGTAATTCCAGCTCCCTTAGTCGTAATTCGTGCTCCCTCTGCAACCTTCTATCTTCTGCCTCCCTTTCGGCCTTTTTATCTTCTGCCTCCCTTTGCTGTCGTTTTTCTTCTGCCTCCCTTTGCTGTCGTTTTTCTTCTGCCTCAATCTGCAGCCTCTTAATTCTCTATCAGCCTCAATTTGTAACCTCTTCTCTTCAGCTACCTTTCTATCTTCCCTTTCAATATATTTATCACATTCAGTCGTTACGTATTGAATTAAAATTTGACCATCCATCCCCATCTCCTTCGCAGTGAGCACAGCAGCTGATCTAAACTTTGCTAGCTCAGCCATACTTTTTAGACAATATAATAATATATAAGCTAAATCTCTAACCAGTAAATACACTAAGTACTTCTAATTACTATAGTCTAACTAATTCTAACTAACCAGTTAACTAATTAATTATTACTGGCTGTGAAGATTCACCAACTTTTATCCGCAGGGACACTTTTAATTTTAAAGGAAATTTTACAATTTATTTCCCTACTTTTATTTCTCCCACCAGGAGATCTCAATATTACTGTTGGGCTAATTATCCCTGGACAAGACCCCAATATATGTAGTGGTATTGATGGTATTGTATGATGATGATGGTACTACATGTAAATTGTATGAGGCCAGCTGTGAAGGCTCCTGAGATAAAATGTAATTGAGAATTGTCAGAAGGCCTTTCTTGCTACCACTACGACCTCACACTTAATTTTTTTTTTTAATGAATGTAGCTGCGTAAAGTGTCTAGGGTTATGATGTGTACTGTGGTGTGATAGTTATAAATATACCCATAGATATTTAACAAGACTAATTAGATTAACAAGTGTTAAAATACACTGAACTAACTCACGTGTGTAAAGTTTTTGATATAATTATATTACATTTATTTGTTCTGGATCAAGTTTTATTTTGACCAGAACTTGTTTTAAAAGAAGGATTTAAAATTTATAAAAATTATGCATGGAATGTTACATAATAAATGCAAAAGTGAACATATTTAAGTACTAGAATAGTTAGTTTTATTAAAATGTTCTGGTAGTCAGCTACTAGGGAGGATATTTATTGTCTGTGCTGTTGGGGTGGTCTCATCACACCTGTCTATATTGACTACACAGTGTCCAGAAAATGGTGGGAATTTTTATGGGGTATCTGCAACTAAATGGGGTTGGTGAATATCCAGCAGACCAGAGGCTCACTCATCTGGTATTTGTAGCTCTGGTGCTGAATTCAGGCGGTCCCACCTCTCCGTGCTGGCGGGCACTAATGGTGGTCTCTGTCACGAGGACTGCACAGATACACTTGTGTAAATCACCACCCGAATAGATACTTCTTCGTGGACGACAGAAACTCGCAGCTCTGCAATCAAAGTATGGGCCATGTGTCAAAATCTATTCTCTACCCACGTCTGGACACCACACTGACACAACAACCACATTATACAGACAGGTCAGATCTCTCTGACCAAACAGCACAGTTACCATGGTGGGTTTACATCTGATAGATCCTCCCAGACTATAGATTCTGAAAAATAATTATTAGTTTTCTACCCTAAAAGAGGATAGGTAATATGTTTCCTTATTCTCAACTCTTGATCGGTCTTGCATAATCCTTGCTGGTGTTTAGGTACATTGTTAGTCCCTAGACCCTGACTTGGGCGGGGGGTCTAGAGCAAAATCCCTACTTGTTTGTAAGGCTAGATTATGATATGGCAGTATCAAATCACTCGAACATGAAACAATATTCAAAATATATAAAGAAATAATTTCAATCTTACCAGATTATGAATAATTAACACAGAAGTGCTAGCAAAACTCAGCTGAGCTGCTGGCTATAGGATGGCGTCCCTAAATTTAACTCACTGTCTTTCATATGGGAAAACACCACACTTTAAAATCTGTGTCTAACACTGAACAATTATTGAAGAATGACCCCAAATGCGCTCTGAGCGCTAATGATATGATTGTCTGTGGCCAATCACTGCCGAGGTTTATTTTTAATTTCAAATTTCCTCACTAAAGTCATTTCAGTCAAGCTTCAGTCACGTATGGATGGTTATCTGTTAGTCTGTCCGTCTCTACTTGTGTTTCTACAAAATTGTGCTCGATTTTTGACCCAACCGCTCTCTCCCCTTCAAATTTTTGTTGTAAAAAGTTATATTTAGACACAGCTTCCACCAATGTCCCTTCACTTCTATGCTAAGTAAATTTGAACACCTGCGTCCCCAAGGTCGTGTTTTTGTGTGCAAATAACGATATGTTAGATTCAATGCAGTCTGTGGCTGATGTAAACTACACTGTCTTTTGTCATTATTTTCAATATTATCTATCCGTCTGTAAAATTAAAACCATATTAGTTCACTGCTCAGAATAGGCCATCTGGCCAGCTAATTTTTATATTCCTAACATTAATATTAAGAAAAATTTACTTTTTAATTTTTGTAATTTTTTTCAGACATCTGCGTTCTTCCGCTCAAATTCAAATCAAGCGCTTGGTATCGCAAAACGTCCAATTCCGTACCTCGTGTCAATTTGGGGAACTTGAATTTTTACTTTCATCCTTTCCCCCCCCCCCCCCAATTGCGTCTCTTTAGCCTTTCCAGTCATATTTTTTTCCTTTTTGATCCTCCGTTCCCCTCCGGTCTAGCAAGTCAAATTTATGGAGGGTGATGACCCGCGGTCTAGGCGATCATGTACATCAGCAGCCTACGCATTATGTTTTTATCCTTAAATGTTATCCTTGGGAGGAATTTCACCGTTGTATCTCTGTCAATTTCACTACAGGATTTAATCTCTACCTCACAATGTAACAACTGGACTCCTCTCTCTAGCGAGCTACGCGGTATATTATATCTCTAGAAGTCCAATGTGGGTTCCTTGGACCGGTGATGTACAACTCCGCCCATACAACCAATACCTAAGAGACCCTCTGGTCACTCATTCCCAGGGTCGCTCTTGTCCCCTGTCAGTCCAAAAGTGGGTGGGGTAATTCGCGACCAACTTTCGCACTCTTTGTTACTTCCGTCCATTGTCACCAGCATGCTAACATGTCCCCTCTGTGGCGCCGCCTATTGATTAACATGCCGGTTGGTTTAAACAGCATGAGACGTTTTCACCTGGCCAAGCTGGGCGTCCAATGTGGTGACCCGTCGCTTGTATGGACAGCGGCCGATCAACAAAGATAACAACAGTCCACAGAAATTGTATAATTAATGCCCAGATGTATGATTTGGATGACCAGATGTATTTTCACCAGATTTATCACGATGCACTGTGGACTTCAAACGATGATGTCAGGTATGGGGACTCAATCAAAGGACTTTATTTTACCACCGATGAAAGAACAAATGCGGTTCTCTAGATACCGGTCGCAAGTAATCAAAATGATGAAATAGCAAATGTGGGATGAAAGAGCACAAATGTGGAAGAAAATAAAATACGAGAGATGTAGGAAAAGATAGAGCTATAAGGCCTTGGCGCTCGTTTATCACAGTAACAAACGCACACAATCACGGCCGTATGTATATTCCCAAGATCTTACATTGCTGGTATATGTACCTAAATTAGTTACGTATGTATCATTACCACCACCACCAATTGTAACACATTTGTGGTGACACTAATTAATCCCGTGACAAACACATTAGTACAGAGTGACATATCAACACAGTAGTACAGAGTGACATATCAAGACAGTAGTACAGTGGCATATCAACACAGTAGTACAGTGACATATCAACACAGTAGTACAGAGTGACATATCAACACAGTAGTACAGTGACATATCAACACAGTAGTACAGAGTGACATATCAACACAGCAGTACAGTGACATATCAACACAGTAGTACAGTGACATATCAACACAGTAGTACAGAGTGACATATCAACACAGTAGTAAGGAATGACATAGAAGCACAGTAGTACAGAGTTACATATCAACACAGTAGTACAGAGTGACATATCAACACAGTAGTACAGAGTGACATATCAACACAGTAGTACAGTGACATACCAACACAGTAGTACAGAGTGACATATCAACACAGTAGTACTGAATGACATATTGTCACGAAGTGGATTTAGGACTAGAGGCTGTCTACCTAAATAGACTAGACCCTAGTGGAAAGAAAGACTAAGAAGATAGATTTCAGAAGAAAATAACAGTGACTGTGGGAGATGAGGCTATTGGCGTCAAGGGTCGAGAACCGAAATTGACTCTCCCTTGCCACTAAGTGACGTAACGTTTTGCGATAACCTCACTACCTCTAGCTACCAAGACTGGGATAAGGTTTAATTACTTAACACCACAGACACCACTTACAGACAACATATAGGTTGAAGTAAGTGACTGATCCAGCCTGAAGAAATTTACAATGGATTTTATTTACACCACAGAAAAATTCATATAACATACTACAAAATAGAATAAACATGTGTGTTCACACACCTGGAAAGAACATAACAATTAATTTCAAGTGATTAGGTAAGGTAACCCCACAGTCGCCCTCCCCTCAACCTGAAAGGAAGAAAGGTAAGTAATACAACAACATGTGAAGGAGGATCTCTAACACCAGATCCGTCTTTCTCCTAATCAACCTGATATCGTGTAAACACACCCTAACTCCTACTGTCCGTCTGTCTGCAGACGTGGTTCTACACAAATGACGTGCCTACACCACTGCTCCACTATAGGCTAAATATTCTCTGACTCTCACAAAGTCCACGACCAGAACCCTTCTATCACCTCCGACACAACTTACAGATGACTTGCTGAGTTCTAATGTTATGTTCAGTGTCTGTCTGACACTCCTAGTTCCTACAGAAACGACTCCTCCACTACTCTCCTTCTCTCTATCTATCTCGTGCAGTAAAGAGGGATGTTAACCCTTTCCCCTCTTCTCTGCCTGTTGTAGCTGCTGACTTGCTTGGTAAATTAAACTCGGGACGTGGTCTATTGCTGCTTCCAAATAGACGAATTATTACTTTGCAGTAGCCCGGATACCCTGCTCGTGGGCTCAAGGCTGTCGGGATTATTATGCCCGAAATTCACGACACTTTTTAGGCCCTGCGCCTATGATCAGTGTGTGTTTAACATGAGCGTAACTAGCTCCGAATTTTGGTAAGAACATCTGTTCTTGCTGAAGAAGTCTGTGCTTCCAGCTCCCTGCTCTCTCTTGGGTACAAAACTTTTGCACCAGTGACCACCTTGTCACCACTCCACTTTCTTTTCTGGCTCTGCCGACTCTTCTTCTCCTGAGAAGACCGGCTAACTTCTAGCCAGCTGTAGGACTACTGTAGCCCTCGCTGCCACGCCTGGAAAATATCTGCTGTGGACAAAACAATAACAAATATATATCGCACAACAAATTTCCCATATCCTTAACACTAAACTCCCTTAACTCTCACTCTTCAACACTTAAATCCCAACTCTTCAACCACTTAAGTCTCAAATCTCTAACCTTTAGTTTTCCAATCTCGAACACTTAAGTTTTCAAATCTTCCATACAGCTCCCATGCTCTAGTATCGCTTCAGCGATTAGTAAACATGCCTACCCCCACTTTCCCTCAAATACTGTCTTATCGACACTCTAATCTCCAGACTCAGCTGGCTTAATCTCTTACATGCTGGCGGCTTAGGTTAGCCCGTCACAACATTCTAACCACTGAATGAACCTGTTGCCGGTAAATTCCTGGCCCTACTATTTAACAATGATCGATGTGTTTACCTGGCTACCAAAATACAATAGACTTCACCCGAGACAATAATCTCCCGTCTCCATGAATTCACCATTATAAACATAGGTCTATTAATTAAGGACTAATTACAAATCCCAACTAGACCTGTAACTGCTGACTTCAAAATGTAGGTTTTACCCACACAGAGAAAAATACACAATTTCCCCTGCTCTAACATTTAAAAGTCACTCATTCTTAACAACAGCGTGACCCAAATTGGTCCGCTGGTAATTTACACACACTTAAAGAAATCAAATACACATACAATTACCTAGCGTGTATACTCTGCCAACATGTTAAATTAAATATTGGGAAATCTTCACCCACGTGTCGGGAATATTATTTACCCCCGATTCTGATAACAATGTACATAAAAATCTCTAAAGGAACTGAAATCCTAATTTTACAATGCATGCCTCGTTATCTCCCCTCTCCTTCCGTTATCGGATTCACCCCTCTAAAAAATTAGACACAGCACGTGCTCCGGTACCCCTCTCTCCAAATCCTCGAAAATCACAATGAAATTACGTGCATCGTGTCTCAAAATTATAGTATTTAACATCTACCATCTTTAAGCTTTCATTATCTCATAAAAAGAATGAATGCACTCTGATAATAATTTAGATAAGAGGGTAACTCATGGCATGTCCGTTATGAACTAAAATTAATTTAATTCCGCGAGCGTGTTTTACGCTGCACCATTTAAAATCACAAATCCAGGAAAAATTAGATCCCCTGTCTTCTGACAAATAACAGTAATATTCCAATTCCTACAAACAGCTACTCTGCGGAAACTATCAAAATTCCCTACTACCTTTTCACAAATTACCTAATTGCGCTGTCAGTTTTATATTCAATTAAAAATTTAGCATTGATGGCTCTACTTCTATGAATTAACTTTACCTCCTAGAAACAACTCTGCAAAAATCTTATAAACTATTAAAGCTTAATTAACGTCATATTTACCAGCACGAATTTCTCTCGAAAGAGCAGTCGGCTCTGTGGCAGTTCTTTCCCAAGGCGTAGAAGTTCAAAAAAATCTCAGCCTTCTGCCAGGGAACCCCGCTTATTTATTACCCCAGACCACGCTACGCGTGAGTCATAGCTAGGCTTTGTTCTTAAGCGGGTCGATCTATGAACCAACCAACATGCCAGGAATCGCCTGCGGTCATGATCTAATTTTAGAACTTACGATCAAGCGGAAAAATTCCGTTGCTGACCTGTTTCCACGCGCTTAAAACTCCCCCTCTACCCCCATCTGATTTCACCCTTACTAAAAATATTATAGCGCGCTCACTGAGAAGAACCGAAAATGCTCTGCCATTATGTTACACTGGAAAATCTTCCATGAACGAATTATCTCAATGAAACAGCGCGCTGGTGCCAGTCTAAAAGTTAAAACTACCATCTTTGCTAGAAACCGTAATTCTTAATCTACACAAAAAGTCCAAACTCTATTATTATACAAAGAGAAATAAAAAAAAACGAATAAGATAAAAAAAATCCCACCGTAATCTTCCTTAAAAACGTAAAAAAAATGCTAGGAACCGAAACTTGGGGCCTGTTGTAAATTCAATCACATTAACTTCTCACATTACCCCCCCCTCTTCAAGTTCGTGGTACACGATCTAATTTAATGTGATCTTGTATTTCCAGACTGGCCCCTATACAAGTCTACAGATCTGACTGTCAGTCCTGAAGTTGTACGATCACAACTGGTGAATACCGCCTGGCGACCGCAACACAAATGGTCGCTCTTCGCCTTTTCTCTCCCTCTGTCTTTGAGTCGCTCTGCAACTGGCAGGCGGCTGGGCCAATCAACCATAACATACCTCCTTCTTGTGTGCACCTGGCCTTGTTTACCTAATTTTCTCCTCCAGGGTTTCTTCCTGATAAGTGTCCTTGGCCTTGGTGGAGTACAGCTCCCGCACAATTCCCTGACCACTGTACAGGTAATTCGCGGGTTACGTGCTGTCCGATAAAGGCTATCCGCTGGGTGTTTATGTTTGTATCTAGTTGACCTGAGATACCTGCGGCCGACTGTAATGTCCCTCGAGCGAGCATCACTGTTCCGAAATTGGAAAAGTTTGTTGGCCAAAGAAACGCGCATCTGTTTCTTCTTCTTCCTCTCCTTAACTACTCCCATGCTCCGGTGGGAGGGTTGATCTCTCTTCAGACCTGTGCCGTTCAATGGCGGGTCTGGAACTTCCCTTGCTGGGTCCGCCAAAGTGCTGGATTGGTCAGCTGAACTGACCAGCTGGCTCTGTAGAGGCCTGGCGACGGCGACTACGGGGCTGCGCATCAGCGGGTTTGTGACCGCTGGTATAGTGCAAAAAAGATGCCCCATCTCGGGTTCCTCTGGTGTAGAGCCTCCGATTGCTTGCTGGGTTTCTATTGAATCCTGATCGATTTCAACAGCTTTTACCTTTGAAGAAAGGTAGGTAATATCTGCCCCTGGCAGTGGTTCTGGGCTCGCTCTTCCCCTACCAATACGAAGAGGGACAGAGCCCTCTAAAGTAGCTCCTTGCAAATGCATAAGGCCGCTTTTCTCACTCTTTTCTGGCCTGAAAAGTTGGTGAGATGAAACTGTAGACCACGGGAGCTCTCCGTCTAACACCCTGGTTCTACCTTCAACCTTGCCCTCCCCTGTGAGAGTTACTGGCGTCAGTTGGAATGTGTCATGCAGTGACACTTGACGGTTTAAGATCCCGTTAGATCGCGGAGAATCTGAGATAAAGCTCTCAGCGACTGGTTCCACTGTTCCTTGAATACAGTTCTTGTCAGTATGTCCCTCTCCTGAAGGAGCTAATACCATCGGGGGCCTTATTCCCGACGACAAAGAATGTACTTCCACAATCAGAGGCGTCACCACTGTTTTGCCATTAGGCTGCACAGGGATGTCAGGCGAATGCGCCTCTGCCTGTCGTTTTTCGCTGTCCCTCTGGGGAGCTGGCGAAACATGCCTTATTAGGGATTCGAACCCTGGCCTCGACTTTCCGTGTCGAGTATGTTGTGCTCTCTTACCACGAGCATGGGAGATTCGGTAGCCATCCGAATTATAATGCTTGCTTGCATTATTCCCCTTGTTATGCAGTTTCCACGCCTGGGATCGCTTCGTAATCTTCCCAGCGTTGTAAGGGCTGCTTTCCTTACCTGAATCCTTTCCTTGTTTGGGCTTAGGGTCCCTTTCCAACGGAAAGTCCTTTTCCTGGAGTTGGGGAGCAGTTTGAGCCGACAAGTTATCCTTTACTGGCGCAAGATTTTCAGAGGGGTTGTCCCTTTCTAGTCGCTCCTTTTCCCAGTGTTGTCTTTCTATTTCCCGTTCTTGTTTTCTTCTTTCCGATTTCTGGACCATTTCTATTCCTTGTTCTATGAACTCTCGGATGAATGCTTCGCTGTCCCCAGCTTTTGCACAGGTCCATGCCAAGGCTAGACGATTGCCAAATAAGTCATCTACTTCATATTGCCTCTGCAGGCTTTCTGCATATTCCAGAAGGGGTGGAATTTCACTATCACCGTACTCCATGAACTTAGCTACCTCTAGTGCAATCTTATGTACTTTATCAAGATCGGCCATGTTAACTGACAAATCTGCAGTAACTCACAAAAAGGGGAAATGCCAAAAAGAAACAACAAAAATTTACTGTTGCCAACTAAGAAATATGCTGTCGCAAAAACCCGAACTCAGACTAGCACCAAGTCTGAAGAACTACCTGAAAAAAAAATTTGATTAAGCAGCTACCTAAAAACCCGAATTTACCTTCCTGTTAAGAAAAAATTCAGTTAGCCATCAGTTACCTCTAGTCATCAAACTAACTACAGCTACAATCTGACTGCACCATGTGGAGAAACTTCCTGTGGAAAAAAACTATTAGCTGGATCAGTTTATATATAGCTCTAGTCTAGGGGATATAAAGAACTTCCTAAAAACAATCTTGAATCTTGCACGATCACAGAAACGCCACTTTGTCAAATTACCCTGTTAAGAAAAAATTCAGTTAGCCATCAGTTACCTCTAGTCATCAAACTAACTACAGCTACAATCTGACTGCACCATGTGGAGAAACTTCCTGTGGAAAAAAACTATTAGCTGGATCAGTTTATATATAGCTCTAGTCTAGGGGATATAAAGAATCTATTTCCCAGAACTTCCTATAGAAACAATCTATGAATCTTGACACGATCACAGAATTGATCCCAACAAAGATGATCTACCGGACGAACGCCGCCACTTTGTCAAGATCACAGAATTGAACGTACCAAAGATGATTCACCGGACGATAGCACCCACTTTGTCACGAAGTGGATTTAGGACTAGAGGCTGTCTACCTAAATAGACTAGACCCTAGTGGAAAGAAAGACTAAGAAGATAGATTTCAGAAGAAAATAACAGTGACTGTGGGAGATGAGGCTATTGGCGTCAAGGGTCGAGAACCGAAATTGACTCTCCCTTGCCACTAAGTGACGTAACGTTTTGCGATAACCTCACTACCTCTAGCTACCAAGACTGGGATAAGGTTTAATTACTTAACACCACAGACACCACTTACAGACAACATATAGGTTGAAGTAAGTGACTGATCCAGCCTGAAGAAATTTACAATGGATTTTATTTACACCACAGAAAAATTCATATAACATACTACAAAATAGAATAAACATGTGTGTTCACACACCTGGAAAGAACATAACAATTAATTTCAAGTGATTAGGTAAGGTAACCCCACAGTCGCCCTCCCCTCAACCTGAAAGGAAGAAAGGTAAGTAATACAACAACATGTGAAGGAGGATCTCTAACACCAGATCCGTCTTTCTCCTAATCAACCTGATATCGTGTAAACACACCCTAACTCCTACTGTCCGTCTGTCTGCAGACGTGGTTCTACACAAATGACGTGCCTACACCACTGCTCCACTATAGGCTAAATATTCTCTGACTCTCACAAAGTCCACGACCAGAACCCTTCTATCACCTCCGACACAACTTACAGATGACTTGCTGAGTTCTAATGTTATGTTCAGTGTCTGTCTGACACTCCTAGTTCCTACAGAAACGACTCCTCCACTACTCTCCTTCTCTCTATCTATCTCGTGCAGTAAAGAGGGATGTTAACCCTTTCCCCTCTTCTCCGCCTGTTGTAGCTGCTGACTTGCTTGGTAAATTAAACTCGGGACGTGGTCTATTGCTGCTTCCAAATAGACGAATTATTACTTTGCAGTAGCCCGGATACCCTGCTCGTGGGCTCAAGGCTGTCGGGATTATTATGCCCGAAATTCACGACACTTTTTAGGCCCTGCGCCTATGATCAGTGTGTGTTTAACATGAGCGTAACTAGCTCCGAATTTTGGTAAGAACATCTGTTCTTGCTGAAGAAGTCTGTGCTTCCAGCTCCCTGCTCTCTCTTGGGTACAAAACTTTTGCACCAGTGACCACCTTGTCACCACTCCACTTTCTTTTCTGGCTCTGCCGACTCTTCTTCTCCTGAGAAGACCGGCTAACTTCTAGCCAGCTGTAGGACTACTGTAGCCCTCGCTGCCACGCCTGGAAAATATCTGCTGTGGACAAAACAATAACAAATATATATCGCACAACAAATTTCCCATATCCTTAACACTAAACTCCCTTAACTCTCACTCTTCAACACTTAAATCCCAACTCTTCAACCACTTAAGTCTCAAATCTCTAACCTTTAGTTTTCCAATCTCGAACACTTAAGTTTTCAAATCTTCCATACAGCTCCCATGCTCTAGTATCGCTTCAGCGATTAGTAAACATGCCTACCCCCACTTTCCCTCAAATACTGTCTTATCGACACTCTAATCTCCAGACTCAGCTGGCTTAATCTCTTACATGCTGGCGGCTTAGGTTAGCCCGTCACAACATTCTAACCACTGAATGAACCTGTTGCCGGTAAATTCCTGGCCCTACTATTTAACAATGATCGATGTGTTTACCTGGCTACCAAAATACAATAGACTTCACCCGAGACAATAATCTCCCGTCTCCATGAATTCACCATTATAAACATAGGTCTATTAATTAAGGACTAATTACAAATCCCAACTAGACCTGTAACTGCTGACTTCAAAATGTAGGTTTTACCCACACAGAGAAAAATACACAATTTCCCCTGCTCTAACATTTAAAAGTCACTCATTCTTAACAACAGCGTGACCCAAATTGGTCCGCTGGTAATTTACACACACTTAAAGAAATCAAATACACATACAATTACCTAGCGTGTATACTCTGCCAACATGTTAAATTAAATATTGGGAAATCTTCACCCACGTGTCGGGAATATTATTTACCCCCGATTCTGATAACAATGTACATAAAAATCTCTAAAGGAACTGAAATCCTAATTTTACAATGCATGCCTCGTTATCTCCCCTCTCCTTCCGTTATCGGATTCACCCCTCTAAAAAATTAGACACAGCACGTGCTCCGGTACCCCTCTCTCCAAATCCTCGAAAATCACAATGAAATTACGTGCATCGTGTCTCAAAATTATAGTATTTAACATCTACCATCTTTAAGCTTTCATTATCTCATAAAAAGAATGAATGCACTCTGATAATAATTTAGATAAGAGGGTAACTCATGGCATGTCCGTTATGAACTAAAATTAATTTAATTCCGCGAGCGTGTTTTACGCTGCACCATTTAAAATCACAAATCCAGGAAAAATTAGATCCCCTGTCTTCTGACAAATAACAGTAATATTCCAATTCCTACAAACAGCTACTCTGCGGAAACTATCAAAATTCCCTACTACCTTTTCACAAATTACCTAATTGCGCTGTCAGTTATATTCAATTAAAAATTTAGCATTGATGGCTCTACTTCTATGAATTAACTTTACCTCCTAGAAACAACTCTGCAAAAATCTTATAAACTATTAAAGCTTAATTAACGTCATATTTACCAGCACGAATTTCTCTCGAAAGAGCAGTCGGCTCTGTGGCAGTTCTTTCCCAAGGCGTAGAAGTTCAAAAAAATCTCAGCCTTCTGCCAGGGAACCCCGCTTATTTATTACCCCAGACCACGCTACGCGTGAGTCATAGCTAGGCTTTGTTCTTAAGCGGGTCGATCTATGAACCAACCAACATGCCAGGAATCGCCTGCGGTCATGATCTAATTTTAGAACTTACGATCAAGCGGAAAAATTCCGTTGCTGACCTGTTTCCACGCGCTTAAAACTCCCCCTCTACCCCCATCTGATTTCACCCTTACTAAAAATATTATAGCGCGCTCACTGAGAAGAACCGAAAATGCTCTGCCATTATGTTACACTGGAAAATCTTCCATGAACGAATTATCTCAATGAAACAGCGCGCTGGTGCCAGTCTAAAAGTTAAAACTACCATCTTTGCTAGAAACCGTAATTCTTAATCTACACAAAAAGTCCAAACTCTATTATTATACAAAGAGAAATAAAAAAAAAAAACGAATAAGATAAAAAAATCCCACCGTAATCTTCCTTAAAAACGTAAAAAAAATGCTAGGAACCGAAACTTGGGGCCTGTTGTAAATTCAATCACATTAACTTCTCACACATATCAACACAGTAGTACAGAGTGACATACCAACACAGTAGTACAGAGTGACATATCAACACAGTAGTACAGAATGACATAACACAGTAGTACAGAGTGACATATCAACACAGTAGTACAGAGTGACATATCAACATAGTAGTACAGAGTGACATATCAACAGAGTAGTACAGAGTGACATACCAACACAGTAGTACAGAGTGACATATCAACACAGTAGTACTGAATGACATATCAACACAGTAGTACTGAATGACATATCAACACAGTAGTACTGAATGACATATCAACACAGTAGTACAGAGTGACACAACACAGTAACATATCAACACAATAGTACAGAATGACATATCAACACAGTAGTACAGAGTGACATAACACAGTAGTACAGAGTGACATAACACAGTAGTACAGACTGACATATCAACACAGTAGTACAGAGTGACACAACACAGTAGTACAGAGTGACATATCAACACAGTAGTACAGAGTGACACAACACAGTAGTACAGAGTGACATATCAACACAATAGTACAGAATGACATATCAACACAGTAGTACAGAGTGACATAACACAGTAGTACATAGTGACATAACACAGTAGTACAGAGTGACATATCAACATAGTAGTACATAGTGACATATCAACACAGCAGTACAGAGTGACATATCAACACAGTAGTACAGAGTGACATATCAACACAGTAGTACACAGTGACATATCAACAGAGTAGTACAGAGTGACATATCAACAGAGTAGTACAGAGTGACATATCAGCACAGTAGTACTGAATGACATAACACAGTAGTACAGAGTGACATATCAACACAGTAGTACAGAGTGACATATCAACACAGTAGTACAGAGTGACATAACACAGTAGTACAGAGTGACATAGCACAGTAGTACAGAGTGACATCAACACAGTAGTACAGAGTGACATATCAACACAGTAGTACTGAATGACATATCAACACAGTAGTACAGAGTGACATCAACACAGTAGTACAGTGACATATCAAGACAGTAGTACAGTGGCATATCAACACAGTAGTACAGTGACATATCAACACAGTAGTACAGAGTGACATATCAACACAGTAGTACAGTGACATATCAACACAGTAGTACAGAGTGACATATCAACACAGCAGTACAGTGACATATCAACACAGTAGTACAGTGACATATCAACACAGTAGTACAGAGTGACATATCAACACAGTAGTAAGGAATGACATAGAAGCACAGTAGTACAGAGTGACATATCAACACAGTAGTACAGAGTGACATATCAACACAGTAGTAGAGTGACATATCAACACAGAAGTACAGAGTGACATACCAACACAGTAGTACAGAGTGACATATCAACACAGTAGTACTGAATGACATATCAACACAGTAGTACAGAGTGACATACCGACACAGTAGTACAGAGTGACATATCAACACAGTAGTACAGAATGACATAACACAGTAGTACAGAGTGACATATCAACACAGTAGTACAGAGTGACATATCAACACAGTAGTACAGAGTGTCATATCAACAGAGTAGTACAGAGTGACATACCAACACAGTAGTACAGAGTGACATATCAACACAG
Source organism: Oreohelix idahoensis (assembly GCA_024509875.1). Taxonomy (NCBI): domain Eukaryota; kingdom Metazoa; phylum Mollusca; class Gastropoda; order Stylommatophora; family Oreohelicidae; genus Oreohelix; species Oreohelix idahoensis. The sequence continues at coordinate 224,518 of JAMPIV010020351.1, forward strand.
TAGTACTGAATGACATATCAACACAGTAGTACTGAATGACATATCAACACAGTAGTACTGAATGACATATCAACACAGTAGTACAGAGTGACACAACACAGTAACATATCAACACAATAGTACATAATGACATATCAACACAGTAGTACAGAGTGACATAACACAGTAGTACAGAGTGACATAACACAGTAGTACAGACTGACATATCAACACAGCAGTACAGAGTGACACAACACAGTAGTACAGAGTGACATATCAACACAGTAGTACAGAGTGACACAACACAGTAGTACAGAGTGACATATCAACACAATAGTACAGAATGACATATCAACACAGTAGTACAGAGTGACATAACACAGTAGTACATAGTGACATAACACAGTAGTACAGAGTGACATATCAACATAGTAGTACATAGTGACATATCAACACATCAGTACAGAGTGACATATCAACACAGTAGTACAGAGTGACATATCAACACAGTAGTACAGAGTGACATATCAACACAGTAGTACAGAGTGACATATCAACAGAGTAGTACAGAGTGACATATCAGCACAGTAGTACTGAATGACATAACACAGTAGTACAGAGTGACATATCAACACAGTAGTACAGAGTGACATATCAACACAGTAGTACAGAGTGACATAACACAGTAGTACAGAGTGACATAGCACAGTAGTACAGAGTGACATCAACACAGTAGTACAGTGACATATCAACACAGTAGTACTGAATGACATATCAACACAGTAGTACAGAGTGACATCAACACAGTAGTAGAGTGACATAGCACAGTAGTACAGAGTGACATCAACACAGTAGTACAGAGTGACATATCAACACAGTAGTACTGAATGACATATCAACACAGTAGTACAGAGTGACATCAACACAGTAGTACAGAGTGACATCAACACAGTAGTACTGAATGACATATCAACACAGTAGTACAGAGTGACATATCAACACATTAGTACAGAGTGACATATCAACAGAGTAGTACAGAGTGACATATCAACAGAGTAGTACAGAGTGACATAGCACAGTAGTAGAGTGACATATCAACACAGTAGTACAGAGTGACATATCAACACAGTAGTACTGAATGACATATCAACACAGTAGTACAGAGTGACATATCAACACAGTAGTACAGAGTGACATATCAACACAGTAGTACAGTGACATAGCACAGTAGTAGAGTGACATATCAACACAGTAGTACAGAGTGACATATCAACACAGTAGTACAGAGTGACATATCAACACAGTAGTACTGAATGACATATCACAGTAGTACAGAGTGACATATCAACACAGTAGTACAGAGTGACATAACAAGTAGTACAGAGTGACATATCACAGTAGTACAGAGTGACATAACACAGTAGTACACAGAGTGACCTTGTATATCAACACAGTAGTACTGAATGACATCAACACAGTAGTACAGAGTGACACAACACAGTAGTACAGAGTGACATATCAACACAGTAGTACAGAATGACATAACAACACAGTAGTACAGATTGGCATATCAACACAGTAGTACAGAGTGTCATATCAACACAGTAGTACGGAATGGCATAGAAGCACAGTAGTACAGAGTGGCATATCAACATACTAGTACGGAGTGACATATAAGTAATCTATTTGTAGAACAGCAACGTTCCAATGTGGGTAAGTGGATCAGCAGAAAAGCGGAGCTCCAATGATAACCTCAACAATGTAATCGTGACAGTTTTTGTTACTGGTAACGGAATCTCGAGTCTCGTTTGTTTAGAAAGGACAGACTGGAGATTTACAACAATGAAAGTCTGTAGAGACATTTGTACAAGTCTATAAAGAGGGAAGGCTGGGAGAATTCTGTGAACAGAGTTAGAGAAACAGAACATAAAACAGTAATCAACAAATAAATAAAATATCAAACAATCATTTAAAGCAGTGTAAGGTACAGGATCCCGTTACACACCCATTGTGGCATATTGGGAATACGGTGTTAGGCTCATATTTTCTTGACCATCGGCACACTAGGGTTGATGTGGTCAGCATCACGCAGGCCGCCTTAACCTTCCCAGAGATGCCCTGGTACCCAATTCATGAGGCTGTGTCGGCACCGGAGCCGTTTGCGGTCTAAAAAATCCCACCTCGACTGGGGATTGAACCATGGACTATCGAGCTAGGAAGCCAGTGCACTAACCACTGCTCCCGAAAGGCTGTGAGAGGGAATAAATAGTTAGAAGAAAACGAGAATAATTAAATGTTATTCAGCCCTCACTGTCATCTATCCTCACTCCTTTACCACTTCGTGAGACATCCCAGCAAACCGTTTTACAACCTGTAACACGTTTGTGGTGATTCTAATTAAATATTTACACGGGGCTGGCGACCAAAGCCCACCACAAATAAATGAAATGACGCAGCAGAAAGACATTTAGGCGTGCCCTGATGACAACAAAGCTTCAGCCTGGCAGTGGTTCACTGTTCAATAGGCAGTGAGTGAGTTCATTCTTTACCACCCTTGACCATGCCCGGCACACGAATCCTTTCATGGGTTAGCAGCACCATCAACTTGTGCGTCATTCTTTAACTACACGCAAGGTGGACTTTCCGTTCTATTTCCTTCCGTTCTGGTTTAAGAGAAGACTGCCATCAAATACATACAAAATGATGTAGCAATTAAGGTCAAAGTTGTCTCACAGGGGAGGGAAGTGTTAGAGACTTCAGCATAACATGTCGTTTTCTGAGGTGGGGGTGACCAGTCCCCTTCCTCTCTGCCTCTGCCGTCCCAAACTCAAGAGCACGTTTAGGTACCCATTAACAGTTGGTATACATTAAGGATACAGGATATCAAGGCAAAAATGTAAAGATAATCGCAAATTTACAACACGTTATGGTTAAAGAGCTGTTGTATAATTAGTCAAGTTACATTCCATTTACCTGTTCCAACTTCTCAGTCTTGTAGATGTGCTACAGATTTTGACAGTTTAAAATGTTGACTTTAATTCTTCTCCCGTCATTGTTTTGACGGGTACACTTGCTCATGTTAATAAGAATTATAATGAGAAGCGTGAGAAGTAAAATAAAACCAGCAACTGATGATGATGATCAGTGTAGATTTGTGAAGTTCAAGGCCGAGACAACGAGGTATATATATATATATATATGATAAGAACTTGAACAGAAAGAGCCACTAAGTAAAAACAGCTATATTAGACTTTTATAGACTACACTTAAGACTTTTCACATGAGGAAATTATTAAACTGTCAGAAAGCATAAACATCGATGGCAAAGTCATGAGAACAATAAAAGAACTTGTATTTGGCAACAAACCACAACGAAAAAAACTGGGAACGAAACAGAATCGTGTGTCAGTGGATAAAACAGCACGGATGTTTGCTTTATCTATTCTGTAGTGGGTTTGATGTATTGTATGATGGTGATATTACTAAGTGTGATGCATGAGGTCAGCTGTGAAGGCTCCTGAGATAAAATGTAGCTGTGAATTGTCAGAAGGCCCTTCTTGCTACCACTACGACCTCACACCTATCTTTTTTTTTTTCTAATGAATGTGGCTACGTTAAATGTCTAGGGTAATGATATGTAATGTGTTGTGGTAGTTTACATACACACACACAGATATTTACTAAGTCTAATAATATTAATAAAATGTTACAATACACGGAACTAACTCAGCTGTGTAAAATTTTGATAGTAATTTTCTTTACATTTATTTGTTCTGAACCAAGGTTTTATTTTGGTCAGAACATATGAAAGATTTAGCAATTATGAAAGAAATGCATGAATATTACATAATAAATGCAAGGTGTGTACATATATATATGTTACTAGACTAGTTAATATTATTACTGTTTATAGTTGTAATCTATTTGGGAGAACATTTAATGGATGTGCTGTTGGGGTGGCCTCATCACTCCCTGTCTATGGTGACTACACATTGTCCAGTTATTTGATGGAAATTTTATGGGTGTGTTAGGAAATAAGTTGAGTTGGTGAATTCTCAGCAGACCAGACGCTCACGTAGCTTGAAGGTGTAGCTCTGGTGCTGAGATCTGGTGGCCCCACCTCTCCGTGCTTGGGGGCAATATCAGAAGTCTGGTGGCCCCACCTCTCCGTGCTTGGGGGCAATATCAAAAGTCTGGTGGCCCCACCTCTCCGTGCTTGGGGGCAATATCAGAAGGTTGGTGGCCCCACCTCTCCGTGCTTGTGGGCTATATCAGAAGTCTGGTGGCCCCACCTCTCCATGCTTGGGGGCTATAATAGGCTGCTCTGACAAAATGTTACTGCACGGGTCCACTCTGGTAATATTCAACAACTCATTTGACACCACATTGGTGCCAACTGAAACTCACAGCTCAGAATTATGAATATAGAACACAGTTAAATGCTAGCAAAACTCAGCTGAGCTGCTGGCCTTATGATGGCGTCCCTCTAAATAGTTCAATAGCTTCTGGGAATTACACCACTTAATAATTCACTGTGTCTACTAGGACAACTTATAATGAATGGCACAAAATGCGCGTCTGAGCGCCGATAATATCTTCATCTATGGCCAATCACTGCCTTTTCTTTTTTCCAATATCCTACCAAAAGTCATTTCAGTCAGACCTCAGTCAAGTATGCCTTATTGTCTGTTGGTCCGTCCGTCTCTACTTGCGTTTCACAAAAAAAAAACACACTTGTTTTTTGAACCAACCCTGCCTTCCCCTACACAATTTCGCCTTCAAAGTTATTTTTAGCCACAATTCACCATCCCACCCCCGTCTCTTCATTCCAACTAGATTTTAGCACTTGCGTCTTCAAGGCCACAATTTTTTGAAAATTAGTGACATGTTTTATTTCAATGCAGACGTTCGCTGATATGAACAACACAGTCTTTTGTCAATATCTTTCTTATTATCTGTCCGTCTGTATAAATGAAAGCATATTATTTCACTGCTCAAGATGGGCCATCCGGCCAGCTAGGTTTTATATTCCTAACATTATTATTAAGAAAAGTTACTTTTCAAATATTTTCTAGAATCTTCTGGAATCACTGCATTCAAATAAACGGACTAAGTTATCGCAAAAGCGTCCAAGAAATGACTGTGGCGTATAATATCCAAGGTCCCTTTTGTCGATTTCTTTACTTTATGTCAACTTGGGGAACGTGACTTTTTCCTCCTTGCCCCACCAATTTGCGTCCTTTTAACCTCGCTAGTTTCAAGCACGCGTCCAGTCAGATTTTTCCTTTTGATCTCCGTTCTCATCGCGTTCCGTTTTGCCTTCAAGTCTAACAATTTAATTTCCATGGCGGGTGATGACCCGCGGCGTGGGCGATCATGTATTCTAGCAGCTTACGCATTAGTTTTTATCCCTACGTTGTATCATTGGAGATATTTTAACGTTGCATCATGGTTAATTTTGTGACATATTCTATAATTTGACTGTCAAACTGGAATAAAATCCAGACAGGAATATCAAATGGTGAACATTAACAACCTGAGATACGCTGATGATAGTTTTAATAGCAAACAAAGAGTTACTGACAATGACTGATACTACTTAAAATACAAATAAAGACCTTAGCCTATATAGCAAAAAGATAGAAGTAAAATGGTCAGCCCAAAGAAGCTGACTTCGCCAGTATGCACCATCAAAGTAAATGGGACAGAGTCCATAAACTCAAATATGTGGACACTTTAATGACGTCACATGACATATGCATATCAGTGATGAAGAGTAGAGTAGTCCTATTCAAAGACACGTTCCATAAAACGACAAGTACAGTATTATAATCGTCAACCAATGCCAGAGTTCTTTGGTTTTATATAGCACCGATCCTGTGATTACTGGAGAGAATCATGGACAATAAGTAAACGAGCAACAAAAGCCCGAGAGGTCATTGAGATGTGGTTGTACAAAAATACGACGGACAGCTTAAGAAGTGAAATGGATGAACGAACGAACGAATTTTATTATTTTCAAATGGCTGAGAACTGGGCGTGCAGGCCCGTCTAACCTAGTGCCAATGACTCATAGAAGACAGAAGTAGCCTACTCTACTTTCTTTGGGCATATCATGAGAAGAGGAAAGTTGAAATATAATGTGACAAAAGTAAAGACTGAAGAAACAAAGTGACAAAGGACGACAAAGAAAACAGATAATAGACAGTATAACATCGTGGCATGGAAAAACGATAACAAGAAAATTGACTAACAAGGAGAGTTGTGGAAAATGATGTTATTTTGCTAAGTTAGAAACTGAAAAGGTTCGCGGCGATTACAGTTATATATATATATATATATATATATATATATATATATATATATATATATATAACTTTTTTTCCTTAACCAGCGGCACTTGGGCTTTCAGCCCTTCGGCCCAATGACATGTCATTGCGAGGCTAGGGAACCTGAGGACTTTCCTTCCAACCCGGTCAGGAGCTTCGCTCCTTCCCATCCACAGAGGGTTTATCACAGGAGCCGTTCAGGTTATTCAGTCAAATTTCCGGCCGTAAACATTTCTTCAAACGCTGACGCCCGGGTTTGAACCATGAACACCTGGTCGCCAGTACAACGCCGAAGCCATTACACCAGCGCGGCTCCCACAGTTATATTTTAAATTAGTTAGGACCAAGGTAGAAAGAGAGAAGACTGAGACAGACCGCCAGCTATACAAGAGAAATAGGTGTAGTTATAAATCATAGGGAACGACGAAAGTCTGTTTCCTCATAACTGTATTATCAATGTCCCCGAGATTAGCCACATGAAGCTGTGTTAATTGTCTTTACTTTTATAGCTTTGAAAACTTGTGTTGTTATTGTTGTTTTTTAAATCCTTGGTGTGCGTTTTTTTTTTTTTAGTCGACGTGTGTACGTGCAGCTGAACGTTCTGTAAGGCCCCCACCCCCAAAATACGCTTCTTTAGGGGCGACAGCAGGTAGACTCGAAACCCCTGCTTTGATGCTGCAGAAAGTAAGAGTGGCCGGTAATGGATTGGGCAAAAACTGATAAAAACCAGACTCTGGCAAACACTGCTAGTCAGGTTGTGAACCTGGGACCATAATGGAAATAGGCAGATAACGGAACTACATTTGACGACATAGAACACTGCAGAGTGATGATCTGAATACAAGTGTGTGATGGCTGTCCCGAGCAGTATAGTCACCACAAGCTTTCATTTACTTTACATACTGAACCACTAGATTCTTCACGTCTCCATCGTACTCAGGACACCTATCCAAATGGAAACCCCCCCCCCCCCCCCCATTCAAACACCAACTGTCACTGCTGGCTTACCTCCACAATAAAGGACGGGAGCGCGCACACAGTCAAGAGCAAACAGACCCAACTGCCATCACGTCTTCTCCGCTAAAACAAGAGCATAGAGTGCACGTGAAAGATCACACTAAAAATAGATCAACGACATGGCTATGTGTTGCGTGCATATTTTGACGCACATATTACAAAAAATCGATATGGCTATTTAATATGGGAAAAAATATAGACAGTCATTCATTTGTGTATGAAAATGCTGTCTATGGTAAAAGCGAGAGAATCCATGTTTGATTCACACTTTTGATTATAGGAGTAATCGTTCTTGATATTGATCCGGCGCATGGATTTTGCTCTCATGCCTGTACCTATTTCTTAGGGCCAGAAAATAGATTAATTTGCTTATTATGTTTATGGCCTGAATTCATATGTATTACATATTATTAGTACAAGTAGAATCAGTCCTATATTGTATATTTTTGATGGGTAGGCGGGACTAGATTCTTGTTATTCCGCTCTAGCGGAAGTAGGAGTTGTCTTGACGAGTTGTGATGAGTTCCGATGTACCGTGATAATGGCGGGTACGCATTTTCAAAGGGCTGGTAGATTCTTAAGGAAAAATGATTTATGAAGTGGTTTTTCTTCTATAGGAGATTGTTCCTCTACTAGAGTTTGTGTTAGAGACTCTCCTAAGGTACGGTACCATGTATGATTCGGACTCCATGTAATGCCAGTCCCTGTTATTGATGATCTCAGGTCGGTTAGACCTAGCTGGAATTTTGTGCTTCGCAACGCTAGGGTCAAGTTTGTATCGACGGAGATGACGGGCTCCATACTGTAATTATGGCTACGTGAGGTAACTGGATTACTGTAGCTCTGTATGGAGGAACTTTATGAAATTATGCATATGTATTGCAAATTAACTTTGGCTTATATATATATATCCTCCTGTGAGCGAGTGAGCGACAACTCAGGAAGGCGGCCATGTTAAATTCCTGTCATCATACTTTAGTATCACTGTCCAAAGAACGGGGCATGTATCTTATTACTCGGACAGTGACAAGGAGATCTCAATCTTGATAGAAACCCCCTTTTCGTGGTTTCATAATATACTACAAACTATGGACGTCAAGCAACTTTAGTTGTTTACCGATCCGCCTTCACTGACGCGTTTAGTCAGATAGGGGATGCGGCCATAATGTATCATGACATTGAACTTTTGATGTACTACCCATTATTTATGAATGTGTCATGACTTCAGATCTGCTATGTATGCCTACAAATTGATGTGTCAACATACCCATGATGTACTCGTATGTCCCAGTGTGTACGTCTGAATAAATTGTGTAAACAAAGATCCCAACAGTCTGCATTGGTGCCTTGTAGACACATGTGTATGAGTGATTATATTGGTCAGCACACGAACAGTACACCATTCGCGTTAATCACAGTCTACACTTCTACTCCATACATACACCATCCTGCGTCGGTTGAAGTGACCAAGTTTAGGGCCTGCTTCCCCTGGAGCCTTAGAGGGAAACTACTGTTGACAGCCACCTTTGCCTTCCCTAACTCAGGACTAGGGTGAGTTACCCATTTATAGCTGGGTAGACTGGAGCATGCCTGATCTCAACAACACCCCACACTTCTTTACAGACTGACACTTTACAGCGTGGGAAAGAAAAAAAACTTTACAGTGGTGAGCCAGATCCCTGGGTCCAGCCTACGCAGTCTTGTGTTGAGAATCACATTTTACAGTTACAAGAACATTTGTTTGACCACATCAACACCAGTAGGACAGCTATACAATCAATGTCAGCTTGACCTGTTCTGACAAGTGTAGCAATATCTGGGTCAGCACTTGTTGACATTTGGCACAATACAGTCAGTGTTCTAAACCAGTGATTGTTTATCCTGATGTAATAGTAGAGCAATGTTGAACAGAATGTGCAAATTTCATCGGTGGATCTTCTAATGTGCTCAAAAAAATTGGACAGTGTAATAGTTAGAATGCAAATCTATTACTCAATAAAGTGGTAGTCTAATTGATTAAAACTGAGCATACAGTACTATAAATTGCAACTTCAACACATTGCATGATATGATACACACATTGAAGATTTATATATATTTATGTTTATATATTATCTGTTTATATGTGTGATTGTTATGTCTTTGCGGGCCTGGATGGGAGGTGACTAGAACAGGAAATACCGAGTGATATTGGTCTTGTTCTGGCGTTCTATAGGGAGCAATTTCTTAATTGAAATTTGCATGCAACATAGTTTGCAAATATTTGGTTAGTTGTGACGACTGTTTCATATTTGTATTTGTAACATTTTTTCTGTTCTTTATTTTTGTTTGATTTGTTTGTATAACTGTAGGTCTCATCTTTCCTTTCATTTCAGTTTTTTACACCCTTATGTTTATACACTGTGGCGTTATTTGTCTTGTTATCTTATTGCAGTTATCATCACGGTTTCTGTGATCATTTTTTTTTTCATTTCTCCTATTTAATTTGATTTGATCTCTGCAAATGTGTTCATATTGTCTTTTCTTGTTTGTCCTTTGTAATGTCTTTAGTTGACATATGACATAGGAGTTATAGTGGTATACACTGATAGTATAGTACAATCAGTACTTTATGATTAATTTCCACAGGTACTCAACCGATCATTGATTATATTAAGGTATACAAGACCTTTGTAAGGCTTGTCTCCCACAGTATTTGAGATACAGTTATTGTTGTCCACAGGTACTCAAGTTATCATTGGTTATTATAAACCATACAAGTTTTTCACTAAGACTAAGTCTATGGTATAGACTTGTCTCCCATTAAAGTGAAATAGGGTAATTTATTTACTTTTTCAGGTTTATGATTTAAGAAGACAAGATGTCTACATTAGATTATTTTATTGCACAAGGAAAATCCCTTGATAAGACTGGGAAAGACTTAGAACAATGGGTTGTTGCTCAATATGACAAAGCATTAGCTGCAGAAGAGAGAAAAGCTGCTGCTGAAGAGAAAAAAGCTGCTGCAGAAGAGAGAAAAGCTCTAGCTGAAGAAAAAAGATTAGAAAAAGAAGCTGATATTGCTGCTGAACTAAAGAAATTGCAGATGCAAGTGGAGGAAAGGAGATTTGATGCAGAACAGAAGAAATTGGAAGCTGCTGCAGAACAGAAAAAATTAGAAGCTGCTGCAGAACAGAAAAGATTAGATAGTGAGGCAGAAGAGAGAAAAGCAATAAGAGAACATGAGTTTGAATTAAAGAAATTAAAATTGACATGTATGAGTAATGTTAATCAGGCATCTGGTGGTAATGGTAAACCCTTTGTGTACAAGGTCAAGGTACCAGCGTTCAACTCTGCCAGTGATGACATAACATTTTGGCTTTCTAGATTTGAACGGGCTTGTCGAGCTCATAATGTTGACAAATCACAGTATGTGAATCAGTTGTCTGAAAATCTAAAAGGGGACTCTCTGAGTAAGTTATATTTTGTTGAAGAGGCCGACAAGGATAATTATGATGCTGTTAGGGCAGCTTTGATAAAGAGATATCAGCTGTCTGAGGAAGGTTATCGTCTTTTGTTTAAAACAATGAGACCTGAGGTAGGTGTAGAATTCTCAGAATTCATCTCAAAAGCACGAATTACACTTTCACGATGGATTGAATTATCCAAAACAGAGAAAACATTTGATGGTCTTACGGATTTATTGCTAAGAGACAAGGTCATGTCTTCTGTAAATAAATCATTCCTAGAGTTCTTACATGAGCGTAAACCTAGTACATTAAAGCAAATGGAAGAATATTGTGACCAGTATGCCACGGCACACCCTGACATGATTCTTAGTAACTCTAACATTAAAGAGAGTATGCCAGTTGCTTCGGCAACAGAATATAATCAGAATTACTCACACAAATCCAAGGAGCTAAAAATAAATTTGATAAAAAGGTTAATTGGAATAAGTATCAAAACCAAGATAACCACTCAAATCAGAGTTCTTCTTTGAAGAACTGGAATCGGGCTGATAGTCCTCGACACGCGAGGGGTACCCATAATTTTAGACATTCTCGAAAGGGGAGTAGCTATAGGAACTACCCAAGTGCTTCATGGAGAGAAAAGAACCAATATTACAGGGATACTCAGTATAATGAGCGTGATGATTATGATCATGAATATTATGATTCAAACCCAAATAGGGGTTATAAAAGAGGAAATAATAATTATAGAGACAATTATAATCGAGGTAGATCACAACACAAAAAACATGGTAAATCGTATTACCAGGCTAACTCTGCACAACAGGAGTTCCACGACACCGATAATCAGAATAATGATAAAAAAGACTCCAATAGTGTAGCAAATTCCGCTTTCGATTTTGCTAGAGCATCTCAGTGTTCGCAATGCAAAACATTATTCGATCCAACCACAGTTTCTACTTTAAGCTGCGGTCACCCGCTTCCCGCGCTCCATGCGTCAATCGCGCATAATGGAAGGGGTGCTCTTGTCTTTAATAGGGGCCTAATAGATGGTACTCCGGTATCAATTCTTTTCGACTCGGGGTGCACTACCATCGGAGTGAGGCAATCACTCGTAAATCCTTCTCGAGCTACAGGCAATATAGTCAAATGTGTAACATTTGGTGGCACATTGGAGAAGTACTCCACTGCCATTATCAATATTGCTACGCCTTTCTTTACAGGAGAGGTGCAAGCATGTCTCTTGCCGAATCCGATCGCTGATCTTATCATCGGTCGCATTCATGGAGTGAAAGAATGCACTCCACAGCAAATTTCTAATTGGGAAAATGTTAATATGCAATCTGCTAATGCAGTAATCACTAGGGCTCAAGCTCTTAATATGCCACAATCTTCACATTCTGAAGATAATGATGCGCAGATCCAAGATGATCCCTTGGAGATTTCCCATGATTCCTTTATCAAACAGCAGGAAGATGATCCTACTCTAAAGAAATTCTTTACTCTGGCAACAAAAGGTGATCCGAATAAGGATACAAATCGTAAATCTTGGATTACGATGAGGAATGGCGTACTTGTACGTATGGTACAAGACTCCGCTAAGTCCATTCATTCTCAAATCCTAGTGCCTAAAAATATGAGAGTTAAAATCTTACAGCACGCTCATGATTCGCAGTGTGCTGGACATATGGGTTTTCCCCGTACTAAAGCTAGAGTTCTTCAATCTTTCTTTTGGCCTGCTGTAAATAAGGACATACGAATCTATTGTCGATCTTGTAAAGTATGTCAAGAGATTAAATCCAGAGGTCCACGCCATGATGCACCTATTCAGGCTGCAGACATTCCCATTCGGCCATTTCAAAAAATGGCGATAGACATCATTGGTCCATTTAAGATAAAGTCTGCTAGAGGACACCAATTTATTTTTGACGTGTGTTGATATGTGCACACGTTGGCCGGAGGCTGTTCCTCTAAAGAGCATAACTACTGCTGATGTCGCAGATGCTCTTTGGTTAATATTTTCTCGTCTGGGGTTTCCAGCAGAAATATTATCCGACCATGGTACCCAACTCATATCGGATACCATGTCTCAAGTAATGTCGACTCTTAAGATAGAGAGATCGCTGAGTAGTATTTATCATCCTATGTCCAATGGGATGGTGGAACGTTTGAATAGAACTCTGAAAAACCTACTAGGTAAGATAACAGAAGATCATCCTCAGGATTGGGATAGGGTTTTACCCGCGGCTCTCTTTGCATATAGAGAGGTCGCCAACGAACATACAGGATTTTCTCCCTTTGAACTTGTCTTTGGCGCGAAACCGCGAGGTCCTATGTCCTTACTTCATGATCTTATAACTGCTGATAATATTGTCGATGACACAAAATCTTCTTATGAATATGTCATCGCACTTAGACACAAGATTATTGAAGCATGCAAATTGGCAACTGCTTCTTCTGAATTTGCGAAACAGAAGGCAAGGGAATTTGCCAATAAAAAGAGATGCTTGCGACAACTTTGTTCGGGTGACAAAGCATTTGTCTTGCTACCTTGTAGGGAAAATAGACTTCTTATTTCTTGGAAAGGTCCGTACGATATAATATCAAAAGTTTCCGATGTTGACTATATCGTCGATATTGACGGGAAGCGTAAAACCTTCCACATCAACATGCTCACGGAATTCCATGAACGTCCTAATTATTTACAACCTGTTTTCCAGGCAACGGACGATTTTCCAGTCCAACATGGACAGTACTCATCTCTGTCAGTAATACAGGATGAGGAAACGAGTTTCTCGGATGTAAATTTACCTTTTCCAATGATTCCTCTTCACTCTAATGAATCATGGAAAGATGTTGCAATTTCTCCAGAATTATCTCCAGGAGAGCAGAAACAAGTTTCTACTATGTTAGAACAATTTCAGGATGTCCTTACTGACATTCCTGGTCAAACTGATGTCATTCAACATGACATTATTCTTACTGACCATAGTCCTATAAGAGTCAGACCGTATCCTATCCCGATACATTTTCAAGCACAGGTAGAGAAAGAGTTAGATGAGATGATAGTTAAAAATTATTGAACCATCCACATCAGCATATTCTTCGCCGATGGTTATTGTACGAAAAAAAGACAATAACATACGTCTTTGCGTGGATTATCGCAAATTGAATCAAGTGACTAAATTTGATGCTGAACCTATGCCTTTACTAGAAGAGCTACTTACGAGACTATCGAATTCTCATTTCTTTACTAAACTCGATTTGTCTAAGGGATATTGGCAAGTTCCACTATCCGAACACGCCAAACCGTTTACTGCTTTTTCGACGCCTAGGGGTCTATTCCAATGGAATTTCATGCCTTTCGGTCTTATGAATGCCCCTGCAACATTTGTACACATGATGCGTCGAATCCTATCTCATCGCTCAGATGTCATTGCGTATCTTGATGACATCTGTCTTTTCAGTGATACTTGGAACGATCACTATAATGGGATAAATGAACTATTGTCTATCTTACGCGAGCATAACCTGACAGCGAAACCATCGAAAGCATGTATTGGTTTTAGCGAAATATCTTTCTTAGGACACCGTGTTGGTCATGGGTTCCTAAAAACAGAAGACCATAATACAAGTAAGATACTTAACATTTCTATTCCTAAGACTAAAAAGCAAGTGCGAAGTCTCTTAGGTCTAATAGAATTTTATGGACGATTCATTCCGAATCTGTCCTCCATTATGTCACCTCTTTCTTCCTTGCTAAAGAAAGGGTCTCCTAATGTAGTCCATTGGACTCAAGAATGTCAATCCTCTTTGGATAAGGTTAAAACTATGTTTTCTACTTCACCTATCCTAGTATTGCCTTCTAAGGATAAGACATTTATTCTTCGTAGTGACGCTTCATCCACCGGTATTGGAGCAGCACTAATGCAAGAGTACTCTGGAACTCTGCATCCTGTGATGTATATTTCTCGGAAATTAAATGCCGCAGAGAAGAATTACTCGGTCCTAGACCGTGAATTATTGGCTATGGTTTGGTCAATCCTTAAACTGCAAAGATTTCTTCTGGGCGCGCATTTCATTGTGGAAACTGACCAGAAAGCTCTTACGGCTATTCAAAGTAAAAATCTGAAGAGCGCGAGATCAACGCGATACGCGATTGCTCTACAGCCATTTAATTTTTCGGTGCGAGCTATCCGTGGGTCAGAAAATGTGATGGCAGATATTTTGTCTAGATGCCCACATGATTCATAACTGTTATACAACGTTGATACAGTTGTTTCTATGTTGAAATGTGTACACATATGTAATATATCATATATTGATTGTAACACTACTTAGTGGTTCATTGATATTTATTCACCGCTGATCTTTCAATGTTTTTCGTCTTTGATGATCATGATGTTAAGATATCTTAGATGAAATTTATGTATAAACTAATGTGGAAATTGTGTCATTGCTAATATTGTAGTATGCGTTGGTGACACCTCTCTGGAAATATTAATACTTAGAGAAGTACCTTCTCTAAGGTCATAAAACTTATGCTTATCATCTGCGCATTGTTATTGGTGCGTTGTGAGCCTATTGTATGTTGCTCCTAGATGTATTTCAAAAAAAAAAAATGTACCATTTTTTTTCCCGAGGGGTGTGGTAATCTGTTGCGTGCATATTTTGACGCACATATTACAAAAAATCGATATGGCTATTTAATATGGGAAAAAATATAGACAGTCATTCATTTGTGTATGAAAATGCTGTCTATGGTAAAAGCGAGAGAATCCATGTTTGATTCACACTTTTGATTATAGGAGTAATCGTTCTTGATATTGATCCGGCGCATGGATTTTGCTCTCATGCCTGTACCTATTTCTTAGGGCCAGAAAATAGATTAATTTGCTTATTATGTTTATGGCCTGAATTCATATGTATTACATATTATTAGTACAAGTAGAATCAGTCCTATATTGTATATTTTTGATGGGTAGGCGGGACTAGATTCTTGTTATTCCGCTCTAGCGGAAGTAGGAGTTGTCTTGACGAGTTGTGATGAGTTCCGATGTACTGTGATAATGGCGGGTACGCATTTTCAAAGGGCTGGTAGATTCTTAAGGAAAAATGATTTATGAAGTGGTTTTTCTTCTATAGGAGATTGTTCCTCTACTAGAGTTTGTGTTAGAGACTCTCCTAAGGTACGGTACCATGTATGATTCGGACTCCATGTAATGCCAGTCCCTGTTATTGATGATCTCAGGTCGGTTAGACCTAGCTGGAATTTTGTGCTTCGCAACGCTAGGGTCAAGTTTGTATCGACGGAGATGACGGGCTCCATACTGTAATTATGGCTACGTGAGGTAACTGGATTACTGTAGCTCTGTATGGAGGAACTTTATGAAATTATGCATATGTATTGCAAATTAACTTTGGCTTATATATATATCCTCCTGTGAGCGAGTGAGCGACAACTCAGGAAGGCGGCCATGTTAAATTCCTGTCATCATACTTTAGTATCACTGTCCAAAGAACGGGGCATGTATCTTATTACTCGGACAGTGACAAGGAGATCTCAATCTTGATAGAAACCCCCTTTTCGTGGTTTCATAATATACTACATACTATGGACGTCAAGCAACTTTAGTTGTTTACCGATCCGCCTTCACTGACGCGTTTAGTCAGATAGGGGATGCGGCCATAATGTATCATGACATTGAACTTTTGATGTACTACCCATTATTTATGAATGTGTCATGACTTCAGATCTGCTATGTATGCCTACAAATTGATGTGTCAACATACCCATGATGTACTCGTATGTCCCAGTGTGTACGTCTGAATAAATTGTGTAAACAAAGATCCCAACAGTCTGCATTGGTGCCTTGTAGACACATGTGTATGAGTGATTATATTGGTCAGCACACGAACAGTACACCATTCGCGTTAATCACAGTCTACACTTCTACTCCATACATACACCATCCTGCGTCGGTTGAAGTGACCAAGTTTAGGGCCTGCTTCCCCTGGAGCCTTAGAGGGAAACTACTGTTGACAGTCACCTTTGCCTTCCCTAACTCAGGACTAGGGTGAGTTACCCATTTATAGCTGGGTAGACTGGAGCATGCCTGATCTCAACAACACCCCACACTTCTTTACAGACTGACACTTTACAGCGTGGGAAAGAAAAAAAAACTTTACACTATGTAAATAAGGCAAGTACCTCAGCCATCATAAAAGCTATCACAATACCCAGAAAAACTAAAGAATGTTCCCACAATTCTTTCTGGAAAACAGTTGAACAATGGGGGCGGATAGGAAGTTTTACAGACGGGCAACTCAGGATCTGAAAACATTTGAAATTCTGACAATACCCTTCATCACCACTGACAAGCAACAGAACCATCATAACTATCACCCTTCTGTTTACCACGGAGCATGGACCTTTAAGTCTCCATGTCCTGTGTCATCAACTCAAGGTCTGTCCATCATATCTGTCTCCAGTTCTCTCCATGTGTTCCCTGGTCTCTCCCACCCCAGGGACGCCAGACCAAGGTTGCCACTCAAGTTCTAGAGATTAACCCAGATTTTCTTCTTAAAAAACCCAGATTATTTTATGCCTCAAATACACGGGATAGACGATGCTTACACAATCTTTTAGTGCAACTTTAGCACAAATAAGCTGTGTGCTACCAATTTTTATTTATTTCTTCATTCTTATTTTTTTTTTTTTTATTACCAAAAATTCACAATTATATAAAAACGATTTTTATTAACACCCCAATATATGAATTCTTGAAAATGAGTTATTTTAACAGTAACATACTTACAATAGTTACATTAATATAATGTTCCTCAAATTAAATATAAAATGTTAGTTGTAACTTGTTACTGTTGAAAATTGTCATTTATCAGCGACTCGGCATCCATGTCGACAACTTCTCCTTCGTCAAGATCATATGCATGAACTGACAACGTGGAATCTTGATTGTGGAGTTCCAAAATCTTTGCATATCTCTGCCGACAACGTCCTTCACGCACATGCTCAACCACGCTTTTACGAGGATTAAACTAATGACAAACTCCATCTTTGGCAACTGCTTGCTTGGCTAGTATTCGATTGGAATACTATTTCACACAAAAGTTTGTTGGTTTGTTTAGTTTTAACCTTCGAAAACACTCTTCCGTAGCATACTGAGGAGGTAGGTGGTGCCATAAGCGTGCACATGATGTCAGCCAAAACATCAAATTTCTTCTGGTTATTAGCATCTGTTACTTGTTGCAGTCCCAGCCAGAATGCAGGCGGATCCTCATCCACCAGATGACCAAGATCTTTTCAGTACGATGCCAGTTCTCGCCATTGATCAGACAGACGATCAAGGCTCTCTTCTGAAACAACTGTTGGGAACTGCGCTGCTAATGGATGTAACAAAGTTGATTTTGCTGGGGAGGTTATGATGGTATCCTAAAAGAATGAAAAGGTGTCTGCTTTAACCGTGTGAGGTCAAGCACATGTAGGTCTCTGACTCTATAAATGATGATGATGAATTATGTGCAGAGAACCTACCGCTACCTCCCTAGGTCTCACACGGTCACTATTCTGGCTCTAGTGTATGGTGTACCTAGTGTCTAGGGGAGAAATGAAATGATGGTACACAACAGTCAAACACTTTAAGTTTCTATAAAGAAGATAATAAAACTAGCAGTTAAGTTTTTCTTTGAACAAATCTTCTTTACAATTTATTTTGCCTGTCCATTCATAGCTTGTGGACAGGTCTTTGAAAATAAGGACAAGATAGTTTACAGAAAAGAACAATTAAAATTTTGGGACAATTTGCCCAATAACTAAAAAGTTATTATGTATTTATATATGTGTCTTTCCTGTAGGAAATATTAAAAGAATTCACTTTATTCATATAAAGGGAGAGTCACTGTAGATGAGGGCTGTAGTTCATCCTACCCCCATAAATGTCCTGTGTATTGTTTTGAAACACAAGAAAATGTCAGAGATGCCCCAGATGTCTAACACATCACCTAGGAGTCCTTGTTGTAAGATATTTCAATGTGTAGTTGCAGAAAGTTTCAATTTCACCACTCGCCAAAGCTCCTACTGGTATATTCGACAGCATATAAGACTGGTTGGAGACTGGTTGGCGTTTATTAGTACTCATCAGGTTTCCTGTCACCAGCCGGCAACAGGAACATAGACCCTCTGCAACAAAAGGACACCCTGGCCTTTTATCTCTGATCACTTATTCTAACACTTAATTTCCTACGTGGGTATGGGGTCAACCTCACGTGCCTTACAAGTGCACTAGCCCCGAATTGTACAGGACTCCCACCTTGCTGTGACCACACCTCAGGTCCTTATAGCAGATACGCCACTGTACGTTCACATATTTTTCCTCCATACAATAATGTGGAGTAACCACATTTCCTTTGATATGTTCTTCTCTTCTTTTCTTTGTAAAATATAATTGCTTCAGGCATGTTAAACAGTGTTCATTGAACACAGAGGCTTACTAGTATATGCTAATACAATAATATGACAACATAATCATAACAACATACATCAGTTAGATACCGTTTAATGTGAGGACTCAACGGCATGTCCTTCACTTTTCCCCAATAGCAGTATCTAACTTTGTAGTTGGACCAAACATATTAAATTTCATAAAATATCCTTACCACAATCAAGAAATATATAACAAATGACGCTGACTGTGTGAAGAAATGGCCTCAGCTTCCTCCGAACTGCACAGACTGTGAATTTATTCTTTATTTAAGTTTATAATTAACACAGCTGTTTCTCAGCGTATCTGAATACAATTTTTAGTTCAACTGGCAATGAATAGTCAAAGCCTTTTGCTAATATTTACTAGCACTGGCCAATCGAAACGTTCGACTACTTGAATTCAAAAGCAGTTTGAATGAAAAACCAAAATAATTTCGAATAATTTCTGCGTCTGGTGGTCGATTGGCCAGTCTGCTTTTGTCATGCCCAATACAAAAAGATGTTTCGTTTAGGATTACATTTCTCCTACCGCTCCCCTTTTCAGTCATACTCTTTTTACCCAAGCGAATTTGAATGTACCTCCCTGCCTCTTTTCCAAGCTCGCGTCCCCCTAACGTTACAAAAAAACATAAGCAGGAACGCCAGTCTGTCTGGTCGAGTGTCCGTAGATATTAGTATTTCTTCAATAACTTCTCTAATTCTAGAACTATCATATTATTTAAAGTACATTCTTACTCAGCGAACTCTACGTCATACTACCATATAATTTTTATGGGGAACTTCATAATGGTGTAAAATTTCCAATTTATGTCATAGTCAATCGTCAAATAAAATTTTACACAAGTCCGCCATCTTTCCTCTCCTTCATCTCGCTAGCATGTATTTTTGCAAATAACTAACTTGTTTTAGTTACGTCAGAAATGCTACCACTAGGAGAAAAATAAAATTGTCTGCGTGTTTTTGCCTTGGCTGGCTTTTCCACAGCGTGTGTACATGCATTGCAGACTGTGTCAGCGAAGCGGGGTGTAGACGGG
Organism: Oreohelix idahoensis; assembly: GCA_024509875.1. Lineage (NCBI taxonomy): Eukaryota > Metazoa > Mollusca > Gastropoda > Stylommatophora > Oreohelicidae > Oreohelix > Oreohelix idahoensis. The sequence continues at coordinate 244,829 of JAMPIV010020351.1, forward strand.
GCGGGTTAAGAATTTGCGTTACTAATTAGTATTGTATCGTGTAATACTACCAAACAATGTAAGGATTACTACTAAATTTTTCGTCAAAGTTGACAGAAAGAGTTAATTCAGATAGTTATTTTGCGGCACGCTTCCGCCAATCGTTAATTATAAGGCTAGACTACAAAGTGTATGCAGCAGATCGGGCAAATGTTAAATATTAGTAGTGTTTCTCGAAAACGAAACTAAAAGCGTGTCAGACTATTACCGTGAAATCGGTCTATAGGCTTAGCACTGTGCAAAAAGCAGCGCTGCTGGCGTCGAAGATGCCAACCATCAGACACATGCGGGCTAATGTATTTATTATCGTTTTATGCCTAAATCTTACTGAATTGAGCGTTTATTCTCGCAGATTTTGCTACAATGGAATGACAGAAGGTTTGTTGATCCCGAGAGCTTGCTTTGTATCCAAGCGCTGCATTTGCGCCAGAACAATGTTTTGTCCAAGTGGGAACCTGCATCGTATTTGAGTACAAAGTTCAATCAGGTATGCCAATACATCCTTGCGAAACTGGACTTCTTTATCTCCCAATGGTTGTCGGATTAACTGCGCGTCACATCGTCCACTCACCAACGGGCTGATCACCCGTTTGCCAGTCACTTCGATTACGGAAACAACAGCAGATGGATTGATTTGCCGTTGCCCTAAAGACGCCAATAGGCGTGATGGGAAACAATGGCAAAGAAAGCCTATCTGCTGTTGCCCTAAGACGCCACTAGGCGTAATGGCCACTGACTGCTTCGACGGTCGGTGGCTAAGGACGGAAGAAGAAGACATCGTCCACTCAGCTCAATGTAATTCAGTTTCTTGGGCACCTGTACATTCGAAGGATCAATGTCGGCAAGAGTGCGATGCTCATGCTGCAATACTTCCTGCCTAATAAACATACTGAGAAGAAAACGATAATCTCTTGTTACACTCGTGTACACTTTGTGAAGGCGGAAGTTCTCGGACTGGAATTCGATGTTCATGACGTTAACTTTACCCAGTACGTAGCCGACAAATAGCAGCATGTCCTTCGTGCCAACAGTGTTCATCGTCTGCAGGATTAGCCCCGCACCGTCGACGTTGTCCGCTAAAGCTTCGGATTGGAAATACAAGTGCAGAGCATCACGTTGCTCAAGGATCCTCTCAATGACTGCTTCACGGGACAGCCAGCGTGTTCCACACAGCTACAACACTTTATGTTTCTGGGTCTGAACTACATCTTGTAATTACTAGAACTGGAGATTTCTTTTACTACTACGCAAAAAATAGAAGCAGACATTCTTTATGAAAATTTCAAGCCAAGATGGTAGGTGGTTGCTGTGACAGTATTGCTTCCTCTGCTTTGCAGTAGTGGTCCAACAGTGGTCAAAACTCAAGAGTATCGAATATGGGCTTGAAAGGTGTCTACCTTCGCACAAGATATGTAGATAGAAGGTTAATGACGCTTCTACCACAAAGGAATGTTCACTAGATATTCAGGTAAGTGAAAACAATGCTGCGTTTGGCTCAGCACGTTAATTCTAGAATCTGCCGACAACTTTTGTGAAGGATTAAGCAATGGTTTATGTTAGCTCGTTTAAGCCCCCACCTCTGATTTACTCAGTGGAATTCTTATTATTCTGGTTTAGCTCTGTTTAGAGTGTGTGTAGTAAATTGACTGAGACAAACATTTAAAATGATTTAAATCGGTTAAATTTACACATAATAAAATTTAATAATCACTTAAGTTTTAACAGTTTGAAAAAAATTTGAATGGTTATGGATCAAGTAAAAGTTATCATCACGCTCATGATAGGAGGTAAATTGTTCTTTAAAAGAAGTTCAAGTGGCAACATATATTGAACTTAGCTGCCAATGACGGTTCTGCTCCTTCTGATGGGTTGGTTCTTTTTACACTGGTCAAGGCTGTCGGGTGTAGCTCATTTCCCAAAAATGTCAGGGAGAGTCTACAAAGTTGGTCCTTCATATTAAAGCTCTGGCCACTGTTCCGTTCTTGTTCCAGAGATAGTACTTTCTGCTGGTACCACCAATAACTATGGTAAAGAATAGAAACAAAACGCTCTTCTGAGTATTGCGTTCTCCAACCCATGGTTATGGGTCCCTATCTGCCCATTCCACCATCCCATTTACCTCAGAATTTACCCTCGATGAGAATTAAATTTAATCCCTAGGGATAAAACTTTCTTTACATTTAAATTGAATAGCTTTAGCTTTACATTACATTTAAATGCAAAGGTTAATAATACAGATAAAGTATGTTTACATTTACATCTCCACTGATTGAAAAGTGTTTACAATATAAATTGAATATGTTTTCATTCATGTTTACACTGATTTGAAAAGTCTGAAACTTCCGTTAATTTTAAAATGAATATTTTCACATAGACATTTACACTGGTTTGAAACTGTAAGTATTATACTTAGAATGTACATCATTTCTTTTATCTTTTCAACCCTGCTGCTCCATATGGAACTTGGAACTACTTTATGCTTTTAGTTCTCTTTACGAAACTAGCGATAAAGCAATCACCCGCCCGTGCAGTGGTGGTTCATGAATCATCATTCTATACGGTGAGGTTGCCAGCCTCAATTGACTGGGACATCCACTAGCGATATTTACATATTAACATTCACATGACAATATACATATATATTTTAGTTCACATGTTAGTAATGAAATATAGAATGTAAAATCACAACTTACACCAATCCTGGCTCACAGACTGTTTTGCTCAGATGAATAAAAGGCACTGGCATTGCCTTATTACACGTGTACTTGGGGTCGTCATTAATTTAATAAGTTCCCTCTCTGACTTTGTGTGTTTCCTTCAGTTTCCTCAAACAGTGGCTTTCCTTGCAGTCCCCATCATAGTGGCACAGCTGTCTGCAGCAAAACCAATGACGTTACTAAGTGGGATTGCATGCGTGCTCAACAATTTCTTAACAGCTGTAAACATGCCAAGACCAGTCCCATCCTCCACCTCAATGAGGTCTAACAGTGAATCAACTACTTTTCTTGTTTTTGTGTCACAGAATCACACGACTGCCAACATCTGATTTGTAGAGACATCAGTACTCTCATCAACGATTACAGAAAATTTCTGATTTCTGAAAATGTTTATAATTTCAAGCCGCTCAAAATGAGCAATGCCTTACTGCATCACATAGGCAGCCTTGGTGCGCTTTAGTGACATTTTTTGAGCAATTGTGCTGTCTGGAAACATTCAATCAAATGATCAGCTTGCGAAAACGGAGTATTATGTTCTGCCATGAAAGCCGACAACAGTATCTCCGCTTTAGCAATTTTGTCTTAGAGACAGGGCTCTTTTGGTTTGATGAAAAACTTGTTAATGTTCAGAGTTTTGCTTTTGGCTTCGAAGTTTTTCATGTGCTTCTGTGTGCTTTTATGTGTCAATAAAGCTGTTTTGTTGGCATTAGTTAATGTACAGGAACAGACCATACAAATCGCAACATAGCGATTGCCAGAGTCCGGCTTTATCTAATCCTTCAGTTCGCTGTCTGTTAGCCATTCCTCACAAAAAGCCTGCTGATACCATGGCTTCACTTTTTTACGTGGTGGCGTGTGTGTCGTCATGCTGCTACAACTACTTAGCGTACCTTCATCATCGCTTAAGTCTAAAATTTAAAAAGAATACTTTAAAACACATCGCAAAAATGATGTAGATGACAGCCATTAACAGGAAATAGATAGCTGATGTAAACGAGTCAAAAAACGTCATTGATATGGTTAAAAACAAAAATTAAATTTAAGTGGAATAAAAAAATATATAGCACATAATTTTTTACATTTAATTATAATATTAAATATAATGTATAATGCTCAGTGCACAGAATATACATACATTGTAAATGTCCATTGTCAAATATACCCAGATTAATGCAGATTTGGAAAGAAAATACCGATACCCAGACGGAAGCCAAATAACCCAGATACCCAGACGGAAGCCAAATAACCCAGATACCCAGACGGAAGCCAAATAACCCAGATACCCAGACGGAAGCCAAATAACCCAGATACCCAGACGGAAGCCAAATAACCCAGATACCCAGACGGAAGCCAAATAACCCAGATCTAGTAAAAAAATACCCAGCTGTGGCAACACTGCTCCAGACCATGGAACGCCCTGCAATATCATCACCAGGTTTCCTCAACATGTGCCCCATCCATCGTCATCTCCTGTCCCACCAGTACTTGTCTGGTTCTTGTCATCAGTTCCACATTAGTGATCTTGTCACACCACTTCAATACTTCCTCTCGACACAAGCACCCACTTAAGAAAGTCTCTCGCCTCTTGACCCCCACCCTTGTACAGAACCGAACCAAATTAAAATATAATGACGGGTCAAGAAACAAAACAAAAAATCAATACAAATGAACAATTTTTGTAATGAAAACTGACCCAAAGAGATATTAAAATCAAATGTCTTCACCGTTTTCATATTTCTTAATGTTCTGAATGCAAAACTCATGAGTTTTTTTTATATAGCATTATATCAAGGTGACAGTGGCGTAACTTAAATTGAGGTTTCTACCCCAACCCCAATTTTTTTTCTTACCGTGCTCGCTGAATCAGGGTTTTTGTTATGCTGCGCTTATAAACGTCAGATTACGTACTTGCTTTTTATAATATTTATTCACCTTATGAAAAATATGAGCAGTATCATTTATAACTTAAACATAACAAAATGGCATGGGTTGGGGAAGGGGAGTGGCTCCCAAGTCTGAGGCCCACCACCCGCCTATAGACACATCGCTTCTGTATAGCCCAATGCGAAAAAAAAATAAAATGAGTGTTGGGGGACCTGCTAGATAACCATAAGCCCATTCTAAGGAGTCGGAGTGGATAAGAAGTATGGTGTCCGCCTCGAGTCCTAAAGGTACCGGGTTCGATTCCCAACAAAGGGGATATAATTTTGGATTTTTTTCTCAAAACCATGGTCCTAATGATGTCATATCCCCCCCCCCCCCCCCCCCCCCCCCCCCCCCCCCAGTCTTATGGGTAGTGAGATCGGACGCCTAGCCTTCTCTGCTCAGTGTGAAAAAATAGAAGTTCCCGCGTGCAAATTGTGCACGTTAAAAATACCACAGCAGTTGGAAATCGTAAAGAGTAGGCCATAAGGCCGGTGCCCTGGCACAATTTAAAAATTAGAAACCTACTCACCACAAAAATATTTATAGAATGTGTGATTCTTATATACACACATAGGGATTCTCGCCGGTGCTACGGAGTTAGTACACTGTACTGAGATCCTCCTGGTGTGATCTAAGGGAGGAGATCGGAGCACTGGTGGTGTAGTCCGTGTGCAATGAAGGTAGTCCTTAAAACCAAAATCAAACCAAAGCCCATCCTGACTTCCCAAGGTCAGAAAAAAACCACATGTCATTGCTTAAATAATACATAGTCTGTATCTGAATAAAGACTGACAACTCTGTAGGTGACTAGCCTACCCCACCAGTCTTTCACGCAGCTTATTGACTTAAAAAAAAAAAAAAAAAGATTTCTACAATGATATAACCAGAAATAGTTTCATTTTACATTTTATACTGATGTTCTTATAGTAGAATATCTGCAGCACTGGAAGGTAACTAGTTCACCCAAGCGTGGACAGTTTTTAAACACTGATAAAATAACGATGTCAAAGGCCGTAACGGTTAAAAAAAAAAAATCTAAGTAAATGAAGTTCAATGCAAATACTTGTTCAATCTCGGTAAACATGGGTCTCAATACTTGCATGTGTGTGTGTGTGGGGGGGGGGAGGGGGGGGGAGACCAAGAGAGAATATCTACGTACTAAGAATAGCTAGCTTTTGAATATCTTAAAATATAACGAAAACAAATTTGATGAAGTCAGCAGTTACACACGGCAGACGTGGCGAGATAAAGTGGGTAAGATGAAGCACAGAAGTGAGGATGACTAAACGAATACAGGCCAACATAAGATTACTTATCTGGGCTGGCACGTGGAGTAGAACCGAGCAACAATATCCTACCATGCATGTCATAAGAGGTTGCTAAGGAGGGTCGGCCACGGGCTGGCTACAAGACCACACTGAAACTTCTTCTTCTTCTTCTTCCGTCCTTAGCCACCGACCGTCAAAGCAGTCAGTGGCCATTACGCCTAGTGGCGTCTTAGGGCAACAGCAGATAGGTTTTCTTTGCCATTGTTTCCCATCACGCCTATTGGCGTCTTTAGGGCAACGGCAAATCAATCCATCTGCTGTTGTTTCCGTAATCGAAGTGACTGGCAAACGGGTGATCAGCCCGTTGGTACACTGAAACTTAATTAGTTATAAAAAAAGCCAGCCAGTTCATAAATGGGTGTCTGTTCAGAATAGAAAGATTAAAATGGGATGACAAGATCACCAGTGTGGAAATGATGACAAGATCACCAGTGTGGAAATGATGACAAGATCACCAGTGTGGAAATGATGACAAGATCACCAGTGTGGAAATAATGACAAGATCACCAGTGTGGAAATGATGACAAGATCACCAGTGTGGAAATGATGACAAGATCACCAGTGTGGAAATGATGACAAGATCACCAGTGTGGAAATGATGACAAGAAGCAAACGAACATCAGTGGAGCAAGAGGTGCAGACAATATGTTTGAGGCTAACAGGTCACAAGGTCAGGAAGGTACCTATTAGCGTCACAAGGTCAGGAAGGTACCTATTAGCGTCACAAGGTCAGGAAGGTACCTATTAGCGTCACAAGGTCAGGAAGGTACCTATTAGCGTCACAAGGTCAGGAAGATACCTATTAGCGTCACAAGGTAGACCTTATTTTGGAATTCCCAGGGTGGAACAAGTATAACGAAATTTAAAAAACAAATAGAGAGAGAGAGAGAGAGAGAGAGAGAGAGAGAGAGAGAGAGAGAGAGAGAGAGAGAGAGACTCTACAAACAAAAATGAGACCAGCATAAGAAAGGTTCTGTGACACACATTTACTTACTTAGTCGTTCCTCTTCTACCCTGGGGTATATTCTATCGGCGGTCTTCCTCCTGGTCTGGTTCTAATCTAGTCCTCGGTCCTCCGGGGACTGTCTAATGTTGTCCTCCCAGCGAACTCTGGGTCGTCCTGGATCCTTGGCCCTTAGTTTTCCATATTTGTCGTGGTAGCCGATCTCATCCCATTCTGCATACATGGCCAAACTATCGTAGCTGGGACTGTTCTACTGGGGTCTGCAGGGGCTGGGTTTTGAGGCCTTGCCGTATCGTCTGGTTGTGGACCATGTCTCTTCTTGTTACTTCAACCACCCCTAACCACTCTGTCAATCGGACACTCTAGCAATGTCTGGGGAGGGGGAAGATGATTTACCACAACACAAGGTAACAATATGAAACAACTCAACTACAACTTCGTTTAAATCAATTTCTGCTATTTATAATCTCAAAATGGTCCCACAACATACAAGGTACACATTACCTGAGTAAGATTGTCAAAACTTTCACTTATACAACTGATCAATGACATCTGGCTACGACAATGTCACTACAACAACTACCAACATATGCGGCACACCTCGTGCATAATGTCGCGGGATAACTAATTCACCCATGTCATGTGTTCTGTCTATTCTGATGCTACACTCCTCTCTACCATTTATCGGTCATTATCTTACTCCTTCATTATTCCATGGCATCTTCTACTCGGGTTGACCTCATCACCGCCATAAGTTTTGACCTGACCCCAGATATATCACGTATCCTTTGATTGTAACCAGTACTCGAGTAGCCAAACGGAACAATAAATATTAGGTCAACATTTGGCTGATGCTGGTCGCCAGGCTTATTGTGTAAGCCAGACGGAATGGTGATAGATACCGAAAGCAAGTAATCCTCTTCACACCAGCCAGCAAATTGCGACAAACAAAAATTTGGGTTGGTGATTGGAGATAATGAATGTTTAATTCGTGGACATGACTTGCAGAAAAGTGCAACTTCCAATGTGGTCTTGGTTTTATCTGTCTGGACGCTCGGCATACCACTTGGAAATGATATAATCACTTCCGACAAGACGTCTTGTTGTAATAAACAAGACGGGAAGTGAGGGCAACCATGGAAGAGATTATCAGATGTAACAATTAGGGGCAGGTCACGTGATAAAATGGCTTTGGTAAAAAATAAACATAAGGGGCAATACCTTATATGGTCATGTAGTAGTTTTCAGAATGAGTGACGGGCGTAAAATTTACTAAAAAAAACAAACGCAGAACATGACATTTGTGCGTGGGAAGAAATTCAACTTAAAACCTAGCATATTTTAAGATTTCCCTATCTTCGTCAAGGAGAGATCATAGACAGCCATAATAAGGATTCCAGTATAAGAAAGGCCAAAGGACTAAGAGTCTTCTAAAACTATAAAACTTCAAATATAGTACTGAGAGCCACAAGTCCGAAGAAACTTCCTCAAGTGTGAAAGAGTTAAGAGGTAATATTAATCGGAACCTTAACCACATGAGGGACGACTGCATCTTAAACAGTTACATGACATTAGGCCTTTCTGTGCATCAAGTCTTGATATAATTATTCACCCAATATATTCAGTTAAGTTGTAATATGTACATCTTATTATTTTATATTTGCATTTGACATGTATAAATTGCTTTGTGGATGTACTGTTGCATATGGGGCTGGCAACATCATCATGTAAATAACTTGCAACATAAACTGACACCGCAAGAGCTGGTGACTGCTTTGTTAAAGTTTCCTCACCAGGAACCAATAGCAGAGGTGGCCACAGGCTCCATAGGGAGCAGAGAGTGGATGATGAGGACATCATGATATATTAATTCAGATTTACTGTGCACATATATATCTGAAAATGATACATTTGTCACCTTCCGCTCCCCTAAAACACATTCATTCGACTCGATGGGTTGAGAGTTAATGCTCAGGTGCATCTGGAGAAATTCTGAGGAGGATAAAATGGTGGAGGGAAGTGGAGGACGCCTGATCCTTACATCAGGAGACAGGAAACCTAAGGGAGATTCGATCTATTTCTCTCAGTTTTTTGGTACCGGTTGCCAGAAGTCGACGCTAGACACCTATAACAGGCAAGCCTTAAGGACATTTGACGAGGCAAACTGAGCAGTTAGGCCAGCATTGTAAGGGATGTGCTGCTACCAAAACGCTCAACTTCTGAAGAGAAGGAACAGTCAAAACTCCATGAGGAAGCAACAGTGACTGAACCAGAATTCAACTGTCCCCACCTCGCCAGTTAAGTAACATACTGGCACAGTGTAGGATGTGATGAGATTTCTTAGAATTTTTCGGTCAACAAGCCTGTCAGTTACGCGATTTTCCTACCTCTGATTTTTCCACGTCCTATTTTAATTTTATTGATACTTTGATGCACTGAGGCGCATTTATCTACGTGTCAGTCTTAGTTCTGTCAGCGTTAGAGGACGCCCCGCACAGTTAACTTTATTTCTTCTACTTTAGCCGACAAAAGATTGTTGTTCGGCAAATAGTCCCCCTGCTCGCGCAACACTTTTCTTGTCCGCTGGCTCGAGAAGGGTAACCTTTTGATACATGGCTGCACTGTCAAAATCTCCGTGTCAAAGTAGAGACAGGATCTCTTTCATCCTGTCGCAACAGATAACAAAGCGAACGAGCAGTGCCTTTATCCGGAGGAAAGTTTGCCGCTCCTTCCGTGCACCTGTACGATTTCATAAGCATAGTTTAGGCCTAATTTTGGGTGTATAAGGGAGTTCTTTAAATCCATCCTTGCTTGCAATAACGAACACTGGTCCCGTGAAGTAAGTTACTATCTTCTAGCTATACAGTCGAGTGCATTCCTTTGACACATTCTCTGAGAGATAATTCCAGAGGATTTAATTTCTGTTTGGGTAAGCAACACTTGGTTTATTAATAGTTGTAATTTGGATTACACTGATTAATTTTTTCGACCTAAACTAGAGTGATTATATCCATAAACTAATAAGTGAAGCGGTTCTTTTGCTAAGCAATTTGAACACAGGGTGTAGATACTCGCAGGAGGAAAACCTCAAAGTTATTTAAGATGAAGTAAAAAACACGTAAAATGGTTCGGCATGTCAAGTCTTTGTGTGAAGTGAAGGAGTTGTGTTTTTGGTTGTTGTTGCTGTTGTTTAACTAGGGCTGCTGAGCTTCTCGTTCTTTTGCAGCCAATACCAAGTTGAAGAATCTGTAGATCAAGGCTTTTCCTGTGGCTTTTCTGCCTTTTCGAAATGTGTTGACTTGAAGTCTTGAACTCCAGTTTGGTTGGCATTTAAAGGATTGTCACGTGTGATCCCAAGAAGCGAGTGGCATACTGTGCATTTCCTGCCATCCAAGGGGGCTCTGCAACTTTGCAGAGCTAAAATACTGTGCTTTTTTTTTCTGGGCTCTCCCAAGGAATTGTCACGTCCTGCACAGAGCCCCTTCTCAGCTCCCCCTGTCTATCACTGGGTCCATAGTGAGATCCTCCTGTGTGCAGTCAACCAGGTCAAAGCCAAAGAATTACGTCTGGGGCTCAAGTGACTTCTCCAAGTTTAGTGTGCAATGCTGGGTTTTCAACAAGTTTCACAACAGGGGGAATCCCTGGAAGTGTGTGGTTGATTTCAAGAGTCAATGAGGATGTAATTAGCCTCACAGACATAGGTTCACTTCCACGTACATATATTGTAGCATTCGTCGTTGAAGCATATTGTTGTGCAATGGTTATGCAGCACTTGTGTTGCTTATAAAGACAATTTTGTGAGTACAGTTCAAGACCAACACTATAGTCTCCCACATGCATCACGCATTTTTGGAATAGCAGGTATTTTTTTCATGCTCAGACATCATTAAAAACACCCACATTTTGGCGTCTCAGCAGCATTTTTTCAGCGTGCTTGCTGAGCTGAACACTAGCCACACGGTATGCTGGTGGCCCATGCAGCACGTGTTGAATGTTTGTCGTTCGAGAAAAATTAATGTCAGATTAATTGCTTATGAAATATAATTTTTATAACTTTTGGGTCATTTTCACCTACTGGTCCTTAACTTCTTTTGAAGGGTATATATATATACATATATATATACATACATACATATATATATATATATATATATATATATATATATATATATATATATATATATATATATATATATATATATATATATATATATATATATATATATATATATATATAACGTATTTATGAATGAGAGAAAGCCTGAGATAGAACGCGTGTAGGAGTTTCTTTTGTAAACAAACCCTGCTTCAGACAGCGAGACACTGTTCGTTTATGTAAATTCTTCAGGCGAAAGGAGCCTATCTCGGTTTACCTGGTTGGTTGTCGAGAAAATAAGCAAGCAAGCCTAGTTTGTAGTCATTGTACAACTGCAGGCCTGAAAGCAGGAGGTGCGTACAAGTGTTTTGGTACTATGTAAACAAGAGCAGAAGCAATATGCATGAATGTTCATAATAATGGTTATAACTTGCTTAAGGGTTAATCAACTGTGTATATGTCTAATTTCAGACGACAGCCAGTAAAGTCTGTTAGTCACACAAATAGCTAGCATCGCCTTTTTTAAACCTATGGATCAACAGGAGCCCAAACCAGCAGTACCCATCCTGCCACAACGGCTTTCTCCAACTGTGCTTGCATCTGTTTATTCTTTCAGTGAGCTGGATAAATGCTCAGTTGTTATGGCAATAGCCTAAGTGAGTTTTCAGTCAGCATCAGACTAGAACCATAGAGAACAGATCTTATCTGACTGAAGAACAAGCCTGTGTGGTATCAACCATATGTACTTGGAGATATTCATAATTTTTCCTTGCCCCCTCACCAGACACCAGTGATCAACCAGAGACAGAGTCTTTTTCTTATCAGAGCTTCAAGAGAGTTGACAGTAGTCCCCGCGGAGTAGATCTGGATTTGACTTTGTCACCATCTAAGGATTTAACCTGCGCAGCTACCCAGTCCAGCCTACATCAGCCGACAAACTGGATGTTGTTGCGCATATTACATACACATATTTTTTGTATGGAATTATGCGACACACGGATTACTTCGTCTATTTAATATGGAAAATATATAGTTGTATTTATTTGGGTACGAAAATGCTTCCCTTGGTAAAGCTAGATAATCCATGATTGATTTATACGTTTGATTATATGGATGATCTCTCTTGATATTGATTCGGCGTATGAATAATTGAATTCATGTCAGTTCTCGTTTGTTAGGGCCAGAAAATAGATTAATTTTGCTTAGAATGTTTATGGTCCGAATTCATGTGTACTACTTGTCTAGTGCAAGAAGATTCAGTTTTATATTGTATATCTTTGTATGTTTAGGTCGGACTATATTCTTTGTGCCGGAATGTGGCACAGGTATTTGTAGTCCTACTGGGTTGTAGTGAGTTCCGAAGTAGCCGCCGATAATGGCTGTGTGATTTTCTAGGGCTGGTCCTGTTATGATTAAAAAGTGATTTGTGGATGATTTTTCCATAAGGAGGGAATGTCTCTGCGAGAGTATTGTGTCAGAGCTTCTTCTCATGTACTTTATTATGTTTAAATTCGGACTCCAGGTAAAGCCAGACCCTCTTTTCTTTGATGACCTTCATTCGGTTAGGTTTAGATGACAACCTAGTTTGAACGTCGTTGGTCGTCCATATGCACAGTTGAAGATGACAGGTTCCACTAGTATTCCTATCTACATGAAACAACCCTATTAATGTAGAGCTAGATGGAAAACTCTATGAAGTTATATATAAATTCAAATGTTGAATTAACTTTGGCTTTATTATTATCCTTCTGTTGGACGAGTGAGTGAAACTCACAGAAGGTGGCCATCTTTGAAGTACTGTCATTATGGTGCATCACTGGCCTGAGAACAGAATCTAACTCTTATTATCAGACAGTGGATCGGAGATCTTACCATCAAGGAACTCCGTTATTATGAAATAACATTATTACTGTCAAGAAAAGGTTCTAGCAACGAACCGCTATTACTATTCATGTATGTACATTTACTGAGTATGCGACGACAGACAACTAGAACGTCTGCCTACTGTCATCCCATAATATATATTCATATGCTGCCTGAATACATTACTGATGTTGCTACTCAATTATGCAATATGATGATGTCCTGTCAACCATGTACTGTCATATGCAGATGTTCACGTCAAGTGTGTGTGTCCTTAATAAAAGGTGCGAAAAAAACGTCAGCTGTAGTTCCAGCCATCATTGACTCGTATAAGAGTGTGTGAGTGCAGTATTATCTAGTGTCAACTACATAGAACAGTGCACCATTCGCGTTGCTTCCACTCTCACACTATATCTACATGACCAGTAGATACAGCGCTGTGCAAGGTTGGGTAGTTGATCAAGTTCCCACGTAGATTACATCTTTCAATCATACAGTGGTAACGCAGATGTCGTGCTCCTCCTGGAGCCTCAAGGGAAACCGGTTCCAGTATGACAAGCGCTGTCCAAAACATGGAAGTCTCTCATCAGGTCTTCTACAGTAGTGGCCAGTCAATCATCTATACTTTACAGATGTACTTGTCCCTCATGTGGAAGTGTTGTTCTGTCCAGTGTTATGACTGTGAAACTGTGGATTTAATATTCCTTCTTACCCTTTCTTTCTTTACCCTGTTTTTTTCTCTCTCAATCATATTGTTGTTTATTTCATATGTGATGCCATACGGATTAGTTATGCTAATTGTTTCCTTTGATTGTTGCATGTAGTTTTTGATACCTTGATAGATTTTTGCACTGCTTATTTATCTTCCGAGTTGTATGATTTAGATATTTATTAAATCAAGACAAATGATTGATATCAGACAAGCAGTTTTTCCCAAGTTTTCTGTGTTCTCTCTATATCTGTATAATCAAGACATAGAGGGAAGGCATGCCTTCGACTAAAACAAGAGCGGAGGTGGAAATCAAGATTGAGGTCTTTCAGTAACCTATTATCTTGGTTGCTGAATGTCACACATTTAGAGAATCACCATAACTGATTCTGTCTATCCTATTTTTTTTGCATCGCACTTTAATTTTTGCACCTCAATCTGGAAGGCTTGTGCCTTCCAAATTCACATTTAAAAATCCACCCCGCCACAATGGACACTTAATTTGTCTTTCCCCACCATTACTTAAGATCTCATGAAGACAATCTAAATTGTTTATTTTTTGGGACAAAACAATTTTATTAATTTTAACCTTGTTGATCAAATAATTCACCAACAAATTTCTTTGTTATTTATGTAAATATAAATCTAGAGGAGTCTATCACTTATTGAGTGAACTTGATGCCTGCACCATATGACTAATTTTGTTAAATACATACATATATAAATAGAGCTATCAAATTAATATTTTGCTGAATCATCTTCAGCTGGGGGCTCATAAAATACAAAATATCCCGTTCAACCTCTGATGGGTTATAATTAGGATATACATTGTTTTCAATACAAAACCACATGAACAACTGCCGATACATGAACGTAGATATTTGCCACTGTCTTGTTGTAGCCTTGACAATTGTATATGCATGTCTTCCTTTCCGGTGTTTATCCCACTCTGCTTTCTATTCATCTGTTATAATTTTTTTAGTTAAGGTTTGAATCTCTGATTTACTTATCCCTACATTTATTAGATTTTGATCAGATCTAGCCTACCTTTTTGGCTTCTTTGTCTATCTTTTCATTTCCAGCTATAACCTGTTTGACAATATGTTAAAAGCTAAAACTGAAAGTTATTGTAAATCCTGTGGTTGAACAGTAAGTTGTCCTTTCTGATGTTTGTATGTCTTGTTCTCTGATGACTACTAGTCGTAAATATTGTAGGTGAAGTTGCATGACTGTCTTTATTGTATAGCCTAGTTATGAAAATTATGAATATTTTTTTAATCTGCTAAATGAAATTAAAGACGTTACAAGGTTGCTACAGAACTAAAAGAAGCTTTCTTGTTGACACTTCCAAAGGTTTTACCTAAAAATGTGAAGTGTTTTCTGAGTGGGTGGGTAGTTGTGAAGATAACTCTTAATAAACATGCAGAAAATACAAAAATAACACTATGAAAACTTACCTGATATGGAGTCGTCGTAGAATAACTTTTCTGATTTTATTTAAACAGGACGAAAACTAACGACACTGATAGCACTGAATGTTCTTATAAGCCTAAGCACTGTTTTGGTTTAGGGAGGAAAAATAGATTTTTGCCGACATCAGGTAGCCTACTTCATCATCATGTGACGTATTCTTTCCAGAACGTTGTCTCCATTACAGCTGCTCTGAACGCATCACGATTCTGGGCAAGTCGACCTGCATCAGCCAAAGACAAGTTCAGACTCTCTGTGATGTCCTGGGTCCACCGTCGTCTAGGTCGACCCCTTCCCCTTTTTCCAGGGACCATGCCTTCCATCACTGTTTTTTTCCAGACTATTATGTCTTTTTATATGACCGAAAAATTTCAGCTTCCTTATTGCGATGGTATTTAGGAGCCAATGTTCCTGTACGTTTAGTGAGTGCAGTACTTCTCTGTTGGTCTTTTTTTTTCTGTCCAGGGTATTCTCAACATCCTTCTGTAGCATTTCATTTCGAATGATGTAATCTTTTTTGCAACTGTTTTATTGAGTGTCCAAGTCTCGCAGCCGTATGTTGCTACTGGGAATATACATGCTCTGATCAGTTGTAACTTTGTTTCTTTGCTTGTGCCTTGCCATAGGTTTTTCATCTGTATTAGCTTATGTGAAGCAATTGCAAGTCTTCTTTTAATTTCTACTGCACAGTCGCCAGAGCTGTTAATGATTGATCCTAAGTATTCGAATTCATTGACACTTTCCAGTTCTTCGTTATCAATTTCAATTTCTGGTTTGGTCTTTACTTTGTCTGTTGTCAATACTTTGGTCTTCTTGGTGTTTAGGTATAGATTCTGGGCCTCGCTGTGTTTTTTGGTGGACAGAAGTAATTGTTCAAGTCCTTTTGGGTTGGTCGATAGGAGGACTGTGTCGTCAGCATATCTGATTTCCGGGATCTGGTACCCGCCGATGTTAAATGAGTCAAACTCTGTGTGTTCTTGGTCATCTCTTACGTTTCTCATGATATTCTCGGCATAAATGTTAAACAGGTAAGGGGAAAGGGTACAGCCTTGTCTTACTCCTTTCTGTACTTCAAACCATTCTGATGTTTCCCCCTCTATTCTTACGGCTGCCTGTTGTTCTTGGTACAGCAGTGCGATGAGTTGTATAAGGTGGTTTGGAAATCCCATATTTTTCATAATAGCCCATAACTGCTGATGTTGTACACAATCGAAAGCTTTGGTGTAATCAATGAAACAAGTATGTAGGTCAACGTTGAATTCTCTACACTTTTCTATGATGATCCTCATGTTGAATATATGATCTCTAGTGCCTCTACCTGGTCGAAAACCCGCCTGTACTTCATTTATTTCTGTTTCTAGCTTTTGTTGCATCCTTTTCATTATGATTTGTAAAAGTATTTTGCTGGCATGGCTTATAAGAGCTATAGTTCTGTAGTTTGTGCACAGTTTCAGGTTGCCCTTTTTTGGCAAGGGTATGTAAATTGATCGTTTCCATTCCTTGGGCCAAATTCCGCTTTGCCAGATCTTGCAGCATAATGCATGGTATATACGAGCGCTGCCTTCTCCTCCTGCCTGTATCATTTCAGCTGTTATTTCATCACAACCAGGAGATTTTCCACTTTTTAAGTGTTTGATTGCATTCCGGACTTCCTCTATGGTAGGTTCTGGTTCACGTTCCGCTTCATTCATGACGTTGTTATCTGCCGCTTTGTTTATTTCCGTATACATTTCTTGACAGTACTCCTTCCATCTGTTCAGAATATCTTTACGTTCTGTTAGAGTGTCGCCTTTCTTGTCGTTTATTGCTCGGGGTGATGATTTAAAGTTGCTGTTTTTCAATGTTCTTACTTCAGAAAACATATTCTTACCCAATCCCTGTTCGCGCATTTCCTCTATTTTCCTGCAGGTGTCGTTTATGTATTGTTGTTTGTCTTGTCTGACTCGTTTTTTAATCTGCTTTGTGTATTCCTTGTACAACTCCTGATTTTCTGTATCTTTTTTGGGCTTCATTTTTCTTCTCTCTACCACCAACTTCAGTGTTTCGTCTGAGATGTATTCTCGTCTCTTTATACTTCTTTTAGGAATTAACCTCTGTGCATTTGTAATATATACATCTCTGATGTTATTAGCAAGTTCATCTGGTGTCATTTCCTCCTGTACTGCCATAAGAATGTCAAATTTGTTCTGAATATCGACACTGTACTCTTCTGGTATGGCGCTTGTGTCATAACGTATTACTTTGTCGCTTGTAACGACTTTTTTCAATTTGATCTTGAAGTTTGCAGCAAGAAGTTCATGGTCGGAGTCACAGTCTGCTCCTGGGAACGTCTTGATGGATGAGATACAAGATCGCCACCTTTGTTGTATTAAGATATAATCTATTTGGTTCTTGCTTTTTCCGTCCGGTGACGTCCATGTATATAGTCTTCTAGGGTGTTGCATAAAAAGAGTATTCGTGATGACTAGGTTGTTTTCTAGGCAGAATGTTGTCAAGCGTTCTCCTCTCTCATTTCTCTGGCCCAATCCATAACTTCCTTTCACTCTTTTTTCATGTTCTAATCTTTCGTTTCCAACTTTGGCATTAAAATCTCCCATTATTATCCTAATATCTTGCTTATTTGCTTTCTCTAATGCATTTTGCAGTTCATTGTAAAAATCTTCAATTTCCTGTTCTTCAGCAGCTGCTGTTGGCGCATATGTTTGTATAATTGTGATGTTCTTTCTTTTTCCTTTCAGTCTGATTGTGACAATGCGGTCATTTATGGGATTATATCCTAATAGGGAGGCAGCTGTCCTTTTAGACAGGTAGAAGCCGACGCCGCTCTGACCTCCTCTCTCTTTGCCTGAGTATATGAATGTTCCTCCTGATGGAATCGAAAAGTGTCCCTGGCCCGACCATCTGTGCTCTGAGATGCCCAGGATATCGATGTTTAGCCTTTCCATCTCGTTCTTCACTATGTACTGTTTTCCTTGGTATAAGCTTCTGACGTTCCATGTTCCTATTTTGATTATTTTTCTAAGACCGATGACATGGTTTTCCGTGGTAACACAGTCAGGCTTTTGGCCGTCATCACGATTACCTGTACTGACGCTGCCAACGATCTCTTCCCCAGTTAAATATAATCTGCCTGGCCTGGGGGCCTCACCACCAGATCTAGAGTAATATGTGCTAGAAAATATAGAAACCCATTAGCCTAAATGGCGCCAAGAACATAAACGTATGTTACACGACGTTCGAGATTCCTTTCTAAGACTAAGAACTCACGAAAATCAATAGTTCTATCAAACTGAAACAGCGGATGCGGTGAGTACAGCAATATAACGTTGCGTCTAATTCCTAAGAACCGGTCCGGGTACATTAAAAATATTATACGGTCATCGCGTACGAAATTTATAATAGAACATAATAAATACAGTGAGAAATTGCAGCAACCAGTTCATTGATTAAATTCCATAAATTACACAGAATGCTATTTCAACTTAGAATTGTTAAATTTAAAATGAGCAACGCCTGTGCGTCGAATAATAAACAACTAATACTAATACATTACAACACGAACTCCCACCTGCCACTTACCAAAATGTGTCTAGACAATCTGTCCCTGCAGTGTTGCCATTAACATTTTGAAGAAAACCAGACGGACCCCCTAAATTTATAAAAACAGACGTTGAATAGGATCTGTCCAGAAATTAATTCATGTCGATTAGTTTTGAAAAAAAAAAATGTTTTGCATTGTTTAAAAAGCGTTTATCGCAGAGTTTTAGCAGTTCCACGAAACGCAAAGCAGTTTTTAAAATGCTTCTAACCATAATGGAAGAAAATCACTTGAACTGTTAGCAAACAGCATACGAATGGCATATAACAAACACGTTTGGGCTGTCATTCTATATGTGCCTGAGCTTACCATGTAAATAAATCATTGTTGCATAGTGGTTATTTGTAAGTACTATCATATTACTCCAAAAAGTTTACTCATCCAGTACAGCTTTGATTATGGTATGAAATCCTAATCCTGATGCTTCATCAACTTTCACGAAATAAAGATTGAATCAACAATTTTGAATTATTCTTCATTTAAATGTCTTATTACATAAGCCCACATCTGGTAAACCAATATATGTGTCCTTTCGGCAATAATTACATTAAAAAACTGGTTAATTGTATGAATGTAAATACGATGTTGAAAAACTCTACCCTCTTGAACAATACAGTGATTTTGGTAATGATACTGTACGATTTAATGCCGTATGTGAAGTAATACAATACTGAAGACATAACAATCATCCACTCACAAAGGTGCTTTGCATGAATGAACGGAGTATTCTCAGAGATGTGTTCAGCAATAAAGCAGAGAATATAATTTGGTCATGAAAAAGCACAATGTTTCATTGAAAAAAAAAAATACAGGGTACTCAGATCAAGGTTGAAAAGAACATGAGTGGCAACACTGAGTTTCAGATTCGTCATCAGCTTTTTCTATTCACAATAGTCGGATGTGCTACTGGCTTGGAAACGAGGCCATAGCAGATATTGTTTACCGTAGATACAGAAACAGCAACTAGGACATTTTGTATCTTGCGTCTAAAAAGCGCGACGATTGGTATGGTAACTTCGGCTCATACACTTTTATTTTGTTTTGGCTTTTAAGCCTTTTGTTAGAATGCGATTAGACATTTTAGCGCAGTGTTCGGTAAACCATTAGACGAATCGACGTCCCTCCGTATAAATTGTTTTTAGTTTCGTCAAATTGGTGAGATGCAATGTATATCTTACTATTACGAATTAGCAAAACATGGAGATTTTTTGTCCATAACATTGCTGTAAAAAGTGAGTAATTAACATTGTTAATGGTCTGATTACCAAATTAATTTGCAAGATTGGTTCAGATTTTCCGTGTGAATTTGTACTTCATTAGGTCAACATTTTAATGCACGTTTGCTTTTCTCTGATTTCAGACTTGTTGCGAGTTGTACACAATGAAGAAAATAAGTGCCAATCCTTATCCTGGCTTTGATGAGTCTGCAGAGTTTTGTGAGCCTCACCCGGCTGCTCGTGTGAGACCTGAAGGAGAAGAATATGCAAATAGAAGCAGAGGAAGCATAAACTTGTTCATCACAGAGAAACATACTCATGTTATCCCCCCTCCACCCTCACCTAGACTTCCATCAGGGGAGGCCAGACACAATTATGAAATATCCAGAACTGGACATATAGGAAACTTGCTTGGTGGCAAGGGTCAGCCACCCCCTAAAGAGCCCTTACCTGCAGCAAGACTAACAATGGCAAGTATGAGCATTGCAGAATCTCAGAAAGGACAAGAGGTGAACAGCTTACTGACAAATTATGGTAACAATCAGCCATCATCTCACCCTAATCCCAGAGTCAAGTTTGAAGCAGGAAACAATGCAGAACTTGGTAGAGGTGGAAGAATGAATGCTCTGCTGCATAATCCTAATTCTATTCCTAACGCACCAAGAATTGCCCCC
Organism: Oreohelix idahoensis; assembly: GCA_024509875.1. Classification (NCBI taxonomy): domain Eukaryota; kingdom Metazoa; phylum Mollusca; class Gastropoda; order Stylommatophora; family Oreohelicidae; genus Oreohelix; species Oreohelix idahoensis. Next base: position 265,430 of record JAMPIV010020351.1, read on the forward strand.
AGAGTAAGGCCAGAAGCTGAAGAAATCGCTGGAATAGGTATAGCCGGACATATGGCCAAAATATTTGGACATTATGGGGAAAATCCAGGGTCATATAAAATAGTTCCTCGTGTGAAACCTGAAGCAGAAAATATGGCCAGGTTGGACAAGGGTGTTCAGATGGAGGGTTTATTTCATTACTATGGGAAGCAGCAGCCAGTACCACAGCCACCACCAAAAGTTAAAGATGGAAAGGAAGTGGCAGAGATGGACAGAGGAGGGCGAATGTCAAGGCTTATGCATGAATTAGAGAGACTTCCTTCCAGTCCCAGACCACACCCGCGGGCTGCATCATCATCTGGGAGGAGAAATATAAATAAAAACAGAGGTAGCATTGGCACTATTTTTGCTGAAACTGCAAAATGGCAGATAATTCCAAAAGTTGGTGTGAGGAATTGACATAAGTAAACACAAGTGGTCGGCTTGGTAGATCTAATAGCTAGTGTGACAAACTGAACTTAAATTAAATTGCAGAGAATTTAAAAAGTTGGTGCGAGGAACTGAAATAAGTAAACATAAGTGGCACACACTGTAGCTCTGGTAGCTGGAGTGAGGAATTAAAGTAATATTAAATGACAGATAATATCTCAGAAGTTGGTATCAGGGACTGAAGTAATTACACATGACACCACAGCTTAAAAATTTGGTGCAAAGAACAAGTAAAGATAAATGGTGAATATTTCCAGCAGCTGGTGTGAGGAACCATCATAATACTGTCAAGACATATGGATGGTAAAAAGTACTTCAAGATAAACTTGTCTTTGCCTTATACATTTTTCCATACTTTTTTGATGCATTTCTTTTCATAACAAAATAATCAATGTAAAATCAAACACACCACAAATTACATCCTTTAATTACCAGATCACACCACATAATTACATTACGAGCATATAAGACAAGATAAATAGTATTTACATTTAAAAAACATAGTACACTGGTTACAGTACACAGTATAGTTTATGGAAGTCTCTGAGAAGAAGCAGAAGGAATAGAATTACTGATCCCCCAACCGTATTGTAAAAATTAACTGAGGTAAGACTGAACACAGGGCTAGCAACCTCATCATGTAAAACAAATTGTTATAGAGATCAACACTGCAGGTAGACTTTGATGTAGTCTTGCAGCTTAGCCACAGGGGTAGCCCCATTCTTCATAAAGAGGGGAAAAAAGGAAATGGTCATAATTTGCTTCAAGTATTGCAAGAATGGTCAGACTGTACCACTGTCTTCCTTGGATCAGTCATCATCATCATCTTCTGAACATCTACTTCAAAGGTGCCCAACATATGAGGAACACAGAAAGCGCTAATGTCTATCACCTGTACCATTCCAGGAAAAACTCTACATGGATGCCAACAACGTCAAGCTGAATGTTGCTTTCTTTGTAGATATTCAAGTTGATGCCTGAGAGTGAATGAAGAAGATCCATCCTTTGTCATTCCCTGTGCAGCATAAGGGTACAGATGTTGTTTTCCACTGATTTGTGTTCTGTGGTTATAGTTTCTATTACTATTTTTCTGGTCTAGGGTCGTCAGGCCAAACCCCACCTGATATTTTCTATTCACTCATTCTTTATCCGTCAACCTGTGGAGCATTGGCCTTCAGTAAGTTAGCACCAGGCCTTCCTAATCTCTGCCATGCATACAAGGCCTTTCCATGTTTACTTTATCTTATTTTTCTGAAGCTTGTCTCCATATTGCCATTCTTCATGTGTTTTTCTATCTCTCTTATCTTGGGGATTCCAGAACACAGGCTGCCTTGTTGTCCCAGGATGTAAATTTATAGTTTCTCATTTCTGTTACTACATGAGCAGTTTTCCCATGTGTGTTGAGTTCTCTAACATTCCAGGTGGCTAATATGGAGATTTCACCTAGAAGGAAAAAGTTGGGTAAGCAGCAAAGTTTCTTTTTGGCTGTCTATGGACTGTCATCATCATCAGGTGTCATCCTCACATTAAAGGTCGGCTGCAATGGATCTGCAACGTCTTCTGCCTCTTGATTTGATGGTGCACTCATAGGCTATTTCCTTTCCACCTTTTTATGTTATCCTCCCACTTATAGCGCCAATTTCCTCTTGTATGTTTGCCTTCAACTCTGCTTTCTATTATGGTCTTCTGCAAGGTGTTATGTCTTTTTTTGCATGACCAAAATATGTTAGCAGTCTAATTGTGATCTCCTTCATTAATTCTCTTTTTATTTCTAGGTTTTCTACGACCTCTTTATTTGTTTTCTTCTCTTTCCATGACACATGCCTTATTTCATAAAGTTCCTTAATAGAGGCCATTTTTCCTGTGTCATAAACCTCCTTAATAGAGGCCGTTCTTCTATCTTAGGTGACTGAGTTGAATTACTGTATAGAATCCAGTCTATAAGACACACTTTTACTCCTAAAAGTTTGTCTCAAAAATGGCTTGCGTCTTATATATCTAAAGCTGAAATTTCAGATGGAATTTTGATCGGCCAAAGTCTGCTAGTCTGTGTTTATATTAGTACTCTGCGGAATTCTCACCCGTTAGTTGTGCAGTGATTGCTAGTGAACCTATTTCCACACGCTTTCTCCATTGCGAGTTGCATAGTTTCTTGCTTGCCTCGCTACCACTATGTGAGAGAGTATTCCGGTTAAGCAGTGTTCAGTGCACACCATCTTGCTTGGCTGCCGCATTTCAGAGTCAGATCCACTTACACATATTTCAGTGGATTCAGCTGTTTTAAGAAAACTGTTTTAACAATGGAACATGTTTAAACTTCAAAATCTAACTCTTGTTTTAATGATGTAAAATGTTTAAACTTCAAAATCTAACTCTTGTTTTAACGATGTAAAATGTTTAAAATTAAAGATTTTATAATCTGTAGCATTATTTAAACATTAAATGAAATCAAAATACCCACATAGTTATGCCATTTCTGTGAGATTTTCAAATTTTGGAGACTAAATAATAAATCGGGAATGCGCTCAAATGTGCAGAATTTAATGCATGTCTTCGGCACTGTACTCATTCACAGTTATTATCCTATTCTTGCACTTCAGCATGGGATATTTGCTGCAGTTGCTCCTGCACAGTTTACATAAACAGTTTTCTCATTCACTGTGTGGAAATCAATTCGGATGCAGGCTTTGTGGTGGCAAACATGCACAGCAATTGAAGACTGCAGTAAAACTATAAGTGATGATGTGGCGCCACAGTGGCAATACAAAACATCACAGTACAGAGACAGTTTCATAACAAAAATTAACAAGTCACGCGCCATACAGCTCTTCAACAAGTGAAGTAGAGTTTTTGGTATTCCAGTACTTTAAATTATATTTGCTACTAACTCGTGGCTCAAAAACAACATAGACATTTCTATAACATTGCATTCAAGCTCAACATCATTGAGTATGCAAAGGAACATGGCAGTAGGGCAGCAGAGTGGTACTATGGGCCGCTGGCAACTGAAAAAAATTATACACACTTGGAGAAAACAAGAGCAGCACCTGAAAGAGACTTCTTCTTCTTCTTCTTTGATTCTTAGCCGCTGACCGTCAAAGCAGTCAGTGGCCATCACTCCTAGTGGCGTCTTGTAGGGCAACAACAAATTGATTCCACTTTGCTCGGTTGGCGGCCATCCTTCGTACAGTGCCCCAACTCTGGTTCATTCTTTGCATCTCAGCCTCCACAGTCCTCCGCCAGGTTGTTTTTGGTCAGCCTCTCTTTCGTTTTCCTTCAGGGGTCCAAAGCATAGCTGTTCTTGTGATGGCATCGGGGTCTCTTCTGAGGACATGGCCAACCCAGCTCCAGCGTCTGCCAGCTATGATGGTGTGCTTGTCCTTTTGCTTGCTCCGAGTAAGCAGATCTTGGTTGGTGATGGTATTCGGCCAAAAGATTCGGTGAATTTTTCTTAGGCATGTTGTGTGAAAAGAGGACAATTTTGACATTTCCTTCTCTGTAACTCTCCAGCATTCTGCACCATAGAGAAGCACAGAAAGCACACAGCTCTGATATAATCTTAGTTTGGTGCTTGTGCCTGAAAGAGACTAAGCATAGTAAACACAGTCTACGTAGAGGTACTGTAAAAGGGCCATAACTTGAATAAGAATTAAAAACGGGGGTATTAGACCAAAGAAGCTCAGGCATTTCAGTGTCTTCAAAAATGATTATTCACCAATCACATTAAGGTGCATCCTATATGCCCAATCAACGGACAGAGGTACCATTGACTTTACAGGTTCAACATCAAGATCCTCTAGATTTTTGAAGAAAAACAACCTGTGTATGTGTGCCAGAACAAAAATATCACAAAAGATGCCATCTGAATAAAAATATTATTGAGTTTCACAGTTATGTACGTCATTAATGCTAGGAAAGAGGAAAATTTTGAACTTTCACAGATAGGAAATATGGAACAGGTCCTCTGACATTCAATGTGCCTTCAAACAAGACAGTAGATTCCAAAGGTGCAAAAAGTGTTACTGCTAAAACCTGTGGGCACAAAAAAATACATTATACTGTTGTCTTGATGGAACAAAATTGGCACCTTTTTTTATTTTTAAAAGGAAAACATTACCCAAGGAAAAATTACCTTCTGGAGTTTATGCTTATGCTCACCCAAAAGGTTGGATAGGGGTGAAGAAGGGATGAAATTGTGGATAGAAAATATATGGTCCAGGCGTCCTGTTAAAGAAACCTGCCTTGCTAGTACGGGATTAGTTTGTATGTCACAGAACTGAGGCTGGTAAGAATAAACTTAGCCTGTTTAAAAACCCAATTAGCTGTAATTCCAGGAGGCCCAACCAGCCAGCTACATCCTTTAGATGTCTCTATTAATAAACCATTTATAGGATTCATGAAGGAGAAGTGGAACAGTTGGCTGCAGTCTTCAGATTTTGATGTGACACCGACAGGAAGAAGGAAGAAGCCTACTATTTTGAAAATGTGAGAATGGGTTAAAACATTGTGGGATGTAGATGAAACCAGAGATAGTTGTTGAATCATGGGTTAAAACATTGTGGGATGTAGTGAAACCAGAGATAGTTGTTGAATCATGGGTTAAAACATTGTGGGATGTAGATGAAACCAGAGATAGTTGTTGAATCATCTAAGAAATGTGGCATTAGTAATACCCTTGATGGTACTGAAGATAATTTATTGTTTAAAGACAGTGATGACTTGGTTTCTGATACAGAAGAGATTTCAAGAGATGGTTTATCAAGCTCTGAAGATGACGATTTTCTGAGTTTTGAGGATGAAGCTTAAAACCTTTAATGTAACTCTACTGTATATTTTTCCTTGATAGGTTATTTTTTAAACATACTAATTCCCTGAAAATTACTTCAATTTTTTTCAGTAAAGGTATGAAGAGATGTACTCAAATTATATTTTCCCCCAAAAAATGTCCATGGAAAAAGGGTTGCGTCCTACATGCCCATGCGTCCTATTTCGCCTATGCATATTATACAGTTGTAGCCGTGCCTGTATTCCTTAGGACTGGAACGGCACCACATATCGTTATGTGTGGCCGGGGCAGGGGAATGTCTCTTATGTATTACTGAGAGTTTTCCTTTTTATATAACAGAGAGTAGATGTTTGACTGGCTTAATCGCCAGAGATCTGGATTTCTCTCCTAAATTAGGGTAACCAGGTTCGATATTCTTCTCTTATTGATGTAGTATAGCGAACGTTGTTAAATTGGGTTTAGAGCTCAACATAATTTTCCAACTGAATGATTCTTAACAGCCTTGGTGTTCAATGAAATGACTTTTTAATAACTTTCAACAGGAACTGGTTTTAAAACAATTTGTAAAAAGTTCTTGCAAAACATGGCATGTTGACAGTAATAAACATAGGTATACACAGGTTAAAATGTTCTCATTGATGCCTATTCCTATTTGCATCTGTGAATCTTTTCAATTTGCAAAGCATAGCGTGGCTCCTCTATCCTTCTAGTTTCCTTCATTTTATTATATTTTCTAGGCTCAACGACATTATTCCATCTCTTCAATTTTGTCATATATTGAGCCACTCAGCCTTCGTAGGTATTCCTAAATGTTCTCTCAACTTAAGGACTTTCCTCTGTAAGCATGTCATTCAAATATATGCTTTGGTTTTCATTGTTGCACATCTTTGAACGTAGCTCTGCTTGGGTTAGGACCGTGAGCTCTAACAGTTTAAGCATTTAGTTTGACAGTACTTACTGAATTAAGGAATTCACAAACACTTCCTACTAATAATTGAATATACACAACTGCATATTATATGTAAAGTTGATCTCCTCAACTGGAATTTACACTGAGCAGGAAAAACATGTCTTCACTAGATCGCTCCAAATTCAATACTGCTAATGGCGTAGCTTCTGATTCATCCCGGGGAAAGAACTGAGCCTTCCCATTGGTTGGGGATCACATGACTAATGCTTCGCGTTATCAAAGCGAAGCCGGCCTAGTTAAACATCTGCGTCAAGATTTATTTTTTTTATATCTTCTGTTTCTCATAAGAATTTATTTTATGTTAATCTGTGCCTCTATTCTGTTTTTATGTAGTGGGATATAGTCTGTATCTGAAGAAAATTTCGGTATACGCGGCTACATACAGATCCCGGGGCCCTGCAAATGTATCCCGTAGGGAGACATTTGAGTACTATCAAATCTTTAAAAATTTATCCCAAAAATTTCTTAAGTTCAAAAAAAAAATGTTCAGAAAAATTTAAAGTTCAAAAAATTTTCTAAGTCCAAAAATAATTCAGAAAAATTTAAACTAATTCCTAAACCTGGGTTCCTATATCTATATGAGATCAACTTCTATATAAAAACTTAGGGATGGACATCAACTTCAAAAAAAATTTTTAAGCTGTCTAGCATCCACAACATTTTTCATCAAATTTTGCAATTGGCAACACTGGTCAACAAAATTTTCAATCATTCCTAAGGTCATCACTCAAAATTGTGACGAGTGGCAACATTGGGAAACGTAAACAACACAATTTCCGTTTATCATAATACAATTTCATTTCGTTCAAAAATATAGTTAACTACATTCTCTTAGATATGGTGGGGGGTTATCTCTTCTCTGTTCCTGTTATTGGCTCCATATATAAGTCTGCAAGTATTTAAAAATATGATTTTTCTTCCTGGCGTACTTATTTATTTTAGTTTCCAAATACTCTGCAATAATCCAAGAAATGTCCAAAATCTCCAAATCCTTATGGTAGGCTAATGGTAATCCACTTTCATAAAATAGCCAATGTTCTCATGGGTACTCATCATCTTCTTTTTCTCTAGTGAATGAGCCACTTGCTCATTATTACATGTGGAAAACATCTCTAGACCTAATATGCATATATTTTTACACGATAATATAACCAGCATCATTTTTATAAGCAATCATTTTTGTCACAATAAAAGCATTAAAACCTCATGGCTTATCCTTATTTATTTGTCTGAATGTTTCCTGTATTTGACATTTTCCAAATGGTAAGTGTATAAATTCGTTCCAAGTCCATCATTGTAGCGAATGTTCTATATATATATATATATTTTTTTTTTTTCCAAAGATCTTCTTTGACTTACAATTCATCAATTTTCAAACATCAAATTATTCAGCAACCAACAGACGAATATGTTACTATCATATTATGAAATATAAGGGAAAAGGAAAATATAGTTTCACATCATCATGAATTTTCAACGTTGGGTTCCGTATTACTTTATTTTCTCTGTTAAGACAACTGCTTATACTCTTGACAATATGTATCCATGTTGTCACTCTCAAGGCATCCTTGTATACAGTTTATATTTGTCTCCTTTTTTTTTTTTTTCATAACACCAATTTATCATTTATGGTGCTCCAATATCATTGTATCCCTTCTAGTCTTCCTGTTATCTTGAGAATTCATCCTTAGTAACTCCCTATGTACCTTATCTAGCAATACATTTATCAAAAACACATCAAACAATTATTTATGGAACAATCAACTGAGATGTAAGAACTTTTTGACAATATGATGCGGAAAAAGAAATTTTGTACATTATGTGCAGGATTGTCAACACCAGCTCTGCCTTCGCAGGTCGAAGGTTTGTCAGAACTATATGGTGTTATTAACATCTGCTGCTACAGCCAGATGATCAATTTATCTTTCTTAAATTCATAATAATTTAAGTTAATTCCTATGGGGCATGAGGGTACATTTATTCCAATGGTAATCCGTGATATGGATGTCCAATCTGGGTAGTCTTTTATAATATTATATCCATTCATTGTATATGGATCTATGACACGTCAATCCATGGGGGTTACATTGTTCTTGGTCCATATATCATAAGGGTGATCCAAGCTCAGTATTGTCACAATGTCTCAATCATTTTTCAATCCTCTGATTTGTTGTATTATTTAATTTAAAATACCATAAGCATTTTAATATAACCAGTAGCAAGCAATATTCATGTGCATTCATCTTATTATAATCAGGTTCACAATATAAGGCAAGTGGCAAAAATATCAAGAAATTATTCTCTCCCAAAATATGGAGATATTAACATTTTATTCCATTATTATTATTGTCTTTAACCTCTGCGGTTCTATGGGATATGCATAGTCCATTTGTATATCCTTTGTCCATGGGTGATCCAAATCTCATTTAGTTCCATTATGTTCTGGGTGCATCAGCATTCAATCTTTTTTTTTTTTCTCATTTAATCTCCATTGTGTCCTTAACACTTTTGGTTCCATAGGATTATCACAATTCATTTGTGTCTCCTGTCCAATAATGATCCATACATTTACGGTTCTCATATGTAGCAATCATATTCCCTGATTTGCTCTATGTTCATAGATTCCAGAAAATTTCAATTATTTTCTCTGTTATCTTTGTAACTACTCAAAATTATTCATTATTCCATTTTAATGTGAGCATTAGTGCATAAACCGCACAGCAAAACATTAGTTGTGTCAACATAAAATTTCACCATAATATAAAATGGCATCTTCATCATCACTAAACAGTTGCTTCCTCCTTAAATAGGACATCAGTGGTATCATCCGGTAATGGGGTATTCAATGTGGGGTCAGCATATACAAATGCTATAGAGGGGTATTTCATTTGCTAAGTCAGCATGTGCAAATGTCATTTCTTTAACATGGGGCAAAGGCAGCATCAACAAATAGTTGTAATTTGTTCAATGTGGGGTTAGCATATACAAATGCTCTCAAAGGATTTTTCATTTGCAAAAATCAGCATGCGCAAATGTCATTGGGGTACTTGTCATAGGCAGTATCAACAAAATACTGTTGGAGTATCAGAGATCATGCTGGTAAGGGTATGACTGGTAATGGGCAGTAGGAGTAAAAACTAATTTCTCACTCTGAAATGGTGATTTATTTTCTCTTTTTCTTTTCTTTTATGTCGGCTGCTAACATCAGGGCAGTCAATGTTTTACAATATTGGCTTATCATCATATCATCAAAATGTGTGAGGGTGGCATATAAACAGATAACACATTCTATAAAAACATTCCAAATGTGTTCTCTTCTCATTTTTCTTTTATGTCTTGTCTCTTTTCATTTTTTTTCTATTTCATTTCTTTTTCTGTTTGCATTTTCTGTTCTGGATTGCAATTTTTCTTTTTTTTTCTTTCTTTTCAATATATCAAAATTTCGATTCTTTTCTGACAATGTATCACAATTACAAGAGAACGATAATAATCAATTTACTAATCACTGTCACGTAGGTCTTTATATCATTAAATTGCCTACATCTTAGTTTGGTCGAAGTGGTTTAAGTTCTTAGTACTTCTGTGTTTGAGGTATATTAATATTATATATCTAGTATTGTGTGTAGGGTTTAAAGTGTTTAATCGCTTAGTTTTTTCCCTAGTTAGATTTGGTGCAGAGCAACTAATTTATAGTTTGTATTATTTTTTCTAGTGACGCACACGGTGGAAAACAGAATAAATTATATTTCTAGCGTAACAAACATGAAGCTATAATGAATTTAATTTAACTGCTAACTACTCAGCCGAGTATTTTTTTCTAAACTAACTCATAAATGCTAGATACAACATCAGTGAATATTGACGGAATACGAAGATATTCCTAATTCCTCATGATTGATTTTTATATAACTTATTTCACGGGAAGTTTTAAATATAAGTCAAGCTGTAGGCTTGTCGTGTAAAATGTAAGTTATATTGAGTACATATATGTACATTTTTTGATATGTGTTCTTTCCATTTTATATAGTGAAACGGTGGTACCCAACTTGCCAGCGTTTAGTAAAGAGACATATTTGTGTGAAGCATAGACAGTTCCTATCTTTAACCACGTGGGTTTTTTTGTTTCAAGTAACACTGGTCTGACAGTGCATATGCCATCAGAGAGAGACAGTAATAGCAATCCCACTAACGGTTTCTAAAGACTAGAAATATATATTGGGCTTTTGAGCCAGTTCATATTGCTCCACAAATTAAAATGTACATGCTGCCTGGCGGCGAGAATATTACAAGAATAACATTAACATTCCGACAGAGATTGTGACTAGTATTGTGGTGACCAAATATAGTACCTGCCTGAAAGAAGACACCGATCTGACATTCCTTAAATCCTAGAATCCAAAGCTAATGACATTGTGCTCTGCTAACTTTCGTGCCTGGACAAAATTTATGTGACTTAATCAGACATTCGGAAAAAATTAGAACACCCAAGGAATCGTTTCCCTGAGACAGAGAGTTCAGTACGTCTTTTGGAACTGGGGGTTTCTTGGTCGATGACTGCATTTTTCGTGTCTGTGCGAAGGTCCTAGAATTATTATGTTCCCAGAGGCAACGAGCAAAGTTGTGAGTATATATGTGTGAGCAAGGCCATGGCTGAATGAATGAGAGTACACAGGTCTGAGTGTTATTTTACCGGTGTATTATTGTCACCCATTTGCTGTCTTAACTTTTTTTAATCTGCAGGATTTGTTACAAATGCTAGAGTTTCTTTTTCTCAGGCTAAATCAGATTTATCCAACTCTGTTCATACATTTACGAGAAAGAAAGAAACCTCTTAGACTCAACCTTACGTATCTATAACTCTTTTGGGCCATCATCTGTTCTCTTAATGGGGCTGTGGGCTAAACCTAGAGTAAGATTCTAACGGGCTATCATCCCTGTAGCATTTTCTTGAATTTTTATGACTATTTGTACATGTTTCTCCTTGATGTATTTCTTTGGTGTTGTGAGAAGATTTTTTTTGATGATAATAATAAAAATCTCTCTTGAACTAATCAGTGCGTTGGTCAGCTCGTTCTAAAAATATATATATATATCAATTGTTATAGATTTCCCACGTCTGTGTGTTTAACTGTCGTCACGTGTATGTGCGTGCCCGTGATTAGATAGAAATATATGTAATATATATATCTGTGTTTAGACTGTCTGACACTTTAAAAGCGGTCGTAGAAGATAGGTGAGAGAGAGAGAAGATTATCTCGATTCTCAAAGACAGCCTCTATATCACATTCTATCATCTCACGTGTGGGAATTCTATTGCTTTTCACCATCTCTCACTGTGACTATCACTCATTCCAACCTATTCAGAAGGGACCAACCTAAGTCTTAATACTCCTATCGAAAAATCTACGACAATCACTAGAGATACCACCAATTCTAAACAGTAGGGCTGCAAGCAATAGACAAGGTCAGAAAATAATTTACATAGTAGTGACTGCTGTCAATAAGAAGTGAGGAGAGGATACTGTAAGTTCTTGATAGATAGGTAAAAATTTAAGATCTCCTGATTACAACATTATTGTAATTCGAAGGGATGAAAGTGATTTGGATAGAAAAACTCATGAGTCTAGAATGTCATCTAAAAAAAAGTGGAAAGCAAAATAGTAAGTTAAGGGGTGTGATAGTGGAGTGAGGAAAATCTTACAATAGCGAGTTAAAGGTTGGATATACAAATTCTTATGCGAAGTAAAAAAAATTTTGTGAACATGCTAAAATAAATAAATTCTGTGGAGAAAAATAGGATAGCATGCAATAATAATTACAGATGTCATAGTGCTGTCAGTGTGATGGATCAAGGTGATATATATTAGATGAGGTAAGATAATTGGGAACAAAGATATTAGTATCAGGTAAGAAGAAAATTACTCGTGCAAGGGTGCCTGCATGAAGATGCACGGACAATGAATCACTGGGCTCTGGAACTGTAAGGACAAGAAGTCGAGTGAATGAAGCGTGGAATATGATCAGTTACAAAAGTGTAGATCAATGTTACAACAGAATCAGTGGTACACATGTGCTATAGGTGAGGTTGTGTAAGTTAACATCAAAACTGTCTGACTAATAAGGGTGTCTGTAAACAAAGAACATTGTATCTTTTGTGTCATCTTTATTTCACAAAACTATAAAATGTCTAACTAGAATCCTCTGTGGGCTGTTCTTGAGTGTTCGCTGGTCATCAGTAGTGATATGGCTGGGAAAAACTTTCTGGCATAAAGTCATCTATAACTGTCACCTTTAAACATAGTTACACAGTCTGAAAATAGAGTACATTTAAAAACGTTAGAACATATGATTTTCACAATTGCGGTGACCGTACATGGGATGGCATGTACATGAAGACACTTGGGCGTGTTTTAGAAAAACTGCAAAAGTTTCTCCCTCTGTTTAATCTCCCAGCTGGATAGGCCAGACATAGCTGATCTGTATGCAATCCTTTCCATCTCTTTGCTTTGCTTCTCCAGCTCCAGCAGTGCCATAAGGAAGGTCGAACTGGGATCATTGTTGACCGGTTGTACAGCGGGTACAGCACTGGAGATGGCATTGTTGACATTGAGAGGTTGATGGGCAACTGAAGAAAACGTCAATGGCTGTACTGTAGCTGGAGGTGACATGACTGATTGTTGGGGCGCTGAGGAAATCGGTGATGATGGCAATGTAGCCTGGGAATGTGTGGCTGGAGGTGACATGACTGGCGGTTGTGGCAGTTCTACAAATGTAGCCACAGGAGGCGATTCGTGAGGCACAGGAAAAAACGATTTAACTGTGGTGTGAACTTGTACTGGTGGGATGCTGAATATTGACTCGATACCACTATCTGAGTCTGATACACAGGACATTGTATCGTCATCATGTACGTTGGAGTCTGGTACTAATAAGGTGCTATCTGCATCACTGGTACTGGCTGTGTCTGGTAAATCAATGTCTGTTTCTCGTTCATATGCTTCTACCATTTCTCTGTCATTTTGTTCGTTGGGGTCTGACAAAGCTGTGCCGGGGCCGACACTGTCTTCTCTCATGTCTTGTTCCGTTTCGTCCCCATAAAGATTGCTGGTATATGGTTCAACAATCTGCTTGGGTATGGTTTCTTCATGATCTGATTGTTCGGGGCGGTTAAGTTTGTTCTTGTGGTATAGCAATGTTTGTTCGTCGCTGGTATTCCAACTGGAACTGCCTGAAGTGGGAGTGTGGTACGTATCGACTGAAGAATGGTCACTGCGGGAGTAAGTTTGAGTATGGATAAACGTTGACTTGGTATTATCATCTCTTGACGTTTGAGGCATTATTTCTTCATTTCTAATACTGGCATTGAGGGGGGAAGTTTGTGTGGAACAATCAACTTGTTTCTGGCGACGTGGAGTAACCTTTTGTGTTTCTTTCTGTTTGGGTTGGCTGTTATAACTGTGGATGCGATGTGTGTTACCCATACGAATAAAGTTTATCTCATGGCATATGCGGTCTTTCTTTGCTTGACTTGTGTGACTTCTTCTTCTTCTTCGATCTTTAACCACCGACCGTCAAAGCAGTCAGTGGCCATCACGCCTAGTGGCGTCTTGTAGGGCAACAACAAATTGATTCCACTTTGCATGGTCGGTGGCCATCCTTCGTACAGTGCCCCAACTCTGGTTCATTCTTTGCATCTCAGCCTCCACAGTCCTCCGCCAAGTTGTTTTTGGTCGGCCTCTCTTTCGCTTTCCTTCAGGGGTCCAAAGCATAGCTGTTCTTGTGATGGCATCGGGGTCTCTTCTGAGGACATGACCAACACACTTGTGTGACTTATATGTGTCCAATTTCCATCTGCTGTCGTTATGCGACACCCTCGTCCGTTTTCCAGTACTACACTATTGAACTCCCAAATTTTTCTGGCTTTAACTGCATTGATAAAATTTCGTACTGCCATTCGACTTGTTCTTCTGTTCAATGTGTCCCAGTGTTTCTTGACTGGTGTCGTATGCCTGGATGTCGATTCATAAAACGGGAACGATGATTGTTTACGCAGTTTGCTCTCTGTGTCTTTGTAGCGATAGTGTGGTGGTTTTCTCGATGGTGTACAGAAGTGGTTGTTACTGGGATTTGAACCGTACATGATCTGGGTCGGATACCTTTGGCTCTGCCATGGGTCACGTGGGTATTGTGGCAGATTTCTCACAGTGTTCATAGTGTAACGTTTCGCATCCGCGTTTGTTACTGTAGATTTCGTTGTACCATAAGGACGTTGATATCCGCCTGGGCAGAAACTATTTTTATTTTCAACAGAAGGACGCATCCTTGAGGTGTATTGTTGTGGATAACCTCTCTTCAACAATATTTTCTCCGACATGTCAGAAACGTGGGGGTAATGAGGGGCGCAGCTTGGGTATGACTGTAGGGAGAGGAATGGAGAGATACGCCTCTGACAATATTTCCGTTGTCTCTGATAAGGAACAGTGTAACTTTTTGCGTCCGCATATGTTACTTTGTACTCCGTGGTGTAGAAATCGTCGGTAGACCTGTCCATTTTCCTTACGGGTAAAAGATCGTTGTACATTTTCCTGGCGATGGCCTTTAGTGGTTTAATATTCCTTCAATTGCTTATTTGCACCTTTGCTCTTTTCAAGAGGACTGGCACGGGCACTATATAACCTATTGCTATTCTTTTGTAAGTTCTCAGTAAAGCGCTGTAGCGCTATCAATGTGGGTTCTTCCATATTTGGATTGACTGGGGACTGCAGCGGTTGTGCATATACGGGTTGGTTCTGTGGTTGTTGTTGTTCCACACCAAGCTGTTGAAAATTATGTAGTAAATCGTCCATGGTCTATGATCTCTAGTTATTCGCTTTATCAAAGAGAAGTGGTCACGGGCACCATATATCCTACGTGTAGCTCCTCTATCCTTCTAGTTTCCTTCATTTTATTATATTTTCTAGGCTCAACGACATTATTCCATCTCTTCAATTTTGTCATATATTGAGCCACTCAGCCTTCGTAGGTATTCCTAAATGTTCTCTCAACTTAAGGACTTTCCTCTGTAAGCATGTCATTCAAATATACGCTTTGGTTTTCATTGTTGCACATCTTTGAACGTAGCTTGGGTTAGGACCGTGAGCTCTAACAGTTTAAGCATTTAGTTTGACAGTACTTACTGAATTAAGGAATTCACAAACACTTCCTACTAATAATTGAATATACACAACTGCATATTATATGTAAAGTTGATCTCCTCAACTGGAATTTACACTGAGCAGGAAAAACATGTCTTCACTAGATCGCTCCAAATTCAATACTGCTAATGGCGTAGCTTCTGATTCATCCCGGGGAAAGAACTGAGCCTTCCCATTGGTTGGGGATCACATGACTAATGCTTCGCGTTATCGAAGCGAAGCCGGCCTAGTTAAACATCTGCGTCAAGATTTTTTTTTTTATATCTTCTGTTTCTCATAAGAATTTATTTTATGTTAATCTGTGCCTCTATTCTGTTTTTATGTAGTGGGATATAGTCTGTATCTGAAGAAAATTACGGTATACGCGGCTACACAGTTTCTACAAGATGGGATAACTGGCCCCATGCCTAACCTTCTTTAGTCGCCTTCTGTGACATGCCTGGTAGAGAACAGTTGAACTGTTCTTTGCTCCCCTTTCAGGCTCCTGTTACGTTAGGGTGACATTATCTCATACACATATCTGGGACCCAAAGACGCAGCAATAGAGAACGCAGTCAGCGACTCATAGCTTGACTGCTTGCGTCAGGACCAGCGAACCAGAGCTGGTCAAGACCGTGCTCCACCTCCACGTGGTGGTCCTGGAAACAGTCTGCAGTAGTGCAGTCTGGCTGAGCGAGCACGGATCGAAGAGGGAAGGCAAACCCGGTCCCAAAAAATGCCGTGCAGAAGTCGGATGTGTCGACCGAAAGGTGCAGATATCACAGCTTAGGCGTAAACAGACACAACGCAACCACCGTCCTTTTCAGGGCGAACGAGGAAGAAGAAGAAGAAGATACACATATCTTTGGTGTTGTGAATGTATTCAGCTGATTTTGTGGTGTTCCTAGTAGCTTACTTACTTAGTCGTTCCCCTTCTACCGTGAGGTGTAGAGGTTCCTAGTAGCACGTGTTATTATTGTTTATGTCAACGGCAAGAGCCCAACGCAGCTGGATCAATAACATTCTTTATGTTAACTTTTATTACTTTAGTTTTTCTGATATGCATAAAGAAGCATGAAAGTCATGAGGTGTTGTTTTGCACAAACATTGTGTGTTTTTATTAAATTGTTCGTTTGTAAAACATACATATATATCTACCATTTTAAATAGCATCTTGTGTTATTCGCTCATGTATATATTATTTGTGCTCACTTTCTCTTAATCTTTTCTTTGTTTGGTTTTTAAATTGAATGAATTACAGTCCAGTTAACCTCGGACCCACAGTTGGGTTATAGCAGTTTTGTGTTAAATTAATTCATTACACTCATAGATCTTCAACATATTCTAAGTCTTCCTGTCATGTGACATCAGCTCAAGATCTTTCCATTCCTTACTCATCATTTTTCATTTATGACTCCAGTTGTCTTCTCCGTGTGTTTTTGGTCTACCTCTGCCCCTCTTATCCTGGGGATTACAGAACAAGGACTGCCAGGTAATGCTGTCAGCAGGTTTCCTCAGTGTGTGTCCAATCCAACTCCAGCATCTTCTTCTTATCTCCTGTTCCCATAGCATTTGTCTGGTTCTTGTCATCAGTTCCACATTGGTCATCTTGTCGTACCATTCAGTCCTGTTCT
This sequence comes from Oreohelix idahoensis, assembly GCA_024509875.1. NCBI lineage: Eukaryota > Metazoa > Mollusca > Gastropoda > Stylommatophora > Oreohelicidae > Oreohelix > Oreohelix idahoensis. Next base: position 282,461 of record JAMPIV010020351.1, read on the forward strand.
ACGCAATCACTGATTTATGTTCTATGTTACATTGTGTATTATTTTTTTGATGCTCTTTATTATTCCAGATTATATCTGGCAATAAGCTATCATGATTATTTATTTTCCACCTTACTGTATACTCTGTATTTTTGTTACATCTTGGTAACTGACTTACTTAGTCGTTCTTCTTCTATCCTGGGGTGTAGAGGTTACCTTTGTAACTGACTTACTTAGTCGTTCTTCTTCTATCCTGGGGTGTAGAGGTTACCTTTGTAACTGACTTACTTAGTCGTTCTTCTTCTATCCTGGGGTGTAGAGGTTACCTTTGTAACTGACTACATAGATTTTTTTTTTAATAATAGTATGGAAAACTGAAATAGCTTTATGTTGAACAAAATGACAAGACATTATCTACTGGAAGTGATGAGTGTCCTCAACCAAGCACTTCTGTATGAGGTGTTGCATGTTGTGGGCAGTGTTTCTGCTGTGAGTGTACCTGTATTTGTAATTCTCAGGACATCAATTGAGCAGGGTTGCAAATGATATATGGCAGGTCTCAGCATGAAATGACAGTGAATTTAAAGGTAGTTGGAAGGTAATATGTGCTACCAACCTGATATATATATATATATATAGCTAAATTAAGTATGTGGGTTTCGTTCTATATGAATCACCTTGTGATTCACTGAATCCCTTCCTTGTTCTTGTAGTTGATGAATATTTATTTTCATTTCATTATTATTGTTATTATTATGTTAGATATATATTCCTTCATCCATAAACTTTCAGCTGCTGTGATGTTTAGGCCTTCAGTCAGTCAGGGCCTTCAGTCAGGACCTTCAGTCAGGGCCTTCAGTCAGGGCCTTCAGTCAGGGCCATCTGATCAATATTTCTCCATGTCTTCTTTGTCCTTTTAAAATCATTGTCCAATTTTCTTGTAAGTATTTTTGTGTCGTCTGCTATTTCTTTTATCTTAGGAGTTCCAGAACAAGGGCTGTCATGTAATGTTGTATTTGGTTTCCATATTATATGTCATATGGTTTCTGTATTATATGTCATATGGTTTCTGTATTATATGTCATTTGGTTTCCATATTATATGTCATGGTTTCTGTATTATATGTCATATGATTTCTGTATTATATGTCATATGATTTCTGTATTATATGTCATATGGTTTCCGTATTATGTGTCATGGTTTCCGTATTATATGGCATATGGTTTCTGTATTATATGTCATATGGTTTCTGTATTATATGTCATACGATTTCTGTATTATATGTCATATCTAAAAACAATACCCCTTCCTCACATCGGCTCTCCCCCCCCCACACACACAAAAATGGTCACATATCTGGATCTTTCCATCAGTTCCTCCTTTATGACTCTGACGCACATTCAAGATCTTCTATTCTGTGTATCTCTGGTTGAAGTTTCTGTGGCTTTAAATTCCTTTACTGTGGATTTTTAAAATGTCTTTGTATGTATGTATATATGTAGGCATAGTATTCCTCTTGACGCCACTAGGCGTGATGGCCACTGACTGCTTTGTCAGTCATGCGCTAAGGATACAAGAATAAGAAGTATTCCTCTTGCTTATTTTCCTTTGGGCTCTTTATGGAGCAGCAGGTCCTCTAGCTCCAGTCACAACCTCATTTTAGTTGCCTTGCACAACATGCTTGAGGGTGCAGTACTCCTGTTCTCTCTTTCTCTCATCAGGAACTACACGGTGGCACGTATTGTATTCTATATCTATAACTATAACCCTCCACTCCCAAAGGAGCATAGGCCTTCAACAAACACATGCCAAGTCCTCCTGTCACGTGCCATCATCTCAAGTTCTTTCCACGTTCTCCTTATCACTTTCATTTCTGTTTCCAGCTCTCTTCTCCATGTGCTTCTTGGTCTACCTCTGCCTCTCTTGCCCTGGGGGTTCCAGAACAAGGACTGCCCTGTAATGCTATCAACAGGTTTTCCCCAGTGTGTGTCCTATCCATCGCCCTCTTCTCATCTCCTGTTCTACTGGCACCTGTCTAGTTCTTGTCATCAGTTCTACGTTGGTAACCCTGTCATACCACTCCAATCCCTCCATTCTACGCAAGCACCCACCCATGAAAGTCCGCAGCTTCTCGGTAATTGTCCTTATTGTACGTATTGTATTACTGTCTTGTAAAACTGACACAAATGACATGTTGACTGGTTCTAGCTGGTTATCATGGGAAAGGTCACTGAGTATGTATCAAGTACCAATAGCCTGAACCCTAATACAAACTCTAGCATATTTCAGACAACAATTCTTTAGTCTGTATACACCTTGTAGCTTCTGGATACACATCCGTTATATGTTTTCAGTAATTTATGTCCATATGCTGTTATAATATTGTTTAACAGTGGCATATCCAATGGTCGATGACTAACCTAAAGATACCTTTTGATTCTTGTCTGTAAAGATTTATTGCTGTATTATACATATTGGGTTGTACCCTGCACAGGGGCATGTTATGTCTTGATACCATATCTCTAATCAAATATTGTTATTTCTCGTGAAATGTTTTTGTTCCCATGAAGATCATTAACTTAATAAGAAAGACCTATGAAGACATGACATGCAGAGTTCTTCATGAAGGACAACTTACAGAACCGTTTAGGATTAGAACGGGAGTGAGACAAGAGTCATCCCCTGTCTCACTCCCATTCTGGAGACAGGGATGTCTCCATTTCCTTTCTTACTAGCAATAGATTGGGTTATGAAAACATCGACATCACACAACAGAAATGGAATCCAGTGGAATCTGACTAAACAGCTTGATGATCTGGATTTTGCAGATGACGTGGCTCTTCTGTCTCATTACCATAATCAGATGCAAGAGAAAATGAAAATTCTCGATGAGAGGTCACAGCAAGTGAGCCTGAAAATACACAGGGAAAAGACAAAGATTATGAGAATAAATGCAAGAAATGATAACAGGATTGAACTTCAAGAAACAACACTAAAGGATGTAGAATTGTACACATATCTTGGTAGTAATATAGACAAAGTTGGAGGGACAGACAATGATATAAAAATAAGAATACAAAAAGCAAGAGGAGCTTTCATTGCATTGGGAAACATATGGAGAACAAGAGAAATCAAGTCCAACACGAAAATAAGAATCTTCAACTCAAATGTCAAGTCAGTCCTATTGTATGGCTCTGAGACATGGAGAGCAACAAAAACAACAACCAAAAAGCTACAGACTTTTATAAACGGGTGCTTGTGTAGAATAGAAGGACTGAAATGGTATGACAAAGTCACAAATGTGGAATTGATGACAAGAACCAGACAAGTGCCAGTGGAACAAGAGCTGAGAAGAAGACGCTGGCGATGGATAGGACACACATTGAGGAAACCTGTTGAAAGCATTACAAGGCAGTCCTTGTTCTGGAATCCACAGAGAAAGAGAGGCAGAGGTAGACCAAAGAACACATGGAGAAGAGAGCTGGTTACAGAGGTGAAAATGATGAGGAAAAGATGGAAAGAACTTGAGCGGATGGCACGGGACGGGAAGACTTGGCATGTGTTTGTTGAAGGCCTATGCTCCTCGTGGAGCTAAAGGGTATTGATTGATTGATTGATTAACCATTAATTTGTTATTCCAAGTTGGAGCAAATTTACAGTTCAAAACAAATCACAATGGATTAAATTACTGATGAGAAATATTTAAAAAATAGTTGAATCTGAGTTGTCCCAACATGGATCTTAAAGCTGTTATATTGGTTAGTGTAGAGCTTCAAGTTTATCTTCTTATTTTCTTGCATATTCTTATCAGCCAAGAGCACAAGATGATATTTGACTAATGTACAAGGGGATTGACATAAGTCTTGGGCCTGACCATAAAGGACATGTCACAGAGAGCTGAAATTTTGTATAGTGTTTATTCCTTTTCAATATAGCCACCATCTTAATTGACACACTTTTGCCATCTCTGCTTGACCTTGAAAAGATCTTGGGAGTAGAACACCCTATTTTTCAAACTAAACCAGTCATCACATGCCAGTATAACCTCTTCATCGCTGTCAAAATGATTTCCTTTTAGCTGTTTTTTAAGATTTGGAAATAGAAAAAAGTCTGATGGAGCCAAATCTGGAGAATATGGTGGGTGTGGAAGAATTTCAATATTCAAATCGTTGGCTGCTAGCTGCACAAGCCGTGCTTTGTGAGAGGGCGCGTTGTCTTGAAGCAAAGGAAGATTTTGAGTGCGCGTTATCCCTCGTTTCCTGGTCACAACCTTTCTTAGTTTGGTGAGAAGATCTGCATAGTACTGTCCATTAACTGTGTTGTCACGAGGCAGATAATCTTTCAAAACGACACATTTGCCGTCCCAAAAAACAGTCAGCATCACTTTTCCTGCAGATTTCTGCGCTCTCGGCTTGACAGGTGTTGGTGAGCCCGGGGTTTTCCATTGCATGCTGGCAATTTTGGATTCGGGGTCATAATGGTGTACCCAAGTCTCATCTACTGTCACCATGGTCTCCAAAAAATTTTTTGACTGACACTTTTTGAGCAACTGTTGACATCAATTTACCCTCGTTTGCTTCTGTTCACGTGTCAACAGTCGCGGAACCCAGCGTGCACACACTTTTCTCATGTTCAGTCTGTTGTGTAAAATTCTATAAACTGTTCTTTCATTTAGTTTTACTCTACTAGCTATCTCCACAATTGTCATTTTTCGATCCTGGTCAATGATTGTCTTCACTCTTGTTGCATTTTCATCATTGCACTCTGAGGCTGGTCTACCAGATCTTGGCAGATCAGCAACATTTGAGCGGCCGCACTTAAACTGTTGACACCAGTTTTTTTAGCGAAGTATATGAAGGACAAGAATCACGAAACACTGGTTCCATCTCCCTGTGTATTTCTGTAGGTGTTTTTCCCTGAAACATCAGAAATTTTATCACAGCTCCGGCCTCCTTCTTTTCCATTGTTTTGTCAAATCTTTGGAGCAGCAGATCCGGTCAATAGGGTACATTGCGCCGTGCACCGTAGCAGGAAAACCCATTGAAGAAACAAACGCGTACTTCACACATTCAGTGCAAATATGATGAACTTTAAATGTGCCAAGTTTCATCTTCCTTCTGTGACTCCTTCATGGTCAGGCCCAAGACTTATGTCAATCCCCTTGTATAAAAACATGTACATCACACAACATTTTATTTCATATCTGAACAAATCCAAATTTTTCATCATCATAAGATTTATTGCAGAGACAAAAAAGCTAATAAATTACAATTTTTTTTAAAGATAAAAAGCATGAACTTTGTATAAAACGATCACACTTTTATGTTCCAAATTTCAATTTTATTACACTTTAATTACACCTTTAAAAAAGACTTGGCTATAGCTCAAATGAAATCTAAAGCAAGAAAAAGTTTCTTTTAATGTGTCATTCATATTTGATATTTTGTAACAAAAGATGGCCAAAATGGCATAAGGGGGCATAAATGCTAGAATTATCACAGTCCTTTTGTTTCATTATTTACAGTACATGATGGGGTATACATACTCTATAGTAAGGGAATTCATTTATTCCACAACGCAGCCACACACAGTAGACAAGTGAATTACATGACAAACACCAACATTTATGCATATATTTATATACCATGCAGTGAATGAAAATAGGGCATCTTTGTTCTAAACATATTTGAAACAATTTATTATTTAAAAAGGGAACTTGCTCATTGTCAGTACCAATGAATTTTACTATTGTTTGACTGACCAAACGTTCAGTTTTATTGTAAAGTATTAAATGAAATTTGAAAAAAATTACATAATTAATAATAAAATTAATTCGTTGTATCAATGTGTGTGTATATGTATATACACATACATACGCACGCGCACACACACTCACACATATATATATATATATATATATATATATATATATATATATATATATATATATATATATATATATATATATATATATATATATATATATATATATATATATAGCAGCATGACGGAGCCCCTCCATATTATACCCAACAAGTGATGCAACATCTAAATGAAACGTTCCCTAATCAGTGGATTGGTTGTGGCAGCACCATTAATCGGCCACCAAGATTTCCAGACCTAACCGCGTTAGATTATTGTTTATGGGGTTGGATGAAGGATGAAGCTTACCGGAAAAAAATGGATACAAGAGACAAATTACTCGCTTGCATATTCAATACTACTGACTGCATAAAGGAACATATAGATTAGCTCAGACTTGAACGTGTCATCTTCTCACACGAGTTGCAATGTGCATTGATGTTGACGGTGACATTTTCAAAAATCTGATTATAAACTTAACGTACTTGTAACAAATTTGTCATTTAAACAATAAATACCTCTTTATTTTCAATACTTTTGCCACTGTACATTCAAACAGTCCTATCTTGGAAACTGTTTGTATTGGGACACATGTTCATTTTAACTTATTTTCTTAGAATGACTGACACTATGACCTCCCAAAGTATTGACCTTTCCTCCTAGGACACCCTGTATATATCACATATATACTTTCAACTTTTGCAAAAAAGTGATAATCTGTAAAGGAATTTTTAGTTTTTGTTGGTGTACAGGCATACAATCAGTCTGTACAGGTGTTTTTGTTTTTTTAAAGTACGTTTTTTTCCTCTTTAAATCAATATTTCTTTATAAGTGGTATTATTTTACACAGAAACTGTTAATAAAAAATTAAGTTTTGATTTTAAACGTATGGGGTAAACGTGAGAAAACAAGGTCGCAAGAAATAATGAATGGATGGTATATTATGGGTATGCCCATTACATTCTTCTTCATTTCAAGAGACCATTTAGTTCACAAAGTTTTATTTTATTATAATTAAAATAAAATAATATGAAATCAGAATAATTTGAAATAATAAAAAAATATTGACATAAAATGATAGTTTATCTGTGACCAAAAAAAAATATAGTGGTATGTCCAACCTGGAGAGAGCCAATAACCGTACTATAAATAATATGAATGTAGGCCTACAGGCTAGGCAAATTTTATCTTTCTAATTTTACTTTAATTCAGCTATGATTTGTTATTAGTTTTAAAACAAATAGATCTTATCTTGCTAAAAGCAGACATAAAAATTTAGTCACTGGTCTAAAAAAGTGCATTGAAAATACAAGGCTTCAATAAAAAAAAAGTGTCCAAGTACACTCATCAGCAGGCATATGTAACTGTAATTATAGAATTTGACCACCATTCCTCAGTTATTCATTCTGACTGTAAATTAAATTAACAATATTACACTGTTCTCTTAAAAATGGTTTATGACACGGACTACAAGTTTAATAGGTCATTGTCTGCAATGAGCTGCAGTGTAATCAAAATATCAGGGATAACAACAGTGTCACAGGAGACATCAATCACGATGACATGGTTATTCTTAGCTGCTAAGTTCAGGAAGACAATACAGAGTTAAAATATCAAATGTGTTCTTCCACTGTATAGAACCAGCAGAGTGGAGTTCCGTCATTTTATTTCAGAAAGCAGGACACACAAAAAACTCCTTTTAGATTTAAACAATGTAGCTTATTCACATGGCAGTTGTAAAACACAGAACAATTTCAATGAGGTTGAGAGGTCGACCAAATACCAAAAGAGATCTTCTTTTGCTTTCTGAGGGCATGGAGCCTGTTATGCACTATACGACCTTCTCACTGCACCATGTTTAAACACCATCACATAAAATAAGATTTCTATATTTTTTGTTTTCCTGGCATGTGTGTTGGATTTAAAAAAGACTTTATGTGCTGTGAAATAAAATCACATTACTGCAATTTTTTGTGTGGATTGAACTGAAGCCAAGATAAGTTGGCCAGATTTTCAGATAAATGCTTTGGTGGCTTAAAACTCAGTAATAACAAATATGCTAAATCACATGATTTCTTTTAATTTTTTTACTTCTTTATATTTGTTTGTTTTGGTAAGCGATGTATACTTGTAAAATACTAATATTTTAATTATATCTTTCACACATGCACACACATATATTTACAAACATAGATACACATAATTTCCAATGTCTATTTTACAGTATCATGCTATTCTCATATACATACATCATTACGATATTCTCATATTTTTATAATTACTATCACTCTCATTCTCTACAATACAGCATTTTGTTATTCTCATGTACAACTCTGCAACATTCAGCACACCCACATTCAAGTTGAGAAAAATACTTTGACTACATAAGAAGGCGTGGCCAATGTCTATGATTGGACACAAGCTAGTATCAGTAAAATGTAGTTTAACAGATTTATGGAAATCGGTTTAGTACTTAGTTTGGCAAAGTAAATCTTGACCAAGAACAAATATTGTTTCATGGCCACTCATGTTTAGAAAACAAGACTTTTGTACAACTAAACATTAACAAAACAAAATGGAGAATTTTTCTGGCCAAATGTGAACCGCAAGCAGGTAAGTCTGACCTCAAAAAGTCACTCCGTTGATGACCTTCACCTTACTCTCAATGATGTCTTTCAGCCACATCTCCCTGAAGCGAGATTTGCCAGGCCTAGGAGCAAAAAATTTGGAAGCCAATGTATATTATTTTATAATTTGACCCACAAGGCCTAAGGGCAAATACAAGAATTTTGACAGACAAACTGGCTAATGAAAGAATTACAAGCCAAAATGTAAATTAGTTCTATGATGCTGACGCTGAATCTATGGAAAAAACATACAAAGCTAAAATTTAAATAAGTGGATCTTTAATAATGAACTGAGCTAGCTGTAATATTTCCTGGTATGTCCAGATACATAATCTATTAGAATTTCAATATTACTTTACTACACTTGTCAAACATTCAATGAATACTGGAGACCCAATAAAACGCAGATTGTGGGGTCCAAACTTTGGCACCACAGTATAAATGAGTGCATATTGTATCAAATTTCCTTATTTTGACATAAATGTTGTGACGTTTGACAGAAATCAGCAACCTGAAGGATGTCTAGCATACTTCAACTATCATCACATGTGAATGAGTGAAAATAAGTAAAAGCTATGTTAATCATATATGTCTTCTATTGTGGATGCTGAAAAGAAAGGTTTCACTAAAGAACGTGGTTTTATTGCTAAACTTTTGAATCGTTCCAATTTGAAGTGTGTGACAAGGAGGAAATCAGCTAAATTGGGATACAACTTCTGGCCGCTGTGTAAGCATTCCCGTGTTATATAGCGCCTCATTATATTGGGTCTACAGTGTACTTGATTCAAACATATATTCCGTTATAAGGTGCTAGTCTGTGAAATAATTACTTGTTAAGAAACTCATCCACTGATTCCCCAAGCCATATAGTTTATTATACAAAGTAACTCTGCAATCTTGTAAAGAAACACAAGAAACATGTCACAACAATATGTAGCTGTAATCACAACAATATGTAGCTGTTATCACAACAATATGTAGCTGTTATAACAACAATATGTAGCTGTAATTACTTACTGATGAATCAGCCGGTTGGTCTCAAAGACATAGAATATTTCTACTGGGCTACTCTGTTAAATATAAATGAAAGAATACATCTGGCATGAATGGCAGGAACATTTAAAGTGAATCTAAGACCCTGAAAACTTAAAGTTAAAAAAAAAAGAGCAAGAAAAACTATCTGCTGAAAAGTAATGCTAATTAGTTTTTAAAGCAACTTGAATATATTTTATCATCTTTCCACTCCCCAAGGAGCATAGGCCTTCAACAAACTTATGTCAAGTCTTCTTGTCCTGTGTCATCAGCTCAAGGTCTTTCCAAGTCTGCTGGTTTTAGACAACACAGGTCACAGGTCAACAGAGGACCAAATAATATACAGCAATAAAGAGACTGAAGATGCCTTCCATGAAAAAAAGCACACACTGGCAGCCTGGATTGACAAGGAGAAAGCTTGTGATAAAGTGGAAAGAGCTGGGATAAAGCAAAAACTACTCAAAGATGGAGTCTGTGGGCGTATGTACAAATGGGTAAACCACTTCGTTGAAAACAGCCATGCCAGAGTGCAATTACAAGGACACGTAAGTCACAGAATGAAATTCAAACAAGGAGTACCCCAAGGCAGCATGTTATCTCCTACACGGTTCCTGATCTACATCAATGACATAATAGACGAACTACCAAAGAAGGTCAACAGCTTAATGTATGCTGATGACCTAGCACTATGGGCAGCTAACAAAAATATCAAAACAGCAAACTGTAGGATGCAGGAAGCCTTGCAAAAACTGGACAAATGGACACAGGAATGGCCTCTAACCATAAATGTGAAGAAAACAACATATAAGGTTTTTTTCACTCTCAAACAAAGAGCAAAAAGTTATGAGCTAAACGGACATGAGCTGCCAGATGAATAGAATCCCACATATATTGGAATCACAATGGACAGCAAACTAACATGGACAAAATCAAATTGATAAGTGCCAGTATAAAGCTAGACAGAAAATGACTCTAATGAAGAAACTAGCAAGAACTGCCTGTGGTGCAGACCATCATATTCTGAAAACGTTAAACACAGGAGTATCTATCAGGCATTGGGATATGGAATTCCAGCCTGGGCAACTGCCTCAAAATCCAACTTTGATAAAACAATCAAAACACAAAACCAGGCAGAGAGAACCATGTCTGGAGCAATGAAATGAACAAGATAACAAAACTACAGTCCATGGGGGTAAAAAGAGAATACAGAGTACTACAGGAGGCAGAAAAATTTAAAAGACCCACAGACCACCTAATGAATGACAGAATGAAAGGATATGGTCGAGGCATCATGAGAGGAGTAGGGTGGCAGTGTGGCCTGTTCCAACCTAGGTGAAGGAGTAACTGTATGGTGATGAGAGAAGCCTGAGACAGACTGCCAGTTTATAAGAGAGATGGATGTGGTTATATAAGAGAGATGGATGTGGTTAGATAAGAGAGATAGGTGTGGTTATATAAGAGAGATGGATGTAGTTATATAAGAGAGATGGATGTGGTTATATAAGAGAGATAGATGTGGTTATATAAGAGAGATAGGTGTGGTTATATAAAAGAGATAGATGTGGTTATATAAGAGAGATAGATGTGGTTATATAAGAGAGATAGATGTGGTTATATAAGAGAGATAGATGTGGTTATATAAGAGAGATAGATGTGGTTATACAAGAGAGATAGATGTGGTTATACAAGAGAGATAGATGTGGTTATACAAGAGAGATAGATGTGGTTATACAAGAGAGATAGATGTGGTTATATAAGAGAGATAGATGTGGTTATATAAGAGAGATAGATGTGGTTATATAAGAGAGATAGATGTGGTTATATAAGAGAGATAGATGTGGTTATATAAGAGAGATAGATGTGGTTATATAAGAGAGATAGATGTGGTTATATAAGAGAGATAGATGTGGTTATATAAGAGAGATAGATGTGGTTATACAAGAGAGATAGATGTGGTTATATAAGAGAGATGGATGTGGTTATATAAGAGAGATGGATGTGGTTATATAAGAGAGATAGGTGTGGTTATATAAGAGAGATAGGTGTGGTTATATAAGAGAGATAGGTTTGGTTATATAAGAAAGATAGGCAGATGCTGGAGTTTGGTGGCTCATCCTTGGAGAAGACCCCGAAGCCATCACAAGAACAGCTATGCTATGGACTCCTCAAGGAAAGTGAAAGAGAGGTCGACCAAAAATAACTTGGTGGAGAACTGTGGAGGCAGAAATGCAAATAAAAAGTGAACTAGAGCTGTGGCACTGCATGAAGGATGGCCGCCAACAGAACAAAGTGAAAGCAGTTTATTGCTGCCCTACAAAATGCCACCAGGCATACTCGCCACTGACTGCTTTCACAGCTGGTGGCTATGGATCAAAGAAGAAGAAGAATAAGAAATAGATTTAGTGCAAACTGTTTAAAACAAATGTTTACAAGACGTACTGGGGGTCTAATCTTTGATACCACATATGTAAAGTAGACAGATGCAGTTGCTCGAGGGATGGGCCGACGACGTGTTGGGATGCTCCAGCGCACACGGTAAAAGTAGCGCCTATCAAATTCACAATCCTCTTCAGTAAGGTAATCCACACAGTACAGCCATGAGTTCTCATACTTCCATGTCTGTTAAAGTGTGAGAAATAACAATGCATTAACATTTTTGAAGCTTTAAAGGTACCTTTATACAAATGTTTGTAGCTCATTAGGCAGGAAAATGTCAAACTAAAACTTTGAAGGACAAACTGGCTAATGAAAGAATTACAACAGAAGATTACAGTCCATAAAACAAAACATAATTAACATGTTAAAAGACAGAAAAAAGCACAATGTAATCAATAACAAAGGCAGATTTGGAAGCAGAAGTGCAGACAGATTTAACAATAAACAACTGATGATAGACCATCAGAATCAGACCCTGATGAAGTTTATTTAATTCAGGCGATAAATATCATCTAATATTCCAAGATGTGTTGTGTAGCTCCTCGAGTGTGTCGGAGGAAAAATAGAAAGAACAGGACAACTGAGCTCTCAGGCATATTGTACACGACAACTAATATGTGGTTGTACATGACAACTAATATGTGGTTGTACATGACAACTAATATGTGGTTGTACATGGCAACTAATATGTGGTTGTACACGACAACTAATATGTTGTTGTACATGACAACTAATATGTGGTTGTACATGACAACTAATATGTGGTTGTACATGACAACTAATTTGTGGTTGTACATGACAACTAATATGTGGTTGTACATGACAACTAATATGTGGTTGTACATGACAACTAATATGTGGTTGTACATGACAACTAATATGTGGTTGTACATGACAACTAATATGTGGTTGTACATGGCAACTAATATGTGGTTGTACACGACAACTAATATGTGGTTGTACATGACAACTAATATGTGGTTGTACATGACAACTAATATGTGGTTGTACATGACAACTAATATGTGGTTGTACATGACAACTAATATGTGGTTGTACATGACAACTAATATGTGGTTGTACATGACAACTAATATGTGGTTGTACATGACAACTAATATGTGGTTGTACATGACAACTAATATGTGGTTGTACATGACAACTAATATGAGGTTGTACATGACAACTAATATGTGGTTGTACATGACAACTAATATGAGGTTGTACATGACAACTAATATGTGGTTGTACATCTTCTTCTTCTTCTTCTTGCGATCGCATCTTTGATGATTACACCGTCAGACGAGTTCTCATGATGAATTCGACTGTTGTTTGAAGTTCCTCTTTAACTCCATATAGCTTTGAGTTTAGTGTTGAGTCATTGGGCCAGTATATCTTTCTTAACTGGTCATACAGAGGACAGTCCTGTAGAACATGCTCAGCAGTTTGTTCGTTTAATCCACATGTGCACAGTGGTGAAGCAGACAATCGTAGCTTGTGCATGTGTTTATTCAGTTTGTTATGCCCTGTCCTGAGTCGAAAAATAGTTGTCTGTCCCTGCCGGTCGAGAGTGTGATAGTCGTCTTTGGGTTGGTTCTGTTCTCTTCTGATAGTCTGGATAGCTCTCTTTTTCTCAAAGTATGTGACTTCATTATCTTCTTGTTCACATTCTCCTCCCTTTTTTGCAAGTTTATCTGCCTTTTCATTTCCGGTGGTTGTACATGACAACTAATATGTGGTTGTACATGACAACTAATATGTGGTTGTACATGACAACTAATATGTGGTTGTACACGGCAACTAATATGAGGTTGTACATGACAACTAATATGAGGTTGTACATGACAACTAATATGAGGTTGTACATGACAACTAATATGAGGTTGTACATGACAACTAATATGAGGTTGTACATGACAACTAATATGAGGTTGTACATGACAACTAATATGAGGTTGTACATGACAACTAATATGAGGTTGTACATGACAACTAATATGAGGTTGTACATGACAACTAATATGAGGTTGTACACGGCAACTAATATGAGGTTGTACATGACAACTAATATGAGGTTGTACATGACAACTAATATGAGGTTGTACATGACAACTAATATGAGGTTGTACATGAAAACTATGAGGTTGTACATGACAACTAATATGAGGTTGTACATGACAACTAATATGAGGTTGTACACAGCAACTAATATGAGGTTGTACATGACAACTAATATGAGGTTGTACATGACAACTAATATGAGGTTGTACATGACAACTAATATGTGGTTGTACATGACAACTAATATGAGGTTGTACACAACAACTAATTTGAGGTTGTACATGACAACTAATATGAGGTTGTACATGACAACTAATATGAGGTTGTACATGACAACTAATATGAGGTTGTACATGACAACTAATATGAGGTTGTACATGGCAACTAATATGAGGTTGTACATGACAACTAATATGAGGTTGTACATGACAACTAATATGAGGTTGTACACAACAACTATAATGAGGTTGTACACAGCAACTAATATGAGGTTGTACATGACAACTAATATGAGGTTGTACACGACAGCTAATATGAGGTTGTACATGACAACTAATATGTGGTTGTACATGACAACTAATATGAGGTTGTACATGACAACTAATATGAGGTTGTACATGACAACTAATATGAGGTTGTACATGACAACTAATATGAGGTTGTACATGACAACTAATATGAGGTTGTACATGACAACTAATATGAGGTTGTACATGACAACTAATATGAGGTTGTACATGACAACTAATATGAGGTTGTACACGGCAACTAATATGAGGTTGTACATGACAACTAATATGAGGTTGTACATGACAACTAATATGAGGTTGTACATGACAACTAATATGAGGTTGTACATGAAAACTATGAGGTTGTACATGTATGAGGTTGTACATGACAACTAATATGAGGTTGTACATGACAACTAATATGAGGTTGTACACAGCAACTAATATGAGGTTGTACATGACAACTAATATGAGGTTGTACATGACAACTAATATGAGGTTGTACATGACAACTAATATGTGGTTGTACATGACAACTAATATGAGGTTGTACACAACAACTAATTTGAGGTTGTACATGACAACTAATATGAGGTTGTACATGACAACTAATATGAGGTTGTACATGACAACTAATATGAGGTTGTACATGACAACTAATATGAGGTTGTACATGACAACTAATATGAGGTTGTACATGACAACTAATATGAGGTTGTACATGACAACTAATATGAGGTTGTACACAACAACTATAATGAGGTTGTACACAGCAACTAATATGAGGTTGTACATGACAACTAATATGAGGTTGTACACAACAGCTAATATGAGGTTGTACATGACAACTAATATGAGGTTGTACATGACAACTAATATGAGGTTGTACATGACAACTAATATGAGGTTGTACATGACAACTAATATGAGGTTGTACATGACAACTAATATGAGGTTGTACATGATAGTTATCAGATGCACACATTTTCTCTCTCTCCATACTTCACCTAGAGTGTCTGGCTCTTTACCAAACAGGCAACTAAGAGTTGAAAAGCATGTTCTAAACACAGTTGTACACAAACCTTTATAAACTCATGAATCTTTTCTTGACCTCTCTCTACTGTAAACTCTTCGATTGTTAACCACTGAATATTTTCAACTTCATAGGTATCTTCTTTCCGTAAGGCACTTTCTCGTGACGTGTTCAGCTGCCGGATGGACTCAAATGACTTTTCCCGATCTGACATACTTGTTTCCAGTCTACGAAAGGCCATGTCAATAAATCCATTGACCATGGCTTTGGCTTCATTCATGTACATATCCTCCATGGTGGACTAGTGTTTCTGTTTCAAATATAACGGAGGAACAAGAAAATAAATAAAAGTTCAACAGTAAATAATAAACTGTGATTAAAAAATAAAATGAGAAGACAATGAAGGAACAGTAAAAGACAAAGTAGTATTGAGAAAAAAGAACCACAATAAATATGTCAGGATAAAGGTTATAAAATAGCAAATAACACTAGATGAGGAAGCAGTATAGAAATGAAATTGCGTATAAAAACTTGGTAGATAACTACATATTAAAGTATAACTGAATTTGGAGGAGATGGAGCTAACTCAGATAAGCAGGATTCTTTTCCTTCTTTCTATTCCCTGTGATTTGAATTTGCACTCTTTACCCTTTTGTACTTGGGGGGTGAGTTCTAGGGTTTTCTTGCAAACCCAGCGGGCTTCCAAAACTCAGCAGTCTCAACATTGGTAAAACATGCTAACTGGCAGGTGATGTACTGCCAAAAGTTGTTTTGAAATGCTATTAACAGGTTTCCTCATTGTGTATCCTATCCTTCGCCAGCATCTTCTTCTCTTCTCTTCTCCCACTAGGACTTTTCTGGTTCTTGTCATCAGTTCCACATTGGTAACCTTGTCAAACCATTTCAATCCTTCTATTCTATGCAGGCACCCATTTACAAAAATCTATAGCTTTTTGGTTGTTGTTTTTGCTGTTCTCCATCTATCAGAGTGTAGTGGTGTTTGATGGTATTGTATGATGGTGATATTACTAAATGTAATGTATGAGGCCAGCTGTGAAGGCTCCTGAGATAAAATGTAGTTGAGAATTGTCAGAAGGCCTTTCTTGCTACCACTACGACCTCACACTTAATTTTTTTTTAATGAATGTGGCTACGTAAAGTGTCTAGGGTTATGATATGTAGTGTGGTGTAATAGGTTATAGATATACCCACAAATATTTAACAAAACTAATAATATTTAACAAATATTACAACACACTGAACTAACTCAATAGTGTAAAAATTTTTTGATAGAATTATATTACATTTATTTTGTTCTGTGTCAATTTTTTAGGTTGACCAGAACTTAAAAGGATTTAGAGATTATGAAAAGAAATGCATGGAATATTATATCATAAATGCAATAGTGTACATATATATGTACTATACTAGTTAGTTTTATTAAAATGTTCTAGTAGTCATCTACTTGGGAGGATAGTTAATGTTTGTGCTGTTGGGGTGGCCTCATCACACCTGTCTATATTGACTACACAGTGTCCAGAAAATGGTGGGAATTTTTATGGGGTATTAGTAACTAAACGGTGTTGGTGAATGTCCAGCAGACCAGAGGCTCACTCATCTTGTAGTTGTAGCTCTGGTGCTGAAATCTTGTGGTCCCACCTCTCCGTGCTGGCGGGCAATAATGGTGGTCTCTGTCACACGTACTGCACAGATACACTCGAGTAAAGTCACCAACTGAATAGACACTGCTTGGTTGACAACAGAAACTCACAGCTCTGCAATCAAAGTATGGGCCATGTGTCAAAATCTATTCTCTACCCACGTCTGGACACAACACTGACACAACAACCACATCATACAGACAGGTCAGATCTCTCTGACCAAACAGCACATTTACCATGGTGGTTTTACATCAGATAGATCCTCCCAGACTATAGATTCTGAAAAATATTTATTAGTTTTCTGCCCTAAAAGAGGATAGGTAATATGTTTCATTATTCTCAACACTTGATCTGTCTTGCCTAACTCTTGCTGGAGTTTATGTACATTGTTGGTCCCTAGACCCTGACTTGGGCGGGGGGTCTAGAGCAAATCCCTACTTGTTTGTAAGGCTAGATTTCGATATGGCAGTATCAAATCACTCGAACATGAAACAATATTCAAAATATATAAGGAAATAATTTCAATCTTACCAGATTATGAATAAATAACACAGAATTGCTAGCAAAACTCAGCTGAGCTGCTGGCTATAGTATGGCGTCCCTAAACTTCTTACACTTTCTTTCATATGGAAATCACCACACTTTAAAATCTGTGTCTATCACTGAACAACTATTGAGAAATGACCCCAAATCCACGTCTAAGCGCCGACAATATGCTTGTCTGTGGCCAATCACTGCCTAGGTTTATTTGAATTTCAAATTTCCTACACTAAAGTCATTTCAGTCATGCTTCAGTCAAGTATGGATGTTTATCTGTTAGTCTGTCCGTCTCTACTTGTGTTTCTACAAAATGTACTTGATTTTTGAACCAACCTTTCTCTCCCCTCCAAAATTTTGTCGTTAAAAGTTATTTTTAGACACAGCCACCACAATATCCCCTCTCCTCCATACCAAGTAGATTTGAACACCTGCGTCTCGAGGTCGTGTTTTTTTGTGCAAAATAGCGACACTTTTAGATTCAATACAGTCTGTCGATGATGTAAACTACACTGTCTTTTGTCATTATCTTCAATATTATCTATCCGTCTGTAAAATTAAGAACATATTAGTTCACTGCTCAGAATAGGCCATCCGGCCA
The DNA here is from genome assembly GCA_024509875.1 of Oreohelix idahoensis. NCBI lineage: Eukaryota > Metazoa > Mollusca > Gastropoda > Stylommatophora > Oreohelicidae > Oreohelix > Oreohelix idahoensis. The sequence continues at coordinate 300,799 of JAMPIV010020351.1, forward strand.
ACTAATTTTTATATTCCTAACATTAATATTAAAAAAAAAAAGTACTTTTTAATTTTTGTAATATTCCTAACATCTGCGTTTAGCCGCTGAATTCAAATCAAGGGCTTGGTATCGCAAAAGCGTCCAATAAATGACTGTGGCGTAACATATCTATGGTCCCTTCTGTCGAGTTGCTTACTTTTTATGTCAACTTGGGAAACGTGACTTTTCTCCGTTTCCCCCCCCAATTGCGTCTCCTTAGCCTTTCTAGTCTCACGCAATCTTTCCAGTCATATTTTTCCTTTTTGATCCTCCGTTCCCCTCCTGTCTAGCAAGTCAATTTTTATGGAGGGTGATGACCCGCGGTCTAGGCGATCATGTACATCAGCAGCCTACGCATTATGTTTTTTATCCTTATATGTTATCCTTGGAGGTATTTTACCGTTGTATCTCTGTCAATTTCACTACACATCTCCCCACTTGAAAACATGCCTATGGCAAGTTCCAAAACCAGCGATACACATAGGTAAAATTACTCCTCACGTCTGCCACTACTCTAATTTTGATCACAGGGGTGCCGACTGAGGAAATCTGCACCGACATTCAAATTACGGCTTGCATAAGCGACTGGTTTCAGTTCCCCATCAGGTGAAGCTGATCTTTGCAACAAAGCCCCTCCTAGTCCTACATTACTTGCATCGGTTCTTAAGACAAAGTCCTGTGTCAAATCAGGCAGTTTGAGAATAGGCTTGCTAGTGAGTTTTTCCTTTAACTCTTGGAACGCTAGTTCACATTGTGCAGTCCAAATAATTTTATCTGGAAGTCCCTTGCGAGTCAGATCAGTCAGAGGAGCACAAATAGCGTTAAAATTTTTGATGTATTTCTGATAAAATCCGCATAACGACACGAATGATCGCACGTCCTTTTTTGTTTGTGGCCTAGGTGCTCTCTGCAGTTTTTCCAAGTTCTTAGGATCAGGGGTCATATTACCCTGATATACAGTGTGTCCCAAGAATTCCAACTCTTTGCATCCAATACAACATTTTGTTGGCCTAGCAGTTAAGTTCGCCTCCCGAAGTCTATCAAACAACATCTCCAGAGCTTCAATGTGTTCTTCAAATGTCTCGGTGGCGACGAGAATATCATCCATGAAATTTGTGATACATGGGTTATTCAGGGGATCCAACAATTTGCGCATCATCCTTGAAAACACACTCGGAGCATTTTTCAGTCCGAATGGTAGCATATTGAATTCATAATGTCCATCCGAAGTGCTAAAAGCCAAATAAGGTCTCACTTCAGGCTTCACTGGGATCTGGTAATAGCCTTTACTAAGATCCACCTTTGAAAAGTATTTTGCCTTGTTCAGTCTGGCAAATAACTGTTTTGTGTCTGGTAATGGATCCACTTGTCCTTCTGTGACAGCATTCAGTTTCCTGTAATCTATGCACAATCTGTGTTCCCCAGACGGTTTTCTCAACAAAACGACACTAGAACTAAAAGATGATTCACTGTGCGAAATAATCCCCTCCTTCAACAAATACTCTATTTCTTCCTTCAATGCCTTCTCCTTCGCGAACGGAATAGAATAGGCTCTCATACAGATTGGGTTTGAGTCTACCAGTTTCATGTCATACTGTAGCAAATTTGTATGGCCTGGTTTATCTGTTAATACATCTGTATGTTCCTCCAGAACCTGTTGAACTCTCTCCCTCTGGTTTTTAGTCAGGTGCTTACTGACTTTTACCTGTGCTGCTGTTTCACAAGGATGTAATGGGTATTCATGTGAGGTGAGTGGTTCTTTTTGCATCTGGGTTGCAATAGCCAAGGTCAATAAGGGGGTGCTTTCCTGGAGTGGTCTGTCCAGATACTTCTTTAACAGGTTTACATGATAAACTTTTTCCTTCCCCTTTTTGTCAATTTTATAGTTTGTTCTAGACACCTTCTCTAGAACCGTATATGGACCTTGCCAACCAATTTGTAATTTATTCTGGCTTCCTGGTAGTAGAAGCAGCACCTTCTCTCCGACTGCCAGTTCCCTGTCCTTTGCCTTCCTATTAAAATATGCTGCATGTTTCTTCCTGGCTTGTTTCAAATTATCATTTGCCAGTTTCCATCCAGCTTTCAAACGATTGGTCAGTTCGTTCACATATTGATAAGATGAGGTAACAGTCTCTTCCGCCTTCTCATCTGTCCAGGTCCTTAATAAAGTTACATCTGGATCTTTAATTTATCATACGTATTTTTCCTGGAACCCGTCGGGTCCCGTCCATTAGAAGCTTTATAATGAGGACTTTTCTTCCTAGAATCATCACTCACAAATCGACCACTACCAATTTTTTTCTTGGGTTTATCTCCCCACTTTAGATTGCTTATGAGAGATCTTCGCTCTCTTTTCTGTTCTTCCAGCTTATATAATCCTGACCGAGGGATTGTCAGATTATTCTGGGTTAAATTTCTTCTTTGTACTTGTCGCATAGTGGCCATGTTAATCCATTCAAGTGACGACTGGGTGTGAAAAGGGGGCTCCCATTCCACTTTGTCTACCTGAGTATAATTAGTTTTCCTTTCAGGCCTAAAGTTGCCCCGTGGCGTTTCTAGGTCCTGCACATATTTTCCCTTTGTGGGTGTTCCCTCATGAAATACGCCACATGCTTCTACAAAGTTTTCAACATCGACATTTACGTCGGGCCAATAGTATTTTCGAGCAATCTTTTGGCAGATGGTACCGACTTTCTCATGGTCACCATCTTTTCCAACATGTAAGCTCCTTATTAAGTTTGCCCTATATATCTTGGGAAGAACTAACTGTCCGTGACCAGTGGACCTAGTTCCTGTCTTCCTGTATAATAGTTTGTTCTTCATGAAATATTCCCCCTTGCTCGGAGGTGTGTGGCATTTTGGGCAATTTTTTAAAACATGGCTTGAGTGTCCTATCCTCAGCCTGCGCCTTCCTCAGCTCCTCTGGATGAGCATTTATAGGTTCACCTTCTTCCTCCTTCTTCTGTGACCTGGTCTGCACTGTCGCCATGATCACAGGTTTCTCGGGATTCCCCAAGAAGACGTATCTACACCCCAATATCAGAGGGTAGATTGGTTCATCTATCACTGCTGCTCTGATTTCTCCTTCCACATAGCGAGTTTTCACCGTTATCCTTGCGATGGGAAGTGTCATGAGTGGTATGTCCTTAGTCGCCCCTTGTATTTCCACTGTTTCTGTGGTATACTGACTTGGGTCCACTAGGCTAGACTTCACAACTGAATCATAATCCAAACCTGTATCATAAAGGCACCTTATGGTGACCCCATTACAAATAACATCCTCACAAACTGGGGGGTGATAAGGTTCCCGTTGTCCATTAGGATTAACCTTTAATCTTCGCGTCCCCGACTTCATTGCAGCAATGTTTGAAGGTTTCCTTCTACAAAATTCGGTGTTATGGTTATCCTTCTTGCAACCATTTTACACCATCTTTTTCCTTGGTTCAACGGTTTTCTTTCATTGAACTTTTGGTCATTGAACTGTGAGTTTCTGTCGCGATAGTCATTTCTTGGCCGCTCAAAGTTTGTCCTACCTTTATTTCCCTGCTCTCTATTATCAAATTTTTTAAATTGCTGTGGAGCTTTAAAATTGTCTATGTGCTTCTTCTTAGCACCACTTACCTCTGCCTGGGCTGCCTGATACCTCTCAGCAACATTTAAAATTTCCCCCAACTTCTCTGCACCTTGTTCCATGAGAAATTTTCTCATGTCTGGAGCCATGGACTCTCTCAATTGCTCAATCATGATCATTTCTTTAAGATCTTGGGTCTTCCCCAGAGCCGTCCATTTCTCCAAATAGGTTTCTAGTCTAGCAGAGAATTGGTGGTATGTCTCCCCAGACAACAGTTTGGCATTTCTAAATTTCTTACGATAAAATTCACCATTCTTCTCGTACCTTAATAACAAAGCCTGCTTTAACATGTCATAATTGTCTTGGTCTTCCCTGTTCATTTTGGCAAATACTTCATAAGAAGTACCTCTCAATCCCTGTGATAGCTTTAAGCTCCACCTCTCTCTCTCTAACCCATATGTAGTAGCTAATAACTCAAAACGTCCTAGGTACCCCTCTATGTCATCGTCTTTTTTCAACAAAATGGTCTAAATGAAACCCCATAGCTGAGTTTGAGGCTCCCAGACTGGGCGTAGCATCTGAGGCAAAAGGGCTGGAACCATTTTCAGGAGCCGGGCCTTGTAATTCCAGCTCCCTTAGTCGTAATTCGTGCTCCCTTTGCAACCTTCTATCTTCTGCCTCCCTTTCGGCAGTCAATCTTTTTTCTTCTGCCTCCCTTTGCTGTCGTTTTTCTTCTGCCTCAATCTGCAGCCTCTTAATTTCTCTATCAGCCTCTAACCTCTTCTCTTCAGCTAACCTCCTTTCTTCCCGTTCAATATATTTATCACATTCAGTCGTTACGTATTGAATTAAAATTTGACCATCCATTCCCATCTCCTTCGCGGTGAGCACAGCAGCTGATCTAAATTTTGCCAGCTCCGCCATACTTTTTAGACAATATAATAATATACAAGCTAAATCTCTAACCCGTAAATACACTAAGTACTTCTTATGACTATAGTCTAACTAATTCTAACTAACCAGTTAACTAATTAATTATTACTGGCTGTGAAGATTCACCAACTTTTATCTGCAGGGACACTTTTAATGTTAAAGGGAATTTTACAATTTATTTCCCTACTTTTATTTCTCCCACCAGGAGATCCTAATATTACTGTTGGGCTAATTATCCCCTGGACAAGACCCCAATATATGTAGTGGTGTTTGATGGTATTGTATGATGGTGATATTACTAAATGTAATGTATGAGGCCAGCTGTGAAGGCTCCTGAGATAAAATGTAGTTGAGAATTGTCAGAAGGCCTTTCTTGCTACCACTACGACCTCACACTTAATTTTTTTTAATGAATGTGGCTACGTAAAGTGTCTAGGGTTATGATATGTAGTGTGGTGTAATAGGTTATAGATATACCCACAAATATTTAACAAAACTAATAATATTTAACAAATATTACAACACACTGAACTAACTCAATAGTGTAAAATTTTTTTGATAGAATTATATTACATTTATTTTGTTCTGTGTCAATTTTTTTAGGTTGACCAGAACTTAAAAGGATTTAGAGATTATGAAAAGAAATGCATGGAATATTATATCATAAATGCAATAGTGTACATATATATGTACTATACTAGTTAGTTTTATTAAAATGTTCTAGTAGTCATCTACTTGGGAGGATAGTTAATGTTTGTGCTGTTGGGGTGGCCTCATCACACCTGTCTATATTGACTACACAGTGTCCAGAAAATGGTGGGAATTTTTATGGGGTATTAGTAACTAAACGGTGTTGGTGAATGTCCAGCAGACCAGAGGCTCACTCATCTTGTAGTTGTAGCTCTGGTGCTGAAATCTTGTGGTCCCACCTCTCCGTGCTGGCGGGCAATAATGGTGGTCTCTGTCACAAGTACTGCACAGATACACTCGAGTAAAGTCACCAACTGAATAGACACTGCTTGGTTGACAACAGAAACTCACAGCTCTGCAATCAAAGTATGGGCCATGTGTCAAAATCTATTCTCTACCCACGTCTGGACACAACACTGACACAACAACCACATCATACAGACAGGTCAGATCTCTCTGACCAAACAGCACATTTACCATGGTGGTTTTACATCAGATAGATCCTCCCAGGCTATAGATTCTGAAAAATATTTATTAGTTTTCTGCCCTAAAAGAGGATAGGTAATATGTTTCATTATTCTCAACACTTGATCTGTCTTGCCTAACCCCTGGCTGTAGTTTATGTACATTGTTGGTCCCTAGACCCTGACTTGGGCGGGGGGTCTAGAGCAAATCCCTACTTGTTTGTAAGGCTAGATTTCGATATGGCAGTATCAAATCACTCGAACATGAAACAATATTCAAAATATATAAGGAAATAATTTCAATCTTACCAGATTATGAATAAATAACACAGAATTGCTAGCAAAACTCAGCTGAGCTGCTGGCTATAGTATGGCGTCCCTAAACTTCTTACACTTTCTTTCATATGGAAATCACCACACTTTAAAATCTGTGTCTATCACTGAACAACTATTGAGAAATGACCCCAAATCCGCGTCTAAGCGCCGACAATATGCTTGTCTGTGGCCAATCACTGCCTAGGTTTATTTGAATTTCAAATTTCCTACACTAAAGTCATTTCAGTCATGCTTCAGTCAAGTATGGATGTTTATCTGTTAGTCTGTCCGTCTCTACTTGTGTTTCTACAAAATGTACTTGATTTTTGAACCAACCTTTCTCTCCCCTCCAAAATTTTGTCGTTAAAAGTTATTTTTAGACACAGCCACCACAATATCCCCTCTCCTCCATACCAAGTAGATTTGAACACCTGCGCCTCGAGGTCGTGTTTTTTTGTGCAAAATAGCGACACTTTTAGATTCAATACAGTCTGTCGATGATGTAAACTACACTGTCTTTTGTCATTATCTTCAATATTATCTATCCGTCTGTAAAATTAAGAACATATTAGTTCACTGCTCAGAATAGGCCATCCGGCCAACTAATTTTTATATTCCTAACATTAATATTAAAAAAAAAAGTACTTTTTAATTTTTGTAATATTCCTAACATCTGCGTTTAGCCGCTGAATTCAAATCAAGGGCTTGGTATCGCAAAAGCGTCCAATAAATGACTGTGGCGTAACATATCTATGGTCCCTTCTGTCGAGTTGCTTACTTTTTATGTCAACTTGGGAAACGTGACTTTTTTCCGTTTTCCCCCCCCCCCCCCCCAATTGCGTCTCCTTAGCCTTTCTAGTCTCACGCAATCTTTCCAGTCATATTTTTCCTTTTTGATCCTCCGTTCCCCTCCTGTCTAGCAAGTCAATTTTTATGGAGGGTGATGACCCGCGGTCTAGGCGATCATGTACATCAGCAGCCTACGCATTATGTTTTTTTATCCTTATATGTTATCCTTGGAGGTATTTTACCGTTGTATCTCTGTCAATTTCACTACACAGAGCCATATAATAGGACTGACTTGACATGTGAGTTGAAGATTCTTATTTTTGTGTTGGACTTAATTTCTGGGAATAACTTTACATAAACATTGAAATAACTCCGCCTAGGCCGGTCCCAAGCCCGGCTGAAAAAGGAGGAGGGCGGCCTGCATGGAGGCCAAAGGAGGCAGCCCCTCCACCATGCAAAGGCACAACAGGCCAATCACCTGTTTGCTTAAATCATGATTACGCGAACTACAAGAGAGAAAACCGGACTGATTCTAAAGGCGATGAACTGGAACGGACTACGAGTTATGGAACATGGAACTCAAGAAGTATAAATGGGAAAGAAGAGGAGCTGGTGGAAGAGATGAGGAAAGCAAAACTAGAAATCCTGGCTATAACGGAAACAAAGAAAAAGGGACAAGGAGTCATGGATCTCAATGGCAACACGCTGCTCTACAGTGGTGTACCCACATCTGAAAGAGCTAAAGGGGGTGTGGGCTGCATTGTGGCCAAAAACCAAAAAGATAGTATCAAGGGATGGAACTTTGTCTCGGAGCACATTATGGTTGTAAAACTAAAAGAAGGAGAAACCATAGTCAACCTGGTCATAGTGTATGGGCCAAATGAGTATGAGAGAGCAGAGGTCAAGGAGGAATTCTTCGAGCTGCTTCAAAGGACGGTGGATGACTGCCTAGATGAAATTATCATGCTCAGAAACTTCAATGCCAGAGTTGGAAATGACCATGCTAGATGGTGTGGAGTTATCGGAAGATATGGAGAAGATACTCTCAATGACAATGGAAAGTGACTCCTTAGATTCTGCAGTGAGCAGAATCTGATCATTACAAACACTAAGTTCCCCCATAAGCGCATACATGCATACACTAGATGTGAACCAACAAAGAATGAGAAGTTAGTGATCGACAATGCCATTGTTAGGAGGAGCTCATTCAAATATGTCCGGGATGCTAGAGTCTGGAGGGGGCCAGAGAGTGGAAGTGATCACTACCTGCTTACAATCAAAAGAGCAACTGAAAGAGTTGCTCAGCCTAGGAACTGCCCAACATCACGCAAGAAACCAAGTAAACGAACGGGAGAAATGAGCATTAAGACCTACAAGCTGAGAGAGCCAGAAATTAAGACCAGATATCAGGGGCTTATTGTTGCAGCAGTGAACAACACAGAAGAACAACCTGATGACTTGGAAACCCTCTGGCTTAAATTCAAGGACATCATAAAGATGGCTGCTGCAGAAGCATGTGGTGAAGTCCGACTTGGGAACAAGAGAAAGAGGACACCTTGGTGGACAGAGGAAGTCAAACAGAAAATAAGAGAGAAGAAAATGGCATGGAAACAATACTTAGGAGCTAAAAACACAACAGGACAAATGGAGAAATGTATAGAATATGTGACAGAACAGAAGCAAAGAACAAGGCGCTAGCAGCAAAACAGAAGTCCTGGGAAGAATTTGGAGAAAAGCTAGAAAAAGATGCGCAAGAAAACCAGAAATTGTTCTATAAGATCCTAAAGAACATGAGGAAGGAAAAACAATGCCCTCTCAAATTTATAAAGGACAAGCAAGGCAAATTGCTTACTGCCCCGAAGGAAGTAATGGAAAGATGGAAAGAATATTTCTCAGAACTCCTGGATTGTGAGCAAGGTCAAGCATCATAAATGATAACCACTAGCACAGAAGAGAAAACCAATGATGGTGAAGATGACATAAAGATGGAAGAACTGAAGGCAGCACTGGAGAAAATCAAGATGGGCAAAGCAGCAGGGCATGATGGTATAACACCAGAAATGGTTAAGTACATGGGAGCATCAGGCGACCTATTACTCTTAAGGGTCCTACAGGCAGCGTGGTGCAACAAGACCATACCAAAGGATTGGGAGATTGCCATCATAACACCAATTTTCAAAAAAGGTGACAATCGACAATGTGGAAACCATAGAGGCATATGCCTTCTCAGTGTCCCTGGTAAAATCTACTCTAGAATCCTAGAGCAGAGACTCCGGCGCCTAGCTGAGCCACAATTGGATGAGGTCCAGTGCGGATTCCGAGCTAACCGAAGTACTCAAGACCTAATCTTCACACTCAGAGCTGAGTGAAAAGGCCCTTGAGTATAAGAGTGATATCCATCTTTGTTTCATAGATCTGGAAAAGGCGTTTGACAGGGTCCCCTGGAGCAAACTTTGGGACTGTTTGGCAAGGAAGAACATTCCAGCACCTCTGATCCATGCTATACAGAGCTTCTACAAGTCTTGCAGAAATTATGTGAGGACAGCAAACCATAAGTCAGAAGAGTTCAGGACCACCACTGGTGTAAGACAAGGTGATATTCTGTCACCTTATCTTTTCATACTCCTCATGGACGATGTCATCAAGGCATGTAAGGAGAGAACAAGAAAGTATTCAGTGGGGTACTGGAAGATGAGACAGGTCTGTATTTCAGAGCTGGCATTTGCTAATGATGTTGCCCTGATTGCTAAATCAGAGGCTCATCTCCAATCCAACCTGCAAGTCTGGAAGGAAGAGCTGGAGAAGAGAGGGATGGTCATAAGCAGCTCTAAAACAAAATCCATGGTGATATCACGAGAAGAAAGAAGACATCAGATTAAGCTGGGAGAACAGGTCCTGGAGCAGGTCGACCACTTTAAATACCTCGGAGCTATTATAGACCGAAATGGAGGCACCAAAGAAGAGTTGGCCACTTGAAAAGCAGCAGCTGGGAGACTTTTTCAGGCCATAAATCGAGGATTCCTCAGCAAGAGAGAGGTTGGTAAGAAAATGAAGATGGCTGTATACCGCTCCACCTATGTCCCAGTCTTGACATATGGATGCGAGTCATGGGCAATGACTACAACCCACAAAAGCCAGATCCAAACCTCAGAAATGAGGTATCTGAGGAAGGTGGTTGAAGTAACACGAAGAGACATGGTCCGCAACCAGACGATAAGTCAAGGCCTAAAATGCCACCCCCTGCAGACCCAAATAGAACAGTCCCAACTAAGATGGTTTGGCCATGTCTGCGGAATGGGAGAAGACTGGCTACCATGACAAGCATGGGAAACAAAGCGCCAAAAACAACTTGGCGGAGGACTGTGGAGGCTGAGATGCAAAGAATGAACCAGAGTTGGGGCACTGTACGAAGGATGGCCGCCAACCGAGCAAAGTGGAATCAATTTGTTGTTGCCCTACAAGACGCCACCAGGCGTAATGGCCACTGACTGCTTTGACGGTCGGCGGCTAAGGATCAAAGAAAGAAAAGAAAAGGAGGAAGACAGCCGATAGGATAGTCTGGCACTCTCTCTTCCAAACCTCTACACCTCACGGTAGAAGGGGAACGACTAAGTAAGTAAGTAAACATTGAAATCATATCATGTTTAAACTTATAGCTAATTAAAAAAAAAAAAAAAATCATTTTTAGACACTGAGGTCAAATTAAACATATTGAAGAGTGTATTCTTGTACAGTCTGATAAATATACAGTAACCTGTTGCACCCACACTAGGGAGTTGAGTTGTATAATTTAGGACTCAAATGTCCATGGCCATTAAATACTATATTCCTGGAATAACTCTGCAGTAAAGCTGTCATAATAATATAAAACTGATACAAAAGGAAATAAGAACAGAAAAGTTCATGTTTTAACCTGATAAAATGAACATCTTCCAGTTGCCCAGCAAGAGTTTTATTTTATATTACATTGCAGTATGACATGACATTTCCGTTCATACATGCCACACGATATGGTTTACCCATAATCTGTACAAGGTGTTTGCGTTTTCAGATGTGTACACCCAGTACATAATTTCTGTACAGGTTTTTTCACTTAATTATTAAATATATATAAATTGACCATCTTGCGCTACACCATAGCCGATATTTGCGTCGTGAGATTCGGCGAGATGTTAGGCCACATAAATAAAAAATCAACCAATAAAATCAAGATGCATGTATTTCAATTGATGCAGGATTTGGGAGGGTCCGTGTGGTGTGTCGTTCATTCATCACGTTTCGCTACAGCTGACGGCAGCCAGCACGTTACTGATTATTTTAACGATTACATCGCATTGAGCATAATTTATTATTTACGGCTGCTTATAAGCAACAACAACAAAAGTTGATAACACTATATTACTTGATTTCACTAAATCTTTTGTAGAATCTGCGTAAGAAATGTACATTTTGATAATAATAATATAAAAAGAAATATGAAACTGAACACACAAAAATCGCGAAAGCAAGGCAAATTTGTACCTTAACTCGATCAGAGCCCCTGAAAAAGTTTTAATTTCCTTTCTTTAGAATCATTCAGATTTTTCTTTGGTGAATATATCATTATTACGATCATCCAGCTAGTTATTTTATTAAATAATTATTTACTATCAATGGTTGTCGTAATGACAATAGAAACTAGTCATATGGGGGTATTTAAAACTGCCACTTCGGCTAAAATGGCTATTTTCATTTTTGAAGTTCGGTAGAGAATAAATTACGCTAGCGCCAGTTTATATTTTTGTAGCAAGTTATGTTCTGTTTATTTTTTTTAAAATTTATATGATAATGTAATTTTATTATTTTTAAAATTACATCAAATATTTATTGAACTAATTCTAAACCGCCCTAGAAACCTCCCCATTCCATATAACAGGATAATATAGTTTAGTTCAATTTTTCTCTTTGCAATAATAATAATTATGAAGTAGTAAAATTAGTTGTGAGAACAGTAGAACACCTTCTTCGATGTCATCCTTGAACGTTGTTAGAGTTAAGATTAAGGTTTGGGTTCAGGATTTCTAACCCACACCCCTTATTACTGTGTTAGAATTCTTTTATAAGGTCCTATCAAACACAGGATTTCCTGGTCTATTAGTGATAATTAAGAGCAGAATGACACGATGACATCATTTTTACAGTGTAAAATAAACTCAGACATTTATTGTTTTTAAAATAAATGAAGACTTGCTTTAAAAGGCAAAGTCACTATGCCTCAATTATAAGGAAGCCCACTGTAATTGAAAATATTTTTACACGAATTAACTCTTTTGACACGTTTTTTCAGTCTTTTTTTTTTGGTACAGGTTTTGTGGGTCTTGTACATGGTTTTTGAATTTTTTGTACAGGTTTTTCATCTCCAAGGTGTGGCATGTATGTCCATTTATAATTGAATGAAAATGCATTTCTTCACATGATACCAGAACACTGGGCTGATTGAGGACTAATGTTATAAACAGGACAAAGATATGGCATACCATCAGGAGAATGACAAAACAGTATAACCAGACATGCCTAGATTAGAATTCACTAAAGAAAAGACAAGTTGGGACACCAAAGAAAACTTGACAGCTGAAAATAGAAATGAGTGGCAAGCAATATTTACTGTCCTAACAGTCATTGTCCTAACAATTGCTGTCCAGTTGAAGTCACATGACTTCCATTCTTTAAAATATTACGGTGCCCATGCTCCCAAACTTTAAATGTGTGTAATCTTTATTATGTGACCCCACATTACTGTCACACACTCATATACAATATGGCCCCTGATTGAGCCGCTCTGAAAAAATATATCAAAGCACGATCTTTTTAATATAAATCAAAGTCTACCAGTTACACCACAGAGCGATTGCCATTAAAAAATAAATGAACTCTGTCGACTGATGCACAGTGTTGATAATCATGAGTTCTGACAAGGATTACTAGTTTCTATCAGCTGACATGGCGAAGCCCTGAAAAGGGCTGGTGCTAAGAAGGACTGCTGGTTACTTGCAGCGTTGATAACTACTAAGCCCTGAAGATGACTCTAATATCAATCAGGTAGCGTGACGATATTAAACACAGTAATACAGTATATGCAGCGCCAGCAACCTGTAAACGTCTATTTAAAACTGTGCCGTATTAAAAAAGATTCAAATAATTGTCATAGAATGTTAAAAAAACGTTCAGATTAGAAGCTCAATAGCAGTTATTTCCTATCTTAAATTGAAAAATCACAATGTACCTTCTAAACGCTCGTTTCAGAGACGGATGTTCTTGTTTGTAAAAGAAAGAACATATACATGACTTAACAATTAACTGGCATCTGCGGATTCCTTGTCCGCCATATTGTGTACTTAGTTACCACTTGATGTTCCAGCCAATGAGAGAGGTGACAATTGATTCGTACATTTCTTAACTTTACACATATTTCTTGGCAGAATAATTCAAGTTATATTGTTATAGAGACACAAATGATATGTTACAGTGTGCAGAAATTTGTAAATAACTTAACTAATATAAAAATTATTACTTTTTATTTAATGATAGTAAATAGTATTAGTTTTTATTTCGTATGACACAATGATCCAAATTTTAAAGTCAAGAATGCCAAACCCTTTATTGAACCGGATGTTGTTTCACCCGGTGTGTTAATTAGGTCGGGTCATCGTTCAGTTTACTCGCTAGGAACGTTGTTTGCAGACTATACGGTGCGGTGCGGTGCGTCCGGCTATTGAATGACAGTGCGTTTTTTCACAAAAATGGCCCCAGTCGTGAATAAATTCGATCTGCTTGTCCTAGGTGGAGGATCAGGTGGTATTGCAAGTGCCAGACGAGCTGCTGAATTTGGAATCAAGGCTGCGGTTATCGAGGAAGGAAGATGGGGTGGAACTTGCGTATGTAAATGTTGTAATGTTATAAACAAACATTTTGTTCAGTCATGTTATTTGAATCGCTAGTTGGAGGTCACATTATAGGTCCTATACAACCAACACTAACCACAACTGTCATCATTTTCCTTATCGAGCACGAAGCCACCACAGCAGCCGGTCCCCTTGCAGGAAAGCAGCACGAAATATTCACATTCTCTTGCTGCGGTGGTTTCTCTTACATTGTGTTTTGCTTGATATTGCAAACCTCCTGTTGCACTCTGATACTTGTGGACTTCAGTCTACGGCCCACGGCTTCATTTTACCCGGCTTGTCAACGATATATCACCCTTTTGAATTAATTATTAGTTTTTAAAATTTGATAATGAGAAATGTCGAGTTCAACCTCTGATGAGTTAAGATTAATAAGCACAATTGTGATTGTCCCTATTTACAATGATTTGACAAATGTGATGATATTTTCTCATATCGGCAGTTGTTCATATTATTTGGAATTGAAAACACTATAGGGCCTATATCCTAATTATAACCCATCAGAGGTTGAACGGGATATTTTTCTTCATTAATATAAAAAAAAAAAGAAAACAAGTTAAGATTAGGATATATATTGTTTTCAGTTCCAAGTAGGCCTAATAGGAATAATTGTTTATACATGAAAGTGGCATCACATCTGCTGGTCCAATCATTGTTAAAAGGGCAAATCAAAATTACAAATTTTGCGTGCATTGAGGATGAAAAAAAACAACAAAACAAACAAAAACAAGAGATAAAACCAAACAGAACGAAACCAACCAAAAAATAAAAGCAAACAAAAATAAACAGGGGGAGGGGGGTGTAAGGCCTATGGGTGTTTAGTTAGATATTTAATTGACTTTCATCTGTTATAAGTCATATGTTTTATAAGAATATCACCCAACCTTCACACTCCCAATTACTATATATTAACTTTTGTTCTTGTTTAATATTGTGTGACTATATTATGCAGTTCCCTAGATCTGTCTATTCTTAACATCTCTTCTGTATTTATGGGTAAATTTGAAGCCTGCAAATAATTTAATATTGGGATTCTCAGTTGTTCATACTTCTTACATTTTAACAAGAAATGCTCTATATTATTATCTTGAAGACATTTTGCACAGTGCAGTTCTTCTGTTCTGAAATAGCCTTTTCCCAATTGTAGTCTGAGAAGTTTCTTAGTTACTGGGAATTTTCTATTCCCTAGATATCTGACATTTTCTTGTTGAAGCCTTGAAAATCTTATAGGCATGTATTCCTTTCAGATCAATGATCCATTTAAAAATAAAAAAAATAAAGTTTTGGTCGGTAATATGAGGGGGCAGGTCCTGGAGCAGGTCGACCACTTTAAATACCTCGGAGCTATTATAGACCGAAAGGAAGGCATCAAAGAAGAGTTGGCCACTCAAAAAGCAGCAGCTGGGAGACTTTTTCAGGCCATAAACTGAGGATTCCTCAGCAAGAGAGAGGTTGGTAAGAAAACGAAGATGGCTGTATACCACTCCACCTATGTCCCAGTCTTGACATATGGATGCGAGTCATGGGCAATGACTACAACCCACAAAAGCCAGATCCAAACCTCAAAAATGAGGTATCTGAGGAAGGTGGTTGACGTAACAAGAAGAGACATGGTACGCAACCAGACGATACGTCAAGGCCTTAAATCCCACCCCCTGCAGACCCAAGCAGAACAGTCCCAACTAAGATGGTTTGGCCATGTCTGCAGAATTAATAAAGAAAAGAGCAATGGAAAAATAACAGTGCTGTCACAAAGAATGTACTCGAAATCCCCCTTGTTTTCTGCTTCGTCTGCAAATTGTAACGCTTTCACGTTGATAGTAAAAGCTTACTGTATTATTACCCGCTTTCTTCAATGAAACGTGTGCTGCATTTCTAAGAAAAACATTGAGAGGCCCTGCGTAATGACCTAAATTAATCCTAACATTAATTATATTACGTTACCAAAACGAACGAACAGATGGACAAAAGGATAAAGAGAGAGGGGAGGGCTGAAAATCAGGAACGCATGCAACACGCTTCGCGCGATACACAAATGCTGCCATCACGCGTGTAAGACTACAAGCACTAATTTTTTTTCAGACGGACAGTGATAAAATACACTACCCTTTCCCAGAGTTAGGTTTATAAATCATAAAAAAACTCTTATTAGAAAAGATAACATTAGATGGGTTTACGGTTGAAAACATAACAGTACCCAGACAGCACATCTTCGAAACAGGAGGTAGAAGAAATTGCATATTTTGAATGCAGCCACGTAGCTCCTTTAAATTTGTATTTTTGGGTTCCTTAGGGCTTGCTGACAAATAATATGTAAAACGTTACGCAAATAGTCCAGGAATTAATAAATTATACCCAAAATAAAATATTGGGGGTGCCTGACAGCATAAAATCATTTCTGCTCATAAGATTTTTTTTTATAACGTGTTTGAAAAAAAATTTACGTTACAGAAATAGCCTACCATGTAAACTCCAAATTGATTGGAGCGCAACAAATGAAAGCCTAACCACGATTGGTCGGGCTATAAATACTATCTTGGTTGTTAGGGGAAACGGGGAAAGGTAACATTTTTTCAAACACTTGTCGAAACGGGGCTCATTGGTCAGACTCGCTGATATACACACTTGGGAGCGTTAGTTCGAAACCACTTGTTTAAATAAGATTGATAAAGCATCAGTGCGTTGAAGCCAGCTTATATTTGGCTAAATAAAAGCCTGGAAGATAAGCAGATGGGAATTTGTGCCAGTTTGTGCCAGAATTCATTGCTAATCAACGTATCTGTGTTTATTCGTATGAATTGTGGTAAGCTTGAACCATTCAATATCTTTTAATGAAAATTGAATGTGAATTGTTGATTTATGCCTGTATATATATGTGTAGTTCAGTGGCCAACGTGAGGTAAAGCCTGTAATGCTCCAGCCTGAACAGAGGGTGTCGGAGAGAAGTAAAACGGCATGGAATGGCCAAACAGTACACTGACACCTGGATGATTGAATAGAAAGAAATAATGCTGGAATTGCAGAGGCGTAGTAACCATTAAGAAGGGTAATACTGGAATAAAGTATTTCAAATGAAGCTGACAGTTGGCCTAATGCTCTGAACTCAATGTTTGTGCTGTGTTGTGATCAGTGTAACAAGAGAGTTTAAGTTAGTTATGAAGTAGAAGGTACATCCTTCTTGATTTCAGGGACAGTGGTCTTGATGGTACTGAGCAGCACCTAGTCAGAGCTTTGCTGAATCCAGTGTCGGACAGCATACTCCTTGGTCCTTTTAGCTATCAGTGAGGTGTCTCCAGAGCCCAGAGGAGAATTCGAGCAGAGGAGTCCTTTCCTGCCGCCATCACGCCAGATAAGCTAACTTGGCCAGCTGAGCTCAACATTATGTCCCCTCATCTTGAACTGACTTTGTAAAATTAACATTAAGAGGGGAATTTACTTGTCTTAAAATCAGGAACTGTGAACATCTCCAATACTAGTCCCTAAAGACAAACTATTGAAGTCATGATGACAAATACCAACAGAGCTTGAACAAAACAAAACCAGTATTACCTCATTTTACTACTACACAACTGACACACATAGAACATTTGTAATAATATATGTCACTACAATATTCATATTAAATACATTCTGTACATAACTTGTAATTTAAATTGATTGTGATTCCTGGTTCCCTTGTAGTTGAATCAGGACACATATTCATTCATGCCAGTAATGAATACATATTGTTATTTGAAAAGTTACGAGTGACTTCTTTAAGATATTCTCATAGAGTGTTATATGTATGTGAGTGTCACAGTGTTGTTAAGAGTAGTGGATTAAATTAAATTGTTTATCTGTCTGTTGTTGTGACTTACACTTCATCATACACATACCCTAGACACATAACGTAGTCATCACACTATTCCAGAATAATTCTGACTGAGATATATAGATATGTGGTAGCAAGTAAGGTGATATATAATACACTACTCTTATTAGATATATATATATACCTTCACAGCTGATCTCAGTCAGTACACTAAGTCCCCTATAAATATTTATAACATCCCACTTCACCACATATATTGGGGTCTCGCTCTTGGGATTTTGAATCTTTCCCTATTAAAAATATTGGGGGTAATTCACTTCAGGGAATATAAGAATTAAAAGGTATCCTTGGGTGGAATTAAATAAGGTTGAGCTCACGGTGCCTGTGTTGTCCATTAGAGATTGAATTGTTGGTTAGACATTGTATAAATTTACATAATAGACAATGGCGGACCTGGCCAAATTTCGATCTGCTGCGGTTCAGACTGCAAAAGAGTTAGGATTAGATGGGCAAGTTATGGTTGCCTATGTCACGACGGAATGTGACAAATTTATTGAACGTGAAGAAAGAAGGTTTGAAGCCGAAAGAAAGTTAGAGGCTGACAAGGAAATTAAGAGGTTGCAGATTGAGGCTGAGGCTAAGAAATTGGAGGCAGAAAGAGAAGACAAAAGATTAGCTGCAGAAAGGGAAGAGAGGAAATTAGCTGCAGAAAGGGAAGCAGAAGATAAAAGATTACAAAGGGAACATGAGTTACGACTAAGGGAGTTTGAGTTTCAAGGCCATGCTCCTGAAAATGGTGCCAGTCCCTTTGCCTCTGATGCTACGGTTACTCAAGGAGCCTCAACCTCAGCTATGAATTTTCATTTAGATCATTTTGTTGAGAAAGACGATGATATTGAGAGCTACCTAAATAGGTATGAACTATTAGCTACCACGTATGGGTTAGAGAGAGAAAGGTGGAGCTTAAAGTTATCTCAGGGACTTCGTGGGGCAGCTTATGAAGTTTTTGCAAAAATGAGCAGAGGTGATCAGGAAAATTATGACATGCTAAAGCAGGCTCTTTTGTTAAGGTATGAAAAGAATGCAGAGTTTTACAGGAAAAAATTTAGGAATGCTAAACTACTGTCAGGTGAAACCTATCACCAGTTCTCTGCACGAATAGAGACATACTTGGAGAAATGGACTTCTCTGGGGAAAACCCAAGATCTTAAGGAAATGGTCCTTATAGAGCAATTAAGAGAGTCCATGGCTCCAGACCTGAGAAAGTTTCTCATGGAACAAGGTGCAGAGAGGCTGGGTGAGTTGCTAAATGTTGCTGAAAGGTATCAAGCAGCTCAAGCAGAGGTAACAGGTAATAAAAAGAAACAGGTGGATAACTTTAGGGCACCACAGAACTTTAATAAATTTGATCCTAAGGATCAAAATAAAGGTAAGCACCAATTTGATAGGCCACGGTATGAAAATAAAAATAAATTCCCACAATTCGATGAAAGGAAATATAATGAAAGAAAATCTTTCAACCAAGGAAAAAGGTGGTGTAAGAATTGTCAGATGGACAATCATGACACTGACCGTTGCAGAAGGAAACCTGTGTATATGGCAACCCTTCAGGTCAGGTCGACCTCAAGACAGGAGGAGGATATTATGTTAGATACCACTCCAGAAGAGATGAGGAAGGCACAGGCTGGGGATAAAACACTCAAGCCTTGTTTCAGAAAATTGTCAACTTGTCATACAACTCCAGGCAAGGGAGATTTTTACATGAAAAACAAGTTGATGTATAGGAAGACTGGAGCTAGATCCAATGGTCACGGACAGCTGGTTCTTCCAAAAAGATACAGGACAGACTTAATAAGGAGTCTACATGTGAAACCAGATGGGGACCATGAGAAGATAGGTACCATCATTCAAAAGGTGGCTCACAATTATTATTGGCCCAAAGCAAGATGGGACATTGAGAATTTTGTAGAAAGGTGTAGCATAGCACATGAGGGAACACCCACAAGTGGGAACATGGATCAGGACCTGGACACGCCATGGGGCAAAATCAGGCCTGACAATAAAAGGAAAAATAAATTTGATAAAGTGGACCAAATGGAATGGGAAGCCCCTTTTCACGGACAAGCTTCACTTAACTGTTTTACAATGGCCACTATGCGGAGAGTGCAAAAAGATGTCTTACCCCAGGATAAGCCGAAAATCCCTCAATCGGACTTAAACAAACTGGAGGAAGAGGATGTTAGGAGGAAATCTCTCATCAAGAATTTTAAGAGGGGAGACAGCCCCAAAAAAAAATTGGTAGCGGTCGTTTTGTGAATGATAATTCTGGGAGGAAAAATCATCACTATAAAGCTTCGAGTGGAAGAGACCATACCGGTGCATGGACAAATAGGTCCACACAATTAAAGGTCCATATGTAGCTTTGTTAAGAACGTGGACTGATGAAAAGGCAGAGGAAAACATTACATCTTCATACCAATATGTGAATGAGCTGACCACTCGGTTAAAAAACTGGCTGGAAACTTGCCAATGAAAATTTGAAACAAGCCAGGAAGAAACATGCTGCCTATTATAACAGGAAGGCGAAAGACAGAAATTTGGCTGTGGGAGAGAAAGTACTGCTTCTTTTGCCTGGGAGTCAGAATAAGTTACAAATTGGATGGCAGGGTCCATATACAGTTTTAGAGAAGGTGTCTAGAACAAATTATAAGATAGATAAGAAGGGGAAAGAAAAAAATCTATCATGTGAATCTCCTGAAGAAATATTTGGAAAGAGAACATCAGGAAGAGACACACTTGTTGACCTTGTCCATCGCCATGGAGATGAAAAAGGAACCACTTTCATCATTTGAATATCCATTACACCCCTGTGAGACAGCAGCACAGGTGAAAATCAGTACACATTTAACGAAAACTCAGAAAGAGAGAGTGCAACAGGTTCTAAATAATCATGCAGAGGTGTTAACAGACCGACCAGGGCATACAAACCTATTGGAATATGATATGAAACTGATAGACCCCACACCTGTCTGTATGAAACCATATTCGATTCCGTTTGCTAAGGAGAAAGCTTTGAAGGAAGAGATAGACTATCTGTTGAAGGAAGGAATTATTTCGCACAGTGAGTCTTCGTATAGTTCCGGTGTTGTACTCTTAAGGAAGCCCTCTGGAGAACATAGACTCTGTATAGATTACAGGAGACTGAATGCTATTACAGAAGGACAGGTGGATCCATTGCCGGATACAAATCAGCTGTTTGCCAGACTAAATAAAGCTAAATATTTCTCAAAAGTGGATTTGAGTGAAGGATACTATCAGATTCCAGTAAAGCCTGAGGCTAGACCATACCTAGCTTTTAGTACCTCAGAAGGACACTATGAGTTTAATAGATTGCCATTTGGATTGAAGAATGCGCCTAGTGTCTTCTCTAGAATGATGAGAAAATTATTGGATCCTCTGAATAATCCCTGTATAACAAATTTTTATGGATGATATCCTTATAGCAACAGAAACATTTGAGGAACACATTGACTCTCTGAACATGCTGTTTGATCGACTTAGGGAGGCAAATTTAACAGCCCGTCCAACCAAATGTTGCGTTGGATGTAAAGAATTGGAATTTTTGGGACACACAGTTTATCAGGGAAACATGACCCCTGACCCAAAGAATTTAGAAAAACTACAGAAAGCCCCCGAGACCACAAACCAAGAAGGACGTGAGATCCTTTGTCTCATTATGTGGTTTCTACCAGAAGTATATCAAAAACTTTAATTCCATATGTGCACCTTTAACGGAATTGACACGTAAAGGACTTCCAGATCGCATTACATGGACACCACAATGTGAAATGACTTACCAAGAATTGAAGGAAAAGCTCACAAGTAAACCCATTTTGAAATTACCTGACTTAAGTCAAGAATTCATAGTAAGGACGGATGCAAGTAATATTGGGTTAGGTGCAACTCTACTACAGAAATCAGATGCATTGGATGGGGAATTAAGCCCAGTGGCATATGCTAGCAGAAAGTTGAATAAAGCTGAAATCAACTACTCAACTAGCGAAAAAGAATGTCTTGCAGTAATATGGGCGATAAAGAAATTCAATATTTATCTATATGGGAAGGCATTTAAGTTGCAAACAGATCACAAACCTTTATCGTTTTTAGCACAGGCTAAGCATGAGAACTCTAGGTTACTCCGATGGTCTTTGCTTCTGGCTCCATATAATTTTAGCATTGAGTATATATCTGGAAAAACCAATTTGGGAGCGGATTTTTTAAGCCGCCATCCGTGTGATGAGAATCACCGTAAACCCCAGAAATAATAATAAATTTCTCTATGTGTATATAGAATAAAGGACTGACATATAATGTCTGTTTTAAGAGGGGAGGTGTCATGAAATATTCTAATCCACATATATAAATTATTAGGTAAATATGAAGCCTAACAAATAAAATTAATAAAGAAAAGAGCAATGGAAAAATAACAGTGCTGTCACAAAGAATGTACTCGAAATCCCCCTTGTTTTCTGCTTCGTCTGCAAATTGTAACGCTTTCACGTTGATAGTAAAAGCTTACTGTATTATTACCCGCTTTCTTCAATGAAACGTGTGCTGCATTTCTAAGAAAAACATTGAGAGGCCCTGCGTAATGACCTAAATTAATCCTAACATTAATTATATTACGTTACCAAAACGAACGAACAGATGGACAAAAGGATAAAGAGAGAGGGGAGGGCTGAAAATCAGGAACGCATGCAACACGCTTCGCGCGATACACAAATGCTGCCATCACGCGTGTAAGTCTACATGCACTAATTTTTTTTCAGACGGACAGTGATAAAATACACTACCCTTTCCCAGAGTTAGGTTTATAAATCATAAAAAAAACTCTTATTAGAAAAGATAACATTAGATGGGTTTACGGTTGAAAACATAACAGTACCCAGACAGCACATCTTCGAAACAGGAGGTAGAAGAAATTGCATATTTTGAATGCAGCCACGTAGCTCCTTTAAATTTGTATTTTTGGGTTCCTTAGGGCTTGCTGACAAATAATATGTAAAACGTTACGCAAATAGTCCAGGAATTAATAAATTATACCCAAAATAAAATATTGGGGGTGCCTGACAGCATAAAATCATTTCTGCTCATAAGATTTTTTTTTATAACGTGTTTGAAAAAAATTTACGTTACAGAAATAGCCTACCATGTAAACTCCAAATTGATTGGAGCGCAACAAATGAAAGCCTAACCACGATTGGTCGGGCTATAAATACTATCTTGGTTGTTAGGGGAAACGGGGAAAGGTAACATTTTTTCAAACACTTGTCGAAACGGGGCTCATTGGTCAGACTCGCTGATATACACACTTGGGAGCGTTAGTTCGAAACCACTTGTTTAAATAAGATTGATAAAGCATCAGTGCGTTGAAGCCAGCTTATATTTGGCTAAATAAAAGCCTGGAAGATAAGCAGATGGGAATTTGTGCCAGTTTGTGCCAGAATTCATTGCTAATCAACGTATCTGTGTTTATTCGTATGAATTGTGGTAAGCTTGAACCATTCAATATCTTTTAATGAAAATTGAATGTGAATTGTTGATTTATGCCTGTATATATATGTGTAGTTCAGTGGCCAACGTGAGGTAAAGCCTGTAATGCTCCAGCCTGAACAGAGGGTGTCGGAGAGAAGTAAAACGGCATGGAATGGCCAAACAGTACACTGACACCTGGATGATTGAATAGAAAGAAATAATGCTGGAATTGCAGAGGCGTAGTAACCATTAAGAAGGGTAATACTGGAATAAAGTATTTCAAATGAAGCTGACAGTTGGCCTAATGCTCTGAACTCAATGTTTGTGCTGTGTTGTGATCAGTGTAACAAGAGAGTTTAAGTTAGTTATGAAGTAGAAGGTACATCCTTCTTGATTTCAGGGACAGTGGTCTTGATGGTACTGAGCAGCACCTAGTCAGAGCTTTGCTGAATCCAGTGTCGGACAGCATACTCCTTGGTCCTTTTAGCTATCAGTGAGGTGTCTCCAGAGCCCAGAGGAGAATTCGAGCAGAGGAATCCTTTCCTGCCGCCATCACGCCAGATAAGCTAACTTGGCCAGCTGAGCTCAACATTATGTCCCCTCATCTTGAACTGACTTATAAAATTAACATTAAGAGGGGAATTTACTTGTCTTAAAATCAGGAACTGTGAACATCTCCAATACTAGTCCCTAAAGACAAACTATTGAAGTCATGATGACAAATACCAACAGAGCTTGAACAAAACAAAACCAGTATTACCTCATTTTACTACTACACAACTGACACACATAGAACATTTGTAATAATATATGTCACTACAATATTCATATTAAATACATTCTGTACATAACTTGTAATTTAAATTGATTGTGATTCCTGGTTCCCTTGTAGTTGAATCAGGACACATATTCATTCATGCCAGTAATGAATACATATTGTTATTTGAAAAGTTACGAGTGACTTCTTTAAGATATTCTCATAGAGTGTTATATGTATGTGAGTGTCACAGTGTTGTTAAGAGTAGTGGATTAAATTAAATTGTTTATCTGTCTGTTGTTGTGACTTACACTTCATCATACACATACCCTAGACACATAACGTAGTCATCACACTATTCCAGAATAATTCTGACTGAGATATATAGACAGCCGATAGGATGGTCTGGCGCTCTCTCTTCCAAACCTCTACACCTCACGGTAGAATGGGAACGACTAAGTAAGTAAGTAATATGAGGGGGCACATCCATACATAAAAGACCTTTATAGGTCTGAGAATAGATGAATGATCTGCTTCACACAATGTCACTGCAAATAAAAGTTGACTGTGAGTCTCTCCATTCTTAGAGAACTGTGGAGTGTGGACTATTTTGTTATTGAATCAGATAACAAAGTATTGTGTTTAAAATGCATTGAAACTATTACAGTGCAAAGGGAATACAACATACATCAACATTGCCAAACCAAATAATCGTCACACTATTCTCTTTGATTTTACTACATTCTCTTGACCCGTGAGACCTAAAACATTTACATCTGGCTCATTTGTAAAAAAAGTTGCCGACCCCTGGTCCAAGGTAAAAGGAGCATGCCTTGCTACAAGAAGGTAAACACCTCATTGCAGCCCAAATAATAAAAACGCACTCACTCAAGCACATGAAACATGCACATACAAGTGCTGAAGTTGTTGTTGTTTAACTAGGACTGCTGAGCTTTTCACACTTTTGCAGCCAGAACCAAGTTGAAGACTACTTGGTATTATCATATGAGGAACAGAGATAGCGCATCTGGATATCACCAGTACTATTCCTGGAAAAGCTCTACGGAGATATCAACAGTCTCAAGCTGACCACTGCTTTCTTTGAACATATTCAAGTTGACGTCTGAGGGTGAACTTTGAACATATTCAAGTTGACGTCTGAGGGTGAACTTTGAACATATTCAAGTTGACGTCTGAGGGTGAACTTTGAACATATTCAAGTTGACGTCTGAGGGTGAACTTTGAACATATTCAAGTTGACGTCTGAGGGTGAACTTTGAACATATTCAAGTTGACGTCTGAGGGTGAACTTTGAACATATTCAAAGTCTTGAACTTTGAACATATTCAAGTTGACATCTGAGAGTGAACTTTGAACATATTCAAGTTGACGTCTGAGAGTGAACTTTGAACATATTCAAGTTGACGTCTGAGAGTGAACTTTGAACATATTCAAGTTGACATCTGAGAGTGAACTTTGAACATATTCAAGTTGACATCTGAGAGTGAACTTTGAACATATTCAAGTTGACGTCTGAGAGTGAACTTTGAACATAATCAAGTTGACCTCTGAGGGTGAACTTTGAACATATTCAAGTTGACGTCTGAGGGTGAACTTTGAACATATTCAAGTTGACCTCTGAGGGTGAACTTTGAACATATTCAAGTTGACATCTGAGGGTGAACTTTGAACATATTCAAGTTGACATCTGAGGGTGAACTTTGAACATATTCAAGTTGACATCTGAGGGTGAACTTTGAACATATTCAAGTTGACGTCTGAGGGTGAACTTTGAACATATTCAAGTTGACGTCTGAGGGTGAACTTTGAACATATTCAAGTTGACCTCTGAGGGTGAACTTTGAACATATTCAAGTTGACGTCTGAGGGTGAACTTTGAACATATTCAAGTTGACCTCTGAGGGTGAACTGTGAACATATTCAAGTTGACATCTGAGGGTGAATGAAGAAGACAAAACAAAGAGGAAATATAATACATTTTAAAGAATTAAAAATGTAGCTAATCCGTGAATGGTTCCACAAATGCAAACACTTGTTCCTTTCAGTTGCTTGTCAGCTGTCTGTGAATGTATTGACCTTCAACTAATTCTCTCCAAGCTATTCTACACCATGCAGATTGTTTCATATCTTTCCATGACTTTCTACTTCTGATGTCTGTCTACAGTTTCATGCATTGTATTTTTGTCCTTCTTATATTCTGGAGGTTTCATAAAGAGCTGCCTTGCAGTGCTAGCACATGGCCTGTTCACCATGTCTTCATTCTGTTTATAATTTACAGCTCATTTTCTCATCCTCACATGCTTTGGGTCATCTTCTGTTTATTATATTCTGGGGGTTTCAGAGCATGACTGCCTTGTGATGCTTATAGATGGCTTCCTCACTGCAGCCTCATTTCATTGGTCCATTTAGTAGTGAAACAAATTAATCAGTGGCTGTTTCACTGGTCAGTGTGGTGGTTAAACAGTTTAATCATAGACTATTTCACTGGTCAGTGTGGTGGTTAAACAGTTTAATCATAGACTATTTCACTGGTCAGTGTGGTGGTTAAACAGTTTAGTCATAGACTATTTCACTGGTCAGTGTGGTGGTTAAACAGTTTAATCATAGACTATTTCACTGGTCAGTGTGGTGGTTAAACAGTTTAGTCATAGACTATTTCACTGGTCAGTGTGGTGGTTAAACAGTTTAATCATAGACTATTTCACTGGTCAGTGTGGTGGTTAAACAGTTTAATCATAGACTATTTCACTGGTCAGTGTGGTGGTTAAACAGTTTAATCATAGACTATTTCACTGGTCAGTGTGGTGGTTAAAACATTGACCTTTTAATCATAGACTATTTCACTGGTCAGTGTGGTGGTTAATCATTGAAACAGTTTAATCATAGACTATTTCACTGGTCAGTGTGGTGGCTCATCCCTAAACTGTTTATGTTCCCAGTAGTAGACTATTCGCAAGCAGCCTGGGGGTGTCACTGCTCTGCGCGGACCTTGTTTACCGAGGCGGCGTCCGAGCTCGTAAACATATGGTTAATCTTTATAGCCCTGTCTTTCCTTTCACTGGTCAGTGTGGTGGTTAAAGCTAAACTGTTTAATCATTGACCTTTTCATTTTTCTATGTGGTGGTTAAACAGTTTAATTAATCATTGATTGTATCACTGGCCTGTGTAGTGTAGAAACAGTTTGATCCCCCCAAGCTCAGTGTGCAATTCTGGGTTCTCATCACACAGGGGGGATTGTATGCTCATCTGCACCGATAAGTGACATCATCAGTACTGGGATTCCGGGTATCACTTCCTGTCCATGTTCTTGTGCAAGACATCGGAGGTTAAACAGTTTAATCATTGATTGATACGTTCACTGCCTGCCCAGCATGTAGGTGGTTTGAGTTTAAACACTTTTAATCATTGACCTGTATTTCACTGGTCCTGTGTACTGTGGTGGGGGGAGATAAACAGTCTCCTTTTACGTAGCCAAGGTAGGGCTCACATTTTCCCCGCCACCATTGACTGGTTACGCCGAGTTCTCCGAGGCTCTAGGCATGTGACCAAGAGTTGAAGGCAATAGGTTCGTCACGTCCTGAGTCTCTGTTACGATTCAGGGACAGTCCACACTCGTTCCCACTCCCAAGACTTGTTCAGTAATCTGGCTCCTTCCCACCCACAGAGGGCGTGTACGGTGTGGTGCACCGGTTTTATTATCGAGGTTTGCTCCTCTAGATCCGTTGTGTTTAGCCTGAGGATTCGCACCCTCAGTTACCAGGATGAGGGTGTGTAGTGGTTAAACCGCATGGTTTCAATCATTCTATTTCA
This sequence comes from Oreohelix idahoensis, assembly GCA_024509875.1. Classification (NCBI taxonomy): domain Eukaryota; kingdom Metazoa; phylum Mollusca; class Gastropoda; order Stylommatophora; family Oreohelicidae; genus Oreohelix; species Oreohelix idahoensis. The sequence goes on from JAMPIV010020351.1 coordinate 328,457, forward strand.
AGGGGGGAAATACTACCACAACAGTGCACATCATACCCCCTGTCTGTAGACTTTGCCCCATTAAACAGTTTAATCATTGACTATTTCACTGGTCTGTGTGGTGGTTAAACAGTTTAATTATTGACAATTTCACTGGTCCATGTGGTAGTAAAACAGTTTAGTCATATACTTGTTCACTGATCTATGTAGTTGTTAAGAAGTTCGGTCATAGACATTCTCACTACAATGTGTACTGGTTAAACAGTAAAGAACTATTTCATTGATGTGATAGTGGTTAAACATTTTAATCAGTGACTGCTTCATGTAATGTTTAAACAGTTTGATAAGGGACTAATTAACAAGTTTACTTAGTTGCTGAATAGTTTAATAAGGGACAAATTTACAAGTTTACACAGTAGCTGGAACAGTTTAAAGGGAGCCACAGTAGCATAGTAGTTAGTGCACTGGCTTCCTATCTCAGTGGTCTATGGTTCGATCCCCAGATGAGGTGGGATATTTTTAGGCCGCAAACGGCTCCTGGGTCGACCCAACTGGGTACCAGAGCAACTCTGGGAAGGTTAAGGCGGCCGGCGTGATGTTGACCACATCACCCCTAGTGTGCCGATGGTCAAGAAAATATGGGCCAAACACCATATTCCCCAATATGCCTCAATGGGCGTGTAACGGGATCCTTTACCTTTACCTGAACAGTTTAATAAGGGACAAATTTACAAGTTTACACAGTAGCTGAACAGTTTAATAATGGACAAATTCACAGGTTTACACAGTAGCTGAACAGTTTAATAAGGTACAAATTTACATATGGGACTAATTAACAGTAGCTGAACAGTTTAATAAGGTATACATTCACAAGTTTACATATTGGCTAAGCAGTTTAACAAGGGATAAATTCACAAGTTTACAGAGTTCTTAAGCAGTTCAATAAGGGGCAAATTCACAAGTTTACATAGTGGCTAAACAGTCTAATTAGATTACATTTATTCACTGGTTTAGCAACTCTTGGTTTCTCTCTCCCTACTGCCCCTCCTTGTCTCCCCTCAAAAAAAAAAAACCCCCAAAAAACTCAGACACATGCATCTATCAGCAGTTTCATAAATTTGCCCTTATCAGATTCTTTCTCAATGTGTAGTTAAATAAGTATAATAACCATACAATAACCATACCATAAGTATAATCATTGCTTTTGTTACACATTTCAGGTGAATGTTGGCTGCGTGCCCAAGAAAGTGATGTACAATACAGCCATGCATGCAGAATTCATTAAAGATCACAAGGGCTATGGGTTTGATGTTGACGTCAAGAGCTTTAGCTGGGGGTTAGTGTTCATGTTACTTACACTCTGTAGGAAATGATTCAGTACACAGGGTGTTTAAAATATGATAGACTTGATGGTACTATGGTTCAAGCTTTCTGCTTTAGGTGTGACTACAGTGATGGCTACATAGAGGAAGAGCAATTGTAGTCAATAATTTCCATTCAAATACCAAGAAGAGTAAACATTGTGCCCTACCATGGCTTGTTATAGAAGGCTGGACATGGGGCTAGCAACTCTATCCTGTTTCAAGTCAAAATAAAGAGAAAAAAAATCATGGACAGATGGCACAGGATAGGGAGGCTTGGCATGAATGTGGTGAAGGCTGTACAAAGGGGAGGGAAATTAAGCTGAGTTGTTGCTTGAGCAGAATAGGAGGATGGAAATTGTCAGGCACTATCACCAATGGAGAACTATTGGACACAACTAGACAGATACCATTGAGGACAAGATATCATGGCACACATTCAGGACACCAGCTGATAACATAATGAGATCATGTTTGTTCAGGAATACTCATGGAGGGAGACGTAATTGTTATTGATTGATCCAGCAACGTTTGGCCTCTCGCCCTTTGGCCCTTTTTTTTAGGGAGACTTAAAAACACATATAGAAGAGAAGTGGGACAGACTTAAAATGGATAAGACAGCGTTAAAGAACTTGAATGGATGGCACAAGACTAGACAGCGTTAAAGATCTTGAATGGATGGCACAAGACTAGACAGCATTAAAGAACTTGAATGGATGGCACAAGACTAGACAGCGTTAAAGAACTTGAATGGATGGCACAAGACTAGACAGCGTTAAAGAACTTGAATGGATGGCACAAGACTAGACAGCGTTAAAGAACTTGAATGGATGGCACAAGACTAGACAGCGTTAAAGAACTTGAATGGATGGCACAAGACTAGACAGCGTTAAAGAACTTGAATGGATGGCACAAGACTAGACAGCGTTAAAGAACTTGAATGGATGGCACAAGACTAGACAGTGTTAAAGAACTTGATTGGATGGCACAAGACTAGACAGCATGATGTGAACTGATTGAATATCTTTGCCTCACAGTTGAGCTGAAAAGTGATAATAATAAAACTGGCTTGTGATTTAGACCGTCGATAGTTGATTGTGTCGCTGAAAGAGGAACTCACTGTGTTATACATTTTTGACACCATCACTGGAAAAAGATATCTCAAGTTTTATATACACAACAAAGTAAGGTTATGAGTTGAAACTGAATGACAGCTGACACAAGGTTTCTAATAAGAGTTTTGTTGTTAAATAGAAAGTGGTAGCAGCAAAACAGTAGTGTTAGTCAATACAGAACTGTGCATAAAAAAAAATCCTTTATTCTGTATTGCCAGTTTAGTTGAATACATATTTTATTAGTCACAGGCTCTATCTGTCCATCAGTTGCAAGTAGCAGCTCAAAAAATGTTGAAATGAGAAAATGTTGATCAATTTTAAAATATTTGTGGATCAGCTGCCATCTTTGCAATGCAGGTCGACTGCAGTGGGTCTCTGATGCCTTCTCTCTCTTGTGTCGATGGTACATACTGATAAGACCCTGTCATGTCCATCTCTTGTGTCGATGGTACATACTGATAAGACCATGGCCTGTCCATCTCTTGTGTGATGGTACATACTGATAAGACCATGTCCTGTCCATCTCTTGTGTGATGGTACATACTGATAAGACCATGTCCTGTCCATCTCTTGTGTGATGGTACATACTGATAAGACCCTGTCCTGTCCATCTCTTGTGTGATGGTACATACTGATAAGACCATGCCCTGTCCATCTCTTGTGTGATGGTACATACTGATAAGACCATGCCCTGTCCATCTCTTGTGTGATGGTACATACTGATAAGATCCTGTCCTGTCATCTCTTGTGTCGATGGTACATACTGATAAGACCATGTCCTGTCATCTCTTGTGTCGATGGTACATACTGATAAGACCATGTCCTGTCCATCTCTTGATGTTATCTTCCCCCTATATGCATTGTTTTCCTTTAGCTTGTTTGTCTTCAGTTCTTTTTTCTGTTATGGTTTTCATCTAGGTGTTATATCTTTTATATGTTTAAAATATTTAATGTGTTTATTTTTTAATTCATTTTTTAATGATTTTTATTTATGTCTAGATTTTCTCTAATAAAGACTTGGCTAAAGTTTGTCAACAAATTTAAGATTGGATAAGTATTAAGGGCACTTGACTTGAGTATTTATGGCTTCCACTAGCAATAACCCGTCAAACTTTACGGGTTTTTAATTATAGTGTGCTGTTTCCGTTCCCAGATGAGCAGATAGAAGTACATTCTTAGAGTGTTTTTGGTTTCTTTCCATTATACAGTGTAATCAAACTGTTCATGGACACTGTCATTTGAACGCTTTTCTTTGTTGATTGTAACTATTTTCGGGAAAGTATATATAATGGAAACTATACAATTTTTGAACACGGTTGCATTCCTCAGCTATGACCAACGTACACACGGCGAGAATTATGCATGTTATTTTAGATTCAATTTAAAAGTTCTTTGATGACAACATTTCGTGTGAAAGTGCGTGGATTGTATTCAAAGAGTGTTCCCTGATAATAAGTGGTTTTAACAAAAACTTTCAAGTTTTCATGATTTGTACATCGGGTGAGGGCTCATGCACACCAATTTTTACGCATTTTTTTTTTTGTCAATCGCTACTAATTTCGTGAAAGAATAAAAAAAATAAAACAAATATTTTTTTTATATAACACCCACGCCGCGCAAGTTGCACACCGTGCGTTGCGCACTTTTTTTTCTGGCGCGAGTTACTATTTTGAGTGTGACCGACCAACGTAACATACATCGGAAAAGCATTCAGTGGGGTAGTGGAAGATGAGACAGGTCTGTATTTCAGAGCTGGCATTTGCTGATGATGTTGCCCTGGCTGCTAAATCAGAGGTACATCTTCAATCCAACCAGCAAGTCTGGAAGGAAGAGCTGGAGAAGAGAGGGATGGTCATCAGCAGCTCAAATAAAAAAACCATGGTGATTGTGACAACTTGCCCAATCTTCTCTTCATTTTTTTTATTATTTACGTGACATCATTTTTTCTCATCCTCAATAAATAATAATAATAAATTCTTTAAGCGCCAAACACGGCGCATAAGGCAGAAACCAGTGCTCTCCAGGTTGTTCGTTGTGACGCCACTCCTCTTAGCTCTTGCACATTATTTAGGCCCAACGTTCTTCCTTCTCTTATTATTGTTCTTCTGAGTGTTTCTTTTGGTCTTCCTTTTTTCCGCTTACCCTCAGGAACCCAAGTGAGCGCCTGTAGTGGTATTCTGTTGTTTTTTGCATTCGTAGGACATGACCGATATATGACCATCGTCTTTTCCTTATATAGTCGGAGACATATTTCTGCCTAGAGTCTTCTCTTATTTGTCGATTAGTCTTGAATTCTTTCCAACTGATGTTCATGAGTTTTCTAAGACATTTGTTCTCGAAAGTATTCAGCTTGTTCTCCAATGATTTTGTTATTTTCCAACTCTCACAGCCGTATGTTAACACTGAGATAACATTTGAATTAAACAGACGAAGCTTGGTATGTATATTCAATGATCGTAATTTCCAAATGTTAGATAATCTATTGAAGGCGCTAGCTGCCAAAGCAATTCTAGTATGGATTTCTCTTGTTGTGTCACCATCCTGAGTCATTTTACTGCCTAAATAATTGAAACTTTCAACTTTCTGTAGTTTTTTTTTTCCCCGTTCAAGATGATATCAAAGGTCTCGTTAGAAAAGTTCATAGCTTTAGTTTTAGAGGCATTTATTTGGGAGACCAATTTTAACCGAGAGATGACACAAATTATTTATTGCTTCTTGGGATTGTCTTGGTGTTGAACTTAAGAATGCTACATCATCTGCGAAATCCAGGTCCCCCAGGAATTTTCCATTTGTCCATTTTATACCCAATTGTTCATTGTGGGTATAGTTTCTCATAACCCAATCAATAGCTATTCCAAAAAGTAGTGGTGACATAATACAGCCTTGTTTCACCCCTGTTTCTACTGTAAAACCATTCTGTATTCCCTTTATTTGTTCTAACCACAACATCTTGCATTGTCATATAGCGCTTTGATTATATTCACATATTTTGTTGGAAAACCATAGATTGTAAGTATCTTCCACAATGATGGGCGGTGTAGACTATCAAAGGCTTTTTGAAAATCGACGAAGGTGATAATAAGTGCATGATCGCAAAGTCCCGGGAATTGTCACTTGCGGAAAATCTCCTAGCGTTCGGTATTTTCTCCTCGCTATTTTTAGATACGACGTCATTGTTGACCAATGACCTCGGTAGCAAGAAACCCGTTTTAATTTAGGATTGCTTGAACTTGGGAGAACCAGTTTAGGCCACTTAGGAAAACATCACGTGACTTTTAACATTATTGATTGGAGCGTCTAAACGAGGCTAAGGTCACATGATGCACGCTACGGATCACGTGTCCAAGCGGAAATGTCCCGCTAAAAGTGCGCCAAACACGGCCATTTTTCACTTACGCCCCAGGTAACCAAGAAAGCTAGACCTAAGCCAGATCGGCGAATTCTCGCATTAAAAGCACTGAAGCCACGTGTCTAATTGCGGGTTAGCGTCCATCTTTGAGTAGGTAAGTGAAATCTCGCTAGAATATAATGTGATGAAATGTGTAGTACCTTGCAAAATCGACGCAAGATTGGTATGTTTACTTTATTCATATTTTTGTTTTACGATCACATCCAGCCACAGGTGATCGGGTGTATTTATGATCCCACGGGATATGTACAACATGTTCATAATAATGTATAACGGGAATATATATATAGCTATTAATTTCCATATTATTTGATTATTTTCGACCCGACGTTTAGACTAACGGAAATTAATATTAACGATAATGTTGACAGACCGTGACATATATTCATTATAAATTATATGACATTGCGACCAGACATGAAGTGTGTGATAATGTTGTCAGACAATTCTAAAACACTGATGCCCAATTATTTGTTAAATTCATCATAATTGACATGACGATTAGGCTAGAGGCACAGAACTAGAATACTGTTGCCGACATTTCTATGATAAATTTGGTGGGTTTAACTGACATTTATAATAATTCATCGGGTTAAGTTGACGATAAATCAGTCTAAAGAATTATAATACTGCCACTGGGGCAGAGAAATATAATAAAGGACAGACAGGAGAAACTTGAATTCAAGATTAGACTCTAGACATATGATGTTAGAGACTAAAATCTGAGATGACTGGCAGAGGGACGGCTTAGGGAAAGACTGCTTTCTAAAGCTAGTAAATTAATGAAGCCGTCGTATTTGTCTTCAGTCTATGGTGGAGCCTTGCACGACAGTCCAATCTCAGCGCAGAATACGGAGTCGAGCACAGAGAAGGCAAATCCGAACCATTCAAGACCTACCGGGGGCAACGTCAGGAGACCGGAGAACTAACCTCACTTCACTATCAGCCAGGGGCTGAAAAGCTAAGTCCACGAAAAAGGGAACTCACCTAATCAATGCCACAAAATTTCGTCATCCATGATGAAACACACTTGAATTGTGAGACACATAATACATACAGCAGACACTAATTCCATCGACAATACTATCATTCACCATCTATTCATTTTATTGCAATAAACCAATTGGGTGTATATACTGTACCCCATGCTTTGTTCCTTCCATTAGATGTTGAATATTGTCTATGTTTATCTTCCTTTATAAGGGAGGGGGGGGGGCTCGTAAAATATAATATAATTTAAAGAATAATAATAATAGATAACTGAGAAGGGGACGACGGTAGCGAGAGACCAAATATCTCCTTACAATCTTTTCCAGACCTGTCGAGTTAGGAGAATTTACCCTCTTCGTCACCCTTCGGAAGTGGGAAAACCCAGCAGGGATTCCTTGAGCCAAATCTTCCACATCAGATCTATTATTTCCTCTAAATAATTCTCTTATCCTTTAAACGCTACGTGACACTGGTGTCTCGGTCCGGGATTTGAACTTATGTATTTTATCATACCTCTGGGATAGTATCATTCATTCAGTCATTACAGTATACCATTTTAACACATGTATTTTCACACAGTGAGCTCTAGAAAGACAAAACATTTTTTCTAGAATTTCAGGCATTGATTGGTGAATCCCTTTATATATGTTGTGTTTAATTTAGTTAGTTCATGATTTGTATTTCATTGAATTACAGACCTTAAGTCTCCATAACTGTAGTAATTTCATTCTACAGCAGTCTGATAAATAATTAGTATTTACTTGTTGTTAGAAATACTATTGGAAGGTAGCACTAGCTTACTCAGTGTGGACTATAACAGCAAAAGATGGCTGAAATAGTTAAGCTTAAGGCAGCACTAGGGGAGGCCGGTCGAGATCTAGGTTATAGTGGGGTGGACCTTGCAAATTATGTCAGTGTTGAGACTGATAAGTATTACGCTCGAGAAACAGCGAAAGCTGAAAGAGAAGAGCGAATAAAGTTAGCAGAAATAGATGAGAGGATAAAAGCTGTAGACGCTAGAGAAAGAAGCGAGAGAGATGAACGCGAGCATGCATTGAAGATGAAGCAGTTAGAGATGCAGGGACAAGCTCAAAGAGTTGAACCAGTAGCTGGTGCAACAGCATCTTCCTCCTCAGGCAACCTATCGCCACGGTCAGATGATATGCCATCCTTGCACGCAGGGGGCACAGGACCTTTGCCATCCTCACTCATGTCAACTTTGGGACCCTTGACGTTTCCATTCGAAGCTTTCTCGGAACAAGCCGACTCGATCGATAGGTATCTGGACAAATTTGAGAAGTTTGCCACCACGTTTGGTTTGGAGAAGAGCAAATGGAACCTGAAACTGTCGCAAGGGCTTAGAGGAACTGCTTATGACGTGTATAGCAAGCTTCCTCCAGGTTTACAGGATGACTACGACTCTCTGAAAAAGGCACTTTCGGTTCGTTATGAGCTACATGCTGACGCCTATAGGAAGAGGTTCCGTAACTCTAGGAGGGAAGTCGGAGAGAACTTTGCTCAATTTGCCGCTAGACTGGATTCCTACGTGGAGAAGTGGGGTGCCCTAGGGAATTTTACTCATGATTGGGAAGGCCTGAAGGAAATGGTCATGATCGAACAACTGAAGGACACCATGACTTCCGACATGAGAAGATTCCTGACAGAGAATGGGGCCAGCACTTTAGAATCCATCGTCCAGTTGGCGGAACGTTATCAGGCAGCGCTAACAGAGAATGACCCATCCCGGTGGAACCAGACTGAAGAATTATCGAGGCCGACACCTCAGACACACTTGGACCCCCAAATGAATCTACCTTACCACCACTTCAAAAAGCATGACAAGCCAGACTACAAGACTACTCAGAGATCAGCTTTCCAGCCTCAGAGGCGGGGAGAAAGTGGTGTAAGACGTGCAAAATGAGCAACCACAATACTGCCGAGTGCAGAAGGAAAAACCCTCCACATCATGTTGCATGTTTGCAGGTGAGGGCTGTTGACAGGAAGGAACTGACAGTGAGTCAGAATAGCCTCCATCACCCACCTATACAGGAGACAGTGACCGTGAATGGCAACCAAGTCATCGGGATGTATGACACAGGTTTGTCTTATGACGCGGTCGTTTCTTCATCTCTGGTGCACCCCGAACAACTCACCACAGAAACAGTGGATATCCAGGGGCCACTCAAGGGAGCGTTACCCTTAAATTTGCCCATAGCGAAGATTCAAGTCAGTTGTCGCTATGTGGAAGGGGGGATCAATGCTGCAGTTTTAGAGGATCCTTTCTACCCCCTGATGTTAGGGCGTAGATATGTCTTTTTAGGAGAACCAGTAAAGCCTGTGGTTATGGCTGCCGTCCAGACCAGGTCTGACTCCAAACGCATAGAGAGGGACTCTAAGTTAGAAATTCATCCGAATAAGATGAAAAGGGCTCAAGCAGCTGATAGCACAGTGGGGCCTTGCTTTGGCAAATTGAGAGACTCACATAACCCTCGGAGAAAGGGTGACTTTTATATGGAACATGGACTCTTGCACAGGAAAGCTGGCAGAGGGCTAAAAAGTCATGGACAGATTGTGGTGCCATCCATATATAGAAATAAAGTTATGGAATGGGGGCACGGTGCTACTTTGAGTGAACACCTGGGTAATGGTGCCACAAATCAAAGGATAGCCACCCGTTATTATTGGCCCGGCATCACAGAAGACATAGCTCGATATGTGAAGTCCTGTTCAGAGTGTAACCAGGTAACCTCAACACATAGGGTAGACCAGTTACAGGACCTAGGGAAGCATTGCTGCAGACGTAGGCATCCAAGGAAAACTAGGAAGAAAACCAGAATACATACCTGGGAAGAACAACGTAGGGGCAGATTTTTTGAACAGACATCCGGACGCAACCGAGGAGATATGAGAAACTGAAAAAGAAGAGGAAGACAGGACAAGAGGAGTTGGACGGAACGTCAAACTTGAGGAGGGGCTTGTGTGACAACTTGCCCAATCTTCTCTTCATTTTTTTTATTATTTACGTGACATCATTTTTTCTCATCCTCAATGCATGATTGCAAAGTCTCGGGAATTGTCACTTGCGGAAAATCTCCTAGCGTTCGGTATTTTCTCCTCGCTATTTTTAGATACGACGTCATTGTTGACCAATGACCTCGGTAGCTAGGAACCCACTTTAATTTAGAACTGCTTGAACTTGGGAGAACCAGTTTAGGCCATTTAGGAAGACATCACGTGACTTTTAAACGTTATTGATTGGAGCGTCGGAACGAGGCTAAGGTCACATGATGCACGCTACGGATCACGTGTCCAAGCGGAAATGTCCCGCTAAAAGTGCGCCAAACACGGGCATTTTTCACTTACGCCCCAGGTAACCAAGAAAGCTAGACCTAAGCCAGATCGGCGAATTCTCGCATTAAAAGCACGGAAGCCACGTGTCTAATTGCGGGTTAGCGTCCATCTTTGAGTAGGTAAGTGAAATCTCGCTAGAATGTAATGTGATGAAATGTGTAGTACCTTGCAAAATCGACGCAAGATTGGTATGTTTACTTTATTCATATTTTTGTTTTACGATCACATCCAGCCACATGTGATCGGGTATATTTTATGATCCCACGGGATATGTACGACATGTTCATAATAATGTATAACGGGAATATATATAGCTATTAATTTCCATATTATTTGATTATTTTCGACCCGACGTTTAGACTAACGGAAATTAATATTAACGATAAGGTTGACAGACCGTGACATATATTCATTATAAATTATATGACGATGCGACCAGACATGAAGTGTGTGATAATGTTGTCAGACAATTCTAAAACACGGATGTCCAATTATTTGTTAAATTCATCATAATGACATGACGATTAGGCTAGAGGCACAGAACTAGAATACTGTTGCCGACATTTCTATGATAAATTTGGTGGGTTTAACTGACATTTATAATAATTCATCGGGTTAAGTTGACGATAAATCAGTCTAAAGAATTATAATACTGCCACTGGGGCAGAGAAATATAATAAAGGACAGACAGGAGAAACTTGAATTCAAGATTAGACTCTAGACATATGATGTTAGAGACTAAAATCTGAGATGACTGGCAGAGGGACGGCTTAGGGAAAGACTGCTTTCTAAAGCTAGTAAATTAATGAAGCCGTCGTATTTGTCTTCAGTCTATGGTGGAGCCTTGCACGACAGTCCAATCTCAGCGCAGAATACGGAGTCGAGCACAGAGAAGGCAAATCCGAACCATTCAAGACCTACCGGGGCAACGTCAGGAGACCGGAGAACTAACCTCACTTCACTATCAGCCAGGGGCTGAAAAGCTAAGTCCACGAAAAAGGGAACTCACCTATTCATTTTATTGCAATAAACCAATTGGGTGTATATACTGTACCCCATGCTTTGTTCCTTCCATTAGATGTTGAATATTGTCTATGTTTATCTTCCTTTATAAGGGAGGGGGGGCTCGTAAAATATAATATAAATTAAAGAATAATAATAATAGATAACTGAGAAGGGGACGACGGTAGCGAGAGACCAAATATCTCCTTACAATCTTTTCCAGACCTGTCGAGTTAGGAGAATTTACCCTCTTCGTCACCCTTCGGAAGTGGGAAAACCCAGCAGGGATTCCTTGAGCCAAATCTTCCACATCAGATCTATTATTTCCTCTAAATAATTCTCTTATCCTTTAAACGCTACGTGACAGTGATATCACGAGAGGGGAAAAAGGCATCAGATTATGCTTGGAGAATAGGTCCTGGAACAGGTTGATCACATGAAATATATTGGAGCTGTCATAGACTGGAAGGGACGCATGAAAGAAGAGTTGGTTACCCAAAGAGCAGCAGCTCTTAATATTCTAGTCATTAAGATGTACTATTTTGGTGGTGGTCCTGTAATGGACTAATGTAACTTTATCACAATCAGAAATATGTTGAGCATCTAGTAGCAGTCAGTTTTAATGTGGCGCCTGTGTTGTATAGATGGACACATAATGACTGTGTGAAGTTCAAGTATTGTACAGTTTGAGTGTATAAAAATATTATTATCATCTATAGATGGACATATATGAGTGTGTGGAGAAGTTCAAGTATTGTACAGTTTGAGTGTATAAAAATATTATTATCATCTATAGATGGACATATATGAGTGTGTGGAGAAGTTTGAGTGTATACAAATATTATTTTCTTCTACAGATTGACATATATGAGTGTGTGGAGAAGTTTGAGTGTATACAAATATTATTTTCTTCTACAGATTGACATATATGAATGTGTGGAGAAGTTTGAGTGTATAAAAATATTATTTTCTTCTACAGATTGACATATATGAATGTGTGAAGTTCAAGTATCGTACACTTTGAGTGTATACAAATATTATTTTCATCTATAGATAGACATGTATGAGTGTGTGGAGAAGTTCAAGTATTGTACAGTTTGAGTGTATACAAATATTATTATTGGTGAAACAAGAAATGAGAAGAAGATGCTGGAGATGGAAAGGACACACACTGAAAAAACATGTTGATAGCATTACAAGCCCATCTATGTTCTAGAATCCACAGGGTAAGAGAGGCGGGAGATTAAAATTACATATAGAGAAGAGAGCTGGAGAAAAATGAAAAATGTAGACATGGAAACAACTTGAGCTGATGGCAAGTGACAGGAGAACTTGAGCTGATGGCAAGTGACAGGAGAACTTGAGCTGATGGCAAGTGACAGGAGAACTTGAGCTGATGGCAAGTGACAGGAGAACTTGAGCTGATGGCAAGTGACAGGAGAACTTGAGCTGATGGCAAGTGACAGGAGAACTTGAGCTGATGGCAAGTGACAGGAGAACTTGAGCTGATGGCAAGTGACAGGAGAACTTGAGCTGATGGCAAGTGACAGGAGAACTTGAGCTGATGGCAAGTGACAGGAGAACTTGAGCTGATGGCAAGTGACAGGAGAACTTGAGCTGATGGCAAGTGACAGGAGAACTTGAGCTGATGGCAAGTGACAGGAGAACTTGAGCTGATGGCAAGTGACAGGAGAACTTGAGCTGATGGCAAGTGACAGGAGAACTTGAGCTGATGGCAAGTGACAGGAGAACTTGAGCTGATGGCAAGTGACAGGAGAACTTGAGCTGATGGCAAGTGACAGGAGAACTTGAGCTGATGGCAAGTGACATGTGTTTGCTACAATCCTATCCTCCTTGGGGATACATGGAGGCATATCTGGAGTCATTCTTATATGACCAGCTAAGCACAATGCTACAGTGTTCAAATGTGGAAGTGAACCTCTGACTGTGAGGCTAATTACACCCACATTGACTCTTGAAATCACACACTTCCAGGGACTTCCCCTGTGGTGAAACGTGTTGAGAACACAGCATTGCACACTAAGCTTAGAGGAGTCACTTGAGCCCCTGACGTAACTATGGCACTTACCTGGTTGCCTGCATGCAGGAAGATCTCACTATGGACCCAGGATTAGCAAAGGGAGCTGAGAAGTGGCTCTGTGTAGGACGTGATGATTCCTTGGGAGAGTCCCGAACCAGAGCTCAGTGTTTTAGCTCTGCATATTTAGAGAGCCCCCTTGGATGGCTGGGAATGGACAGTATGTCACATGATTTTTCCTCCTAGCTTAGGACCAGATGTGATGATCCTTTAAATGCAAGCCAAGTTGAAGAAACTGGAGCTCATAACTTCAACTGAAAATGTTTCAGAATGGCAGAAAAACCGCAGTGAAAGCCTAGATCTACAGTGTAGATAATATCAAGGACTCTTCAGCTTGGTATTGGATGCAAAAGAGCAAGAAGCTCAGCGGCCCTAGTTAAACAACAACAACAATACTCCCGGGGAGCTTAATGGAATTGATTGATTTCAAGTCATTAGTAACTTGAAGATGTCCAAAACTGAACATGTCTTTGTGTTCTGATGACTGTAATTGCTCATTCAGAAAACTCTTTTGTTGCTTAGAAAATCTAAATAAAAACTTGCATGCTCATTTTTGTTAGTTGTGGTACACATTTATGTTGGGATTTTGTTGAACAAAATTTTTTTGTCAGACTATGGACAGCTTACAGTTTTTCTTTGTATTTCACCGACAACAGTCCAATGTTGAAAAAATTGTTGGCCATGCCACTTTCACCGAAGACAAGATTGTAGAAGTGAACGGTCAGAAATATACAGCAGACCACATTCTCATTGCTACAGGTGGACGTCCTGTCATTCCAGACATTCCAGGTACATTTTACAAATCATCTGTACCACATATTGTCAAGAAAAAATTGTTGTGACAGCTTAAGCTGTGGTGCTTACTGTTTCTTTTTGCTCAATTTGTACTTATCTTTTCTGTCCATGTGCCACAAAGTGTCATGGGGAGAAACAGTATTGATTCTTGTTTGAGATAATGTTGCTTTGGCTAGCATATCATATCTCATCAAGATTTATTTAACATTGTCTGGTCCCTTCCCTTCAGGCACTCCTATTTTCAAATGTTAGACTGTCGAAGGCTCATAGTGATAGTTGATTTATCTGCATTGTGATGAGATGTCCAAACCTTTTTAATGTCAGTTTCTCTGTCCAGCTGGTACATGGTTTTGTTCCATCAGCTTCTGAATGCCTTTATGTCTCCTTCTGTTGTTTTGTTTTTAATTATAACATCTGCATCTTTTCTCATTCATTTGATCTCACATGTGATATTTATTTTCATTGCTTTAGTAGATGGTGACACCATGGTTGACACTTGTAGTAAAGAGTTACTATGAATATGCTATGTATCAGCTATCATGTTGACTCCATGGAGATATCTGGGGGCCTGAGCAGTAGAGTCAGTTGATAGCCAAAGTATTACCTTCTTGACATCTTATTTCTGTTTCAGTAAATAATAAACGTAAATGTGTATGTTGCAGATGCCCATAAGAAATAAAGAAGTAGAAAACTAGACAACAGAAAAGCAACAGAAATGATAGTCTAACCAGGGAATCAAACCCAGACAGCACCATTGCCTCACTATGGTCTGAATTGGCATTGTGGTTAGTCATGATTTACTCTCATAGTGAGGCAATGTTTACATTGTCCTGGGATTGATTCTCCAGCAAGCCAGTCACTTCTGTTGTCTAGTTTTCTACTTGTTTGTTGGTTTTTCTTCTAGATTTTGCAGATGACCTGGCACTTGTGTCCCATAACCATAATCAGATGCATTACAAAATTAAAATTACCTTGATGAGAGATCACAACATGGGAGTATGAAAATACACAGGGCAAAAACTAAGGTATATGAGAATAAATGGTGTCAGTAAAAAGATTCAACAGCAAGAAACACCACAACAAGATGCAGAATTATATAGGCTTCATATATCTTGGCAGCAATATAGACAAAGTTGGAGGGACAGACAATGATATCAAAAGAATACAAAAAAGCTTGAGGAGCTGTCATTGCGTTGGGAAACATATGGAGAACAAGAGAAATCAAGTCTAACACAAAAATAGGAATCTTCAACTCAAATGTCAAGTCAGTCCTATTGTATGGCTCTGAAACACGGAGAACAACAAAAATAACAACCAAAAAGCTACAGACTTTCATAAATGGGCCCTTGCTTAGAATAGAAGGATTGAAATGGTATGGCAAGATTACTCATGTGGAAATAATGATAAGAACCAGACAAGTGCCACGGGAACAAGAAATGAGAAGACGATTGATAAAGCTGTTTTCTTCACACCGTAACTGTGTATATAACAGAGCACGTTATAAAGGTGTATTGGTGTAACTGGTCAACTCCAATAACCGCGCACAGTGTCAGGTATACAGGTCACCTTGTCCTGGAACACAATGAGGCCCCGACAAGAATGCATTGTTGACAATGAGTGTTGCAATAAATGTTAATACGCGAATGTGTAGACTGTTCTGTTTCTGACCGAACAGAGAATAGATCAACGGAGTCTAGATCCATCCGCCAAATCGATATTCAAGAGAGATCACCCATACAACAAAAGTATGAATTAATCATGGGTGATATAACTGACTATGAGAGCATTTCAAAATAAATACTGTTCATAAAATAGTCATACAATACATTTGTATGCCTACCTACCTACAGTAATCCGTGCGTCGCATATTTCCATACAAAAGAATATGTGCGCAACAACGATGCTGGAGATGGATAGGTCACACATTAAGGAATCTTGTTGATCAGCATTACCAGACAATCCTTGTGCTGGAATCCCCAGGGTTAGAGAAGCAGAGGAAGACATGGAGAAAAGAACTGGAGACAGACATGAAGTGGATAAGAAGACCTTGAGCTGATGGCACAGGACAAGAAGACTTGGGATACATTTGTTGAAGGCCTATTCTCCTTTGGGAGTTGAAAGGTCAAAGAAGTGTTCTACTTTCTGAACCCACTTATGTTTATTATTGACAATTAATTATAATACACACCACATATTTGTGTGTCATTTAAAAAAATGAGGAAACCTACTGACCACAAAAATACTTATAGAATATGTGATTGCTCTATACACACATGGGGATCCTTGACAGTGCTACAGACTTGGTGCACTGACCTGAGATCCTCCTTGTGTGATCTAAGGGAGGAGATCGGAGCACTGATGGAGTTGTCCGTCTGCATTGAAGATAGTCCATAAAACCAAACCAAATGATCTCTTGTGTATGCCCTTAGTAAATCTGGTTTTATCTGCTTCAGGTGCTGAATATGGGATCAGCAGTGATGGCTTTTTTGAGCTGGAACAGTTGCCACAGTGAGATATCATTTATCACAAGTTTTATGTTCAACATTTACACTTGCTCTTTGATGAGACAGAGTGCTGAATACCAGGAACAACTTATAGATTTCATATTTATCTTTTAGGATATAAGTTAGGTTAGGATTAAATTAGAAGTACGTCATTGATAGTGTAAATAGGATTATTGTGTTCATTGTGTTGGATAAAGACAGCAGTCAGACAGACGTGCCTGGTATCTCTCTATGCCATGCCAGAACTTCCCTGTCTTCCTGTTTCCTTTGATCTTTTCTGTTGACAAGAAGTTTTCTAAACCTCCTTTCTAAGTATATGACCAATAAATTATGCTTGTTTTGTTTTGTTTTTACAAATTTTGTTTGCAGCGTTGTGTTGTGTTGTGTTGTATTCCTTTAAATATTTGTGTATTCTGTGTCACTGCTGCCTGTGGTATACATAATTAACAACATCATTAGATGAGTAACACAAGTGGACATTGCATAATAGGCTTGGAAAGCCCCCTAATGTTAGAGTAAAGGAAAGTGTGAGGATTTACAGTCTTGATAAGCCCCTTGATGTCAGAATGAAGGTAATTGTCAGTAATGAGTTTTGAAAACCCCCTGGTGTCATGAAAGAAAGTTTGAGCACTCTTGTTTAACAAATAAAATAAGTGAGCAAATAGCCCATTTCAGATGTTTTGTGCATTCACAGAAAAGTTGTGGTTGTTGGAGCTGGATACATTGCTGTTGAATTGGCTGGAATTTTTGGAGCTCTAGACGTGGACACCTCACTTCTCATTCGTTATGATCAGGTACAGCATATTTCATACTCGGTAGACATGGCTCATTATCTTTGACATGTAGCCAGTTTACAATTGACAAGTGCAAACAAAGCACAACAAATTTCACTTGTTCTGTTAGTCCATCTGTCTGTCTGTCTGTTGTGAGAAACAACTCAAAAACTACTAGACTGGTTTTGGTACATTAATATATTTATGACTAGCAAAAATATGAATTCCATTTTCTGATTTGATCAAAATTGGGTAAGAATTGTGGTACTTGACTTGAGTAATACAGCTTCAGTTCTATGGCTTTGTTTTTTTTTTTCAAAGTCTTGTTTTAAACACCAGATTTTAAGAAGACACATGATTTCATACAACATGGAGACTTCTTTGTTTGCTTACCACTGTTTCCCAGTATAATGTTTTCTGTGAGCCAACAGCCAATCATGTATTTACATTAGTTAATCAGCAGAGTGAATGTGTCTCCATTTTGTTATACAAGCATACATATTTCTCCTTGCGTCAGCCACTGTATGAGAGTATACAAGCATACATATTTCTCCTTGCGTCACCCACTGTATGAGAATATACAAGCATACATATTTCTCCTTGCATCGCCCACTGTATGAGAGTATACAAGCATACATATTTCTCCTTGTGTCACCCACTGTATGAGAGTATTGGCTGCTATTTTTAAAAATTGATACTTGTTATTTTATGGTACAGAGTGCATCAAAACATTTTATCAAGGGCATTTTTTGTTTTTGCGTTTATATCTTAAGATAAAAGGGGTCAATTGAGTTTTAATTATAAGTAGTAGTTTGAGAAACCTCAACAATGTTTGACAATCCTATTTTCCACTGTCCTCAAACATTGACCTCACCACATTTGTTTTTTTAAATGTTGTTTTTGTATATTATGTCCCAGATGAATACTTGCGTTCGTAATGTTGGTCGTTTCTTTGTCATTTATCCCAATAAGACTGACACGACCTCTATGTTTGTTCAAATTGCTGTAGACGGCAAAGATATGAGACTTGTTTCATCGGGTCATACTTCATGCTGTACCATTTCACTTCCATGCAGGTGTTGCGTACCTTTGACAGCGTGATCAGCAAGACAGTGACAGAAAACCTGGAGACTGGAGGTGTCAAGGTCTTGAAGAAAACACAGGTAAATATTTTTGTTCCTTATCAAAGAAAGATGTGAAGGGACCTGTATATGGTTTATCACATAGGTGTTGTAGTAACCATTTATGTGTGGGCAACAAAACAACTCAAAATGTTGATGGTTGGCTTACCTGATACTATCATAGCACAGTTGTTGTGAGAAGGCAGGTTTGTCATACAAATACTGTAGTACCTATTTATACCGCTTCATCGACTTTGTCAACCACTTTCAAGTTCACCTCCCTCGTCTCCACAGTATCTGTCAACTTCCTTGACATTACTATTACTATCACGCCCTCTGGCCTTAATACCTCAGTATACTACAAGCCTACAGATGCCCACAGCTACCTCCTGTATACCTCTTCTCATCCTCGGGCCTGTCGTGACTCCCTTTCTTTTTCACAACTTCTCCGCCTCCGCCGTTTGTGCCAAGACGACGATGACTTCCACTTCCGAGCAAATGAGATGTTGGATTTCTTCCGTAGCAGACTTTATCCGGAACATGTTCTCACGTCTGCTGTCCAACGTGTGCTCCCCATCTCTCATCAGGAGGCCCTCAAACCTCACTATAAATCCACTTCGGATAGAGTCAAATTAATCTTGACCCATCACCCTCACAGTACTGCTGTCAAACAGATCCTTTTCCACCACCTCCCTATCCTCCAAGCAGAGCCTGTGACCCAAGAAGTATTTGGTGAAGCACCTTTGGTGGCATATAGACGTGACAAGAACTTGAAGGATCTTCTTGTTCACAGCCGTCTCCCAAAGGAGAATGCCACTCACTTTGGCACACTACCCTGTGGTCGGACACGATGCAACACGTGTAAGTATGTCATCTCAACCCAGAAGGTGTCCTTTCCTAAGGCTACGTACACCATCACTAGTAGCTTCACGTGTAAATCGCGCAATGTCATTTATACTATCATATGTAAACGTTACAATATACAAAGAAAGCAGCAAATCATGCTTGGGATTCCAGGAAAGGAAGAAGCAAGACTGGATAACACCAGAAACTTTAAACACCATAACGATGAGAAAGGAAATGAAAAGAAAGAAAACAGAAGCGAAGTCCCCCAGGTTAAAGCAACTATATAGCGAACAGTACAGTCAGCTGGACAAGGAAGTTAAACGCCAAACCCGAGCCAACAAAAGGAATTTCCTAGACGATCTTGCAAGACAGGCAGAGGAGGCAGCACTGAGAAATGAACAAAGCACAATATACAAAATAACTAAATTCATCAGCGGAAAACGAAGTGCAAACAATATTACATTAGTAAGAGATAAGCAAGGTAATCTCATCACGACAGCAGAGGGACAAGAAACAAGATGGGCAGAGCACTTCAGAGAAACTCTGAACAAGGAACCACCAGAGACACAATTGAATGTTCCTGAAGCTGAAAACGATCTAGATGTGAATACAGACATTCCACGAAAAGAAGAAATCATCACAGCAATCAAAGGGTTAAAGAACGGCAAAGCTCCGGGCCATGATAACTTAAATGCAGAGCTATTTAAGACAGACCCTGAGCTAGCAGCAGAACTATTAGAACCACTATTTGCACAAGTCTGGAAAACGGGGACAACACCATCAGAGTGGAACAAAGGAATAATTGTCAAATTGCCCAAGAAGGGAGATCTTGCAGACTGCAATAATTGGAGAGGAATCACTCTTCTCTCAGTTCCCAGCAAAATACTAGGCAGGATAATTATATAGAGAATTTCAAAGGCAGTAGATCACAAACTGAGGAAAGAACAAGCAGGATTTAGAAAGAACAGGAGATGTGTAGATCATATATTCATCTCAGGAACATTATAGAGCAGTGCTCAGAATGGCAAAGACAGCTTTACATTAATTTCGTTGATTTTGAAAAGGCTTTTGACAGCATACATAGGGACAGTTTATGGAAAATACTGAGGGCCTATGGAATTCCAAGCTGCATAGTGTCAATCATAAAAAAGCCTCTATGCAAACTTTACGTGCAGTGTTGGGCAGAGCAACCTAACCTTTGAGGTGAAGACAGGAGTACGACAGGGATGCCCCTTATCAACCACTCTATTTTTAACAGTCATAGACTGGGTAATGCGCCAGACAACAGAGGGCAGTCCAAGAGGAATAAGATGGACAACATTTTCTACATTGGAAGATCTGGAATATGCAGATGACATTGCACTACTAGCACATTCACATCAACACATCCAGGAAAAAACGGATAGACTTAATAAGTTTAGCCAGCAGGTGGGCTTGAACATCAATTTAAAGAAGTCTGAGGTCATGACGCTCAATGTGAGCAACCCTGAGCCCATATCAGTAAGGAATAAGCAATTGGTACAGACAGATACCTTCACATACCTAGGAAGCATAGTAACACCAGACGGCGGGGCAGGCTAAGACATTAACATCAGAATGAATAAGGCAAGAACAGCCTTCTTTAGCCTAAACAACATCTGGAAGTCCTCCCAATACAGCACAAGCACAAAATTAAGATTATATCAGAGCTGTGTGCTTTCTGTGCTTCTCTATGGTGCGGAATGCTGGAGAGTTACAGAGAAGGAAATGTCGAAATTGTCCTCTTTTCACACAACATGCCTAAGAAAAATTCACAGAATCTTTTGGCCGAATACCATCACTAACCAAGATCTGCTTACTTGTCTATTTTTTATGCCATCCTCCATAATATGTATGGATGTACACATTTTCTAATCTGTCTTGATTTTTTATTTCATATTTATTTATCTCCCACTCATTCTGTCCTCTTCTATTTCCAGTCCCCACTTTTATTACGTTGGGGTAGTTCATTGTTCAGTTTCGTTTTTTAGTTTCTTAGTATGTATTGTGTACTTCCGGGGCAGAAGTCACTTCCTTTCCAACCATGCGGTCCATCAGCGGACAGCAACAGTGATAGGATTTATGCCTTGCCTTCAGGGAAGTACCTAGGTTTTATTTTTATATTTATTTTAGTTCTTATGTGTCCTATCTAGCCTTCACTTTCTTTCCTTTCCTGACGAAGGCCTTGTGGCCGTAACGTAGACTATTTTCTTTGTCTTTTGTCCTCGTAAGACGAATCACCTTTTTTCGATTTTTTTTCATACCCATCCATAGTACCTATTTACCAACAGGCCTACTGGAACAACCAAAGGTGAGAGAGGTAGCGGGAGAAAAAAGAACACCTGGAGAAGTGAACTGGAGACAGACATGAAGGGGATGAAGAAGATACCTGGAGCTGATGTCACCGGACACCCAAGACTTGACATACGTTTGTTGAAGGTCTATGCTCCTGTGTGAGCTGATGTCACCAGACACCCAAGACTTGGCATACGTTTGTTGAAGGTCTATGCTCCTGTGTGAGCTGATGTCACCGGACACCCAAGACTTGACATACGTTTGTTGAAGGTCTATGCTCCTGTGTGAGCTGATGTCACTGGACACCCAAGACTTGACATACGTTTGTTGAAGGTCTGTGCTCCTGTGTGAGCTGATGTCACCGGACACCCTGACTGAATGTAAGGAAGCTGTAGTATGTCCCTTCATCATTTCATATTGCTACTAATTTTGTCTGTGCTTTTTGCTTTTATGATGTCATGTCTTTACTTTTATGATGTCATGTCTTTGGTTTTATACCTGGATTTTTCAGTTATTTTTTTATCCTGCCCTTCTTGTCATAAAATGTGTCAAGGGTGCTGCTTAGCAGAAATCAGACTAGAGAAAATTCTTTTAACTCATTAGAAATGGACGTATTTATCTTCATTGTCATAGAGGTTTATCGCTGAAGTGTTTATACCATTATTATATACAAATGAAGCTTGTTATGGAGATACAATACACATTTAAAAGATAACCGAAGTGTTACACCCTTATCATGTACAAATGAAACTTGTTATAGAGATATGATACACATTTAAATGATCACTGAAGTGTTAAACCCTTATGTACAAATGAAACTTGTTATGGAGATATGATACACATTTAAGTGATCACCGACATACTTAACCCTTATCATGTACAAATGAAACTTGTTATGGAAATAACGATACACATTTAAGATGATCACTGAAGTGTTAAACCCTTATCATGTACAAATGAAACTTATTATAGAGATATGATTCACATTTAAGTGATCACCGAAGTGTTAAACCCTTATCATGTACAAATGAAACTTGTTATAGAGATACGATACACATTTAAGATGATCATTGAAGTGTTAACCCTTATCATGTACAAATGAAACTTATTATAGAGATATGATTCACATTTAAGTGATCACCGAAGTGTTAAACCCTTATCATGTACAAATCCAGCTTGTTATATGTTGTTGCTCCCATACTGTTACTGATGTGTCTCACTCATCCATCAACTGTGTGGACTCACCTTGTACTTTCCTTCTACTTCAACAGTTATGATTCATGTAGCAGATTCATGTAGCCCAACTATAAATAGCTCATTAGAACGATGGACACCTGGACATGTTTAAGGCACATAAATATTATTATTATTTGGGATAATGTGTCACAGCAGTTGGAGAAATATTTGAAGAAACAAAAATTTGCTGATGTCCTAGTGTTCAAGAAGCACCCAAAATAGAAAAAAAAATATAATTGTTTGGCCTAACATTATTTCCAAAATCAGTCACTTGGAAATGGTTCTGGTACAAGTTAGTCATATTGTTAGCTACAGAATATACTATTTTTTATTTTTGTTCACAATGTAGGTATCACAAGTGACAAAGGAGGAAGATGGAACTCTGACCCTTGCCACAAACAATGGATTTATAGACAAAGTTGACTGCCTATTGTGGGCTATTGGTCGAACTCCTAACTCTGACAACATTGGATTGGATAAAGTGGTAATTTGATTTATTTTTCTTACCTTAATTTTGTTGTTAGAATTATTTAATGAAGCCTCTGTTTAGCAAACTTTCATATGGAAAATACTTTAAAGATGAAACTGATGAATTGTTTTGAAGTTAATTTTGAGGGTTTTTATTTTGATAACAGTGGTTCTTGCTGGCCAGTAGGGATATTAACCCCTTCGCCACCGCGGGTTTTTCATTCCAAATGACAACACCATTTTCAGCTTAGTTCGTTCCCCTGAACGACAGGATAATTGTAATTTTAGGGGTCATATTTTTAATTTGACTGTAAACACTTTATCGTAAAAACTATATATATTATGAAAGAGCATAAAACAAAGTTTCAGAATATGCTAATCAAGGCCAACATAAGTCTAGGTCAAGGTCACAGGGTACGTACATAAATGAAAATTGAGAGAAAAATAAACAAAAATTATTTGTATGAGCCACAAAAGCTTTGTTGTTTTCATTTTATTATGATAAAAGAACATGGAAACATTGCTGGCACTTGTTTTCTTGAGTTTGCTGACATTTTTACAGTTACAGGTTGGGCTGAGTGTGGTCAGTTTCAAAGTATTCCCCAAGGCACAAACCCAGCTTGCTGTTTGTCTCATTCACTGTTAGTATCTAAAAGTTTTCATTCAGAAACTCATTCATGAAATCATGGCATTCACAATCAGTATGATCAAAGAGTAGACCAGCCTGTGCTATTTCAAGCTTAGTGGCCAGATTTTTCAACGCTGAATCCGATTATGCCCAGCAATTGCCAATACGTTTGTAAACAGAAGAGTTCTGGTGCTTTTAAAATATGACGTGCGGCGTACGTCATATAGGTGAATTGGAATGAGAAATCGCGCTACTTCCGTGACGTACGGCGTACGGCATAGCGACAAATATTGTAAAGATTTATGCCGTACGGCGTACGTCATACTGGTGCTGAAAGGGTTAACAACTTGTCTGTCCAGATACTCAGACAGTTTCATAACTACAAACCAGGATTTCTTCTTCTTCTTCTTCTTCCATCCTTAGCCAAAGACCGACCAAGCAGTCAGAGGCCATCACGCCTTGTGGCGTCTTAAGGGCAACAGCAGATTGATTTTCTCTGTTGTAGTTTCCCATCACGCCTAGCGGCGTCTTTAGGGCAACAACAAATAGATCCATCTGCCGTTGTTTCCGTAATCGGTGTGACAAGCCAACGGGTGATCAGCCCATTGGGCAAACCAGGATTTAGAATTATTATAAAACGTAATGCAGAATGTGAGCACGATGTAAAGAAATTCCTCTTGTACCTTCCTGTTACCTAAGTCTTGCTCACATGTTTTAGCACAAATGTGATATAAATACTTCATGTGACGTGACCTTACCTTGACATTCCCAGCATCTTGTTTTTAGTGTTCCCAAATGTTGGGGATATGTTCATGGGGACCTTTACTCACCAAATGGAATCTTGTCATATGTACAGTCTATCAAAGTTGTTGTCAGTG
The DNA here is from genome assembly GCA_024509875.1 of Oreohelix idahoensis. NCBI lineage: Eukaryota > Metazoa > Mollusca > Gastropoda > Stylommatophora > Oreohelicidae > Oreohelix > Oreohelix idahoensis. Next base: position 353,324 of record JAMPIV010020351.1, read on the forward strand.
ATGATAAAAACATTAATGTGACATTTCTTGATAGTCCACCTACTGCTTCCTCTCAGTCAGTAGATAACACCTCATTTATCATCATCCTCCTCTCAGTCAGTAGATAACACCTCATTTATCATCATCCTCCTCTCGGTCAGTAGATAACACCTCATTTATCATCACCCTCCTCTCAGTCAGTAGATAACAACTCATTTATTATCATCTTCCAATAACTTGCCCACAGAAAAAGTTGACCAAACTTGTGTTTCTGTCTTATTGTTCTATAAATGTTGCAGAAGAGTATGTAACAGCGTGGTCATGTGTATAACAATAGATGTCAAACAGATTAAGGTTATGGTTAGGGTTACAGCACAGATGATGTATTTTTTTTTTGCCAGGGAGTTAGTGTTGACAAACATCAGAATATAGAAGTTGATGAATATCAGAACACAAACGTGAAGGGAATCTATGCCCTGGGGGATGTGTGTGGCAAGTACCTGCTAACTCCAGGTATGTTGTGTTAGTTGTAGCATGTGTGTTTTTGTGTGTGTGCCTAAAGCCAAAGCTATCACAACTAGGATATGAAATAATAGAAGGGGCCTGCTGTTGAAGGACTTTCGTGTGTGGTTACTGGTTGTGTTGCTTGAATTCTGATCGTGCTAATATTCGTACGCGAATGGGGTGAACCTCATTTTTGGTTTGTCGTAATGTCTGAACTTGGCATCAAGATGTAAACAACTGTTCATCTTATTAACTCAGCAACTTGATATAAAATGCATAATTCATAAGATTGAATGGTGTAACGTGATTCAATCAATAATGCCTCCGGTTCGAGTCCTTCACAATTTAATATGGATTACACACATACATAAACAGTTCAATTCACACATGAGGTACATGCATCAATCAATCAATAGCGTAGACTGCTGTTTTACGTGTCAATGTCCGTTTAAGGATACAATGCAGTAATTGTCGTCAGAACATCACAGCTATATGCACGCGCAGATAGAATGGCTACCTGCCGACAGTGAGACTGTGAGTCTAATTACTTCGTATAAAGTAGACGATTATCTTTCTCCTTCCAAGGATTTAGTTAATCACTAACCTCCATAAGTTTCCTCTCATGTAGAGTTCTGGGACTGACCCTGGTCCATCATAAATGCACATATAAATGGCTATATCATGCCATTGAATTGGAAGGTTAACAAAACGCAGCTATTCAGCTTGGCGGTCAAGTAGCAAAGGGTAGCGTTTCCTAGTTACCGACTGTGACCCAAACAACGCTATACACGTCATAATCAATCGTGTATGGAGCGTTCAATAATTGAAACATTTATCGCAATATATTAAATGCCTTAACCTTTACAATTGCACGTCTGATAACCTTTAGCAGACGGCGTTAATATCATATACCGTAACAATTCCCTGTACACCGGGGGGGAAAAAAAAATCGATAGATTTTTTTTCAAAATCTATCCGACTTAACAATTTTTCAAAAAAAAAATTTAACACAATCGTGACATATGGCCGACGATGTTCTGAGTAGAACCGTGTTGCGGTCATGTCAACTAACTATTTGTCATAGTCATCTAACATTAATCACATTATATATCAATTATACATATTATTATATCAACTAAATAAAATGTCCAATGTTAACAGTGAATGATAGAATTAAATTAAAGTAAGGTCTGTCGTATTAGTATGTCATATAGGAATTAATTTGACTAATTAAAATTAAATTAATTAATTAAATTAAGAGATAAATTATTAAGATTCTAATGTAACGCGATGTTATGAGAGAAGAAAAAACAAAATAAGTGAGAAGAAATAGAAAGAAATTCGAATATAAGTTTAACTTAATTGTGTGTGTTAAGTGTTAGTGAATAATAACTATCTAATTTAACTAACTAATAATGTATAGGTACATTAAAAAAAAAATATTAATTTAATACTTGTGTGAGATTTATTTTCTCTTTTCATAATTTCTTCTTTTTATATTTCGTTCTCTTTTTTTGTTCTTTCATTTCATTTTTTTCTCACATTTCATTTTATTGATAATAATTCAATTAAGAAGTTAAGTTAACTAATTAATTAGTATAGGATATGATGATCCATCCGTAGTCTTGATCCTGATGAATTCTTTTAGGCAAAAATGTTCAAACGTTTACGTTGGAAAGAAATGTCATTTATCCCAGCATCCAAGAATTAAGTGCACATAGGATAATAAGTTCGACTTGTCGTCAGATATTGTTCCATGATTGTTCAACGAATATTCATATATCGTGTATGGACGTTAGACGAAGCCTCAATGTCAACATGTATACCCCGATTGTCTTTTAGTTCAATTCTGTGATGCATATAGTGTTTATAAAGTTTAAATTGAAGGCAAGGTTAGTTCCCTTATAGTTGTTCAATGGAGAATTTGATATGTTTTAGGAATGTTAATGTTGATTATTCCCCAAAAAGGTTATCTCATTACACGCGATTTGCACCTTTGTAGGTTTAGCAGTTAGATGATAATTCCTTAGAGTGTCAAAAACATATCTAAGTCCCGAAACATGTTCCTCAAACGACGAACTAAACAAGCATATGTCGTCAATATATGTAATAACGTCTGGTCTACCTGATAAAATTTGTCGCATCAGGCGAATGAAGGTAGCTGGCGCATTAACAAGCCCAAAAGGCATCACATTCCACTGGTATAGACCTTGTGGAGTGGAAAATGCGGTGTAGTACTTAGCCTTTTCGGTCAGTGGTATCTGCCAATAACCTTTAGTTAAGTCTATCTTACTAAATATAGTTGCGTTGGATAGACGTGGCAGTAAGTCGTCGATAAGTGGATGTGGTTCGCTGTCAACTATAGTCTTAGCATTTAATTTTCTATAATCAACACATAGTCTGATGTTATTGTCCTTCTTCCGGACAATCACTAATGGAGAAGAGAATGGCGAATTACTAGTCTCAATGATTCCCAGAGACAACATCTGTTCAAGTTCCTTAGTAGTTTTAGCAAGGAAATGTAAAAGAACAGAATAGGGATGTACACGAATAGGTGTATCATCATTGAGAGTAATGTCATGACTGATAGCCGATGTGCGACCCGGGACGTCGGTCAATACATCTGGATAAGATTGTAATAGATTAGCAATCTGTAGACGCTGTTGCGGTGTAACCGTTGAAGAGATGGTTACATCCCGCCAAGATTCAGTAGGTTGAACTACTGGTACCGGTAACGGTAACTGTACCTCAGGAAAAGAAGATTCTTCTTCCTGGATGACAGATAAGTTAGAATAATAACAAGTAGATACTGTGTTGTCATCTAGTTCATGAAAAATTGATTGTAAGTGTTCAGGACGTGTATGAAATTGCTTGAGCATGTTAATATGAAATATCTTTTTGTGTCCCTTGATATCTAAGACGTAATCAACGTCGGAAATTTTATCAATGACTTTGTAAGGACCATTCCAAGATATCAATAATTTATTGTTATTGTGAGGAAGTAACACATAAGCCTCGTCGCCTGGGAATAATTGGCGTAATCGTCGAGACCTATTTTGTAGAGATCGAGCCTTAGCTTTTGCAGCCTCAGAAGAAGCTGTTGCCAACTGGCAAGACTCAATAATGTTCTTCCGAAGATTAATTACATACTCGTAAGATGACTGAGTGTCCTGAGTCATCTCCGCGTCAATTAATAAGTCTTTTATTAGTCCCATAGGACCTCTTGGGGGAGCACCAAAAACTAATTCAAAGGGAGAGAAGCCAGTTTGTTCATGCGGTACCTCCCGATAAGCAAATAGAACAGCTGGGAGTGCTCTGTCCCAGTCATGAGGGTGCTTAGCAGTAACCTTATGTAGTAGTTGTTTAAGTGTACGGTTAAGTCTTTCAACCGCACCATTACTCATAGGATGATAAATACTACTTAAATTCCTATCAATGTTCCAAGTTTTCATGACTTCCTTCATGGTGTCAGATATAAACTGTGACCCATGGTCTGATAAAAGTTTTCTAGGAAACCCTATTCTAGAAAAGATGAGATGTAGTGCATCAGCTACATCTGTGGTAGTGGTGGTCTTTAATGGGATAGCTTCTGGCCATCGTGTGCACAAATCAATGCACGTAAGGACGAATCTATGTCCTCTGGCCGATGGTAGCAATGGACCAATAATATCTATTGCCATCTTGTCAAACGGTCTTACTGAGATATCGCAAGCCTGAATAGGCGCCGTGTGAAAAGCTCCACGTGCTTTCACTTCTTGGCATGTAGTACAGGAACGTACATACTGCGAAATATCTCTTGACACTCCTGGCCAAAAAAAATGAAGACAGTACTCGAGATCGTGTTCGAGTATATCCCATATGTCCAGCACAATGTGAGTCATGTGCATGTTGAAGAATGTACCGTCTAAAAGTATACGGGACCATAACTTGTTGTTTCATTTGTGATTTGTCATTAAAACATCTAATCAATATGTCATTTTTAATAACAAACCAATGTTTGTTATTAATACCTGAGGATAGATTGTCAACTTTATCAACCAGCTTAAAAAATTTTTTTAAAGATTTATCCTCTTTTTGTTTGGTTGCAAATGTTTCCCTGTCAATAGGTGAATTGACTACAAACTCCTCTTGGTTGTCTGCATCCATTTTATTATCATCAACTTTCTCCATGAGTTGAGTCTGCGCTCTAGTCGTCACGGCGTTTCCAGTGCATAGGTTATGTTTCTCCCATTCTATGATCTCATCTGGAGTACAATCTTTACTGCCGTGTATACGACCAACCATCAGATCGGCTATAGGCTTTTTTAGCATACATACTTTTACGTTCCCTGTGAAAAAAGGTGTGTTAACATGAATAATAGCTGTGGGGTAAAACTCAATAGTTCCCCCAAAAGTCATGCAACGGACATATTCCCCCGTTGCACAGCTAGGATGTACCAGCGACTGTCGTACACCAATCGTTGTGGATCCTGAATCCCTCAGCACTGAGACGACGGATCCATTAACTAATCCCCTGTTAAAAATTAGTAGGCCTGTTCCATCGTTGACTGCAAGACCTACCTCTGGTGTAATATGTCCGCAGTTAAGCACTGTTTCTTTCGCCTTCTGAAAAATAAGATTGCATTGTTGGCAACTATTTGCCACATTATAATTAATAGCAAAACATGCAGCAGAAGACTGTGTTGTATTATTGTCAAGTGGGACCTGAGCTATAGGGGTAGTATTATTTGTAACTGCCGCCCCTGTATTATGGTTGTAATGAGATGATCCCCGAGAATGAGATCGATTCCGAGTATAATTGTTAGAATTATCTCGTCGTCCTCTATAGTAACTATTATCTCGATGTCTCGAGCCATGATTATTACCATTCCAGTTACTATTATTATTGGGAGTATGTGATCGATTATAATTAGTGTTATGTTGACCATTGTGGTAGTTTGTTTGAGGTGAATAATTTCTATCTCGTGATCTACCTCTGTTGAACTCATTTTTATTGTTGAAATCATTATTATGTCCCTTCTGAAAGTTAACATTGTGATTTCTTTGGAACCTGCTTCTGTCTACACTGTGATGTCTTTGTTTGTTATTATGATTGTAGGCCATATTAGACGCCACAGGTAGAGGTTCTCTTAATGAGGAGTTAGAAATGGTTGCATTCGGATGTGCCGAACAGTAGTTTAAAGAAATTTTTTCTAACTCGTCCATAGTACCTGGTTTACGCTCCTGCAGATATGCAAAAAATGGCTGGCTAACCGAAGATAATACCTTATCCCGTAGTAGTAAATCAACTAATTTGTCGTATGATTTGTTGACTTCTGCCAGTTCAACCCATCTATTAAATGTATTGCGTATGTTCGCAATGAATCCTGCAAAATCTTTTGGAGATTCAGGTAAAATTCCCTTAAATTTCAACCTACAGTGTTCCTCGTCCAGGTGAAACCTTCGTAAAAGCAAGGACTTAATAGCACCGTAGTTATTTGCTATTGATGGGTCAGCATTTTGAGAAGCCGTCAATGGTTCTCCAACCAAGAATTCATTTAACTTGAGTACCCATGACTCTTCAGGCAAATGATTTGTTTTGCAAGTTTGTTCAAAACGTGACAGGAACGATGAAAGGTCGTCCACGTTTAAGTTGAGAGTGGGTAATTTAAAGTTGTAGAAATGTTTAGTTTGGCTGGATGATGATCCATTTTGTGCGTTATTATTCTGGTTTGCATCAGCACTTTGTGCTTGTAATTTTGCTGTCTCCAATTTGATACGCGCCAATTCCATTTCTTGTTGTAAAATAATTTCCTCTCGTTTCAATTTATTCTCTTCTTCCTGTTGAGCAATTTCTCTTAATCTATTTTCCTTGGCAATTTGCTTCATCTCACGTTCTGCTTCCTCTTTCTTTAATGCAGCCTTTTGTTCCTCTTCCTCTTTCTTTAATGCAGCCTTTTTCTCTGCTTCTTTTCTTTCATGTTTTTCCAGTTCTGCCTCAGCAAACTGACGAAGTTCTTGAGATTTATAACCATATTCCCTACCAATTTTAACGAAATGGTCTATAGTAAGCATTTTGACTTTTATCTGTAAGTAATTATTGATAATTACTGATTAAAATAGTCAATAGTAGCTTCAGAGTAATTATTATACTTACTCAACTTAGAAATATTCAATATAAATAATCACAATAGTACTGAACTCTAATGTCTAAGTTCAACTAATAGACAATATTTTGTAACAATATTGTATCTAAATAATACTATATCATAAATAGTTATGATATCTGTTAACTATTATGTAATTACTTCACACAATTAATCTTAATATCCAATAATGTTGGGTATGATTCCTAGTAATTATATTGTTCAATGTACTAAGTCACTCTCTTAGTACCAGAAAAGTATATTAAATAATATACAATGGGTCTATTACCTCAAAGGTAGACTATAAGATTATTTTATTTGGTCAATATATATAATATATTATTATGCCCTAGGCATCTCTTATAAATTGTAGTGCTACTTTCTTGGACTATCACTGCATAATTATGCAATGTCCCATATTAACCTTAAATATCAGAAAAAATTAATTAAATTAAATTACAAGTGTATTATTGCATATAATATCATATTATTAATGTAGTATTTAATATATATCATGAGGACAAACAAAACAATGATGCAACTAAAGGGTACAAACAATGTTAAGACGCAAACAAGACATTTTCACAATTAAAAATGAATTTATGAACTAAATAAAACAAGCGGAAGTGTCACAAGCCAAATGAAGGGTCAAGGTCTGACCCGAGGTCAACTTAATATTCAAAGTACACAAAAAAAAAATGACTGCAAAAAATGATGACATCACAGGACTCATAACGGACGAACATTTAACAATCATAAAATAAATTATAGTGAGAGTAGTCTGGACGAAATAGTTAACGAACATGATACAAAACTGAATAAAATTGTTAACTGAGTACGAATAAAATACACCAGTTATCTACGGAACGGTACAGCTAACACAAATCGTCAAACGACAGCAGATTTGGACAGATAGTCCAATGGCAAACCTCAATGGGGCTTCCAAAAGTGCAATCGTTTAACTGCCCTAAGAAACGACCGAAATCAATTCAGGCATCGTGAGAGCCACAGAATCTAATTTCGGTTCATCCTCCCTACCTCCCACGAATTAACAACACATTAAGACAACAAAAAGTACATTAAACATAGGTAAAAACATGCCGATGTAGGCAGAGGGCATGGACTCAGTTAGCACTGTTTGCAATAACAACAGTTAAACACCTAGACTTATCTTTTCCGTTGCTTATATCAGTGCTAGAGGTCGTCAACAGCTAGGCCTGTGCCTTTGACTGTCTGCTCCTGATGGGCAGGCAACGGTAGTCCATCTTGTGCATCTTGATAAATTTGAAGCGAACTAGAAAGGCGTTGAAAAGATGTCTTCTTCACGGCGACAATGCAACAGTGACGTCATGTTGCTATTCATGATCACGTGCGTCACGTCAGCTTCGTAATGGTCATGTGATCGAAACTTGATCGTAAATATTATGGTTAATCTGTGCGTAAGGAACAGAAGTTTGTTTCTTTTTTCTGTCGTTCCCCGCATTCGGCCGCCACTTTTGTTGAAGGACTTTCGTGTGTGGTTACTGGTTGTGTTGCTTGAATTCTGATCGTGCTAATATTCGTACGCGAATGGGGTGAACCTCATTTTTGGTTTGTCGTAATGTCTGAACTTGGCATCAAGATGTAAACAACTGTTCATCTTATTAACTCAGCAACTTGATATAAAATGCATAATTCATAAGATTGAATGGTGTAACGTGATTCAATCAATAATGCCTCCGGTTCGAGTCCTTCACAATTTAATATGGATTACACACATACATAAACAGTTCAATTCACACATGAGGTACATGCATCAATCAATCAATAGCGTAGACTGCTGTTTTACGTGTCAATGTCCGTTTAAGGATACAATGCAGTAATTGTCGTCAGAACATCACAGCTATATGCACGCGCAGATAGAATGGCTACCTGCCGACAGTGAGACTGTGAGTCTAATTACTTCGTATAAAGTAGACGATTATCTTTCTCCTTCCAAGGATTTAGTTAATCACTAACCTCCATAAGTTTCCTCTCATGTAGAGTTCTGGGACTGACCCTGGTCCATCATAAATGCACATATAAATGGCTATATCATGCCATTGAATTGGAAGGTTAACAAAACGCAGCTATTCAGCTTGGCGGTCAAGTAGCAAAGGGTAGCGTTTCCTAGTTACCGACTGTGACCCAAACAACGCTATACACGTCATAATCGATCGTGTATGGAGCGTTCAATAATTGAAACATTTATCGCAATATATTAAATGCCTTAACCTTTACAATTGCACGTCCGATAACCTTTAGCAGACGGCGTTAATATCATATACCGTAACACCTGCACAAGAGTCAGGAAGAGACAAGACTGGATATGCGTCATGCTAGACTAGACTATAGACACCACACACTGTCTGAGAAATGAAACTGATAAACTCCACAAGAAATGAGTGGGATAATGTGTGAAGACTCTTCTGTAGACAGTTAGTTAACAACTGATAAGATATATTGTGCTGAAGGGGAAAACAAGATCACAGAAGTTCTCCAAATAAATAAGCACTGTTTCACAAAACTGTTTTAAAGACCGTGTCTGCTAATTTGACTATCACGTGAGAATAATGCTGTTGATTTAACTTGTTCTTGTATGTAAATGAGATTCCACATAAATATTTAATTATGTCCATTACAAAATTAAGTTTTATGTTTAAAACGAGCTGTAAGGTATGTTTTAACAAAAGCTGATGTTTGTATGTTTTCATTAAGTGTGGTCAAGTTTGCTGTTATTTGAAGTTGGGTATTGATATATTTTTTTCTCTGTAGTTTGTAAACTTAAGACAGCATCAGTTGTTTGTTTTTGGTGTTAAACAAAAATAAAATGGGGTCTTGTCTTTTCCACAGTGGCCATAGCTGCTGGAAGACGACTTGCTCACCGGTTATTTGATAACAAGAAAGATCTCAAGTTAGATTATGACAACATTCCTACAGTGGTCTTCTCACACCCTCCTGTCGGAACAGTTGGTCTCACTGAAGGTTTGTGCTCATTTCAGTGTCTGTTAGAGTGATGATAACTGTTAAAAAAAACTGTTAAAAATGTCACTATGATAATAATAAAAAGGTAAAGGAACCCGTTATACACCCATTGGGGCATATTGGGAATATGGTATTAGACTCATATTTTCTTGACCATCGGCACACTAGGGGTGATGTGGTCAGCATCCCACTCGGAAGCCTTAACCTTCCAAGAGTTGCTCTGGCACCCAATTCGTGAGGTTTGGTCGACCCCGGAGCCATTTGCGGTTTAAAAAATCCCACCTCAAATGGGAATTGAACCATGGACCAGCGAGCTAGGAAGCCAGTGCACTAACCACTGTGCTACTGCAGTATTATCACTATGATAATAATGGTGACATAAAAAAAACCATCTTTCCACTTGCTACAAATAAGATTAGTGGAGAGATCTGGTTAGTTTTATTTCATCATAGCAACTGCTACTTTATTGAGGAAACTGTAAAATGTCTTGGCAAGAGTTTTGATGGTTTATTACATGATAACAGAGCAGTATAACACATTCTGGAGATGGCAAACAGAGGACTGCAGGTAATCAAAAACTGGTGCATAAGAAAATTTAAAATAAGGTGCCTTCAGGTCATGTTGATTCCTAAACTACTATTGCCATTACTTACATGTGAAACAACTAAAAGTACAGTGGAGAGCTATAGAAACAAAGATCAACATGTGGTACTAGGCAGTGGTTATAGGTGTACTGCCAGGTCTGTCTGATGTAGTACAGTACTGCAAGAAAACAAAGATCATACTCTCTTTCAAGTCAGTAATGGAAGAATGTATAGAAGAAAAGGCAAGATTAGCGATGATGCTGGGTGACTCATAAGTAGTTAAAGACCTGTCGTCCACACTTAAAACTGGAGCAAAGTAGAAAGTGAACAAAGCTGATGGTACTGCCCAATAAACTCTAAAGTTGACAGAACTGATTGGATACATGGAGACTGACAGACGGGGGGATTGGATACATGTAGATGGGGGGATTGAATACATGTAGACCAACAGACAGGGGGATTGGATACATATAGACTAACAGAGAGGGGGATTGGACACATGTAGACTGACAGAGAGGGGGATTGGACACATGTAGACTGACAGAGAGGGGGATTGGATACATGTAGACTGACAGATAGGGGGATTGGATACATGTAAACTGACAGATGGGGGGATTGGATACATGTAGACTGATAGATGGGGGGATTGGATACATGTAGACTGACAGACAGGGGAATTGGATACATGTAGACTGACAGATGGGGGATTGGATACATGTAGACTGACAGATAGGGGGATTGGATACATGTAGACTGACAGATGGGGGGATTGGATACATGTAGACTGACAGATGGGGGGATTGGATACATGTAGACTGACAGATGGTGGGATTGGATACGTGTAGACTGACAGATGGGGGGAATTGGATACATGTAGACTGACAGATGGGGGAATTGGATACATGTAGACTGACAGATGGGGGGGATTGGATACATGTAGACTGACAGATGGGGGGATTGGATACATGTAGACTGACAGATGGGGGGATTGGATACATGTAGACTGACAGATGGGGGGATTGGATACATGTAGACTGACAGATGGGGGGATTGGATACATGTAGACTGACAGACAGGGGGGATTTGACCTTGGCGACTGAGGAGGGTTATTCATGGGGCCAGCTATCTCAGCATATAGAAGGTGTAAGCAAGAAATAATAAAATAAAAAACATTGGTGAACAGGTTTTCTAAGGCAAGTGATGCTAATGGAAAAGGGAATTAAATATGGGCATGGAAGGGATAAAGCACATGAAAAAACCTTGACTGGATAGCACAAGACAGGAATAAATAAATTAATATTTTGTTAGCTTCCTAGTTCTCTAAGACCAGTCTATGTTTTTTATTGGATCTGACCATCTGATAACAAAGAATATAACAGAGACCATGTTGGTGAAAGTCTGACATTTTGACATGATATTTTTGGTAATTACCTGTGCCACATCATACACAGTTCTCTGCTATAGTCATAATTTAGTCACTGTTATAGCCACAAGTAGAAGCACTGAATATATGAGCTGAGAACTGACGGACAAATACAAAACGTTGTCTGAAAAATTTACTTTGATTTAAAATGTCCTTCACAGAGGAGGCAGAGAGGAAGTATGGGAAGGAGAAACTAAAAATCTACACATCAAATTTTGTTCCCATGTACTACTCCGTGCTAGAGCATAAAATGAGATGTAACATGAAACTGATCTGTGTCCTGCCTAATGAGAAGGTAATTGTGTTGTTTTACTGTCATCTGTGTCCTGCCTAATGAGAAGGTAATTGTGTTGTTTTACTGTCATCTGTGTCCTGCCTAATGAGAAGGTAATTGTGTTGTTTTACTGTCGTCTGTGTCCTGCCTAATGAGAAGGTAATTATGTTGTTTTACTGTCATCTGTGTCCTGCCTAATGAGAAGGTAATTGTGTTGTTTTACTGTCATCTGTGTCCTGCCTAATGAGAAGGTAATTGTGTTGTTTTACTGTCATCTGTGTCCTGCCTAATGAGAAGGTAATTGTGTTGTTTTACTGTCATCTGTGTCCTGCCTAATGAGAAGGTAATTGTGTTGTTTTACTGTCATCTGTGTCCTGCCTAATGAGAAGGTAATTGTGTTGTTTTACTGTCATCTGTGTCCTGCCTAATGAGAAGGTAATTGTGTTGTTTTACTGTCATCTGTGTCCTGCCTAATGAGAAGGTAATTGTGTTGTTTTACTGTCAGCTGTGTCCTGCCTAATGAGAAGGTAATTGTGTTGTTTTACTGTCATCTGTGTCCTGCCTAATGAGAAGGTAATTATGTTGTTTTACTGTCATCTGTGTCCTGCCTAATGAGAAGGTAATTATGTTGTTTTACTGTCATCTGTGTCCTGCCTAATGAGAAGGTAATTGTGTTGTTTTACTGTCATCTGTGTCCTGCCTAATGAGAAGGTAATTGTGTTGTTTTACTGTCATCTGTGTCCTGCCTAATGAGAAGGTAATTGTGTTGTTTTACTGTCATCTGTGTCCTGCCTAATGAGAAGGTAATTGTGTTGTTTTACTGTCATCTGTGTCCTGCCTAATGAGAAGGTAATTGTGTTGTTTTACTGTCATCTGTGTCCTGCCTAATGAGAAGGTAATTGTGTTGTTTTACTGTCATCTGTGTCCTGCCTAATGGGAAGGTAATTGTGTTGTTTTACTGTCATCTGTGTCCTGCCTAATGAGAAGGTAATTGTGTTGTTTTACTGTCATCTGTGTCCTGCCTAATGAGAAGGTAATTGTGTTGTTTTACTGTCATCTGTGTCCTGCCTAATGAGAAGGTAATTGTGTTGTTTTACTGTCATCTGTGTCCTGCCTAATGAGAAGGTAATTGTGTTGTTTTACTGTCATCTGTGTCCTGCCTAATGAGAAGGTAATTGTGTTGTTTTACTGTCATCTGTGTCCTGCCTAATGAGAAGGTAATTGTGTTGTTTTACTGTCATCTGTGTCCTGCCTAATGAGAAGGTAATTGTGTTGTTTTACTGTCATCTGTGTCCTGCCTAATGAGAAGGTAATTATGTTGTTTTACTGTCATCTGTGTCCTGCCTAATGAGAAGGTAATTGTGTTGTTTTACTGTCATCTGTGTCCTGCCTAATGAGAAGGTAATTGTGTTGTTTTACTGTCATCTGTGTCCCGCCTAATGAGAAGGTAATTGTGTTGTTTTACTGTCATCTGTGTCCCGCCTAATGAGAAGGTAATTGTGTTGTTTTACTGTCATCTGTGTCCTGCCTAATGAGAAGGTAATTATGTTGTTTTACTGTCATCTGTGTCCTGCCTAATGAGAAGGTAATTATGTTGTTTTACTGTCATCTGTGTCCTGCCTAATGAGAAGGTAATTGTGTTGTTTTACTGTCATCTGTGTCCTGCCTAATGAGAAGGTAATTGTGTTGTTTTACTGTCATCTGTGTCCTGCCTAATGAGAAGGTAATTGTGTTGTTTTACTGTCATCTGTGTCCTGCCTAATGAGAAGGTAATTGTGTTGTTTTACTGTCATCTGTGTCCTGCCTAATGAGAAGGTAATTATGTTGTTTTACTGTCATCTGTGTCCTGCCTAATGAGAAGGTAATTATGTTGTTTTACTGTCATCTGTGTCCTGCCTAATGAGAAGGTAATTGTGTTGTTTTACTGTCATCTGTGTCCTGCCTAATGAGAAGGTAATTGTGTTGTTTTACTGTCATCTGTGTCCTGCCTAATGAGAAGGTAATTGTGTTGTTTTTACTGTCATCTGTGTCCTGCATCTGTCCTGCCTAATGAGAAGGTAATTGTGTTGTTTTACGGTCATCTGTCTCCTGCCTAATGAGAAGGTAATTATGTTGTTTTACTGTCATCTGTGTCCTGCCTAATGAGAAGGTAATTATGTTGTTTTACTGTCATCTGTGTCCTGCCTAATGAGAAGGTAATTGTGTTGTTTTACTGTCATCTGTGTCCTGCCTAATGAGAAGGTAATTGTGTTGTTTTACTGTCATCTGTGTCCTGCCTAATGAGAAGGTAATTATGTTGTTTTACTGTCATCTGTGTCCTGCCTAATGAGAAGGTAATTATGTTGTTTTACTGTCATCTGTGTCCTGCCTAATGAGAAGGTAATTGTGTTGTTTTACTGTCATCTGTGTCCTGCCTAATGAGAAGGTAATTGTGTTGTTTTACTGTCATCTGTGTCCTGCCTAATGAGAAGGTAATTGTGTGTTGTTTTACTGTCATCTGTGTCCTGCCTAATGAGAAGGTAATTGTGTTGTTTTACTGTCATCTGTGTCCTGCCTAATGAGAAGGTAATTATGTTGTTTTACTGTCATCTGTGTCCTGCCTAATGAGAAGGTAATTATGTTGTTTTACTGTCATCTGTGTCCTGCCTAATGAGAAGGTAATTGTGTTGTTTTACTGTCATCTGTGTCCTGCCTAATGAGAAGGTAATTGTGTTGTTTTACTGTCATCTGTGTCCTGCCTAATGAGAAGGTAATTGTGTTGTTTTACTGTCATCTGTGTCCTGCCTAATGAGAAGGTAATTGTGTTGTTTTACTGTCATCTGTGTCCTGCCTAATGAGAAGGTAATTATGTTGTTTTACTGTCATCTGTGTCCTGTCTAATGAGAAGGTAATTGTGTTGTTTTACTGTCATCTGTGTCCTGCCTAATGAGAAGGTAATTGTGTTGTTTTACTGTCATCTGTGTCCTGCCTAATGAGAAGGTAATTGTGTTGTTTTACTGTCATCTGTGTCCTGCCTAATGAGAAGGTAATTATGTTGTTTTACTGTCATCTGTGTCCTGTCTAATGAGAAGGTAATTGTGTTGTTTTACTGTCATCTGTGTCCTGCCTAATGAGAAGGTAATTGTGTTGTTTTACTGTCATCTGTGTCCTGCCTAATGAGAACGTAATTATGTTGTTTTACTGTCATCTGTGTCCTGCCTAATGAGAAGGTAATTGTGTTGTTTTACTGTCATCTGTATCCTGCCTAATGAGAAGGTAATTGTGTTGTTTTACTGTCATCTGTGTCCTGCCTAATGAGAAGGTAATTGTGTTGTTTTACTGTCATCTGTGTCCTGCCTAATGAGAAGGTAATTGTGTTGTTTTACTGTCATCTGTGTCCTGCCTAATGAGAAGGTAATTGTGTTGTTTTACTGTCATCTGTGTCCTGCCTAATGAGAAGGTAATTATGTTGTTTTACTGTCATCTGTGTCCTGCCTAATGAGAAGGTAATTGTGTTGTTTTACTGTCATCTGTGTCCTGCCTAATGAGAAGGTAATTGTGTTGTTTTACTGTCATCTGTGTCCTGCCTAATGAGAAGGTAATTGTGTTGTTTTACTGTCACTTGTGTCCTGCCTAATGAGAAGGTAATTGTGTTGTTCTACTGTCATCTGTGTCCTGCCTAATGAGAAGGTAATTGTGTTGTTTTACTGTCATCTGTGTCCTGCCTAATGAGAAGGTAATTGTGTTGTTTTACTGTCATCTGTGTCCTGCCTAATGAGAAGGTAATTGTGTTGTTTTACTTTCATCTGTGTCCTGCCTAATGAGAAGGTAATTGTGTTGTTTTACTGTCATCTGTGTCCTGCCTAATGAGAAGGTAATTGTGTTGTTTTACTGTCATCTGTGTCCTGCCTAATGAGAAGGTAATTGTGTTGTTTTACTGTCATCTGTGTCCTGCCTAATGAGAAGGTAATTGTGTTGTTTTACTGTCATCTGTGTCCTGCCTAATGAGAAGGTAATTGTGTTGTTTTACTGTCATCTGTGTCCTGCCTAATGAGAAGGTAATTGTGTTGTTTTACTGTCATCTGTGTCCTGCCTAATGAGAAGGTAATTGTGTTGTTTTACTGTCATCTGTGTCCTGCCTAATGAGAAGGTAATTGTGTTGTTTTACTGTCGTCTGTGTCCTGCCTAATGAGAAGGTAATTGTGTTGTTTTACAGTCGTCTGTGTCCTGCCTAATGAGAAGGTAATTGTGTTGTTTTACTGTCATCTGTGTCCTGCCTAATGAGAAGGTAATTGTGTTGTTTTACTGTCATCTGTGTCCTGTCTAATGAGAAGGTAATTGTGTTGTTTCACTGTCATCTGTGTCCTGCCTAATGAGAAGGTAATTGTGTTGTTTTACTGTCATCTGTGTCCTGCCTAATGAGAAGGTAATTGTGTTGTTTCACTGTCATCTGTGTCCTGCCTAATGAGAAGGTAATTGTGTTGTTTTACTGTCATCTGTGTCCTGCCTAATGAGAAGGTAATTGTGTTGTTTTACTGTTGTTGTTTTACTGTCATCTGTGTCCTGCCTAATGAGAAGGTAATTGTGTTGTTTTACTGTCATCTGTGTCCTGCCTAATGAGAAGGTAATTATGTTGTTTTACTGTCATCTGTGTCCTGCCTAATGAGAAGGTAATTATGTTGTTTTACTGTCATCTGTGTCCTGCCTAATGAGAAGGTAATTGTGTTGTTTTACTGTCATCTGTGTCCTGCCTAATGAGAAGGTAATTGTGTTGTTTTACTGTCATCTGTGTCCTGCCTAATGAGAAGGTAATTGTGTTGTTTTACTGTCATCTGTGTCCTGCCTAATGAGAAGGTAATTGTGTTGTTTTACTGTCATCTGTGTCCTGCCTAATGAGAAGGTAATTGTGTTGTTTTACTGTCATCTGTGTCCTGCCTAATGAGAAGGTAATTGTGTTGTTTTACTGTCATCTGTGTCCTGCCTAATGAGAAGGTAATTGTGTTGTTTTACTGTCATCTGTGTCCTGCCTAATGAGAAGGTAATAGTGTTGTTTTACTGTCATCTGTGTCCTGCCTAATGAGAAGGTAATTGTGTTGTTTTACTGTCATCTGTGTCCTGCCTAATGAGAAGGTAATTGTGTTGTTTTACAGTCGTCTGTGTCCTGCCTAATGAGAAGGTAATTGTGTTGTTTTACAGTCGTCTGTGTCCTGCCTAATGAGAAGGTAATTATGTTGTTTTACAGTCGTCTGTGTCCTGTCTAATGAGAAGGTAATTGTGTTGTTTTACTGTCATCTGTGTCCTGCCTAATGAGAAGGTAATTGTGTTGTTTTACTGTCATCTGTGTCCTGCCTAATGAGAAGGTAATTGTGTTGTTTTACTGTCATCTGTGTCCTGTCTAATGAGAAGGTAATTGTGTTGTTTTACTGTCATCTGTGTCCTGCCTAATGAGAAGGTAATTGTGTTGTTTTACAGTCGTCTGTGTCCTGTCTAATGAGAAGGTAATTGTGTTGTTTTACAGTCGTCTGTGTCCTGCCTAATGAGAAGGTAATTGTGTTGTTTTACTGTGGTCTGTGTCCTGTCTAATGAGAAGGTAATTGTGTTGTTTTACAGTCGTCTGTGTCCTGCCTAATGAGAAGGTAATTGTGTTGTTTTACTGTGGTCTGTGTCCTGTCTAATGAGAAGGTAATTGTGTTGTTTTACTGTGGTCTGTGTCCTGCCTAATGAGAAGGTAATTGTGTTGTTTTACTGTGGTCTGTGTCCTGTCTAATGAGAAGGTAATTGTGTTGTTTTACTGTGGTCTGTGTCCTGTCTAATGAGAAGGTAATTGTGTTGTTTTACAGTCGTCTGTGTCCTGCCTAATGAGAAGGTAATTGTGTTGTTTTACAGTCGTCTGTGTCCTGTCTAATGATTGTTTTACAGTCGTCTGTGTCCTGTCTAATGAGAAGGTAATTGTGTTGTTTTACTGTGGTCTGTGTCCTGTCTAATGAGAAGGTAATTGTGTTGTTTTACAGTCGTCTGTGTCCTGTCTAATGAGAAGGTAATTGTGTTGTTTTACAGTCGTCTGTGTCCTGTCTAATGAGAAGGTAATTGTGTTGTTTTACAGTCGTCTGTGTCCTGTCTAATGAGAAGGTAATTGTGTTGTTTTACTGTCATCTGTGTCCTGCCTAATGAGAAGGTAATTGTGTTGTTTTACTGTCATCTGTGTCCTGCCTAATGAGAAGGTAATTGTGTTGTTTTACTGTCATCTGTGTCCTGCCTAATGAGAAGGTAATTGTGTTGTTTTACTGTCATCTGTGTCCTGCCTAATGAGAAGGTAATTGTGTTGTTTTACTGTCATCTGTGTCCTGTCTAATGAGAAGGTAATTGTGTTGTTTTACTGTCATCTGTGTCCTGCCTAATGAGAAGGTAATTATGTTGTTTTACTGTCATCTGTGTCCTGCCTAATGAGAAGGTAATTGTGTTGTTTTACTGTCATCTGTGTCCTGCCTAATGAGAAGGTAATTGTGTTGTTTTACTGTCATCTGTGTCCCGCCTAATGAGAAGGTAATTGTGTTGTTTTACTGTCATCTGTGTCCCGCCTAATGAGAAGGTAATTGTGTTGTTTTACTGTCATCTGTGTCCTGCCTAATGAGAAGGTAATTATGTTGTTTTACTGTCATCTGTGTCCTGCCTAATGAGAAGGTAATTATGTTGTTTTACTGTCATCTGTGTCCTGCCTAATGAGAAGGTAATTGTGTTGTTTTACTGTCATCTGTGTCCTGCCTAATGAGAAGGTAATTGTGTTGTTTTACTGTCATCTGTGTCCTGCCTAATGAGAAGGTAATTGTGTTGTTTTACTGTCATCTGTGTCCTGCCTAATGAGAAGGTAATTGTGTTGTTTTACTGTCATCTGTGTCCTGCCTAATGAGAAGGTAATTATGTTGTTTTACTGTCATCTGTGTCCTGCCTAATGAGAAGGTAATTGTGTTGTTTTACTGTCATCTGTGTCCTGCCTAATGAGAAGGTAATTGTGTTGTTTTACTGTCATCTGTGTCCTGCCTAATGAGAAGGTAATTGTGTTGTTTTACTGTCATCTGTGTCCTGCCTAATGAGAAGGTAATTGTGTTGTTTTACGGTCATCTGTGTCCTGCCTAATGAGAAGGTAATTGTGTTGTTTTACGGTCATCTGTGTCCTGCCTAATGAGAAGGTAATTATGTTGTTTTACTGTCATCTGTGTCCTGCCTAATGAGAAGGTAATTATGTTGTTTTACTGTCATCTGTGTCCTGCCTAATGAGAAGGTAATTGTGTTGTTTTACTGTCATCTGTGTCCTGCCTAATGAGAAGGTAATTGTGTTGTTTTACTGTCATCTGTGTCCTGCCTAATGAGAAGGTAATTATGTTGTTTTACTGTCATCTGTGTCCTGCCTAATGAGAAGGTAATTATGTTGTTTTACTGTCATCTGTGTCCTGCCTAATGAGAAGGTAATTGTGTTGTTTTACTGTCATCTGTGTCCTGCCTAATGAGAAGGTAATTGTGTTGTTTTACTGTCATCTGTGTCCTGCCTAATGAGAAGGTAATTGTGTTGTTTTACTGTCATCTGTGTCCTGCCTAATGAGAAGGTAATTGTGTTGTTTTACTGTCATCTGTGTCCTGCCTAATGAGAAGGTAATTATGTTGTTTTACTGTCATCTGTGTCCTGCCTAATGAGAAGGTAATTATGTTGTTTTACTGTCATCTGTGTCCTGCCTAATGAGAAGGTAATTATGTTGTTTTACTGTCATCTGTGTCCTGCCTAATGAGAAGGTAATTGTGTTGTTTTACTGTCATCTGTGTCCTGCCTAATGAGAAGGTAATTGTGTTGTTTTACTGTCATCTGTGTCCTGCCTAATGAGAAGGTAATTGTGTTGTTTTACTGTCATCTGTGTCCTGCCTAATGAGAAGGTAATTGTGTTGTTTTACTGTCATCTGTGTCCTGCCTAATGAGAAGGTAATTGTGTTGTTTTACTGTCATCTGTGTCCTGCCTAATGAGAAGGTAATTGTGTTGTTTTACTGTCATCTGTGTCCTGCCTAATGAGAAGGTAATTGTGTTGTTTTACTGTCATCTGTGTCCTGCCTAATGAGAAGGTAATTGTGTTGTTTTACTGTCATCTGTGTCCTGCCTAATGAGAAGGTAATTATGTTGTTTTACTTTCATCTGTGTCCTGCCTAATGAGAAGGTAATTGTGTTGTTTTACTGTCATCTGTGTCCTGCCTAATGAGAAGGTAATTGTGTTGTTTTACTGTCATCTGTGTCCTGCCTAATGAGAAGGTAATTGTGTTGTTTTACTGTCATCTGTGTCCTGCCTAATGAGAAGGTAATTGTGTTGTTTTACTGTCATCTGTGTCCTGCCTAATGAGAAGGTAATTATGTTGTTTTACTGTCATCTGTGTCCTCCTGCCTAATGAGAAGGTAATTATGTTGTTTTACTGTCATCTGTGTCCTGCCTAATGAGAAGGTAATTGTGTTGTTTTACTGTCATCTGTGTCCTGCCTAATGAGAAGGTAATTGTGTTGTTTTACTGTCATCTGTGTCCTGCCTAATGAGAAGGTAATTATGTTGTTTTACTGTCATCTGTGTCCTGCCTAATGAGAAGGTAATTGTGTTGTTTTACTGTCATCTGTGTCCTGCCTAATGAGAAGGTAATTATGTTGTTTTACTGTCATCTGTGTCCTGCCTAATGAGAAGGTAATTGTGTTGTTTTACTGTCATCTGTGTCCTGCCTAATGAGAAGGTAATTGTGTTGTTTTACTGTCATCTGTGTCCTGCCTAATGAGAAGGTAATTATGTTGTTTTACTGTCATCTGTGTCCTGCCTAATGAGAAGGTAATTGTGTTGTTTTACTGTCATCTGTGTCCTGCCTAATGAGAAGGTAATTGTGTTGTTTTACTGTCATCTGTGTCCTGCCTAATGAGAAGGTAATTGTGTTGTTTTACTGTCATCTGTGTCCTGCCTAATGAGAAGGTAATTGTGTTGTTTTACGGTCATCTGTGTCCTGCCTAATGAGAAGGTAATTATGTTGTTTTACTGTCATATGTGTCCTGCCTAATGAGAAGGTAATTATGTTGTTTTACTGTCATCTGTGTCCTGCCTAATGAGAAGGTAATTGTGTTGTTTTACTGTCATCTGTGTCCTGCCTAATGAGAAGGTAATTGTGTTGTTTTACTGTCATCTGTGTCCTGCCTAATGAGAAGGTATTTATGTTGTTTTACTGTCATCTGTGTCCTGCCTAATGAGAAGGTAATTATGTTGTTTTACTGTCATCTGTGTCCTGCCTAATGAGAAGGTAATTGTGTTGTTTTACTGTCATCTGTGTCCTGCCTAATGAGAAGGTAATTGTGTTGTTTTACTGTCATCTGTGTCCTGCCTAATGAGAAGGTAATTGTGTTGTTTTACTGTCATCTGTGTCCTGCCTAATGAGAAGGTAATTGTGTTGTTTTACTGTCATCTGTGTCCTGCCTAATGAGAAGGTAATTATGTTGTTTTACTGTCATCTGTGTCCTGCCTAATGAGAAGGTAATTATGTTGTTTTACTGTCATCTGTGTCCTGCCTAATGAGAAGGTAATTATGTTGTTTTACTGTCATCTGTGTCCTGCCTAATGAGAAGGTAATTGTGTTGTTTTACTGTCATCTGTGTCCTGCCTAATGAGAAGGTAATTGTGTTGTTTTACTGTCATCTGTGTCCTGCCTAATGAGAAGGTAATTGTGTTGTTTTACTGTCATCTGTGTCCTGCCTAATGAGAAGGTAATTGTGTTGTTTTACTGTCATCTGTGTCCTGCCTAATGAGAAGGTAATTGTGTTGTTTTACTGTCATCTGTGTCCTGCCTAATGAGAAGGTAATTGTGTTGTTTTACTGTCATCTGTGTCCTGCCTAATGAGAAGGTAATTGTGTTGTTTTACTGTCATCTGTGTCCTGCCTAATGAGAAGGTAATTGTGTTGTTTTACTGTCATCTGTGTCCTGCCTAATGAGAAGGTAATTGTGTTGTTTTACTGTCATCTGTGTCCTGCCTAATGAGAAGGTAATTATGTTGTTTTACTGTCATCTGTGTCCTGCCTAATGAGAAGGTAATTGTGTTGTTTTACTGTCATCTGTGTCCTGCCTAATGAGAAGGTAATTGTGTTGTTTTACTGTCATCTGTGTCCTGCCTAATGAGAAGGTAATTGTGTTGTTTTACTGTCATCTGTGTCCTGCCTAATGAGAAGGTAATTATGTTGTTTTACTGTCATCTGTGTCCTGCCTAATGAGAAGGTAATTATGTTGTTTTACTGTCATCTGTGTCCTGCCTAATGAGAAGGTAATTGTGTTGTTTTACTGTCATCTGTGTCCTGCCTAATGAGAAGGTAATTGTGTTGTTTTACTGTCATCTGTGTCCTGCCTAATGAGAAGGTAATTGTGTTGTTTTACTGTCATCTGTGTCCTGCCTAATGAGAAGGTAATTGTGTTGTTTTACTGTCATCTGTGTCCTGCCTAATGAGAAGGTAATTGTGTTGTTTTACTGTCATCTGTGTCCTGCCTAATGAGAAGGTAATTGTGTTGTTTTACTGTCATCTGTGTCCTGCCTAATGAGAAGGTAATTGTGTTGTTTTACTGTCATCTGTGTCCTGCCTAATGAGAAGGTAATTGTGTTGTTTTACTGTCATCTGTGTCCTGCCTAATGAGAAGGTAATTGTGTTGTTTTACTGTCATCTGTGTCCTGCCTAATGAGAAGGTAATTGTGTTGTTTTACAGTCGTCTGTGTCCTGCCTAATGAGAAGGTAATTGTGTTGTTTTACAGTCGTCTGTGTCCTGCCTAATGAGAAGGTAATTATGTTGTTTTACAGTCGTCTGTGTCCTGTCTAATGAGAAGGTAATTGTGTTGTTTTACAGTCGTCTGTGTCCTGCCTAATGAGAAGGTAATTGTGTTGTTTTACTGTGGTCTGTGTCCTGTCTAATGAGAAGGTAATTGTGTTGTTTTACAGTCGTCTGTGTCCTGCCTAATGAGAAGGTAATTGTGTTGTTTTACTGTGGTCTGTGTCCTGTCTAATGAGAAGGTAATTGTGTTGTTTTACTGTGGTCTGTGTCCTGCCTAATGAGAAGGTAATTGTGTTGTTTTACTGTGGTCTGTGTCCTGTCTAATGAGAAGGTAATTGTGTTGTTTTACTGTGGTCTGTGTCCTGTCTAATGAGAAGGTAATTGTGTTGTTTTACAGTCGTCTGTGTCCTGCCTAATGAGAAGGTAATTGTGTTGTTTTACAGTCATCTGTGTCCTGTCTAATGAGAAGGTAATTGTGTTGTTTTACAGTCGTCTGTGTCCTGCCTAATGAGAAGGTAATTATATTGTTTTACTGTCATCTGTGTCCTGTCTAATGAGAAGGTAATTGTGTTGTTTTACTGTCATCTGTGTCCTGCCTAATGAGAAGGTAATTGTGTTGTTTTACTGTCATCTGTGTCCTGCCTAATGAGAAGGTAATTGTGTTGTTTTACTGTCATCTGTGTCCTGCCTAATGAGAAGGTAATTGTGTTGTTTTACTGTCATCTGTGTCCTGCCTAATGAGAAGGTAATTGTGTTGTTTTACTGTCATCTGTGTCCTGCCTAATGAGAAGGTAATTGTGTTGTTTTACTGTCATCTGTGTCCTGCCTAATGAGAAGGTAATTGTGTTGTTTTACTGTCATCTGTGTCCTGCCTAATGAGAAGGTAATTGTGTTGTTTTACTGTCATCTGTGTCCTGCCTAATGAGAAGGTAATTGTGTTGTTTTACTGTCATCTGTGTCCTGCCTAATGAGAAGGTAATTGTGTTGTTTTACTGTCATCTGTGTCCTGCCTAATGAGAAGGTAATTGTGTTGTTTTACTGTCATCCGTGTCCTGCCTAATGAGAAGGTAATTGTGTTGTTTTACTGTCATCTGTGTCCTGCCTAATGAGAAGGTAATTGTGTTGTTTTACAGTCGTCTGTGTCCTGCCTAATGAGAAGGTAATTGTGTTGTTTTACAGTCGTCTGTGTCCTGCCTAATGAGAAGGTAATTATGTTGTTTTACAGTCGTCTGTGTCCTGTCTAATGAGAAGGTAATTGTGTTGTTTTACTGTCATCTGTGTCCTGCCTAATGAGAAGGTAATTGTGTTGTTTTACTGTCATCTGTGTCCTGCCTAATGAGAAGGTAATTATGTTGTTTTACTGTCATCTGTGTCCTGCCTAATGAGAAGGTAATTGTGTTGTTTTACTGTCATCTGTGTCCTGCCTAATGAGAAGGTAATTGTGTTGTTTTACAGTCGTCTGTGTCCTGTCTAATGAGAAGGTAATTGTGTTGTTTTACAGTCGTCTGTGTCCTGCCTAATGAGAAGGTAATTGTGTTGTTTTACTGTGGTCTGTGTCCTGTCTAATGAGAAGGTAATTGTGTTGTTTTACAGTCGTCTGTGTCCTGCCTAATGAGAAGGTAATTGTGTTGTTTTACTGTGGTCTGTGTCCTGTCTAATGAGAAGGTAATTGTGTTGTTTTACTGTGGTCTGTGTCCTGCCTAATGAGAAGGTAATTGTGTTGTTTTACTGTGGTCTGTGTCCTGTCTAATGAGAAGGTAATTGTGTTGTTTTACTGTGGTCTGTGTCCTGTCTAATGAGAAGGTAGTTGTGTTGTTTTACAGTCGTCTGTGTCCTGCCTAATGAGAAGGTAATTGTGTTGTTTTACAGTCGTCTGTGTCCTGTCTAATGAGAAGGTAATTGTGTTGTTTTACTGTGGTCTGTGTCCTGTCTAATGAGAAGGTAATTGTGTTGTTTTACAGTCGTCTGTGTCCTGTCTAATGAGAAGGTAATTGTGTTGTTTTACTGTGGTCTGTGTCCTGTCTAATGAGAAGGTAATTGTGTTGTTTTACAGTCGTCTGTGTCCTGTCTAATGAGAAGGTAATTGTGTTGTTTTACAGTCGTCTGTGTCCTGTCTAATGAGAAGGTAATTATGTTGTTTTACTGTCGTCTGTGTCCTGTCTAATGAGAAGGTAATTATGTTGTTTTATTGTTGTCTGTGTCCTGTCTAATGAGAAGGTAATTATGTTGTTTTATTGTTGTCTGTGTCTAATGAGAAGGTAATTATGTTGTTTTACTGTTGTCTGTGTCCTGTCTAATGAGAAGGCAATTATGTTGTTTTACTGTTGTCTGCGTCCTGTCTAATTAAAAGGTAATTGTGTTGTTTTATTGTTGTCTGTGTCCTGTCTAATGAGAAGGTAATTATGTTGTTCTACTGTCGTCTGTGAACTATTTACTTCCACACTGGTACTGTTGTACTTGTGTCTGCTTGCTTGTGTCTGTTGTAAATGTGTAGATATGTTTTTTTTATTTACCTTAAAATCAAATCAGTGTGTAACGATAAAATAATAAATGTATCTAAAATTAGGAAATATTAAGGATCATCAGCACGGTATGATGACTTTAGCTATTGTGAAATTTTCATGAACTGACTTGAGATGATGGGTAGAATAGTGATTAGACACTATTTTTTGTGTAAAAATCATCACAGAGGAGTTATAACTGCACAGTGATGAACTGACAATGACCTGGGCAGGGTCAAGGCCAGTTTGTTGGACCAGGTTTGTTTAGGTGACCTGGCTAGTTGTTGACATGAGTCAGGATAGTGTTGCATCATAAGCATTCTGTGTTGTCTTTTTAACTTGTTTCTCCTGAATGGACTATGTTTTCGAAAAGATTTTTGGAATAATTTTGTTCACAAACAATTAGTAAACGTTAGAAAACCATATTTTATTATGAAAATAATTTTGTTGTTTGGAAGCACTTTAAAAAAAAATTTGTTTTTTAATAATTGATGCCGTAATGTACATGCTTGTGCAAGTGCTCAGATAGATAAACTAAAGTGTCAAATGAGCAGTGGCTAGTCAGGGTTATAGATGTGTAGGTAAGACAATAGTTTAACTGGTTTTTATTCTTTAATTTGAGTATGAAAAATTTTATCTCTCAATTAATCTACTGTCTTCAGGTGGTTGGACTTCACATGGTTGGCCAGGGTTGTGATGAAATGCTACAGGGGTTTGGTGTGGCTATCAAAATGGGAGCCACTAAAGCACAGTTTGATGAGTGTGTGGCTATACATCCAACATCTGCAGAAGAGCTTGTCACCATGCGATAGATAGGAAACAAGAACTACTCATTCCTCGCTCAAGTTGGAGGGTAGAGGTTTATCTACAAATTTAGAGTACATTTTATTTTGTATTTAAATAAGATCATTTCTAATCAAACAGATGCCTACAGTTATCTTTTTTCATAAAGAATAATTTTTTGACAACAAGGACACCATCTTCCTTTGTTTGAGCTTGTGGGGAATTGTAGACGTTCTATTTCAGATGATATTTATTGATACTCAAGGCTTGGTTGTATTCTTTTAATACTGTTCAAGATTTAAATATTACCAGGCAGCCCACATTGTGTTATTTATGAACTTTGTGAGTCAGAAAGTTCATGGCTGTAACAATAATGCAGAAATTGTAGATGAGGTGTTTATTTTTAAATCTTAACAATAAAGACATTAGAGTTGCTCCTTGAAAAGTACAATACATTTATTCCAGTATTCTGGAAGTTCTTATAACTGCAGCTTCAAAGAAATCCTTTTTTTTTTCTGTTGTCAGTGCTACATAGGTCCACTATTTTTGTTTGACCATAATTTCTAGATACCCCCCCCCCCCCTCCCCTTCCCCCCCCCCCCGCCCCCCCCCCCCCCCCCCCCCCCACCCACCCCCCCCCCCCCCCCCCCACCCCCCCCCCTCCCCCCCCCCCCCCCCCCCCCCCCCCCCCCCCCCCCCCCCCCCCCCCCCCCCCCCCCCCCCCCCCCCCGAGTGACACATCAGGGTTATAAAGAGGGTGAGGAAGATCATTCTACTCTATTCCGTAGGGGCTGTGTGGGGATAGCTGTTGTCAAGGAGAAAAATAAACACATTTGGACAGAAGACCAGGATCTTCGTCATTTTAATAGTTTGTCTGTTTGTTTGTTCTTTAATGAAGGAAGTGCTGGTAATAACCAGCATTCATTGTAGGACAAGTTCTAGAAGATTGACACAAA
Organism: Oreohelix idahoensis; assembly: GCA_024509875.1. Taxonomy (NCBI): domain Eukaryota; kingdom Metazoa; phylum Mollusca; class Gastropoda; order Stylommatophora; family Oreohelicidae; genus Oreohelix; species Oreohelix idahoensis. Next base: position 380,250 of record JAMPIV010020351.1, read on the forward strand.
CATCTTCAAATGATACCATGTTTGCCATGGTTTCTTGAACATTTCTAATGAAAGAGAGAATGTATCCATTCTGTGTTTGGAGAATACTCTAATGAATTCAAGGTTCTTTGATGCCTTCACTACAGAATAGCATCTATAATGTGATGTCATACTAAATTATTTCTGGCATGTAAAATAACATTTATAATGTGTTGTCCTAATGATTCAGAAGCACCAATTGTTTTACTAACATGTTATTGTGGCAGCCAAATAATTGTTCTATCATACTGCATGCAAACATGATGTATTACAAAACTGTATATTGTCAACAAATAAGTCCAGGTCAAACTTGAGGACACTTCATGTGTAAGAATTATACAAGTCATTTTGTTGTTCCCATTTGTCAATCAACCAACCGTGTCAAGAAATGTTCAATGTTGAGGTATGTGTGATAGTATATAAGAGCAACAATTAAGTATGTGCAGATAACTTGATTTGTTAATTGATACACTCATTTATCCTACGTATACAGTCTCTGAGATGCTGATGTTATAAGCTATTAATAAAACATGAACTCAAACTAGCTTCTTGTTTTTTTTTTAAAAATTGGTCATTGCTGTCATAATTGTATATAACATTAACCTTCACCTAGTTGTTAGGTCAGATAGCTAGTGTCAGCCTGTTGTGATATGTCAGGTTAATTCTGAAATGACAGATGAGTATCACTATATACTTTTGTGAACACCTTCTCTCTGTGGTCTTTCTTCTCTCACTTTCTCCCACAGAAGACCAGAGGGCATTTGCACAAACAGTAAGTCTTGGGAAGATATATAACATATAGATGACCTTGTTCTGGCTTGTCTGTTAAGTTAGCTGTAGGGGGATCTTGGGAAGCCAAGAGTGGTAGCACCTTTGGGCAAGAGCGGTCGCACTGGAGAACTGAACCAGTGGCTGCTGAAACTCACTGGTCCACCTTGACTTTCCAAGCTCGATGTATGGCTCCCAGAAGCCACTAAGACAGTGGTGGCCATCCCCCAATAACAGTCTCGGCTAACTGGCTAAACTATGTTGAGCGCCCTTGCACAGCCCTGCTTATGCCTGTGACTGGCCTCCAACTTGGACTAGCACAGCTACAAACCACCCACAGCATCTCTTAGTGAAGGCACCAGGGTGCACGACATGATGGTCCTTTTGACCAACTAGAAGCGCTAGTGCTGACTAAATAGCTAACAAATTATGGATGTTTCCAGAAAACAGCGGCCATCTGGTGGCGGGGACTGCACAACGGTGAGCCCCACTGAGGTGGTGCAACATGGAATTGAAGCTGTCTGCCCTCAGGCAGCAGGGCAAACATCAGGCCAGCAAGGGAAAATATTACTTCCCCACCGATGATGGTACAGTGCCCACCATGCCTTGCACACCCCGCATGGAAAAAAGGATAACTGCAGGGATGAAAGAAAGTCATCTCAACCACCACTACTCATGATGACATGACACTAATACAACCCAAGATATACGAGCTCGGATGTCGCCTCGTAACAGGTCCTCGCCAAGCAGGCCACCCCTCGGCTGCTCCTGGCGAAAAGTATGTTACAGAGGAGTACATTAACATTCTACAGTTAAATGTAGATGGAATAAGAACTAAATCTTTAGAATTAAAGAAACTACTTAAGGATCAAAAAGTTCACATTGCACTGATTCAAGAAACCGAACTTAAGGACAAATCCGTCTATTTCGCAGGCTACACAATGTACACATGTCATTGCCATAAAATGAGGGGGAGTCGAAAAACAACCTTAATATTTTTTTATTTATTAACAGAATATGCACAAATAGGAATGAAAGCACTTAATCACTTTTCAACATAGTCCCCACCACGTTCAATGCAGGTGTGCCAGCGCTTCACTAATGCCTGGATTCCGCGAGAAAAAAACTCTTCTGACTGACTGCGTAGCCACATATGCACCGCCTCTTTCACCTCATCGTCCGTACTGAACTTCTTGCCACCGAGTGCCTCCTTGAGGGGTCCAAACACATGATAATCACTTGGTGCGAGGTCCGGTGAATATGCAGGATGTGGAAGACACTCCAAACGCAGATTCGTGATTTTCGTTACTGTCGCACAAGCTGTGCGGCCGCGCATTATCATGCTGTAACAACACACCAGAACTGAGCAAGCCGCGACGTTTTGACCTGATTGCAGGTCTCAAGTGGTTCTGAAGCAGATCACAGTTATGATTCGCTGTTGATAGTGAGTCCCCTGGGCATATAATGTTCCAGGATTGGGCCTTTACAGTCCCAGAAGAGCGTGAGCATCAATTTGCTGGCCGACCGCGTTGTACAGAACTTCTTTGCTTTCGGCGATGATGAATGTCGCCACTCCATGCTGGCTCGCTTAGTCTCTGGCTGGAAGTAGTGGACCCAGCATTCATCACCAGTGACTATACGGTGTGGAAAGCCATCTCCTTCAGCTTCATAACGTCGTAACAGTGTTTCACAAACATCCACACGACATTCTTTCAGTTCGGGGGTTAGTTGTTTTGGTACCTACCTAGCAGAGACTTTGTGGTACTGCAGCACATTGTGAATGATGTGGTGCGCCGAGCCATGACTGATCTTCAATTCTCCAGCCATCTCATCAATTGTTACCCGCCGGTTTTCCCATATCACTCATTCCACTGCAGCAATAGTGTCAGACGTAGTCGCAGTGTGAGGCCGGCCGGAGCGAGCTCCATCAGTCACAGTTGACACCCCACTTTTAAACTTCCTGTGCCACTCATAAACCTGCTGAAGCGACACACAAGTGTCCCCATACTGCCTCTTCATCCTCCGATGAATGTCTGCTGGTTTCTCACCCTCACTACCCAAAAAACAGATGACTGCACGCTGCTCTTCTCTCGTGCAAGCTTCCAAGGGGGTGGCCATCTTGGCTATAGTTTGCTGACATCATACTTCCCATCAGGACGACGGGCCTGCGTGCATTGGTACCTCAAGTGGGAGGGCATAACATATCTGTAGTACAACCATCTACTATGTGATTTGGACTGTTTATTGCCATATTAAGGTTATTTTTTTACTCCCCCTCTTAGTTGTCGAGGAATCCTAACCTTGGTAAGGAATGATGTACAGGCAGAGGTCGAAAGTCTTTGAACCAATGATGAAACTGATATACAATGAGTGACAGTCTGGGGAATTGACAGACATTTCGAAATCTTTAATGTTTACAGACCCCCCAGAGAAACTAATGGAATCTACTTTGATGATATCAAATACAAGAGAACAATCAAAGCAGGGGATTTCAATGCTCACTCCCCACTCTGGGGATACCAGGACACCAACACCTCAGGCCAGGCAGTGGAATAGCTATGTAACACTTCCAACCTTATCGTCCTCCAAAATGAAAGATCCCCACCAACCCTCTACTATAAAGCTAGTGGAACCAGTAGCTGACCAGACTCAACACTAGTGTCTGCAGACCTCACCAACAGTTATAAATAGAGGGTATTGGAGGACATAGGAAGTGACCACCTACCCATCCTCACCACCATCTCACAGGGTAAAATTAAAATGAAAACCAAAAGACAGCTGAAGTGGAACTATGCTCGAGCAAACTGGGAACGCTACAAACTCATATCAGACCAGCTCCTCACTGAAATAGACATGAACCAAGACATTAATACCTTGAACAAACAGATCTCTACAGCCATACTGCAGACAGCCAAACAGGCAATCCCCAAAGGCAGTCGTAACAAATCCAGCATCTTCTGGAATGAGGAACTAAGACGCAAGGCATGAAAAACCGCTCAGAAAAATGCAAGCCATGAAAACAAAACCACATAACAACAGACTCACTGCACAGGTTAAGCTAGCGAGCAGAAAAGCCAAAATGGAAACCTGGAAAGAAAAATGTGAAAACCTCAGCCTCAATAAAGAAGGGAAGAAAGCATGGAAACTCATTGACAACATGGCAGGGGCATCCCAGAACAGAAACCCAACCCCTATAAAACTTCCAATCAATAACACAGCTAACTCCAACAGAGAAAAAGCCAGAGCCATAAATCGATTCTTTGCTGAAGTCAATAGAACATATAAAAGAGCCAACCTAGAGAAAGCCATCAAGATACTTACAAAACACATGCTAAAAGCACACAAGGTTGTGGACAGTATCTGATCAGGAATTTACGCTAGCTGAACTACAATCCAGTCTATTAAAGACCAAACTCAAAAAAGCACCAGGGCCAGACCAGGTTACCAATGACATGATAGTCAAACTTGGGGAAAAGTGTCTACTGACGATCTTTGAACTCATAAACAAGACGTGGAGAAGTAGCACTGTACCTACAGGATGGAAAGCAGCTAACATTATCCCAATTCTACACAAAAAAAAGACAAACCACCAAGTGAAGTCAGTATCTCCCTGACTTCGTGCACTGGGAAAATGGCAGAACGTATGATAAATGCACACCTCTACTGATGGTTAGAGAAAGGGAAAGCCCTCCATCCTAACCAAGCAGGATTTAGAAGAAGACAGACTGTTGACCAGGTAACCGATTGGTGCAACAGATTGCTGATGCTTTCCAGGATAAAAACCATGTTTTCAAGCAGGCATACGGCCGAGTATGGAGAGATGGTCTATACTTCAAGATGCAGAAGTTGGGCACAGAAGGAAGAATGTTTCGTTTGATAAAAGATTTCCTCACAAATAGAACCATCTTCACAGCGTTCAATGGAACAACATCAGGAAAAAGAACAATCCAAGGCCTCCCACAAGGCTCGGCCCTAAGCAGCACCCTTTTTCTCATATACATAAATGACTTGGCAGACCACATTGAATTACCCAGCTCCCTGTTTGCTGATGATCTAGTCTTATGGACAGAAGCAACTGCAAAAGAAACTAAACCATGCACTGGCTGCTCTAACAACCTACTGCAGCTTGTGGAAAATGATCAACACTAGTAAGACAGTCTACACTATGTTCACACTCAGCAACAAAATAGTAAGAAGAGAACTGGATTTAAAACTTGATGATACAAAGCCGACTAAAGAGAAAATGAACAATCTGACTTATCTGGGGATACAGCTAGATACCAAACTCAGATACAAAACACATGTTGAGTCTCTAATTGCAAAGGCCTCTAGAAGGCTGAACCCCATAAAGCGATTGGCAAGCACTGATTGAGGAGCCAATCAGTGCACCCTACGACAACTGTACTTGGGAAATGTGCGCTCAGTTATGGATTACTCTCTACACCTGCAAGCCACTGCTAGCCCAACACTTAGACTGAAACTAGATCGCATACAAAACCAGGCACTCAAGATTCATCTGCGGAGGCTTGCGAACTACCCTGACCAGCGCATGTGATATTTCTGCCAATGTGGAGCCCCTTGAACTAAGAAGAGAGAAATCAGTTCCTAACGGCAGAAAGGTTCTTGCGAGCTGACAAGGATGACCCCTACAAAATTGTTTTCAGTGACCACAACTCGAAGTACCGAATTAAAAAGACCTTCGCTAAAAGGTACCAAGAGCTTTCAGGGGAGCACTACATACCAAAGACTAGACTGCCTACTCAAGCTGTACATGACCTACCACCTCACGTAGAACTAAAAAGACCAATAATACGTACAAACCTTCTGCAACCTGCAAATAAAAGCCTCATACCTACACTGCTGAAAACACTTGCCATGGAAACCATCTGCCAATATGAAGAAGATATTATCCATGCTTACACAGACGGATCAGCTTTTAAAGCAGCCATAAATGCTGGATATGGGACCATAATCATCCCATCCAATACAGAAGAACCCTTCAAAATTGCAGGCCCCTGTAGTACCTGGTGCACAAACTACGAAGCCGAAGTAGTCGCCATACAGAAAACCCTAACTAGAATCTTTGAACTCATTGAATCAAATGAAATAGAACCAAATGATGTTGTAGTATTCTCAGACTCGCAGGCTGCCATCTTGGCAATAGAAAACTGGAAAACCAACTCAGTCAATACTATCCAGAAGGTTCAAGAAACATGCCACAAAATTATGAACTTGTATGTAACAGAAATATACATGCAATGGATACCTGGCCACTTAACATCACATTGAATGAAGTAGCTGATAGACGGGCAAAGAAGGGAGCAAAAATGCCACAAATTGACCAACCATTGAATATGTTAACAATAAAACAAATAATCAAAAACAACTGTAAAGAAGATTGGCTGAACACGTGGGCACAGGCTAAAACAGGAACAAGACTCTTCATACACCAAACAGCCACAAATAAGGAAGATGCTATAAACCATATCGAACGAAGATATCAAACCAAAATTTTCAGATTGAGAACAGGTCACTCTACACTAAATGGCCACAGAAACAGAATATGTTCACAAAATATAGCAAAGTGTAGACACTGCCCAAACCCGTTGGAGACAGTAGAACACCATCTACTACAGTGCCCTGCACTCCAGGGAATGAGACAACTCCTACCACACAACCCATCCATAGACAATACACTTTATAGCAGCTCAGAACAGCTTATACGAACTGCGCAGTACCATATAATGGCATCAAGGTCACCAAGAGCTGACGCTCAGTGACAGTGGATCAAAGTCAAGTCAGTTGTAGTGAAAGAGTGTGTCATGTTTATTATACAATCACAGCCCTACAATCCTCCCAACTTGATCTATACTGTTCAAAAAAAGAAACGCATAGCTATCCGAGGGCGCGTTTTTATGAGTATGTTAGTAAAATTTGGTGCTAGGGTATATAAAAACCAGCCTCAAATGTTCTTTACAGTGTCAAATGCACGTGTTGACCTGAATTGCGTTCATTTTTGTAATCGTTACAACGCTGTGGTCAATAATGTTTATGACGCAATTTTTGACCACAGCTCATGTTGCGCGCACGTGAAAGCAACAAAATTTGGGGTGAACACTATTCACTGACTACGCAACTAAAACCCTATAAAAGGATAACGCTACACAAAAAAAATTCAGTTCATTTTCAAGCAGACATTTATGGTGTCTCAATCGATAAATTTAAGGAACATTGCTATTGGCCGACTGCATGCAGGCGAAAGTCAAAGTCAGGTTGCCAGGCATCTAAACGTGCATCAGAGTACCATCAGTCGACTTTGGCACCGGTTCCAAGCCACTGGCTCAGTTGAAGACTGGCATCGCAGTGGACGACCCAGAGTGACAACAGCAGCGGAGGATCGCTTTATTCGGCTTCGTCACCTCAGAGATAGGTTTACAACAGCTTCCTCAACTGCCCAGTCATTGCCTGCAGGACGTCATGTGTCTGATCAAACTGTCCGGAATAGACTGCATGATGCTGGACTTTGGTCACAACGACCTCACCGAGGACCTGTCCTTACGCGCCGCCATCGCCAAAATCGACTTCTTTGGGCCAACCAGCATCGTCCCTGGGCAGCTGACAATCAATGGAGACGTGTCTGGTTTAGTGACGAATCTTTCTTTTTGTTGCAGCGTCATGATAGACGGCGTAGGGTCTACCGTAGTCAAAATGAACGTTTTGCCCAAAATTGCATTGCTGAAGCTCCGCCACACGGTGGTGGAGGTGCAATGGTGTGGGGAATGATCAGTTACAACGGAAGGAGTCAATTGGTGCACATTGAAGGAAGCTTGAATGCGCAACGATACATCAATGAAATTCTTCGACCCCATGTCCTTCCACTTTTGGCTGCCCAAAGGTCTGTGTTTCAACAGGACAACACCAGACTCCATTGTGCATGGTTGACCACGCAGTTCCTGACTGCCAACAACATTCTCACCATTCCCTGGCCATCCCTGTCTCCAGACATGAGTCCAATTGAGCACCTGTGGGATGAGCTGCATAGACGTGTTTGTTGCCGAGACGTTGCTCCAGCCAATCGTCGTGATCTGTTCCAGGCACTCCAGGAAGAGTGGGCAGCCATCCCACAGGCCCACCCACATCAGACGTCTGATCACATCCATGCCCAGGAGATGCCAGTCGCTGATCGATGCAAGAGGAGGCCACACACCATACTAACGGGAAAGCCTGTACGCCAAAAATTTCTTGTGACCCAGATGCAAAACAACTGTCAATTGATTGGTTGAACCCTAAGGTATTCTTGTGTGCAATTTGAACAATTAACTCATTAAATTAAAAAAGTTATTGAATGTCAAAATTATGGCTATGTGTGTGCCTTCAGTAGCTATGCGTTTCTTTTTTTGAACAGTATAGTTTCCAGGAACCTCTCAGGAGATGGGAGAATCACTGCCTCCTTATTTATGTCTTAAGAGGTGACAAATAGGACAGAGTGAATTCATCTTTTTTGTTCGTTACGGAGCGGAGCAACTGTGTGTCTGATCCCCTGCCAGGGAGCCATGACAGCAGTGGTTTGTGAAGCATATTGTTGACATGATGACATTGGCAGCCACACACACACACACAATCTCAAGTTAGGGAGCATTAGTCGACATTCTTTCTTTGTCTCTTTAAAGACACCCGACAACTACACACACACACGCACGCACACACACACACATATATAATTGTTGCGACATCAAATAAACAAAATATAAAACGCATCTCCATAGTCTTATCTTTATTGACAAACATTTTGAAAACTGAAGAATGGATAAGCCAGCTTTAGCGTGTTTGACAGGAAACTCAAATGTGAAATCGTCAACTTACACATGTGAACACTAGCTGACAGCTGCTCACAATGAGTAGACCAGACATCACAAAACAGAATAATTTACAGTCATGTTGACATATTTACATGGAATAGAAATGCCTGAAGCTACATTTAAAAAATGTCAGTTTACAAATTAAAAACGGGGAAAGCTCTACAGACAAACTAGGATTGTTGTAAGGCTGAATTAAACATCCCATAAAACAATATAAAACTAGTATCAGCTTGACTACAGAATAATGCAACAGAAACACACATGTTGTAATGGTATGGGCTGCTCACTTCTCTTCTTCACTTTAGTCCTTGACTCCATTGTTTGTTACAGAGTTAATGATGGGTTTTACCTAAAATATCCTGATGTTTCTGTTTGTTCTGCCCCTTTACTAAACCTATTCTTGTGTTGATAAAAGCCAGGCATTAACAAACTGAATTATGGCTGAGTAATTCTGAACAATTGAATACATTCACGGTTTCTATGAATGTTTCATTGCTTCATTATTAGAAAGAGTTATAAGATTGCAAACTTAAATGTTATTCACTGACTGCCCAATTTTTGACAAACCTTACCCCCCCCCCCAAAAAAAAATAGAGGAATCATGCACCACTTGATGTATGCTTTCAGTGATGTCTCTTTTACACAATATGGCTGCAAGCAGCTATGTGTACAACCTGACACTGGTCACCTGTGAGACATTTCACACAACATCAGACATCTATGATATCCCCCTCCACTAACCTACACAGGGTAAATACTTGTAACTCCCAGTGTTAAATAACCCATGTCCCATCCATGTCTGTTTCTCATAACAGAAATAACATAACACTATAGATAGCACTAGAGCATAATTTTTCTTAACTCTGTCAACTTGTTTACCACACGTCATGATTTGTTTACCAAAAACTTACCCACTGACCACAGGTTTCAACTGAAAACACTTAAACTCCTGTATTCTGCTGATACCTGTATCCTGCTGATACCTGTATCCTGCTGATGTCTGTAACCTGCTGATATTTTGCCAGACATTCAATAACATAACGTAGAACATACCCTAGCCTGGATGAACATGAATGATATATAAATGACTGCATACACAAGCACAAATTTAGAAAACAAACCTATTACTTTGTAAGCATAAAAAACTGTATGAGTTAAAAACAAGGGGCGTTTTAAAATGTTTATTCATACAAACTTACCCCAGCTCTGTTTTACACAATGGCCTGTCTGCTAACTTTTACCCAAGCTCTATTTTACACAACAGCCTGTCTGCTAACTTTTACCCAAGCTCTATTTTACACAACAGCCTGCCTTGCCTGCTGACTTTTACCCAAGCTCAATTTTACACAACAGCCTGTCTGCTAACTTTTACCCAAGCTCTATTTTACACAACAACCTGTCTGCTAACTTTTACCCAAGCTCTATTTTACACAACAGCCTGTCTGCTAACTTTTACCCAAGCTCTATTTTACACAACAGCCTGTCTGCTAACTTTTACCCAAGCTCTATTTTACACAACAGCCTGTGTGCTTTTACCCAAGCTCTATTTTACACAACAGCTTGCCTGCTAACTTTTACCCAAGATCTATTTTACACAACAGCCTGTCTGCTAACTTTTACCCAAGATCTATTTTACACAACAGCCTGTCTGCTAACCTTTACCCAAGATCTATTTTACACAACAGCTTGCCTGCTAACTTTTACCCAAGCTCTATTTTACACAACAGCCTGCCTTGCCTGCTAACTTTTACCTAAGCTCGATTTTACACAATGGCCTGCTAACAATTTCTTGCTACACAGATTCACATACTCTATTGCTTTCTATACACACTGCTTTCTATACACATCATTTTGTAGACATGAATTCCCATTATATATAAGTTGTGGACCTGTTATTTTCTGCACTGTAAATTTTAACACAAAAAAAATCTCATACAATCTTCTATATTCTTTCATCTGTTCTGAAGCAGCGCCACAGAAGTCAAGTGAATGAAAAAAATTTGGGAATGAGAAATTTCAAACTAAACTTTTAAAATCAAATACACAATGAGACATTTATGTTTTAGAATGAGTGTGTGTATACATATGTAGAATAAGATAACATAAGATAAACAGAAAAACTCGGAGCTTGTGACCATGTAAAATGTAGAGAAATAATGGCCAGAACAAGAAATTGTAAATGTTTTGAAGACACATGACAAATGAGACATGCGTAGAAAAAAAAAATAAGGATACAGACAGATGTAATGTAGACTGTCCAGGTTTGTTGTAAGAGATATATCAGACTTCAGGACTCTGCAGTTCCTATCTGATTTCTCATTCAATTCTGTTATTAGGTGGGTGCTGTGTGTAAAATCTACTTGGCCTATTACAGCAGTAGTTTCACTTACAAATGCAAACACAGCCACACAAGTTCTGTTCATACAAATGCAAACACAGTCACACAAGTTCCGTTTATATTCAAACACAGTCACACAAGTTCTGTTCATACAAATGCAAACACAGTCACACAAGTTCTGTTCATACAAATGCAAACACAGTCACACAAGTTCCGTTTATATTCAAACACAGTCACTTCAAACACAGTCACACAAATTCTGATAATATTCAAACACAGTCACACAAGTTCTGTTCATACAAACACAGTCGACCCATGTCCTGGTCTTACAAACACAGTCACAATAGTTCTGTTAGCAAGCATGCAGTATTAATGACACCGAGGAATGCATGACTTTTGCTGCAGAAAAAAAGACAAAAAGATTTGGAGAAAATATACACAAGTACAGATCAATCCGGTGTAGAAGCATTAATGAATATGTGATTAGACAAATAGCAAATATGTAGTTAGACGACTAGAAAATTTGTTGCTAAATATTAAACAAAGAATATGATTACAAACAAAAATATGAAAACAGAAAATCTATGGCAAAACCAAACAAAAGCATTTAGAACATGTGAACTGTAAAATGAGCTAAAACAAAGTGGTATTGGGCATAATGGCTTCAGGAGATCAGAATAGGCTGGATGTGGTCACCAATGAAGAAACAAACATTTATTCAATTTATGCACAAGTTCAAACATTTAATAAAGCAATAAGAATAAAGTTTGGATAACATGCTGCCACATAGCAGCAACCAAAAGATAAAATATAAAATACAAACAAATGAGGGATTTGACCATGTGAAACTATTTAGTACTAAGTTACCACAAGTTATGTACAAACATTACTCTTTTGTAAACTGGCACACACTGAGTGAAGCATGTGATGTCACTTAATACATCACAGAAATAGTTTTAAAAAAAGACACCAATAGCAGCCTACCTGTTTCCTTCACTTAATAATGAGCAAAGAATTTGAGAGAAGATGTGTCAATCTAAACAAGATATAAATTAAGGCAACTGAATACTGAATAATTCTTGCACTTGACAGCAATAACATGATACGACCATAGATAACAAATAATATTACCACAACAAATATGATTATTCTGCCTGTATAAAGAAAACAAATATTTAAGTCATGTATCTTGTCAATGTTTTAAATATGTCAGCAAATCAATCGTGCAGCTACTTGCAGCTCATCTCAGATGTGTGCAGGCAAGAGATATTTCAAATCATGACATTCCTCACACAAAAACTAAAATGTCACAAAGGCAGGCATATTCTGGTGGTTGCTGAAGCAATACAACTATGGTACACAAGAAAAATTAATAAATAAAAATACCCAGCAGAAATGATACATTCTGAAATTGTAATATGTTTCAAACGTGTATAGCCACTTGCTACAACTGGATCACATACACATTGACAAAAGTATGTCAACTGTATCTGAAAAGTAACCTACATGAACTTCAATTTTCTCACATCTTCACTACTCAACATTTCTATTTTCACAAAAAAAATAATTGTCCCACAAAAACTTTTTTTTCTTTTCTTTAAAAAAAATAATTAAATTGATGAAGACAAAAATGCCACTCAACCTGTGATGGATGATGATTACAGTCCAATGTTATTAAGGTCCAGATTTGTCAATGACCATTTACTGATAATAAAACATAAGTGCTTCAAAATCCTGGTTGAATGTATGGCAGCACATCATCCCCACATATTCACAAATCACTTGTAATTTGGCAAAAACAAACAAGTCAACAGTTTGATGGAAGATATCTTACACTGCAGACGTGTACAGCCAATTATTAGCTGATGCTTCAGTTGTCATTGTTCATCATCCCTTCGACTGGAGTTGTAAACATGACCTTTACTGCCGCTCTGTTGTTGGTGTAAGGTGTATTTTTATTTCACTTGGCATGCAAACATACATGTGAGGAGTTACTGTGATTTGATTTGCAACAATGAGGAGTTACTGTGATTTGATTTGCAACAGGCCCCATGTCTCTTCTCCTTGCATTATTTACAATTTTTTCAGAAGGAGGGGATTACGGTGGGATTTGTATCTTATCCATTTTTTTCCCTTCTCTGTGAATAATAATGGTGTTTGGTATTTTTCTGTAAATAATTAATTACGTTTTCAAGAGGGACAGTAGGTTTTAGATTCTAGACTCGCACCAGTTTTCTTTTCCATGAAGAAATCGTGTGCATGTAGGAATTTCTAGTGTAACATAATGGCGGGGCATTTTATTTCTGTAGCAGTGAGTGCGTCCGTAATTATTAGGAGGGGTAAATTCTAAGATGGGGAAAAGTCCACGAAAGCCGCATCTACATCAAAAGTTGGGGGTAGGGGGTGATTTAAGCGCGTAGCTCAGTAAGTAATGGAATTACTCCGATTACTCTTACGTTCTAAATTTAGTTTATGACCACGGGCTATTTTTAGATTTTGTGGAATGATGACTGGATCAGAGAGTGACCCGATAAAGAAAAAGCCACGCAATGACTCACGTTTGGCGTGGGTCAGCCTCTGGTTTCTGTAATAAATACTCGCGTTTAATAATGCAGAACCCTCTCTGATTTTAAAACTTCAAGCCGTGAAAATCAACGCCTGTATTTAATATACAGAGGTCGTCTGCTCTACGGAGATATTCGACTTTGGTAAATATAGTTAATTAAGCTAATATAGTCTGTAAGATTTTAGCAGGGTTTTGTATCGTTGTTATTCTAGGAGTAAAGTTAATTCAAAGTAGAAGGGCCATCAAATGCTATCTATTAGAACTAATAATATAACTAGAAAGCGCATGTAGGTATTTTATGCAGTGAGTATTGAATTCTGATAGTTTTCTCAGAGTAGATCCTCGGACATAATTAGGTATTGTAATTAATTGGGTTATTACTGTTATATTGTCAGAAGACTGGGGTACTTACTATTTTCTTGACTAGTGATCTATAAATAATTGCAGCGTAAAATACGCTCGTGAAATTAAGTGTATAAGTTAGCAAGCTAATACCTACTGAAATCGTGAGGGACGATGTATGTAACTTCACTATGATTTTTAAGATTAGGGAGTTAAGTGTTAAAGATAAGGAAAATTTGATGTGTGGTATATCTGTTATTGTTTGTTCCACAGCAAATACTTTCACAGCTGGCAGCTAGGGCGTCAGTTTTGTCCTACAGCTTGCCAGAAGTCGTCGGCCTTCTCAGGAGAAGAAGAGTCGAGGCAGCGCCAGAAGAGAAAGAGGAGTGGTGACGCGATGGTCACTGGCGTAAATTCGGTTTGCACTAGAAAGAGAGAGAGGTCGCTGGAAGCGAAGCCTTCTTCAGAAAGAACGGATTCCTTAACAAATCCTGAGCTCTACGCTCATATACGCACACACTGAACCTAGGCGCAGGGCCTAGAGGTGTCGTGAAATTCGGTCATAATAAATCCGACGGCCCTAAACCCAAAGAGTGGTAACTGGGCATGCGAATTAAGATTCGTCATTTGTGAAGCAGCGATAGTCCAAGTCACATATCCAGTCTACCAACCCAAGTCAGCAGCTACAACAGTCGATTAGAGGAAAAAGGGTCACAATACCTCTTAACTGCACTAGATAGAGAGAGAAGAAGAGTAGTGGAGGAGTCTCTCAGTAGAAACCAGGAGTGTCATACAGACACTGAACATAGATAGAATTCAGCAATTTGTCGTTTAGTTGTGTAGGAGGTGAAAAAAAGTTCTTTTCGGTGGACATAGTGTTAGCTAGTGAAGGGTAGTTTGCCTAAAGCGGAGAAGCTGTGTAGACACTTCAGTTTAGTGACGTCTGCAGACAGACAGACAGTAGGATTTAGATTGTGGTTACATAATATCAGGTTGATTAGGAGTAAGGCGGATCTGATGTTAGAGATCCCACTTACCAGGTTGTTTTATTTCTTACCTTTCTTCCTTACAAGTTGAGGGGAGGGCGACTTTGTGGGGTTACCATACGTAATTACTTTAATTGATTGTTATGTTCTTTTCAGGTGTGCGAACACGCATCTTATTTATTTTTGTATGTTATATGAATTTTGTTGTGTAAATAAAACTATTTAAACTTTAGTCTGGATCAGTCACTTTAACTATACTGTACATATATGTTGTCTGTATAGTGGTGCCTGTGGTATTTAGTTAAACCTTATCCCAGTCTTGGTAGTTAGAGGTGTTGAGGCTATAGCAACACAATACGTCACCAGTGGCAAAGGAGAGTCAATCTAGGTTCTCGCCCCTTGATGCCAATAGCCTCATCTTCCACAGTCACTGTCATTTTCATCTAAAATCTATCTTCTTAGACTTTCTTCCCACTAGTGTCTTGTCTCTATATGTAGGCAGCCTCTAGTCTTAAATCCACTTCTTGACAATACACAAAACAGATCTTGATTTTTTTGTAGAAAATATCATCATCATCACATTTCTTTCATGTTCCTTCACTCTTCATGTCCAAAGACCTAGTAGAGTATGCCACCATATGGTATCTGATTCTGTCAAGGTCTGTCTAGTACGGCTGTTTGGTTATAGTCATATTTCCTCACGTCTCCACAGTAAACAAGCCTGAACATCCCTGGAGGCTACAATTGTGGTTTTACTCAAGAATGTTGAGAATACAATGAACAGCTAACAAGAGTGGAATGTGGATGAGGTTAGTACTTATTACTCCCATTAGATAGAAACAATACACTTTCTTTGGGCATGTTATGACAAGAGGAAAGTTGGAAATATTGTGACAACAGGAAATATTGTGACAACAGGAAAGATTGTGATAACAGGAAATATTGTGACAACAGGAAAGATTGTGACAACAGGAAATATTGTGACAACAGGAAATATTGTGACAACAGGAAAGATTGTGACAACAGGAAATACTGTGATAACAGGAAAGATTGTGACAACAAGAAATATTGTGACAACAGGAAATATTGTGACAACAGGAAATATTGTGACAACAGGAAATATTGTGACAACAGGAAATATTGTGACAACAGGAAATATTGTGACAACAGGAAATATTGTGACAACAGGAAATATTGTGACAACAGGAAATATTGTGACAACAGGAAATATTGTGACAACAGGAAAGATTGTGACAACAGGAAATATTGTGACATCAGGAAATATTGTGACAACAGGAAAGATTGAGAAGAAGAATGACAGGACAAAAATAGAGAAGATACTGGACAGTGTCACATGGCATGGGACAAGTTAGCAGAATTGACAAACAGCACTAGAGGCCAGAAGTTGAGCAGAGACATGATCATCTTTGCTAGCTCTCATGATACTTGACAAACAGCACTAGAGGCCAGAAGTTGAGCAGAGACATGATCATCTTTGCTAGCTCTCATGATACTTGACAAACAGCACTAGGGGCCAGAAGTTGAGCAGAGACATGATCATCTTTGCTAGCTCTCATGATACTTGACAAACAGCACTAGAGGCCAGAAGTTGAGCAGAGACATGATCATCTTTGCTAGCTCTCATGATACTTGACAAACAGCACTAGAGGCCAGAAGTTGAGCAGAGACATGATCATCTTTGCTAGCTCTCATGATACTTGACAAACAGCACTAGAGGCCAGAAGTTGAGCAGAGACATGATCATCTTTGCTAGCTCTCATGATACTTGACAAACAGCACTAGAGGCCAGAAGTTGAGCAGAGACATGATCATCTTTGCTAGCTCTCATGATACTTGACAAACAACACTAGAGGCCAGAAGTTGAGCAGAGACATGATCATCTTTGCTAGCTCTCATGATACTTGAAGAAAAGAAGAATATAGCAATGAGACAAAGAAATGATACGAAAAACAGGTGGACTAAACCAAGCAATTACAAGATGATGCTCCACCTCCATGATGAGGAAGAGGACAATGGCTGAACAGAAATAATATTGACAGGACAAGAGACTTGTACAACAGTCAACATACAGGACAAGAGACTTGTACAACAGTCAACATACAGGACAAGAGACTTGTACAACAGTCAACATACAGGACAAGAGACTTGTTGTACAACAGTCAACATACAGGACAAGAGACTTGTTGTACAACAGTCAACATACAGGACAAGAGACTTGTACAACAGTCAACATACAGGACAAGAGACTTGTTGTACAACAGTCAACATACAGGACAAGAGACTTGTACAACAGTCAACATACAGGACAAGAGACTTGTTGTACAACAGTCAACATACAGGACAAGATACTTGTACAACAGTCAACATACAGGACAAGAGACTTGTTGTACAACAGTCAACATACAGGACAAGAGACTTGTACAACAGTCAACATACAGGACAAGAGACTTGTTGTACAACAGTCAACATACAGGACAAGATACTTGTACAACAGTCAACATACAGGACAAGAGACTTGTTGTACAACAGTCAACATACAGGACAAGAGACTTGTTGTACAACAGTCAACATACAGGACAAGATACTTGTACAACAGTCAACATACAGGACAAGAGACTTGTTGTACAACAGTCAACATACAGGACAAGAGACTTGTTGTACAACAGTCAACATACAGGACAAGAGAATTGTACAACAGTCAACATACAGGACAAGAGACTTGTACAACAGTCAACATACAGGACAAGAGACTTGTTGTACAACAGTCAACATACAGGACAAGAGACTTGTACAACAGTCAACATACAGGACAAGAGACTTGTACAACAGTCAACATACAGGACAAGAGACTTGTTGTACAACAGTCAACATACAGGACAAGAGACTTGTACAACAGTCAACATACAGGACAAGAGACTTGTTGTACAACAGTCAACATACAGGACAACAGTCAACATACAGGACAAGAGACTTGTACAACAGTCAACATACAGGACAAGAGACTTGTTGTACAACAGTCAACATACAGGACAACAGACTTGTACAACAATCAACATACAGGACAAGAGACTTGTACAACAGTCAACATACAGGACAAGAGACTTGTTGTACAACAGTCAACATACAGGACAAGAGACTCGTACAACAGTCAACATACAGGACAAGATACAGGACAACTGAGTAATTGTGGTCCTATAAATGGAGAATATGAACACCACAGGAAATAATGCTAACCATAACAGGTCATCACCATTAATCAACATAATGACATCTAATAAGATAGAGATGGTGACAGAGGTTAACTGAGAAATAAGAACGGCTGGAGCTGAACAACTTGACGGCATAGAAGATCAATTAGAAGGAGAAGGTGGGTAGACTGTATAGACACAGACCTGGGAATGTAAAACTAATTATTACAAATAATCAATATAAAATGTTGTTGTGACCAAGACACTGAAGAGCTTATAAAGCTGACAAAGAATTAAACAGTGAAGATGCTTAAGAAACCAGATAACAAGGTCCATAGACTGCTCAAGAACTTCACTGGCTCAACACAATGAAACGAAGGACAAATATATGACAAATCAATATATATCTAAGTATTTTTCTTACAGGTGAAAAAAATAAATACATTTGGAGTTGGATAGGACACACACTAAGGAAATTTGCTTATAGCATTACAATGCAGTCTGTGTTTTGGAATCCACAAGAAAAAATAAACTGAAGGAAGAAACATAAACAAGGGATATGGACACAAGACGTAAAAAAGGAAGACATGGAAAGAACTTGAAGGGATGACACTAGACAGGAGTGTTTGTCAAGAGTTAATTGAAAGTCTATGACCCACAAGAAGACAAAGTATTATACATGAATAAACAAGACAATCTCAACAGTCTAACTGACACAATCAATTACTGACTTTGATAAGCAATGCACAAAATGGTCACCCCAAAAAAAGTGTTGTGTAGACGATGAGGTAAAATATCACCTTGTTGTTGTTGCTGCTGTAAGGCTGTCCTCATCTTGTACAACAATTAAGTAGAGATGCTGCTACCTCAAACCACTAGCAGGAGAACAAACACTAACATCAACAACAAACACTAACATCAACAACAAACACTAACATCAACAACAAACACTAACATCAACAACAAACACTAACATCAACAACAAACACTAACATCAACAACAAACACTTACATCAACAACAAACACTAACATCAACAACAAACACTAACATCAACAACAAACACTAACATCAACAACAAACACTAACATCAACAACAAACACTAACATCAACAACAAACACTAACATCAACAACAAACACTTACATCAACAACAAACACTAACATCAACAACAAACACTAACATCAACAACAAACACTTACATCAACAACAAACACTTACATCAACAACAAACACTAACATCAACAACAAACACTAACATCAACAACAAACACTAACATCAACAACAAACACTAACATCAACAACAAACACTAACATCAACAACAAACACTAACATCAACAACAAACACTAACATCAACAACAAACACTTACATCAACAACAAACACTAACATCAACAACAAACACTAACATCAACAACAAACACTAACATCAACAACAAACACTAACATCAACAACAAACACTTACATCAACAACAAACACTTACATCAACAACAAACACTTACATCAACAACAAACACTAACATCAACAACAAACACTTACATCAACAACAAACACTAACATCAACAACAAACACTAACATCAACAACAAACACTAACATCAACAACAAACACTAACATCAACAACAAACACTAACATCAACAACAAACACTAACATCAACAACAAACACTAACATCAACAACAAACACTAACATCAACAACAAACACTAACATCAACAACAAACACTAACATCAACAACAAACACTAACATCAACAATCATGACAACAGTGGTACTCACAACTTGTAACAAGGAAAATGGTTCCTGAACTGAAAACAGTCATTAATTATTTTGCCAACCTGCTCTTTTTAAAATGTTTTGGTTAGCGGATATGACAAACCTGTCTCATATATCAGATATGACAAACCTGTCTCATATATCAGATATGACAAACCTGTCTCATATATCAGATATGACAAACCTGTCTTATATATCAGATATGGCAAACCTGTCTCATATATCAGATATGACAAACCTGTCTCATATATCAGATATCACAAACCTGTCTCATATCTCATCCCATACAATGTATAATGACTATTTTATACTGTACTTGTTCGGCTGGCATGTCTCAATTGTTTTTGTTTTGATTATATATGAAATACTTTGGTTTTTGTCCTGTCAGATAACAAAAAAAAGACAAACGGCAAACAATACTTTGTCATGAAATAACTAACAGTAAAAAATATGATACTGTCAGTCTACCCAGTGTCTCTGACATCATGATTAACACCATACCAGACTTTCTTACCAGACTTTCTCTGAGACTGTAGAATGCCTGAGTAAAACTTTATTTTTTAAAGAAACATCCCTGACAGAAACAATAAAATGTCAGGGTACTAAAACATCTACAAAATATTTCCACTTCTATTTACATGTTATTTATATTTTAAAGAACGAATAAAACAGTAGTGCTGAGAAATTACAAACACACAAACATGCACACACACAAACATGCACACAGAAAACAAAGCCTGCAACACAAAACCTGAGGAGGCTGTCAAACACAAGTCAAGTATAGCTAGCTACAAAAATGTCATCAGAACTTACAGATTCCTCCACAATTTTGCATATTTAGCATGACAAGGCAGAAAGAGAACATAATCAGGGTTAGATGCAACACATCTCCAAAGTTTCCGTCTCATACCATAATGGCCCACTCTGACAGACTTTTCTAGTTCATCTCTTGTTGTAATGGCCCACTCTGACAGACTTTTCTAGTTCATCTCTTGATGTAATGGCCCACTCTGATAGACTTTTCTAGTTCATCTCTTGATGTTATGGCCTACTCTGATAGACTTTTCTAGTTCATCTCTTGATGTTATGGCCCACTCTGATAGGCTTTTCTAGTTCATCTCTTGATGTTATGGCCCACTCTGACAGACTTTTCTAGTTCATCTCTTGATGTAATGGCCCACTCTGATAGACTTTTCTAGTTCATCTCTTGATGTTATGGCCCACTCTGACAGACTTTTCTAGTTCATCTCTTGATGTAATGGCCCACTCTGGCAGACTTGTCTAGGTCATCTCTTGATGTTATGGCCCACTCTGATAGACTTTTCTAGTTCATCTCTTGATGTAATGGCCCACTCTGATAGACTTTTCTAGTTCATCTCTTGATGTTATGGCCCACTCTGACAGACTTTTCTAGTTCATCTCTTGATGTAATGGCCCACTCACTTTTCTATTTCATCTCTTGATGTAATGGCCCACTCTGACAGACTTGTCTAGGTCATCTCTTGATGTTATGGCCCACTCTGATAGACTTTTCTAGTTCATCTCTTGATGTAATTGCCCACTCTGATAAACTTTTCTAGTTCATCTCTTGATGTTATGGCCCACTCTGATAGACTTTTCTAGTTCATCTCTTGATGTAATGGCCCACTCACTTTTCTAGTTCATCTCTTGATGTAATGGCCCACTCTGATAGACTTTTCTAGTTCATCTCTTGATGTTATGGCCCACTCTGATAGACTTTTCTAGTTCATCTCTTGATGTTATGGCCCACTCTGATAGACTTTTCTAGTTCATCTCTTGATGTTATGGCCCACTCTGATAGACTTTTCTAGTTCATCTCTTGATGTTACCTTCCCAATTACAGAGTTGTCTTCCTATTGCTTGTTTACCTTTAACATTTCCCTCCGTTGTGGTTGTCAATAAATTATTATATATTTTTATATGTCCAAAATATTTGATCTATCACAATTATCTCATTCATTTATTCTCTTTTTATTATATATTATCCATGTGTTATTTATTTGTTTTCTTCTCTTTCCATAAGATGTTCTCCATTCTTCTACACATCCATATTTCAAGGACCTCACATTATTCCTTCTAACTGTTTTTCCATTGTCCATGTCTGTGCACTACACAGAATATATATAACATTTGAGGACTGTCAGTTTTAATTTGTCACTTAGTTGTTCAGATGTTAGTGTCTGTCTCCTGTTGTTGAATGTAACTTTGGCTATTACTCATCTCTTCTTGATTTCTGTTTCACATCTGGACAACTCTAGGAGCAGGATATTTTCACAACAGAAAACATTACCATGTATCATGTCCTAAGAAGACTACAAATAGCACACTACAACCTAATCAGTATGAGCAAAATGGACAGCCACAGATAGAATGCTGCTACCAATCTTTATTTTCTATGTGTCATAGACTCTATTTTATAGTACAGAGACAGGCATCTGTCAACTATCTCAGTTGAAAGTACACTATGGAAGTTTTAAACACAATAACACGTCAAACTGATATTTTCTGCTGAATTTCCTCATGCCGGTCATCAATGACATGTGACATTTTTTTAACTTCACATAGTATATTTCTTTTGAATCAGTGAACTTCAAACTATGTTCTCAATCATTCAACTGACAATAATTTTCCCAATTGCTCAAGTTAAAACAATCTTTCCAATCAAACAACTTAAAAACAATCTTTCCAATCACAATTTAAAAACAATCTTTCCAATCACACAACTTAAAAACAAACTTTCCAATCACACAACTTAACAATGATCTTTCCAATCACTCAAATTCAAACAATCTTCCCTTTCAGAGGCCAAGATAACCAGCCCAGGAAAATCATTTCTTGTCGATAATCAACTACTATCATTTGCCGAACTAGGTACCACAGACAGGTCTTAATGAAGGTCAAAAGTGAAAAGTTACAAAATGAGCAGGTGACTACATGTGAATTCAATAAAGAAAAAATGTATTTCTACTTTAATGAATAAATATACACGTTCAGCCACTGATTGGTTATAATTAAGACATATGCTCTCAACTGCTGTGTGATAGAACCGTCACTAATTAAAAAATTCTCTGTGATTGATTTATTTATTTTGAAATGAACAGAATAAATATGATTAATTAAAATAAACAAAAAACATACACAATTATAATTTTTAATTAATTGGTGTGCACTATGGAATAAATGAAAACCAAAGTCAATTTTTTCCTGACAGTAAGAAAAACTGTTTGATATGAGCAAGAGAAAAAAAAATGGCCACAGTTCATTCAGAAAAATTCTGTGTCATATTCAAGTTAAAACTTCAATAAAATATTGCACATAAATATAAGAGTGGGGCTTTAGACAGCCGCAACAAACATAACAGGACAAATGTTTGAGCAGAAAGAATTGGCCACAAGATGGTAACAATTAAGAGGACAAATAGTTAACAATTAAATCAAGAACACAGTGAGCCTAAACAAAACATTTAGGAGTAGAACAGTTGTTTTTTTTTATATTAAGAAATATGTCATGCTGATAAAGAAACAGATTTTTAAAAAAAAATGTTACACCTGTTTTATTATTACAGCATTGTAAAGCTGAGAATGTGTTCTTTACACATGACTCTGTTTTACATCTTTACAGTGGTCAGATAGACCATCTATGAATTCAATTATTACTTTAGCCCTATACAGTGGTACATCATTACTTTACCCCTTTACAATGGTACATCATTACTTTACCCCTATACAATGGTAAGGCAATATATGTTTCAGGTCTAACTTCCTAGCCCAACCTAGTTCAAAGTCTGCATTTTAAATCTGATTAGTTCAGTGATTATTTCTTGCAGTGTAAACACACTGAGGCAACACAAGGCAATTATGCTTAAATTAATTTACATAAACACATCTGGAAAGCGCAGTAAGTCACACATATTCTCAATTAGTATAGTGAGAACTTATAAATAACTTGGTTATAGTGACCACATTATGAGTTCATCAAGTGCAGGAATTCAACCAGCTTACAGAAACACCACATCTATGAATTCAACCAGCTTACAGAAACACCTCATCTATGAATTCAACCAGCTTACAGAAACACCTCATCTATGAATTCAACCAGCTTACAGAAACACCTCATCTATGAATTCAACCAGCTTACAGAAACACCTCATCTATGAATTCAACCAGCTTACAGAAACACCTCATCTATGAATTCAACCAGCTTACAGAAACACATCTATGAATTCAACCAGCTTACAGAAACACCTCATCTATGAATTCAACCAGCTTACAAAAACAACCCATCTATGAATTCGACCAGCTTACAAAAACACATCATCTATGAATTAAACCAGGTTACAAAAACACCATATCTATGAATTAAACCAGCTTACAAAAACACCACATCTATGAATTAAACCAGCTTACAAAAACACCACATCTATGAATTCAACCAGCTTACAAAAACACCCCATCTATGAATTCAACCAGAGTACAAAAACACCCCATTTATGAATTAAACCAGCTTACAAAAACACCTCATCTATGAATTAAACTAGCTTACAAAAACACCTCATCTATGAATTGGACCAGTTTACAGAAACACATCATCTATGAATTCAACCAGCTTACAGAAACACATCATCCATGAATTAAACCAGCTTACAAAAACACATCATCTATGAATTAAACTAGCTTACAAAAACACCTCATCTATGAATTCGACCAGCTTACAGAAACACATCATCTATGAATTCAACCAGCTTACAAAAACACATCATCTATGAATTAAACTACCTTACAAAAACACCTCATCTATGAATTTGACCAGCTTACAGAAATACATCATCTATGAATTCAACCAGCTTACAAAAACACATCATCTATGAGTTAAACCAGCTTACAAAAACACCTCATCTATGAATTAAACCAGCTTACAAAAACTCCTCATCTATGAATTAAACCAGCTTACAGAAACACATCATCTATGAATTCAACCAGCTTACAAAAACACATCATCTATGAATTAAACTAGCTTACAAAAACACCTCATCTATGAATTCGACCAGCTTACAGAAACACATCATCTATGAATTCAACCAGCTTACAAAAACACATCATCTATGAATTAAACTAGCTTACAAAAACACCTCATCTATGAATTCGACCAGCTTACAGAAACACATCATCTATGAATTCAACCAGCTTACAAAAACACATCATCTATGAATTAAACCAGCTTACAAAAACACCTTATCTATGCATTAAACCAGCTTAAAAAAACACCTCATCTATGAATTTGACCAGCTTACAGAAACACATCATCTATGAATTCAACCAGCTTACAAAAACACATCATCTATGAATTAAACTAGCTTACAAAAACACATCATCTATGAATTCGACCAGCTTACAGAAACACATCATCTATGAATTCAAACAGCTTACAAAAACACATCATCTATGAATTAAACCAGCTTACAAAAACACCTCATCTATGAATTAAACCAGCTTACAAAAACACCTCATCTATGAATTCGACCAGCTTACAGAACACATCATCTATGAATTCAACCAGTTTACAGAAACACATCATCTATGAATTAAACCAGCTTACAAAAACACATCATCTATGAATTAAACTAGCTTACAAAAACACCTCATCTATGAATTCGACCAGCTTACAGAAACACATCATCTATGAATTCAACCAGCTTACAAAAACACATCATCTATGAATTCAACCAGCTTACAAAAACACATCATCTATGAATTCAACCAGCTTACAAAAACACATCATCTATGAATTAAACTAGCATACAAAAACACCTCATCTATGAATTCGACCAGCTTACAGAAACACATCATCTATGAATTCAACCAGCTTACAAAAACACCTCATCTATGAATTCGACCAGCTTACAAAAACAGCACATCTATGAATTAAACCAGCTTACAAAAAACACCCCATCTATGAATTAAACCAGCTTACAAAAAACACTCTGTCTATGAATTCAACCAGTTTATGAACTGTCCAACACCATTCACTTCTGGTACAACCTTCAAGAAAATGGTTTATGTTAAAGCTTATTTACAACTCACACCAAGAAATCACAAAATGTGACAGTAGTTCTCTACAAATGTAGATTAATGCTCCAGCAGAAAAATACTGATTATTATCAACTCAATACTAATTAAATTTCTCAGAAATTGTTGAAGATTATCAATGCAGTCATTACCCCTTGCAACATGCAATATACTTTAAGAATATTTTGACTTTCAGGTGTTTGCGTACAGTCAAGAAATCCTCTCTCCCAGTCAATGTAAAATACTTACCGGACAACACATCAATTAATTAGTGCAGAGATTATGATCTTGTGGCACAGTGTGATGCTCCCAAGATTGATGTATCCACTTCTATATGCCACTTTGTATGCTTTGGTTTCAGAAAGTTAACTCACTATCCTGCACCAAAAAATGTGCAAATCCAAAATCCATTAATTTGTTTATTTTTGGGTCTTAATTTGCTCTCAGGGAACCATTCCATCATCACATTCATTTGAAAAATGAGCAAAGATGATTTCTTATTTGTTAGAAACTGTCAGTTCTAGACCACAGCATCACAGTCATGTTGACGCACCTTTGAGCTCACGTATGCTGTTTAAGATTCTCAAACGGTGTTCACCATCGCGAATGCCCATCTTCATGATGCCAGCAATGTTCAGCCCTGTGATGCAACTCATGGAATCCCAGCCGTTGCGCAAGAAAACACTGATGTACTCGGCTAAACCCAGCCCTGTCAGCCACTCCTGTACAGTTGTTGGTTTCTTCAGTTCTTCATACTTTCCAGAAACGTATAGCAATAACTCAGTATCTCAAAATAAACCCTTGTTACCTTTTTTCCCTGGTTATTTTGTTATATATTTTAGGAAAATAAATGTATGAAAATGAAGTTACTACTTCTAGCACAGACATAATAATGTAGATGGATTCAATCTACTTTAGAGTTTATAAACATAAAGTTAGTTCAACTGGCAAAGCAGAAATAGATGGACTCATTCAGTTTATTATAGACAAGCTAATGCATGAAAAATGAGCTTTGTTCTTCTGACAAAGGCAAAATTCATAGAATTAGTCTAGTCTATTTTAGAGGAAATATTAGTCTATTTTAGGAAAAAAACAACCAATGCAAGAAAAGACTTCTCTTGTGGCAAGGGAAGAAGTTAGAGAATAATGCTTTACGTTTTAGAAAAACAGACTCGAGAGAATGCACTCACCTCTTCTGGCAAAGGAGGAGCAGACGGAGTGATCTTTGAATCGGTAGGTGTGGGTGGTGAGGTGAACTCATCTCCATCTATGCGAGATTGCCAGACAAGTGGAGAACTTCGTGATGGAGATTTGGAGTCTGCCTTCATGCCTCCAGGTTTTGCTCCAACTGGAGGATACATGTTCCCTTTAAAGTTTGATCTACCTGGAGGTGAAGGTGAACCACTATCTAGTTTTTTCATCATCTGCTGGGCCTGGATAGCTGCAGATGCTGCTAGCATCTGCTGCCCATTAAATTTAGTTGCCTGTACACCACGACTTGTGCCACAAGCCCCATCTCCATCAAACGCAGCTACTGAGTCTAGGGAACCAGAAATTATCAGCCCTCCTGATGCTTCTGCAGACTTTGTTCCTTGGTTTAGCAAAACTTTAGACGTCTGCAGACTCACCTGTCCCATATGAGGTGTCTTCCCACGTTTGTTAGGTAAGGGAGGAGGTATGATGACCCCATCCTCTTCAGGAGTATCTGGGACAGGATCTGATGGTGCCCTCTTGATGATGTTATGGTTAACATAATGTGTTGGGATAGAAATAACCTGGTCAATATCCACATTATGTTGAGAAGTGGAGGTCTGCAAGGTTGAGGAGAATAAGCTGGTGTGTCCTGTGTCAACAGGTGGGGACAAGGACAAAAATTCTTCTGGGTCGTGATACTCTGTGTCTAGCGCAACAATTTCTGAAAGAACAGCGGAAGGTGAAATGTTACGGATGAGAATGATGAAAAATAAACTGCACAAATAACATAAAATAAACCAAAAGATCTTGTGTTAACTCCTTGTACACTACAACTATTGTAACAAAGCAATACATCTTGTGTTAACTCCTTGTACACCACAAATAACATAACATAAACCAATAGATCTTGTGTTAACTCCTTGTACACCACAACTATTGTAACAAACCAATAGATCTTGTGTTAACTCCTTGCACACCACAAATAACATAACATAAACCAATAGACCTTGTGTTAAATTCTTGTACACCACAAAATAACATAACATAAACAAATAGACCTTGTGTTAAATTCTTGTACACCACAAATAACATAAAATAAACCAAAAGATCTTGTGTTAACTCCTTGTACACCACAAATAACATAACATAAACCAATAGATCTTGTGTTAACTCCTTGCACACCACAAAATAACATAACATAAACCAATAGATCTTGTGTTAAATTCTTGTACACCACAACTATTGTAACAAACCAATAGATCTTGTGTTAACTCCTTGTACACCACAAATAACATAACATAAACCAATAGATCTTGTGTTAACTCCTTGTACACCACAACTATTGTAACAAACCAATAGATCTTGTGTTAACTCCTTGTACACCACAAATAACATAACATAAACCAATAGATCTTGTGTTAACTCCTTGTACACCACAAATAACATAACATAAACCAATAGATCTTGTGTTAACTCCTTGCACACCACAAAATAACATAACATAAACCAATAGATCTTGTGTTAAATTCTTGTACACCACAACTATTGTAACAAACCAATAGATCTTGTGTTAACTCCTTGCACACCACAAATAACATAGATCTTGTGTAAACTCCTTGCACACCACAAATAACATAACATAAACCAATAGATCTTGTGTTAACTCCTTGCACACCACAAAATAACATAACATAAACCAATAGATCTTGTGTTAACTCCTTGTACACCACAACTATTGTAACAAACCAATAGATCTTGTGTTAACTCCTTGCACACCACAAATAACATAACATAAACCAATAGATCTTGTGTTAAATTCTTGTACACCACAAAATAACATAACATAAACCAATAGATCTTGTGTTAACTCCTTGTACACCACAACTATTGTAACAAACCAATAGATCTTGTGTTAACTCCTTGCACACCACAAATAACATAACATAAACCAATAGATCTTGTGTTAACTCCTTGCACACCACAAAATAACATAACATAAACCAATAGATCTTGTGTTAACTCCTTGCACACCACAAAATAACATAACATAAACCAATAGATCTTGTGTTAAATTCTTGTACACCACAACTATTGTAACAAACCAATAGATCTTGTGTTAACTCCTTGTACACCACAAATAACATAACATAAACCAATAGATCTTGTGTTAACTCCTTGTACACCACAACTATTGTAACAAACCAATAGATCTTGTGTTAACTCCTTGTACACCACAAATAACATAACATAAACCAATAGATCTTGTGTTAACTCCTTGTACACCACAAAATAACATAACATAAACCAATAGATCTTGTGTTAACTCCTTGCACACCACAAAATAACATAACATAAACCAATAGATCTTGTGTTAAATTCTTGTACACCACAACTATTGTAACAAACCAATAGATCTTGTGTTAACTCCTTGCACACCACAAATAACATAACATAAACCAATAGATCTTGTGTTAACTCCTTGTACACCACAAATAACATAACATAAACCAATAGATCTTGTGTTAACTCCTTGCACACCACAAAATAACATAACATAAACCAATAGATCTTGTGTTAAATTCTTGTACACCACAACTATTGTAACAAACCAATAGATCTTGTGTTAACTCCTTGCACACCACAAATAACATAACATAAACCAATAGATCTTGTGTTAACTCCTTGTACACCACAAATAACATAACATAAACCAATAGATCTTGTGTTAACTCCTTGCACACCACAAAATAACATAACATAAACCAAAAGATCTTGTGTTAAATTCTTGTACACCACAACTATTGTAACAAACCAATAGATCTTGTGTTAACTCCTTGCACACCACAAATAACATAACATAAACCAATAGATCTTGTGTTAAATTCTTGTACACCACAAAATAACATAACATAAACCAATAGATCTTGTGTTAAATTCTTGTACACCACAACTACTGTAACAAACCAATAGATCTTGTGTTAACTCCTTGCACACCACAAATAACATAACATAAACCAATAGATCTTGTGTTAACTCCTTGTACACCACAAATAACATAACATAAACCAATAGATCTTGTGTTAACTCCTTGCACACCACAAAATAACATAACATAAACCAATAGATCTTGTGTTAAATTCTTGTACACCACAACTATTGTAACAAACCAATAGATCTTGTGTTAACTCCTTGCACACCACAAAATAACATAACATAAACCAATAGATCTTGTGTTAACTCCTTGTACACCACAAATAACATAACATAAACCAATAGATCTTGTGTTAACTCCTTGCACACCACAAAATAACAAAACATAAACCAATAGATCTTGTGTTAAATTCTTGTACACCACAACTATTGTAACAAACCAATAGATCTTGTGTTAACTCCTTGCACACCACAAATAACATAACATAAACCAATAGATTTTGTGTTAACTCCTTGCACACCACAAAATAACATAACATAAACCAATAGATCTTGTGTTAACTCCTTGCACACCACAAAATAACATAACATAAACCAATAGATCTTGTGTTAAATTCTTGTACACCACAACTATTGTAACAAACCAATAGATCTTGTGTTAACTCCTTGCACACCACAAATAACATAACATAAACCAATAGATCTTGTGTTAACTCCTTGCACACCACAAAATAACATAGCATAAACCAATAGATCTTGTGTTAACTCCTTGCACACCACAAAATAACATAACATAAACCAATAGACCTTGTGTTAAATTCTTGTACACCACAACTATTGTAACAAACCAATAGATCTTGTGTTAACTCCTTGCACACCACAAATAACATAACATAAACCAATAGATCTTGTGTTAACTCCTTGCACACCAGAAAATAACATAACATAAACCAATAGACCTTGTGTTAAATTCTTGTACACCACAACTATTGTAACAAACCAATAGATCTTGTGTTAACTCCTTGCACACCACAAATAACATAACATAAACCAATAGATCTTGTGTTAACTCCTTGTACACCACAAATAACATAACATAAACCAATAGATCTTGTGTTAACTCCTTGCACACCACAAAATAACATAACATAAACCAATAGATCTTGTGTTAAATTCTTGTACACCACAACTATTGTAACAAACCAATAGATCTTGTGTTAACTCCTTGCACACCACAAATAACATAACATAAACCAATAGATCTTGTGTTAACTCCTTGCACACCACAAAATAACATAACATAAACCAATAGATCTTGTGTTAACTCCTTGCACACCACAAAATAACATAACATAAACCAATAGATCTTGTGTTAAATTCTTGTACACCACAACTATTGTAACAAACCAATAGATCTTGTGTTAACTCCTTGCACACCACAAATAACATAACATAAACCAATAGATCTTGTGTTAACTCCTTGCACACCACAAAATAACATAACATAAACCAATAGATCTTGTGTTAACTCCTTGCACACCACAAAATAACATAACATAAACCAATAGACCTTGTGTTAAATTCTTGTACACCACAACTATTGTAACAAACCAATAGATCTTGTGTTAACTCCTTGCACACCACAAATAACATAACATAAACCAATAGATCTTGTGTTAACTCCTTGCACACCACAAAATAACATAACATAAACCAATAGACCTTGTGTTAAATTCTTGTACACCACAACTATTGTAACAAACCAATAGATCTTGTGTTAACTCCTTGCACACCACAAATAACATAACATAAACCAATAGATCTTGTGTTAACTCCTTGCACACCACAAAATAACATAACATAAACCAATAGACCTTGTTTTAAATTCTTGTACACCACAACTATTGTAACAAACCAATAGATCTTGTGTTAACTCCTTGCACACCACAAATAACATAACATAAACCAATAGATCTTGTGTTAACTCCTTGCACACCACAAAATAACATAACATAAACCAATAGACCTTGTGTTAAATTCTTGTACACCACAACTATTGTAACAAACCAATAGATCTTGTGTTAACTCCTTGCACACCACAAATAACATAACATAAACCAATAGATCTTGTGTTAACTCCTTGCACACCACAAAATAACATAACATAAACCAATAGACCTTGTGTTAAATTCTTGTACACCACAACTATTGTAACAAACCAATAGATCTTGTGTTAACTCCTTGCACACCACAAATAACATAACATAAACCAATAGATCTTGTGTTAACTCCTTGCACACCACAAAATAACATAACATAAACCAATAGACCTTGTGTTAAATTCTTGTACACCACAACTATTGTAACAAACCAATAGATCTTGTGTTAACTCCTTGTACACCACAACTATTGTAACAAACCAATAGATCTTGTGTTAACTCCTTGCACACCACAAAATAACATAACATAAACCAATAGACCTTGTGTTAAATTCTTGTACACCACAACTATTGTAACAAACCAATAGATCTTGTGTTAACTCCTTGTACACCACAACTATTGTAACAAACCAATAGATCTTGTGTTAACTCCTTGTACACCACAACTATTGTAACAAACCAATAGATCTTGTGTTAACTCCTTGTACACCACAACTATTGTAACAAACCAATAGATCTTGTGTTAACTCCTTGCACACCACAAAATAACATAACATAAACCAATAGACCTTGTGTTAACTCCTTGTACACCACAAAATAACATAACATAAACCAATAGACCTTGTGTTAACTCCTTGTACACCACAAAATAACATAACATAAACCAATAGATCTTGTGTTAACTCCTTGCACACCACAAAATAACATAACATAAACCAATAGATCTTGTGTTAAATTCTTGTACACCACAAAATAACAGAAACCAACTGATCTTATATTCTTCTTCTTGTGATCACATCTTTGATGTTTACACCGTCAGATGAGTTCTCATGATGAACTCGACCGTTGTCTGATGTTTACACCGTCAGATGAGTTCTCATGATGAACTCGACCGTTGTCTGATGTTTACACCGTCAGATGAGTTCTCATGATGAACTCGACCGTTGTCTGATGTTTACACTGTCAGATGAGTTCTCATGATGAACTCATCTTTGATGTTTACACTGTCAGATGAGTTCTCATGATGAACTCATCTTTGATGTTTACACTGTCAGATGAGTTCTCATGATGAACTCAACCGTTGTCTGATGTTTACACCGTCAGATGAGTTCTCATGATGAACTCGACCGTTGTCTGATGTTTACACCGTCAGATGAGTTCTCATGATGAACTCGACCGTTGTCTGATGTTTACACCGTCAGATGAGTTCTCATGATGAACTCGACCGTTGTCTGATGTTTACACCGTCAGATGAGTTCTCATGATGAACTCGACCGTTGTCTGATGTTTACACCGTCAGACGAGTTCTCATGATGAACTCGACCGTTGTCTGATGTTTACACCGTCAGATGAGTTCTCATGATGAACTCGACCGTTGTCTGATGTTTACACCGTCAGATGAGTTCTCATGATGAACTCGACCGTTGTCTGATGTTTACACCGTCAGATCAGTTCTCATGATGAACTCGACCGTTGTCTGATGTTTAAACCGTCAGATCAGTTCTCATGATAAACTCGACCGTTGTCTGATGTTTACACCGTCAGATCAGTTCTTATGATGAACTCGACCGTTGACAGATGTTTAAACCGTAAGAGCAGTTCTCATGATGAACTCGACCGTTGTCTGATATTTACACCGTCAGATGAGTTCTCATGATGAACTCGACCGTTGTCTGATGTTTACACCGTCAGATGAGTTCTCATGATGAACTCGACCGTTGTCTGATGTTTACACCGTCAGATGAGTTCTCATGATGAACTCGACCGTTGTCTGATGTTTACACCGTCAGATGAGTTCTCATGATGAACTCGACCGTTGCCTGATGTTTACACCGTCAGATGAGTTCTCATGATGAACTCGACCGTTGCCTGGAGTTCCTCTTTAGCTCCATACAGCTTTGAGTTTAGTGTTGAGTCATTGGGCCAGTATATCTTTCTTTACTGGTCATACAGAGGACAATCCTGTAGAACATGCTCAGCAGTTTGTTCATTTAATCCACATGTACACAGTGGTGAAGCAGACAGTCGTAGCTTGTGCATGTGTTTATTCAGTTTGTTATGCCCTGTCCTGAGGCAAAATATGGTGATCTGTCCCTGCCGGTCAAGAGTTTGGTAGTCGTCATTGGGTTGATTCTGTTCTCTTCTGATAGCTTGGATAGCTCTAGATCTTATATTAACTCAGTGTACATCACAGCTGGTACCATAAAAACTTCTCAGTATCAAATTCTGATATAAAATGAACTGATAGTTCCATAATGAACCTGACCAGTGATGAATTTTGTTTGATGAATCTGGCGTTTAATTAATTTAGCCCCATAATGAACTAGGCTGGGCCACCAAAAATGAAAAGTAATAAAGTTACATAAAATTGTCTGTGCTTGCTGCATGATGTTTTCTTTGACTAGTATGTGTGTTTGTAAAGACTGTGTTTGCTCTTCAGAGTCACAACATCTGATGATGGCTGATGGGTTAAGGCTGTAATAAAAATACTGCACCGCTTACCATATGTCTTCCTGCTGGACTTGCATCTACTACGTATAACTGATCCAGTAGAGATGTACCATTCACCTCTGGGGACAGATCAAGAATGATGTGAGAACCTGGCACTCTGTATGTGACACAGATGATCTAATGTCCGTTACAGATAATGGGAGATGATGGACCTCAACAAAGTCGTGTTAACAGTCTTATACCATATAGTAGTGGTAGATAGTTTGCTTCCATTTCAATATTCAAAGAAATTGACATAATATAAAAACAAGAATGAGATTGAGTGTTCAAGTGTATACAACAAATACAGATAATGTCTGTGTGTGTGTGTGTTACAAGAATTATTTGAAAAGTTTGATCCCATGTCAAATAAAAGTATACTTCCTCGTAAAGAGACAAATGGAAGAAAACAACAGCAAAAAGAGAGAGAGAGAGAGAGAGAGAAAACTAAATGCATTTTAAAAAAAAATGAAAAAAGCTATAAATAGAACACTGTTAAATCCCATTATTTCTCCAGCAAAGAACATGTCAATTCTCTCGAGCTAATCAACATACAACAAGAGGGCTATCCTTTCATGATGTTTACATTTCTCCTCTACTAATCTTTCAAATACAAGCTGTATGTCCACTTATAAAGACTAGTAACTATTCATTTACCGCCTAGGCCGGTCCCAAGCCCAGCTGAAAAAGGAGGAAGGCGGCCTTGCATGGAGGCAGCCCCTCCACCATGCAAAGGCACAACAGGCCAATCGCCTGTTTGCTTTAAATCACGATTACGCGAACTAAAAGAGAGAAAACTGGACTGATTCTAAAGGCGACGAACTGGAACGGACTATGACTTATGGAACTTGGAACACAAGAAGTATAAATGGGAAAGAAGAGGAGCTGGTGGAAGAGATGAGGAAAGCAAAACTAGAAATCCTGGCTATAACGGAAATAAAGAAAAAGGGACATGGAGTCATGGATCTCGATGGCAACACGCTGCTCTACAGTGGTGTACCCACATCTGAAAGAGCTAAAGGGGGCATGGGTTGCATTGTGGCCAAAAACCAAAAAGATAGTATCAAGGGATGGAACTTTGTCTTGGAGCGCATTATGGTTGTAAAACTAAAAGAAGGAGAAACCATAGTCAACCTGGTCATAGTGTATGGGCCAAATGAGGATGAGAGAGCAGAGGTCAAGGAGGAATTCTTCGAGCTGCTTCAAAGGACAGTGGTTGACTGCCTAGATGAAATTATCATGCTCGGAGATTTCAATGCCAGAGTTGGAAATGATCATGCTAGATGGGGTGGAGTTATCGGAAGATATGGAGAAGATACTCTCAATGACAATGGAAAGTGACTCCTTAGATTCTGCAGTGAGCAGAATCTGATCATTACAAACACAAAGTTCCCCCATAAGCGCATACATGCATACACTAGATGTGAACCAACAAAGAATGAGAAGTCAGTGATCAACTATGCCATTGTTAGGAGGAGCTCATTCAAATATGTCCGGGATGCTAGAGTCTGGAGGGGGCCAGAGATTGAAAGTGATCACTACCTGCTTACAATCAAAAGAACAACTGAAAGAGTTGCTCAGCCTAGGAACTGCCAAACATCACGCAAGAAACCAAGTAAACAAACAGGAGAAATGAGCATTAAGACCTACAAGCTGAGAGAGCCAGAAATTAAGACCAGATATCAGGGGCTTATTGCAACAGCGGTGAGAAACACTGAAGAACAACCTGATGACTTAGAAACCCTCTGGCTTAAATTCCAGGACATCATAAAGACAGCTGCTGCAGAAGCATGTGGTGAAATCTGGCTTGGGAACAAGAGAAAGAGGACACCTTGGTGGACAGAGGAAGTCAAAGAGAAAATAAGAGAGAAGAAAATGGCATGGAAACAATACTTAAAGCTAAAAACACAACAGGACAAATGGAGAAATATAGAGAATATGTGATACTCAGAACAGAAGCAAAGAACAAGGTGCTAGCAGCAAAACAGAAGTCCTGGGAAGAATTTGGAGAAAAGCTAGAAAAAGATGCGCAAGAAAACTAGAAATTGTTCTATAAGACCCTAAAGAACATGAGAAGGAAAAACAATGCCCTCTCAAATTTATAAAGGGACCTAAGACGCGTCATCAGTGAGGAATGCAGTTAGCGATCGTTAGCTAGACTGCTTGCATCAGGGTCAGAGAACTAGAGCTGATCAAGACCCTACTCCACCTCCAAGTGGTGGTCCTGGAAACAGGCTGCATCACTGCAGTCTGGCTGAGTGAGTAGGGATCGAAGAGGGAAGGCTAACCCAGTCCCAAAAATGCAGTGCTGGTCAGATGTGTCGGCCGAAAGGCACAAATATCGCAGCTTCGCTGTAAACGGACACAACGCAACCAACGTCCTTTTCAGGATGAACGAAGAAGAAGAAGAAATTTATAAAGGACAAGCAAGGCAAATTGCTTACTGCCCCGAAGGAAGTAATGGAAAGATGGGAAGAATATTTCTCAGAACTCCTTGATGGTGAGCAAGGTCAAGCATCAGAAATGATAACCACTAGCACAGAAGAGGAAGCCATGGTGATGAAGATGACATAAAGATGGAAGAACTGAAGGCAGCACTGGAGGAAATCAAGATGGGCAAAGCAGCAGGGCATGATGGTATAACACCAGTGTGACGAAGTAAAATCGCCTTCTTTTCTCTCTGTCAATCTTTTATCATACCAGTTCTCTTTCCTCTAGAAAATCTGCCACTTGTCTAAAATCAGATCTCCCATTTTTTTCTGAATGAAATTCCTTTTTCTTTGTTCTATGTTTTACTGGCAAAAAGTCGTTGACTCTTCGCTGTGAACTTTTAACCGCGATTTAGTAACATGGGTTTCCCCCTGGGAATAATTACACTTTTAGCCAATTGGTAGGCAGCCATATTATCATGTGACTTTTGACCTCCCAAGTACCGGCCAACTGTGTGTGTGGTTGCAGATGGAACGAAATGTCAACATTAGTTCAGGAACACCCCTAACATAGGCAAATCAAAGCCACCAAACAGAACCCTGGAGGAAAATTGGCGTGATTCTTGAAGCGGCAGCCTAGACCAGCAGGCCATACCATGAAACAACTAGTGGTCCTGCGAAGGCAAATACAGAGGGAACTCTGTCAATTTTAAAACACAGCAATGGTGCTTGGCTGAGCAAGTAAGTGATCTAATATTGTTTATTTGAATACATGAATAATAACCATACGTTTATCAGCAGCATAGTAATTCAGTATATTTTGTTAGGCATAGTTCTACATGGAATTTCCTTTCAGTGACAAAGTGTTATTTCATTATATACATGCTACTCAACAAATTCTAATGCATGAGTTCACAAAAGTCAGTTACTCACTGCTCTTCTTCTCACATCATGGTAGAAAACAAGACAGGATTAAATTGTTGATGTATATCCTTATTGTTACTGTGGGATGTGTATTACTGAACTAAGCAGAACAGGAAAATACTAGGAGTCCTTATACTTCCTATTTCTTATAATGCTCCATTGTTCTTTAGTCCTAATCACACAAACTTGATAAGTATGTTCTTGTTCACATTTCTTATCCCTTTGTCTTGATTGGGATATTAGTGTTTTCAGCATGGAATATTCTTTCTTTACAAATACCCTGCTGATGATTTCTGAACTATCCTTATCATGTTTTAATGTATGTACTCGTATATGCATGTAGCCTGTGCTATGAGTACTATCAGGGTATATGAATGTTTGTAACATAACTATAAAACTATGTACTACTTTCATACATGCCACACGCTATGGTTTACCCATAATCTGTACGGGGCGTTTGCGTTTTTGGATGTGTACGGCCCGTACAAACGTCTGTACGGGTTTTTTCGCCTAATTATAAACCCTTTCAGCACCATTATGACGTACGCCGTACGGCATAAATCTTTACAAATTTTGTCGCTTTGTCGTACGGAGTACGTCACGGAAGTAGCGCGATATTTCGTTCCCATACACCTATAAGACGTATGCCGTACGTCATATTTTAAAAGCACCAGAACTCTTCTGTTTATAAGCGTATCGGCAATTGCTGGGCATAATCGGATTCAGCATTGAAAAATCTGGCCTACTAAGCTTGAAACGAACAAAATATTTTACTGCTAGCGAATACAGTAGAACTGATAATAGCGATTTTACAAAAGCAAAAGTTCATAAACATGGACGCTGCCGAACCATAAACATCTGGTGTAAAAAAAGCAAGAAAATTCTTGGTTGAGTTGAATTTATTCAACTTGAATGATTCTGACGATTCTTTTTAGTAAGATTCTCGTAATTTTTACCTTTAGTGCCGTCGAGTATGTATAATATGTGTATTTTCGTACCATTTAGAGTTAGGGTTAGGTTTACACTAAACATAATCCTAACTCAATAGGGCATACACATATTATACATACTCGACGGCACTGAAGATAAAGGTTACCCAGATTCAGAGTATGTGTAGTCTGGTTCAGAATCAGACTGATGTAGATTTAGAGCAAAGTGATAGTGAACGGCTTGCTAAAACGAGGAAAGTGAATGATAGTGAAAGGCTTGCTAAAACGAGGAAAGTGATTGATAGTGTTAGTAGTAACATTCGATCTAGATCTAGTTCACTCAGTTTAGATCAAAATAATTCATCAGTGAAAAGAAAGGCAGTGAAAACAAGATCTGCACCTAAACAAGTAAAGAAAATGTTGAGATCTAGACCTTGGAATAAAAAAATGAAAAAAAAATTGATGAGGAAGAACGTCACCTAAAAGACATTGGTAACCAGAGGCAGGGGAAGAAAATAATATAGATGCAAACGTAAGTCATGAAGGAGACAAGAGAACCATGCTGCCCAGCCTGAGTGTATAGCACATCTAATTGAATATATTTGTACATTAATTAACTCTGTTGTTACGTTTTTCAGTCTTTGTACAGGTTTTACGGGTCTTTGTACAGGGTTTTTTGATTTTTTGTACAGGTTTTTCATGTCTGAGGTGTGGCATGTATGTACTTTGACTAACTGTAAGCCAATGGTTCTCAAGGCTGAGACCAGGAACACACCCTAATAGCTTTAATGCTCAAGTAACAAAAATGTAATTCAGTGGTTCTCAAGCCTTGGCAGCAAGGACACCCCAACAGATTTTACAGCAGCATGGGAGACTATAACCCAGTGGTTCTCAAACCATTTGTACCACTGACCCCAAATTGATTTTACTGCTCTATGGGCACAAGGTAGACCAGTGGTTCTCAAACTTTTGATGACCACAGCCCCAAACTTCACAGTTGGTGAAGCTAACAGCCCATATGTTGAAAATCACTGCAGTTGAGATCCACCTGTATGCTTATAATGTCAGTTATGCTATAGTATTTCATAGATAATAGATAGCACCTTGTTATTGATGTTAACTATGAATGTTTGTTAGATTTCTGATGGACGATTAGCGTCCAGCAGATATGGGAAATGACTTCTCTGGCAAGACTACTAATGAAGATTCAATTGTTTGTCAATCCAGTCCTACCAGGTTGTCCTACCAGGAGACCTAAGCATATGCAGTGTTCTCGAGGGCAGTTGGTGATGAGCCCTGTGTCAAGACAGAGGAAGCAACCTGCCATCCTCTGAAACCGTAAAAAGAACTTGCCATACTGGACCTGAAGTACTGGGACAGATTGAACCCCCTGGCAACAAGACAACATAAATTCAGCAGCATCTGAGATGAGTAGTTTAACATGCCAGCAGAACCACTACAGCATAGTCCTATTGTCCTAGGACGACAAATTCATTCTGACATGGTTCGGAACCATTCATAGATTAGGGAACATATCTTATAGTTGTACATTTGAATATATGTGAGAATCTATCTTCATTTTTTGTAAACTTTACATAACAGAGTCTGTTGTTATTTTTCTTGTAATATTTAATTGAGTTGTATAGTTTTAGTAACATAAATTTACACCATGGGGGCAGAGCCATAATTAATAAACACTATTGGGTCGGGATATTTTTTTGGTGTGGCTGGGCACCAAATCTCTTATCCAACTATATGTACTATACATAGTCCTTTGTAGGATTTCGGATAAAGAATTTATCGCCGAGGGAATATCCTGTTTAGTGTCACCAGAATTCTCTTTTTTTAAGAAAGGTTTTCTAGTGGTCTAATTCCTGAGGAGAGACTGTGCATTCAACCTGCAGTCTGGAAGATTTTCCTCAAGATATTATCTTTTATTCTTCCATCAAGTCTGTGTGGTGAAGTGGGATGTTATAAATATTTATAAGGGACTTAGTGTACTGACTGAGATCAGCTGTGAAGGTATATATATATCTAATAAGAGTAGTATATTATATATATATAACCTTACTTGCTACCACATATCTATATATCTCAGTCAGAATTATTCTGGAATAGTGTGATGCTACGTTATGTGTCTAGGGTATGAGTATGGTGAAGTGTAAGTCACAACAACAGACAGATAAACAATTTAATTTAATCCACTACTCTTGACAACACTGTGACACTCACATACATATACCACTCTACAAAGATATCTTAAAAGAGTCACTGATAAACTTTCGAATAACAATATGTATTCATTACTGGCATGAATGAATATGTGTCCTGATTCAACTACAAGGGAACCAGGAATCACAATCAATTTAAATTACAAGTTATGTACAGAATGTATTTAATATGAATATTGTAGTGACATATATTAGTACAAATGTTCTATGTGTGTCAGTTGTGTAGTAGTAAAATGAGGTAATACTGGTTTTGTTTTGTTCAAGCTCTGTTGGTATTTGTCATCATGACTTCAATAGTTTGTCTTTAGGGACTAGTATTGGAGATGTTCACAGTTCCTGATTTTAAGACAAGTAAATTCCCCTCTGAATAGTATTTTTATAAAGTTATTTCAAGATGAGGGGACATAATGTTGAGCTCAGCTGGCCAACTCTGCTTATCTTGAGTGATGGCGGCAGGAAAGGACTCCTCTGCTCGAATTCTCCTCTGGGCTCAGGAGACACCTCACTGATAGCTAAAAAGACCAAGGAGTATGCTGTCCGACTCTGGATTCAGCAAATCTCTGACCAGATGCTGCTCAGTACCATCAAGACCACTGTCCCTGAAATCAAGAAGGATGTACCTTCTACTTCATAACTAATTTATATTCTCTTTTACACTGATCACAATACAGCACAAACATTGCGTTCAGAGCGTTAGGCCAACAGTCAGCTTCATTTGAAATACTTTATTCCAGTATTACCCTTCTTAATGGTTACTACGCCTCTGCACTTCCAGCATTATTTCTTTCTAGTCAATCATCCAGGTGTCAGTGTACTGTTTGGCCATTCCATGCCGTTTTACTTCTCTCCGACACCCTCTGTTCAGGCTGGAGCATTTTAGGCTTTACCTCACGTTTGCCACTGAACTACACATATATATACAGGCATAAATCAACAATTCACATTCAATTTTCATTAAAAGATATTAAATGGTTCAAGCTTACCACAATTCATACGAATACACACAGATACGTTGATTAGCAATGAATTCTGGCACAAACTGGCACAAATTTCCATCTGCTTATCTTCCAGGCTTTTATTGAGCCAAATATAAGCTGGCTTCAACGCACTGATGCTTTATCAAGTGTATTTAAACAAGTGGTTTCGAACTAACGCTCCCAAGTGTGTATATCAGCGAGACTGGCCAATGAGCCACGTTTCGACAAGTGTTTGAAAAAATGTTATCTTTTCCCGTCTCCCCTAACAACCAAGATAGTATTTATAGCCCGACCAATCGTGGTTAGGCTTTCATTTGTTGCGCTCCAATCAATTTGAAGTTTACATGGTAGGCTATTTCTGTAACGTAAATTTTTTTCAAACACGTTAAAAAAAAATCTTATGAGCAGAAATGATTTTATGCTGTCAGGCACCCCCAATATTTTATTTTGGGTATAATTTATTAATTCCTGGACTATTTGCGTAACGTTTTACATAGTATTTGTCAGCAAGCCCTAAGGAACCCAAAAATACTAATTTAAAGGAGCTACGTGGCTGCGTTCAAAATATGCAATTTCTTCTACCTCCTGTTTCGAAGATGTGCTGTCTGGGTACTGTTATGTGTTCAAACGTAAACCCATCTAATGTTGTCTTTTCTAATAAGAGTTTGTTATGATTTATAAACCTAACTCTGGGAAAGGGTAGTGTATTTTATCACTGTCCGTCTGAAAAAGTTAGTGCTTGTAGACTTACACGCGTGATGCCAGCATTTGTATATCGCGCGTCGCGTGTTGCATGCGTTCCTGATTTTCAGCCCTCCCCTCTCGCTATCCTTTTGTCCATCTGTTCGTTCGTTTTGGTAACGTAATATAATTAATGTTAGGATTAATTTAGGTCATTACGCAGTACGTCTCAATGTTTTTCTTAGAAATGCAGCACACGTTTCATTGAAGAAGGCGGGTAATAATACAGTAAGCTTTTATATCAACGTGAAAGCGTTACAATTTGCAGACGAAGCAGAAAACAAGGGGGATTTCGAGTACATTCTTTGTGACAGCACTGTTATTTTACCATTGCTCTTCTCTTTATTAATTTTATTTGTTAGGCTTCATATTTACCTAATAATTTATATATGTGGATTAGAATATTTCATGACACCTCCCCTCTTAAAACAGACATTATATGTCAGTCCTTTATTCTATATACACATATAGAAATTTATTATTATTTCTGGGGTTTACGGTGATTCTCATCACACGGATGGCGGCTTAAAAAATCCGCTCCCAGATTGGTTTTTCCAGATATATATTCAATGCTAAAATTATATGGAGCCAGAAGCAAAGACCATCGGAGTAACCTAGAGTTCTCATGCTTAGCCTGTGCTAAGAACGATAAAGGTTTGTGGTCAGTTTGCAACTTAAATGCCTTCCCATATAGATAAATATTGAATTTCTTTATTGCCCATATTACTGCAAGACATTCTTTTTCGCTAGTTGAGTAGTTGATTTCAGCTTTATTCAACTTTCTGCTAGCATATGCCACTGGGCTTAATTCCCCATCCAATGCATCTGATTTCTGTAGTAAAGTTGCACCTAACCCAATATTACTTGCATCCGTCCTTACTATGAATTCTTGACTTAAGTCAGGTAATTTCAAAATGGGTTTACTTGTGAGCTTTTCCTTCAATTCTTGGTAAGTCATTTCACATTGTGGTGTCCATGTAATGCGATCTGGAAGTCCTTTACGTGTCAATTCCGTTAAAGGTGCACATATGGAATTAAAGTTTTTGATATACTTCTGGTAGAAACCACATAATGAGACAAAGGATCTCACGTCCTTCTTGGTTTGTGGTCTCGGGGCTTTCTGTAGTTTCTCTAAATTCTTTGGGTCAGGGGTCATGTTTCCCTGATAAACTGTGTGTCCCAAAAATTCCAATTCTTTACATCCAACGCAACATTTGGTTGGTCGGGCTGTTAAATTTGCCTCCCTAAGTCGATCAAACAGCATGTTCAGAGAGTCAATGTGTTCCTCAAATGTTTCTGTTGCTATAAGGATATCATCCATAAAATTTGTTATACAGGGATTATTCAGAGGATCCAATAATTTTCTCATCATTCTAGAGAAGACACTAGGCGCATTCTTCAATCCAAATGGCAATCTATTAAACTCATAGTGTCCTTCTGAGGTACTAAAAGCTAGGTATGGTCTAACCTCAGGCTTTACTGGAATCTGATAGTATCCTTTACTCAGATCCACTTTTGAGAAATATTTAGCTTTATTTAGTCTGGCAAACAGCTGATTTGTATCCGGCAATGGATCCACCTGTCCTTCTGTAATAGCATTCAGTCTCCGGTAATCTATACAGAGTCTATGTTCTCCAGAGGGCTTCCTTAAGAGTACAACACCGGAACTATACGAAGATTCACTGTGCGAAATAATTCCTTCCTTCAATAGATAGTCTATCTCTTCCTTCAAAGCTTTTT
The DNA here is from genome assembly GCA_024509875.1 of Oreohelix idahoensis. NCBI lineage: Eukaryota > Metazoa > Mollusca > Gastropoda > Stylommatophora > Oreohelicidae > Oreohelix > Oreohelix idahoensis. The sequence goes on from JAMPIV010020351.1 coordinate 424,947, forward strand.
CCTTAGCAAACGGAATCGAATATGGTTTCATACAGACAGGTGTGGAGTCTATGAGTTTCATATCATATTCCAATAGGTTTGTATGCCCTGGTCGGTCTGTTAACACCTCTGCATGATTATTTAGAACCTGTTGCACTCTCTCTTTCTGAGTTTTCGTTAAATGTGTACTGATTTTCACCTGTGCTGCTGTCTCACAGGGGTGTAATGGATATTCAAATGATGAAAGTGGTTCCCTTTTCATCTCCATGGCGATGGACAAGGTCAACAAGTGTGTCTCTTCCTGATGTTCTCTTTCCAAATATTTCTTCAGGAGATTCACATGATAGATTTTTTCTTTCCCCTTCTTATCTATCTTATAATTTGTTCTAGACACCTTCTCTAGAACTGTATATGGACCCTGCCATCCAATTTGTAACTTATTCTGACTCCCGGGCAAAAGAAGCAGTACTTCTCTCCCACAGCCAAATTTCTGTCTTTCGCCTTCCTGTTATAATAGGCAGCATGTTTCTTCCTGGCTTGTTTCAAATTTTCATTGGCAAGTTTCCAGCCAGTTTTCAACCGAGTGGTCAGCTCATTCACATATTGGTATGAAGATGTAATGTTTTCCTCTGCCTTTTCATCAGTCCACGTTCTTAACAAAGCTACATATGGACCTTTAATTGTGTGGACCTATTTGTCCATGCACCGGTATGGTCTCTTCCACTCGAAGCTTTATAGTGATGATTTTTCCTCCCAGACTTATCATTCACAAAACGACCGCTACCAATTTTTCTTTTGGGGCTTTCTCCCCACTTAAAATTCTTGATGAGAGATTTCCTCTCTACATCTTCTTCCTCCAGTTTGTTTAAGTCCGATTGAGGGATTGTCGGCTTATCCTGGGGTAAGACATCTTTTTGCACTCTCCGCATAGTGGCCATTGTAAAACAGTTAAGTGAAGCTTGTCCGTGAAAAGGGGCTTCCCATTCCATTTGGTCCACTTTATCAAATCTATTTTTCCTTTTATTGTCAGGCCTGATTTTGCCCCATGGCGTGTCCAGGTCCTGATCCATGTTCCCACTTGTGGGTGTTCCCTCATGTGCTATGCTACACCTTTCTACAAAATTTTCAATGTCCCATCTTGCTTTGGGCCAATAATAATTGTGAGCCACCTTTTGAATGATGGTACCTATCTTCTCATGGTCCCCATCTGGTTTCACATGTAGGCTCCTTATTAAGTCTGCCCTATATCTTTTTGGAAGAACCAGCTGTCCGTGACCATGGGATCTAGTTCCGGCCTTCCTATACATCAACTTGTTTTTCATGTAAAAATCTCCCTTGCCTGGAGTTGTATGACAAGTTGACAATTTTCTGAAACAAGGCTTGAGTGTTTTATCCCCAGCCTGTGCCTTCCTCATCTCTTCTGGAGTGGTATCTAACATAATATCCTCCTCCTGTCTTGAGGTCGACCTGACCTGAAGGGTTGCCATATACACAGGTTTCCTTCTGCAACGGTCAGTGTCATGATTGTCCATCTGACAATTTTTACACCACCTTTTTCCTTGGTTGAAAGATTTTCTTTCATCATATTTCCTTTCATCGAATTGTGGGAATTTATTTTTATTTTCATACCGTGGCCTATCAAATTGGTGCTTACCTTTATTTTGATCCCTAGGATCAAATTTATTAAAGTTCTGTGGTGCCCTAAAGTTGTCCACCTGTTTCTTTTTATTACCTGTTACCTCTGCTTGAGCTGCTTGATACCTTTCAGCAACATTTAGCAACTCATCCAGCCTCTCTGCACCTTGTTCCATGAGAAACTTTCTCAGGTCTGGAGCCATGGACTCTCTTAGTTGCTCTATAAGGACCATTTCCTTAAGATCTTGGGTTTTCCCCAGAGAAGTCCATTTCTCCAAGTATGTCTCTATTCGTGCAGAGAACTGGTGATAGGTTTCACCTGACAGTAGTTTAGCATTCCTAAATTTTTTTCTATAGAATTCTGCATTCTTTTCATACCTTAACAAAAGAGCCTGCTTTAGCATGTCATAATTTTCCTGATCACCTCTGCTCATTTTTGCAAAAACTTCATAAGCTGCCCCACGAAGTCCCTGAGATAACTTTAAGCTCCACCTTTCTCTCTCCAACCCATACGTGGTAGCTAATAGCTCATACCTATTTATATAGCTCTCAATATCATCGTCTTTCTCAACAAAATGATCTAAATGAAAATTCATAGCTGAGATTGAGGCTCCCTGAGTAACCGTAGCATCAGAGGCAAAGGGACTGGCACCATTTTCAGGAGCATGGCCTTGAAACTCAAACTCCCTTAGTCGTAACTCATGTTCCCTTTGTAATCTTTTCTCCTCCTTTTCTGCTTCCCTCTCTGCAGTCTGTTTTCTTTCCTCGGCTTCCAATTTCTTAGCCTCTTTGTCCGCCTCAATCTGCAACCTCTTAGTCTCAGCCTCAGCTTGCAACCTCTTAGTCTCAGCCTCTAACTTTCTTTCGGCCTCTTTTTCTAATCTTCTTTCTTCGCGTTCAATAAATTTGTCACATTCCGTTGTGACATAGGCAACCATAACTTGCCCATCTAATCCTAACTCTTTTGCAGTCTGAACCGCAGCAGATCGAAATTTGGCCAGGTCCGCCATTGTCTATCAGGTAACTTAATACAATGTCTAACCAACAATTCAATCTCTAATGGACAACACAGGCACCGTGAGCTCAACCTTATTTAATTCCACCCAAGGATACCTTTTAATTCTTATATTCCCTGAAGTGAATTACCCCCCAATATTTTTAATAGTTAAAGATTCAAAATCCCAAGAGCGAGACCCCAATATATGTGGTGAAGTGGGATGTTATAAATATTTATAAGGGACTTAGTGTACTGACTGAGATCAGCTGTGAAGGTATATATATATCTAATAAGAGTAGTATATTATATATATATAACCTTACTTGCTACCACATATTTATATATCTCAGTCAGAATTATTCTGGAATAGTGTGATGCTACGTTATGTGTCTAGGGTATGAGTATGGTGAAGTGTAAGTCACAACAACAGACAGATAAACAATTTAATTTAATCCACTACTCTTGACAACACTGTGACACTCACATACATATACCACTCTACAAAGATATCTTAAAAGAGTCACTGATAAACTTTCGAATAACAATATGTATTCATTACTGGCATGAATGAATATGTGTCCTGATTCAACTACAAGGGAACCAGGAATCACAATCAATTTAAATTACAAGTTATGTACAGAATGTATTTAATATGAATATTGTAGTGACATATATTAGTACAAATGTTCTATGTGTGTCAGTTGTGTAGTAGTAAAATGAGGTAATACTGGTTTTGTTTTGTTCAAGCTCTGTTGGTATTTGTCATCATGACTTCAATAGTTTGTCTTTAGGGACTAGTATTGGAGATGTTCACAGTTCCTGATTTTAAGACAAGTAAATTCCCCTCTGAATAGTATTTTTATAAAGTTATTTCAAGATGAGGGGACATAATGTTGAGCTCAGCTGGCCAACTCTGCTTATCTTGAGTGATGGCGGCAGGAAAGGACTCCTCTGCTCGAATTCTCCTCTGGGCTCAGGAGACACCTCACTGATAGCTAAAAAGACCAAGGAGTATGCTGTCCGACTCTGGATTCAGCAAATCTCTGACCAGATGCTGCTCAGTACCATCAAGACCACTGTCCCTGAAATCAAGAAGGATGTACCTTCTACTTCATAACTAATTTATATTCTCTTTTACACTGATCACAATACAGCACAAACATTGCGTTCAGAGCGTTAGGCCAACAGTCAGCTTCATTTGAAATACTTTATTCCAGTATTACCCTTCTTAATGGTTACTACGCCTCTGCACTTCCAGCATTATTTCTTTCTAGTCAATCATCCAGGTGTCAGTGTACTGTTTGGCCATTCCATGCCGTTTTACTTCTCTCCGACACCCTCTGTTCAGGCTGGAGCATTTTAGGCTTTACCTCACGTTTGCCACTGAACTACACATATATATACAGGCATAAATCAACAATTCACATTCAATTTTCATTAAAAGATATTAAATGGTTCAAGCTTACCACAATTCATACGAATACACACAGATACGTTGATTAGCAATGAATTCTGGCACAAATTTCCATCTGCTTATCTTCCAGGCTTTTATTGAGCCAAATATAAGCTGGCTTCAACGCACTGATGCTTTATCAAGTGTATTTAAACAAGTGGTTTCGAACTAACGCTCCCAAGTGTGTATATCAGCGAGACTGGCCAATGAGCCACGTTTCGACAAGTGTTTGAAAAAATGTTATCTTTTCCCGTCTCCCCTAACAACCAAGATAGTATTTATAGCCCGACCAATCGTGGTTAGGCTTTCATTTGTTGTGCTCCAATCAATTTGAAGTTTACATGGTAGGCTATTTCTGTAACGTAAATTTTTTTCAAACACGTTAAAAAAAAATCTTATGAGCAGAAATGATTTTATGCTGTCAGGCACCCCCAATATTTTATTTTGGGTATAATTTATTAATTCCTGGACTATTTGCGTAACGTTTTACATATTATTTGTCAGCAAGCCCTAAGGAACCCAAAAATACTAATTTAAAGGAGCTACGTGGCTGCGTTCAAAATATGCAATTTCTTCTACCTCCTGTTTCGAAGATGTGCTGTCTGGGTACTGTTATGTGTTCAAACGTAAACCCATCTAATGTTGTCTTTTCTAATAAGAGTTTGTTATGATTTATAAACCTAACTCTGGGAAAGGGTAGTGTATTTTATCACTGTCCGTCTGAAAAAGTTAGTGCTTGTAGACTTACACGCGTGATGCCAGCATTTGTATATCGCGCGTCGCGTGTTGCATGCGTTCCTGATTTTCAGCCCTCCCCTCTCGCTATCCTTTTGTCCATCTGTTCGTTCGTTTTGGTAACGTAATATAATTAATGTTAGGATTAATTTAGGTCATTACGCAGTACGTCTCAATGTTTTTCTTAGAAATGCAGCACACGTTTCATTGAAGAAGGCGGGTAATAATACAGTAAGCTTTTATATCAACGTGAAAGCGTTACAATTTGCAGACGAAGCAGAAAACAAGGGGGATTTCGAGTACATTCTTTGTGACAGCACTGTTATTTTACCATTGCTCTTCTCTTTATTAATTTTATTTGTTAGGCTTCATATTTACCTAATAATTTATATATGTGGATTAGAATATTTCATGACAGTCTGTCACCTTCTCCCTCAAAAAGAAACCATTCCACGACAACCAGAAATGGTTAAGTACATGGGAGCATCAGGCGACCTATTACTCTTAAGGGTCCTACAGGCAGTGTGTTGCAACAAGACCATACCAAAGGATTGGGAGATTGCCATAATAACACCAATTTTTAAAAAGGGTGACAATCAACAATGTGGAAACCATAGAGGCATATCCCTTCTCAGTGTCCCTGGTAAAATCTACTCTAGAACCCTAGAGCAGAGACTCCGACGCCTAGCTGAGCCACAATTGGATGAGGTCCAGTGCGGATTCTGAGCAAACTGAAGTACTCAAGACCTAATCTTCACACTCAGACAGCTGAGTGAAAAGGCCCTTGAGTATAAGAGTGAGATCCATCTTTGTTTCATAGATCTGGAACAGGCATTTGACAGGGTCCCCTGGAGCAAACTTTGGGACTGTTTGGCAAGGAAGAACATTCCAGCACCTCTGATCCATGCTATACAAAGCAGAAATTATGTGAGGACAGCAAACCATAAGTCAGAAGAGTTCAGGACCACCACTGGTGTAAGACAAGGTGATATTCTGTCACCTTATCTTTTCATACTCCTCATGGACGATGTCATCAAGGCATGTAAGGAGAGAACAAGAAAGTATTCAGTGGAGTACTGGAAGATGAGACAGGTCTGTATTTCAGAGCTGGCATTTGCTGATGATGTTGCCCTGATTGCTAAATCAGAGGCTCATCTCCAATCCAACCTGCAAGTCTGGAAGGAAGAGCTGGAGAAGAGAGGGATGGTCATAAGCAGCTTTAAAACAAAATCCATGGTGATATCACGAGAAGATAGAAGACATCAGATTAGGCTGGGAGAACAGGTCCTGGAGCAGGTCGACCACTTTAAATACCTCGGAGCTATTATAGACCGAAAGGCAGGTATCAAAGAAGAGTTGGCCACTCGAAAAGCAGCAGCTGGGAGACTTTTTCAGGCCATAAATCGAGGATTCCTCAGCAAGAGAGAGGTTGGTAAGAAAACGAAGAAAACGAAGATGGCTGTATACTGCTCCACCTATGTCTCAGTCTTGACATATGGATGCGAGTCATGGGCAATGGCTACTACCCACAAAAGCCAGATCCAAACCTCAGAAATGAGGTATCTGAGGAAGGTGGTTGAAGTAATAAGAAGAGACATGGTCCGCAACCAGACGATACGTCAAGGCCTAAAATCCCACCCCCTGCAGACCCAAGTAGAACAGTCCCAACTAAGATGGTTTGGCCATGTCTGCAGAATGGGAGAAGATCGGCTACCACGACAAGCATGGGAAACAAAGAGCCAGGGATCCAGACCACCAGGATGACCCAGAGTCCGTTGGGAGGACAACATTAGACAATCTTTGAAGGACCGAGGACTAGAATGGAACCAGGCCAGGAGGAAGACAGCCAATAGGATAGTCTGGCGCTCTCTCTTCCAAACCTCTACACCTCACAGTAGAAGGGGAACGACTAAGTAAGCAAGTAACTATTCATTTACATGACAGTTGTTTGAGCCTATGTTGGTGAAAGTTCTTCAAGACAACCTGTACTTGTACAAGGAAACATAATCATGAGTTCACAGTATCTGTAAAACTTTATCAATGGACTACAAATGCAGTATCTTTTTTGTTACAGTAGGTTTACAACTAGCGTAACAGGGGGCATACTGGTATACTGTTATTTACAACTCAGAATGCTACTCAGTTCTCGAGAACCCAAGTCAAGAGACGTGGTCATGTGACCATGAAACATGGGATGGGGGAACAAATTATTCAGCCGGCATGTGTCTGCCATTCAGGGCAGACCACCTAAACCTGCTTTAGTGCAGCCTACATCGCCAGGAAGGACAGACTTGTAGCCATTTTGGTTTTCTCATCATTTTTGTTGCTAGCAGACGTTAGTGAATTGTTCCTACTGGTTGTTGGCAACATTTTGTCAGGTTGGTTTGTTAGAACTCAAACCTAGCCATGCTGGCATGATACTTTCATAGCCTGCTGTAAGGCTTCACTTTGTCTTTACACAGTTTTTATTAAGTCCACTCATGCCGTATTTCAGTTATCTTGTGTTGAAAGAATAAACAGGGATTAAGGACTGGATGTGTTCTTCATCAATTTAAGTGTTCTTCTTTTAACCGTCGGCGTCTGTGGCCTAATGGATATGAATGCAGTTTCATAATCCAGATATATCAGGTTCGAAACCTGCTGCAGGCGGTTTGGTAGCAGATAGCTTTGTGTGGATTTTTAACAATGGTATAAGCGCCGTACCATTCAGAAAGCAATGGCAAACTACTGAATGAAAAAAATTGCAATGAAAAATCACAAACAGCCAATAAAAGCTGGGGTTGATTGCCACATCCTGTAAAGGATAAGCAACTAACTTTCTTCTAACCTGTATGGTGCCCTAATGTTTACGAGTCTTCCTACTGTAAACCCAAGCAATGTAGTTTGTCACACTTTTCATAGTTTGCAGGCAGCTCAGTGGGGAGGTATATTTTATGTTATTCAACGATACAAGTATACAATGCTGATATACTGTACAAAGTCTGTCAGTTGGCTCAATGGCTGGGCAATTCCTGATTGTCTGCATGAGAGGTAGGGTGTGAGCAGCTATACTGTCGAGTGGCACTGCACCACCCACAGATCATTCAGATAATTATACATCAACTTCACCACACACACAAAAAATTGCTTACTTCAGTTTTCCTGTTTCCTCTCCAAAGTGGGTCATGGTTGTCTCAAAATAGCAAGGTTCTCCAGAAAACATGTCTTTGAGAGAAATCACACATTCTCCTGGGAAAATGAGAGAAAAAAGAAGTGGGTCAGTTAATAATAAAGACACGACACAAAAGATATATCAAAGGAAGAAAGAAGAAAAGTAATTTATACAAACAGAAAAAAGTTTTAGACATTAAAAAAATAATAATTAGTCTTCCGACTAACAGAAGTGAAAAAAATGAAATGCTTAAATTAGCTAACAAAACAAATTTTATTTACTTAATTTATTTATTCATCAATTTCCTCTTTACCATCAGCGACTGAATCTTCTTCACAAACAGACTTATGTGAACCACTACTGGATACAGAAATGTTGATGTCTGTGTACCCCTACAAATTATTGTTCACTACGTCATCAAGTGTACATGTGGTGCTGCTTGCCTTACATGATGACTGAACTATTTCCTTCTTGAACCTTCTTCCTAGAGCCTCCGAGTGGCACAGTTGTTACAGCTCTGGTTTCTTGGGGCAAAGGGACCAGGTTCAGTTGCCTGACCTCATAAAGCTGAGTCCCAATATAGGTCAGTCTCTTAAACAGTTACTCCCCTACAGCAGTATCAGATATGAACTACCTTTCATTAACCTTTAACCTTTTACCAAGCAGCTGATAAGAAATGTCGCAATTTAATTGTCAATATCGATGCTTTTTTGATCTGACCAGAGCTTGTTCTCTTTCTTCTTCAAGCCAATGAAGAATATTTGAAAGTATTTTATATGCAACAAATGCTTGCGTAGAATAGGACAATTGATATGGTAGGCCAAGATCACAAATGTGGAACTGATGGCAAGAACCAGGTGAGCACCAGTGAAACAAGAGATGAAAAGACGACATTGGAGATGGATAGTACACACACACTGAGAAAACCTGTTGATAGCATTACCAGGTAGTCCTTGTTCTGGAATCTACAGGGTAAGGACACATAGGGATGAGAACTGGAGACAGATATGATAAGACTTGAGCCGTCATGAGACAGGATTTGAACAAAAATTTAATGATGAAAAATATCCCGTTGAACCTCTGATGGATTATAATTAGGATATATATTGTTTTCAATTCCAATATAAACAACTGACAGTATGGGAAAGTGGCATGACACCTGTCAAATCAAGAATGAGACAGCAAGACTTGGCAAGTTTGTTGAAGGATTATGCTTCTGGGGGAGCTGAACAGCGGTGTTGTTGCAACAAATAAGTTTGTTTGATATCAATTGATATCAAGTGTAGACTTGAGCAAATCTGACCATAACCAAATGGGCATATCAGATCAGCTGTTTTACAGCATGACCTGTATCAAAACAACTAACGTCTATTTTGGTGTTTGGGTAAAACCTACAAAACCTGCATGGGGCAGAAACAGCTGAAAACAGAAAATGTTCTGGGACAAAGAAATATCAAACTTTCACCTTTCAACTCCCCAAGGAGTATAGGCTGACGACAAACTCATGTCAAATCTCTCTGTCCTGAGCCATCAGCTCAAGGTCTTTCTATTGTGGTAGTTTATGAGGGAAGAGATAGTTAATGAATGAATAGATGGTTCATGATCAAAGAGAGGTAACCAGATTTATAGTAAGTAAGAGATTAGCAGTAAGCGAATTATCGTACATTAAAGAGCAAAGGTTACTTGAATAATTAAGAGAGACACCATTAGTGGTCACATGGTACAGGTTCTGGTACGTACGAGGAGTCTCTCTATAAATAGGGGTGAACCACTGATAAAGCGTTCTTTTGTTGTGATGTTTGATGATACTGCTTTCATAAGGTTATGAATGGTCAACTCTTCCCGACACAGTGTTAAGTAGTTAGGTCACCTTGTACGTCAAGTGTTGGAGCGCTGACAAGGAACCGTGTTGACATAGAGTGAGAGTGTAGATGTAAATAACGCGAATGGGTGTATAGTTCTGTTAGGTTGACAGGTCACTCACTCAATCATAGCTTGAAGTCAATAAAGGCAGACCACTGATGATGTTTCATACATTTAATAATGGACGTACACTTCGACATCACGATTACAGCCATTTGAACAGGTTGGCACAAAAATCATCGTATACTTGAAAAATGGCTGACAATATCAGATGTACATTCATGTAGTGGTAAATATAATGGAACGATAGTAGGCAAGCACTCAATATTCTGGTTGTCTTATCGTCTCATGCTTCAACTGACTAATCGCGTCAGTTAAGGTGGATACATAATCATCAACAATGGTTCACTGACAGAACCTTCTCCTGGCTAAGTTTCTCAAGCCGTAAATTCATCCAATGTTTATAGCAACAATGTTAAACCACAGTAGTGGGTTTTCATAATATGTAGATCTCTGTACCATCATCAGATAATAAGACCTTTTCTGTTCTCCGACAATGATCCGCTTACAATGGCGGGAATCCAAAATGGCTCTCCTCCGTGAGCTTCGCTCACCCAGGATGAAAAATTATGAAGTAGAATTACTTCGTTATTCATACGTAAATATCCTCATTGGGCTTCTATACATATCTGCTATCAATAAGGCTGGTTACATCAAGTGATCTAGTGCTGCTAGATAACACGTCATCTTCATCTGTAATCAACAATCCTAGATGTACGATAATACGTCTCCCATCTAGGCTTAGCAAAAAAGTTCAGCAAAAAAGTTTTGATTTTACCTGGCTTTAGGAAAACACATACAAGCGAATAACGCACGCCATTCCTAGGCGTTAATAATGGACATTAGGAGAATCTCTGATAATACAATCATACAGAGAAACAATCTCCTTCCTAAAATAAATCACAGAGATCAATCTTCAAACTTTCTAATCGACCAGCCCATAGTAGCGACGACATGACAGCCTTCTCTGTCCACACCCAAAATCGACGCATGCGCAGAAAAGCCTTTCACCCCAGAGTTCAGCTCACAAAATAGTCCGACATAGAAATACAAAGATACAAAGATATAAGACCGAATCACCTTAAATAGTCAAGGAATAAATATAAATTCGGGCCATAAACATTTTAAGCAAGACCAATCTGTTTCTGGCCATACCAGACGAAAAATGACGTAAATCTAGTATTCATACGCCAGATTGAGACACAAGAACAGATAACCCATACAACCGAATACAACATCGACCAATCAGGGTTCTGTCCCTCAGCCTGAGAATCATTGATTCTCAAATAAAATACTTTTCATCAGACAAATAAGTTATACTTTACATTTGTATGCCTACCAACAGTAATCTGTGCGTCACAGGCTACCACACAAAAGAATCTGTGCGCAACAACCACACGCCTCTATCTTTAATGCACCATGTAATTCAGTGAGGCAACAGCTCAGAAGTGGAAGTTTCCATGACTGTGTCATAGTCAGATCTGCGGTTAGCACGACATGCAAGTCATTTGTGGGAGACATAAGATGCTTGATGCGATGGGCATTGAATATGTGATCAGCATTCAAGACAGAACTCTAGTATGTAGAGTGTAGCAGCAAAACAAGTAACCACACGGAGAAGTGGAACTTAAGCTATGGGTAGATAAGGCCACGTGCTGGGAGGCAGCGTATTCAGGTCATATTAATGCAACCTGGAAGTGTTCAGTAGAATGACTATAACTTGAGATAGATGTGTGGATCAAGAACAGAGTAGAAAAGGTAAATAAACAGAAGAACTAGCACAGACTAGGGAAAAGAATAGACAGATTTGAACAGCTTCAATGACTAATGTAACATCATTATGTTGGTGTTATTTGGTAAATATAAAATAATTCCTGGATCTCTGCTTTGTTGTAATTGTTGAAGGACTTTCGTGTGGGGTTACTGGTTGTGTTGCCTGAATTCTGATTGTGCTAATGTTCTTACGCGAATGGGGTGAACCTCACCTTCGGTTTGTCGTAATGCCTGAACTTGGCATCAAGATGTAAACAACTGTTCATCTTATTAACTCAGCAACTTGACATAAAATACGTAATTCATAAAGTTGAATGGTGTAACGTGATTCAACGAATAATGCTTCTGGTTCGAGTCCTTCACAATTTAATATGGATTACACACATACATAAACAGTTCAATTCACACATGAGGTACATGCATCAATCAATCAATAGCGTAGACTGCTGTTTTACGTGTCAATGTCCGTTTAAGGATACAATGCAGTAATTGTCGTCAGAACATCACAGCTATATGCACGCGCAGATAGAATGGCTACCTGCCGACAGTGAGACTGTGAGTCTAATTACTTCGTATAAAGTAGACGATTATCTTTCTCCTTCCAAGGATTTAGTTAATCACTAACCTCCATAAGTTTCCTCTCTCGTAGAGTTCTAGGACTGACCCTGGTCCTGCATAAATACACATATAAATGGCTATATCATGCCATTAATTTGGAAGGCTAGAAAAACGCAGCTATTCAGCTTGACGGTCAAAGTAACAAAGGGTAGCGTCTCCTAGTTACCAACTGTGACCCAAACAACGCTAGACACGTCATAATCGATCGTGTATGGAGCGTTCAATAATTGAAACATCTATCGCAATATATTAAATGTCTTAACCTTTACAATTGCACGTCTGCTAACCTTTAGCAGACGGCGTTAATAACATATACCGTAACAGTAATAGAACAGGCAAGCTACAGTTTCTGTTTCTGCTACAGGTTGTTTAACATCATCAGAGTTTGTTTTGTAAACCTTGCCATATGCCTTGTTCAAAGTTATGACAAACACATAATGCAGACAATCCCTAGCTGTCCAGATAATGGATGCTGTACTGTAAAAGACATTCCATGAAATATGACATGCGTGAACATACGTGAACATACGTGAACATGCGTGAACATGTGACCAATCAGTCATTCTGATGGGAAGTAATTATGCTTTGCTCTGTCTGCTGCATGTCCTAATGATGGCACTAATTCTGCCACGGCCATGCCTTTTCTTTCCATTCTATTTCATTGGATCTTTGTAGTCAAACTTATTATGATTTATGATCACTGGTCAATGCACCATGAAAAAATTGAAAGACAAGCATGCTCTTTTAATGCGTGCTTCGGTTGGTTTTCACGGTTATTGTACACTTTTTCCATATTTTCTTGAAAATCTGGCAGAATTTTAAAAATTGTTTGTTATGGGACATTTGACTTGGATAGTTAGCAATATGAGGATGATGATAGAAAGTGATGATTTACCGTAAGATTCATGATCATCACCAGAACCTTTGACAGCAATCAAGAGATGCTGGTCTTCTAGATAATCAGCATCACCAAACAAAGGTCGCAGCTGTGGGATGACAGGAAATATATTGTTGCCATCATTCTTCTATATTCTAATTTCTAAAATAAAAATTGGTGTCATGACCTATTTCAATATAGAAATTAGAAACTGTCATGACACTGGCAACAGAAAGTATTAAACAAACTGAAAGTTTACATTCTTTTAAAATGAATGATATTCTATCCTGAGGTAAACATTTAATTGGCACATTTCACTTAAATACTCAACTCAACTAAAATAAAATGCAATGACAATACATGAGCTGTTCCACTTTCCAAACCTGACCTGGGGTAACTGTTCTGATGTCCATATAGGATTGTTCGTGAAACCAGCCTTTTGACTGTCTCCAAATCTTTTGTTGGACTCACAACAAATAATGTCTGAAATGACAGGTAACATTGTTGGACTCACAACAAATAATGTCTGAAATGACAGGTAACATTGTTGGACTCACAACAAATAATGTCTGAAATGACAGGTAACATTGTTGGACTCACAACAAATAATGTCTGAAATGACAGGTAACATTGTTGGACTCACAACAAATAAGGTCTGAAATGACAGGTAACATTGTTGGACTCACAACAAATAAGGTCTGAAATGACAGGTAACATTGTTGGACTCACAACAAATAATGTCTGAAATGACAGGTAACATTGTTGGATTCACAACAAATAAGGTCTGAAATGACAGGTAACATTGTTGGACTCACAACAAATAATGTCTGAAATGACAGGTAACATTGTTGGACTCACAACAAATAATGTCTGAAATGACAGGTAACATTGTTGGACTCACAACAAATGTCTGAAATGACAGGTAACACTGTTGGACTCACAACAAATAATGTCTGAAATGACAGGTAACACTGTTGGACTCACAACAAATAATGTCTGAAATGACAGGTAACATTGTTGGACTCACAACAAATAATGTCTGAAATGACAGGTAACATTGTTGGACTCACAACAAATAATGTCTGAAATGACAGGTAACACTGTTGGACTCACAACAAATAATGTCTGAAATGACAGGTAACATTGTTGGACTCACAACAAATAATGTCTGAAATGACAGGTAACATTGTTGGACTCACAACAAATAATGTCTGAAATGACAGGTAACATTGTTGGACTCACAACAAATAATGTCTGAAATGACAGGTAACACTGTTGGACTCACAACAAATAATGTCTGAAATGACAGGTAACATTGTTGGACTCACAACAAATAATGTCTGAAATGACAGGTAACACTGTTGGACTCACAACAAATAATGTCTGAAATGACAGGTAACATTGTTGGACTCACAACAAATAATGTCTGAAATGACAGGTAACATTGTTGGACTCACAACAAATAATGTCTGAAATGACAGGTAACATTGTTGGACTCACAACAAATAATGTCTGAAATGACAGGTAACATTGTTGGACTCACAACAAATAATGTCTGAAATGACAGGTAACATTGTTGGACTCACAACAAATAATGTCTGAAATGACAGGTAACACTGTTGGACTCACAACAAATAATGTCTGAAATGACAGGTAACATTGTTGGACTCACAACAAATAATGTCTGAAATGACAGGTAACACTGTTGGACTCACAACAAATAATGTCTGAAATGACAGGTAACACTGTTGGACTCACAACAAATAATGTCTGAAATGACAGGTAACATTGTTTGGACTCACAACAAATAATGTCTGAAATGACAGGTAACACTGTTGGACTCACAACAAATAATGTCTGAAATGACAGGTAACATTGTTGGACTCACAACAAATAATGTCTGAAATGACAGGTAACACTGTTGGACTCACAACAAATAATGTCTGAAATGACAGGTAACATTGTTGGACTCACAACAAATAATGTCTGAAATGACAGGTAACATTGTTGGACTCACAACAAATAATGTCTGAAATGACAGGTAACACTGTTGGACTCACAACAAATAATGTCTGAAATGACAGGTAACATTGTTGGACTCACAACAAATAATGTCTGAAATGACAGGTAACATTGTTGGACTCACAACAAATAATGTCTGAAATGACAGGTAACATTGTTGGACTCACAACAAATAATGTCTGAAATGACAGGTAACATTGTTGGACTCACAACAAATAATGTCTGAAATGACAGGTAACATTGTTGGACTCACAACAAATAATGTCTGAAATGACAGGTAACATTGTTGGACTCACAACAAATAATGTCTGAAATGACATAACATTGTTGGACTCACAACAAATAATGTCTGAAATGACAGGTAACATTGTTGGACTCACAACAAATAATGTCTGAAATGACAGGTAACATTGTTGGACTCACAACAAATAATGTCTGAAATGACAGGTAAACATTGTTGGACTCACAACAAATAATGTCTGAAATGACAGGTAACATTGTTGGACTCACAACAAATAATGTCTGAAATGACAGGTAACATTGTTGGACTCACAACAAATAATGTCTGAAATGACAGGTAACACTGTTGGACTCACAACAAATAATGTCTGAAATGACAGGTAACATTGTTGGACTCACAACAAATAATGTCTGAAATGACAGGTAACATTGTTGGACTCACAACAAATAATGTCTGAAATGACAGGTAACACTGTTGGACTCACAACAAATAATGTCTGAAATGACAGGTAACATTGTTGGACTCACAACAAATAATGTCTGAAATGACAGGTAACACTGTTGGACTCACAACAAATAATGTCTGAAATGACAGGTAACATTGTTGGACTCACAACAAATAATGTCTGAAATGACAGGTAACACTGTTGGACTCACAACAAATAATGTCTGAAATGACAGGTAACACTGTTGGACTCACAACAAATAATGTCTGAAATGACAGGTAACATTGTTGGACTCACAACAAATAATGTCTGAAATGACAGGTAACACTGTTGGACTCACAACAAATAATGTCTGAAATGACAGGTAACATTGTTGGACTCACAACAAATAATGTCTGAAATGACAGGTAACATTGTTGGACTCACAACAAATAATGTCTGAAATGACAGGTAACATTGTTGGACTCACAACAAATAATGTCTGAAATGACAGGTAACATTGTTGGACTCACAACAAAAATCTGAAATGTCTGAAATGACAGGTAACATTGTTGGAACATTGTTGGACTCACAACAAATAATGTCTGAAATGACAGGTAACATTGTTGGACTCACAACAAATAATGTCTGAAATGACAGGTAACATTGTTGGACTCACAACAAATAATGTCTGAAATGACAGGTAACATTGTTGGACTCACAACAAATAATGTCTGAAATGACAGGTAACATTGTTGGACTCACAACAAATAATGTCTGAAATGACAGGTAACATTGTTGGACTCACAACAAATAATGTCTGAAATGACAGGTAACATTGTTGGACTCACAACAAATAATGTCTGAAATGACAGGTAACATTGTTGGACTCACAACAAATAATGTCTGAAATGACAGGTAACATTGTTGGACTCACAACAAATAATGTCTGAAATGACAGGTAACACTGTTGGACTCACAACAAATAATGTCTGAAATGACAGGTAACACTGTTGGACTCACAACAAATAATGTCTGAAATGACAGGTAACACTGTTGGACTCACAACAAATAATGTCTGAAATGACAGGTAACATTGTTGGACTCACAACAAATAATGTCTGAAATGACAGGTAACATTGTTGGACTCACAACAAATAATGTCTGAAATGACAGGTAACACTGTTGGACTCACAACAAATAATGTCTGAAATGACAGGTAACATTGTTGGACTCACAACAAATAATGTCTGAAATGACAGGTAACATTGTTGTGTCACTTTATACTCATTGTCATTTTTATCATCATTTTCCTTTCTGCTCCCTATGGAGCAGAGACCCATCACTACTGCTGGTCCTCTGACAGGAAGTCTGTAACAAAGAATTTGTATTGTCACCTTAGTACTGATTAATTCCATCTCCACTTTTCACCAAAATTGACCTGAGGTCATAAATCGACATCATATAGTTTAATCTATCATCATACACAATATCTTACAGTTAATAGTTAGGATCATAATGATAAATTTCATGTTAATGAGATATATATCCTTCTTGTCACCAAGTAACACATAAACTTTGAACACATTTTTGTCACACCAAGCTGAGATGGAATAAAGGCAGGACTAAGGTGATGAGATGATGTCCTCTAGGTTGTCAATGATGAGGTTGTCAGCCTAAAGTACTTTAGTGATGAGTAGTTCTATTCTTTGTCTGTCTCACCACAGACCCCCAGGAACAACATCACAGACCCCCAGGAACAACATCACAGACCCCCAGGAACAACACCACAGACCCCCAGGTGCAACATCACAGACCCCCAGGAACATCACAGACCCCCAGGAACATCACAGACCCCCAGAAACAACATCACAGACCCCAGGAACAACATCACAGACCCCCAGGAACAACATCACAGACCCCCAGGAACAACATCACAGACCCCCAGGTGCAACATCACAGACCCCCAGGTGCAACACCACAGACCCCCAGGAACAACACCACAGACCCCCAGGAACAACACCACAGACCCCCAGGAACATCACAGACCCCCAGGAACATCACAGACCCCCAGAAACAACATCACAGACCCCAGGTGCAACATCACAGACCCCCAGGAACAACATCACAGACCCCCAGGAACAACATCACAGACCCCCAGGAACAACATCACAGACCCCCAGGAACAACATCACAGACCCCCAGGAACAACATCACAGACCCCCAGGAACAACATCACAGACCCCCAGGAACAACACCACAGACCCCCATGAACAACGCCACAGACCCCCAGGAACAACATCACAGACCCCCAGGAACAACACCAGACCCCCAGGAACAACATCACAGACCCCCAGGAGCAACATCACAGACCCCCAGGAACAACATCACAGACCCCCAGGAACACCACAGACCCCCAGGAACAACACCACAGACCCCCAGGAACAACCCCACAGACCCCCTGGAACAACACCACAGACCCCCAGGAACAACATCACAGACCCCTAGGAACAACATCACAGACCCCCAGGAACAACATCACAGACCCACAGGTGCAACATCACAGACCCCCAGGTGCAACATCACAGACCCCCAGGAACAACAGCACAGACCCTCAGGAACAACATCACAGACCCCCAGGAACATCACAGACCCCCAGGAACATCACAGACCCCCAGAAACAACATCACAGACCCCAGGTGCAACATCACAGACCCCCAGGAACAACATCACAGACCCCCAGGAACAACATCACAGACCCCCAGGAACAATGTCACAGACCCCCAGGAACAACATCACAGACCCCCAGGAACAACACCACAGACCCCCAGGAACAACGCCACAGACCCCCAGGAACAACATCACAGACCCCCAGGAACAACACCAGACCCCCAGGAGCAACATCACAGACCCCCAGGAGCAACATCACAGACCCCCAGGAACAACATCACAGACCCCCAGGAACACCACAGACCCCCAGGAACACCACAGACCCCCAGGAACAACACAACAGACCCCCCGGAACAACACCACAGACCCCCAGAAACAACATCACAGACCCCAGGTGCAACATCACAGACCCCCAGGAACATCACAGACCCCCAGGAACAACATCACAGACCCACGGGGACAACATCACAGACCCCCAGGAACATCATCACAGACCCCCAGGAACAATGTCACAGACCCGCAGGAACAACATCACAGACCCCCAGGAACAACATCACAGACCCCCAGGAACAACATCACAGACCCCCAGGAACAACATCACAGACCCCCAGGAACAACATCACAGACCCCCAGGAACAACATCACAGACCCCCAGGAACAACATCACAGACCCCCAGGAACAACATCACAGACCCCCAGGAACAACATCACAGACCCCCAGGAACAACATCACAGACCCCCAGGAACATCATCACAGACCCCCAGGAACAATGTCACAGACCCCAGGAACAACATCACAGACCCCCAGGAACAACATCACAGACCCCCAGGAACAACATCACAGACCCCCAGGAACAACATCACAGACCCCCAGGAACAACATCACAGACCCCCAGGAACAACATCACAGACCCCCAGGAACAACGCCACAGACCCCCAGGAACAACGCCACAGACCCCCCAGGAACAACATCACAGACCCCCAGGAACAACATCACAGACCCCCAGGAACAACATCACAGACCCCCAGGAACAACATCACAGACCCCCAGGAACAACATCACAGACCCCCAGGAACAACATCACAGACCCCCAGGAACAACATCACAGACCCCCAGGAACAACATCACAGACCCCCAGGGACAACATCACAGACCCCCAGGGACAACATCACAGACCCCCAGGAACAACATCACAGACCCCCAGGAACAACATCACAGACCCCCAGGAACAACATCACAGACCCCCAGGAACAACATCACAGACCCCCAGGAACAACATCACAGACCCCCAGGAACAGCATCACAGACCCCCAGGGACAACATCACAGACCCCCAGGGACAACATCACAGACCCCCAGGAACAACATCACAGACCCCCAGGAACAACATCACAGACCCCCAGGAACAATGCCACAGACCCCCAGGAACAACATCACAGAGCCCCAGGAACAACATCACAGACCCCCAGGAACAACATCACAGACCCCCAGGAACAACATCACAGACCCCCAGGAACAACATCACAGACTCCCAAGAACAATGCCACAGACCCCCAGGAACAACATCACAGAGCCCCAGGAACAACATCACAGACCCCCAGGAACAACATCACAGACTCCCAGGAACAACATCACAGACCCCCAGGAACAACATCACAGACCCCCAGGAACAACATCACAGACCCCCAGGAACAACATCACAGAGCCCCAGGAACAACATCACAGAGCCCCAGGAACAACATCACAGACCCCCAGGAACAACATCACAGACTCCCAGGAACAACACCACAGACCCCCAGGAACAACACCACAGAGCCCCAGGAACAACATCACAGACCCCCAGGAACAACATCACATACCCCCAGGAACAACATCACAGACCCCCAGGAACAACATCACAGACCCCCAGGAACAACATCACAGACCCCCAGGAACAACATCACAGAGCCCAAGGAACAACATCACAGAGCCCAAGGAACAACATCACAGACCCCCAGGAACAACGCCACAGACCCCCAGGAACAACATCACAGACCCCCAGGAACAACATCACAGACCCCCAGGAACAACATCACAGACCCCCAGGAACAACATCACAGACCCCCAGGAACAATGCCACAGACCCCCAGGAACAATGCCACAGACCCCCAGGAACAACATCACAGACCCCCAGGAACAACATCACAGACCCCCAGGAACAACATCACAGAACCCCAGGAACAACATCACAGACCCCCAGGAACAACATCACAGACCCCCAGGAACAACATCACAGACCCCCAGGAACAACATCACAGACCCCCAGGAACAACGCCACAGACCCCCAGGAACAATGCCACAGACCCCCAGGAACAACATCACAGACCCCCAGGAACAACATCACAGACCCCCAGGAACAACATCACAGACCCCCAGGAACAACATCACAGACCCCCAGGAACAACACCACAGACCCCCAGGAACAACACCACAGACCCCCAGGAACAACACCACAGACCCCCAGGAACAACATCACAGACCCCCAGGAACAACATCACAGACCCCCAGGAACAACATCACAGACCCCCAGGAACAACATCACAGACACCCAGGAACAACATCACAGACCCCCAGGAACAACATCACAGACCCCCAGGAACAACACCACAGACCCCCAGGAACAACATCACAGACCCCCAGGAACAACATCACAGACCCCCAGGAACAACATCACAGACCCCCAGGAACAACATCACAGACCCCCAGGAACAACATCACAGACCCCCAGGAACAACGCCACAGAGCCCCAGGAACAACATCACAGAGCCCCAGGAACAACATCACAGACCCCCAGGAACAACATCACAGACCCCCAGGAACAACATCACAGACCCCCAGGAACAACATCACAGACCCCCAGGAACAACATCACAGACCCCCAGGAACAACATCACAGACCCCCAGGAACAACATCACAGAGCCCCAGGAACAACATCACAGAGCCCCAGGAACAACATCACAGAGCCCCAGGAACAACATCACAGACCCCCAGGAACAACATCACAGACCCCCAGGAACAATGCCACAGACCCCCAGGAACAACATCACAGACCATCAGGAACAACATCACAGACCCCCAGGAACAAATCACAGAGCCCCAGGAACAACATCACAGAGCCCCAGGAACAACATCACAGACCCCCAGGAACAACATCACAGACCCCCAGGAACAACATCACAGACCTGCAGGAACAACATCACAGACCCCCAGGAACAACATCACAGACCCCCAGGAACAACATCACAGACTCCCAGGAACAACATCACAGACTCCCAGGAACAACGCCACAGACCCCCAGGAACAACATCACAGAGCACCAGGAACAACATCACAGAGCACCAGGAACAACATCACAGACCCCCAGGAACAACATCACAGACCCCCAGGAACAACATCACAGACCCCCAGGAATAACATCACAGACTCCCAGGAACAATGCCACAGACCACCAGGAACAACATCACAGAGCCCCAGGAACAACATCACAGACCCCCAGGAACAACATCACAGACCCCCAGGAACAACATCACAGACCCCCAGGAACAACATCACAGACCCCCAGGAACAACATCACAGACCCCCAGGAACAACGCCACAGACCCCCAGGAACAACATCACAGACCCCCAGGAACAACATCACAGACCCCCAGGAACAACATCACAGACCCCCAGGAACAACATCACAGACCCGCAGGAACAACATCACAGACCCCCAGGAACAACATCACAGACCCCCAGGAACAACATCACAGACCCCCAGGAACAACATCACAGACCCCCAGGAACAACGCCACAGACCCCCAGGAACAACATCACAGCCCCCCAGGAACAACATCACAGACCCCCAGGAACAACATCACAGACCCCCAGGAACAACATCACAGACCCCCAGGAACAACATCACAGACCCCCAGGAACAACATCACAGACCCCCAGGAACAACATCACAGAGCCCCAGGAACAACATCACAGAGCCCCAGGAACAACATCACAGACCCCCAGGAACAACATCACAGAGCCCCAGGAACAACATCACAGAGCCCCAGGAACAACATCACAGAGCCCCAGGAACAACGCCACAGACCCCCAGGAACAACATCACAGATCCCCCAGGAACAACATCACAGACCCCCAGGAACAACATCACAGACCCCCAGGAACAACGCCACAGACTCCCAGGAACAACATCACAGACCCCCAGGAACAACGCCACAGACCCCCCAGGAACAACGCCACAGACCCCCCAGGAACAACATCACAGACCCCCAGGAACAACGCCACAGACCCCCAGGAACACCACAGACCCCCAGGAACAATGCCACAGACCCCCAGGAACACCACAGACCCCCAGGAACAACGCCACAGACCCCCAGGAACACCACAGACCCCCCAGGAACATCATCACAGACCCCCAGGAACAACGCCACAGACCCCCAGGAACAACATCAGACATTATATTTGTTACTGTCTACTACATATTGCTGTTTGTTTTTTTAATCTGAGTTGTCAGTCATCTGATGTTGATAATCTTACTTGATACAGAACAAGTTTCTAAGGAAGGAATACAGATTAGGCCAACAATAGCAAACCAGTCTTATTGTATGGCTCTCACACATGGACAACAACAAAAACAACAGACAAGTTACAGACTTTTATATACGGGTGCTTGCGCAGAATAGATGGATAAGTGAGGACATAAACAATACCTGGGAAAAATATGATGAGTGGGAAAATAAACAATACCTGGGTAAAAACATGATGAGTGGGAAATGTTAAATAAACATACCAGGTTAACGAAAAAAATGGCAAGTGGGAAATGTTAAAAAACCTACCGGGCAAACACGCCGATGAGAACTCCAGGAAATAGAACTGTTTTGTACTTGTCCTGATCTGGTATGAAAGAAAATAAAAATTAACAAAGTTTATAAGAATGTCAGTACCACCGTCACAGCAGTCTGTCATTGTTACCTTGCTTCTGGTGACAAGACCAACAGTGTTCAGTCCATGTTCTTTTGTTTTTTTTAATCATACTCTCTATCTTGTTAATTTGTTATCATCCTCATCACCATCATTACCATCTTCAGCATCATCATAAATCATCACCACCATAATTACCATCTTCATCTTAATTATCATCACAATCATCATCACCATCATTACCATCATCATCATCATCATCATAAATCATCACCACCATAATTACCATCTTCATCTTAATTATCATCACCATCGTCATCACCATCTTCATCATCATCACCATCATCATCACCATCGTCATGTCTAGACCCTCTCATGCCCACTGGTAAGAGTATACAAT
This sequence comes from Oreohelix idahoensis, assembly GCA_024509875.1. Taxonomy (NCBI): domain Eukaryota; kingdom Metazoa; phylum Mollusca; class Gastropoda; order Stylommatophora; family Oreohelicidae; genus Oreohelix; species Oreohelix idahoensis. The sequence continues at coordinate 448,802 of JAMPIV010020351.1, forward strand.
CAACAGTAAGAATTCACCCAACTATTTATACAATATTGAATGTTCTTTATGCATCACATTTTTGTTGAACCCAGCGTCGTCGTTCCCTGCCGTCTCTAACAACACACACACACAGAAATAACAGGCTGACTGCTGGAGAGAGGTGCAAGTAATTTGAGGGTGTACACACACAGGTCTGGCAACCTCATCATGTCAAATATATGTTACCAGCTGTAGTGGTGGTTCCATTTACAGCTAGGTAAGTTGTAATGTGGCTCTACCTGGTTTTGAACCTAGTAACTTTGACTCAAGAAGCAAGTGTTCTAACCACTCCACCAATACTCAGCTCTCAAAGTGAAGCACAAGAAGAAATAATGACATGTTGTTATGTCCGACTAATTAAAATGATAAATATAAACAGACAAGGTCAAGGTCTCACCACAGCTTCAACGGTCTTGAAGACAAACTTGACATTAAAATTGTCTTGTAAAGATGCCCTGTTCTGGATGAATGGTGAGGCAATGCCCACCGTGAAGGAGCCAAACACTGGACGGTGATCACTGTTGAGTAAATTGTCTACAGAACCTAGGTAAAATATGGAAGAATTATCAAAATTGTTAAACCTATCATAGACATTGTGGCTGTTATATTTTCAATGTCTGGATGTTTTTAGATAGAGGAAACAACAGGTACAAGAAATGAGAATGATAATAAAATCAGCCAATCATATCACACTAAAGTCTGTTCATGTCAACTAGTGTGAAAAACAGTTGCACATCCAATTTATGTAGTTCAAAACATCATAAAAGCATTTCAGACACTGCTGTCTGCTATTATTTCATATCTACTCCTCTGTGAGTTATAACTGTGTAATTACTCTTCTGCAAGTTATCATTTTACACGCACTCCTCTATGAGGTTACTTCTTCACATCTACTCCATTGTGAATTATCACTTTATATCCACTCCTCTATGAAAGTATTACTTCATATCTACTCCATTGCGAATTATCACTTTATATGCACTCCTATATGAAAGTATTACTTCATATCTACTCCATTGTGAATTATCACTTTATATCTACTCATCTTTTAATTATCATGTTATAAGAACTCTATGGAGATGTAACTTTATATCTACTACTCTGTAAGGTTATCACTTGATATCTTCTGATCTATGGGTTATCACTTTATATCTTCTGGTCTATGTTATCACTTTATATCTTCTGATCAATGAATTGTCACTTTATATCTAGCTGATCACTGAGTTATCACTTTATATCTTGCTGATCTATGGGTTATCACTTTATATCTTCTGATCTATGAGTAATCACTTTATATCTTCTGATCTATATGTTATCACTATATATCTTCTGATCTATGGGTTATCACTTTATATCTTGCTGATCTATGGGTTATCACTTTATATCTTCTGGTCTATGAGTTATCATTTTATATCTTCTGATCTATGATTTATCACTTTATATCTAGCTGATCACCAAGTTATCACTTTATATCTTGCTGATCTATGAGTTATCACTTTATATCTTGCTGATTTATGGGTTATCACTTTATATCTCGCTGATCTATGGGTTATCACTTTATATCTTCTGGTCTATGAGTTATCATTTTATATCTTCTGATCTATGATTTATCACTTTATATCTAGCTGATCACCGAGTTATCACTTTATATCTTGCTGATCTATGAGTTATCACTTTATATCTTCTGATCTATGAGTAATCACTTTATATCTTCTGATCTATGAGCTATCACTTTATATCTTGCTGATCTATGGGTTATCACTTTATATCTTGCTGATCTATGGGTTATCACTTTATATCTTGCTGATCTATGGGTTATCACTTTATATCTTGCTGATTTATGGGTTATCACTTTATATCTTGCTGATCTATGAGTTATCACTCTATATCTTCTGATCTATGGATTATCACTTTATATCTTTCTGATCTATGAGTTATCACTTTATATCTTCTGGTCTTTGAGTTATCATTTTATATCTTCCGATCTATGAGTTATCACTTTATATCTTGCTGATCTCCGAGTTATTACTTTATATCTTGCTGATCTCTGAGTTATCACTTTATATCTTGCTGATCTATGAGTTATCACTTTATATCTTCTAAGATCTATGAGTTATCACTTTATATCTACTGATCTATGTTATCACTTTATATCTTCTGATCTATGTTATCACTTTATATCTTCTGATCAATGAGTTGTCACTTTATATCTTTTGGTCTATGAGTTATCACTTTTTATCTTCTGATCTATGAGTAATCACTTTATATCTTCTGATCTATGAGTTATCACTTTATATCTTCTGGTCTATGAGTTATCATTTTATATCTTCTGATCTATGAGTTATCACTTTATGTCTCGCTTATCTCTGAATTATCACTTTATATCTTGCTGATCTATGAGTTATCACTTTATATCTTGCTGATCTATGAGTTATCACTTTATATCTTCTGATCTATGGGTTATCACTTTATATCTTCTAAGATCTATAAGTTATCACTTTATATCTACTGATCTATGTTATCACATTATATCTTCTGATCCATGTTATCACTTTATATCTTCTGATCAATGAGTTGTCACTTTATATCTTTTGGTCTATGAGTTATCACTTTATATCTTCTGATCTATAAGTAATCACTTTATATCTTCTGATCTATCACTTTATGTCTTCTGATCTATATGTTATCACTATATATCTTCTGATCTATGGGTTTTCACTTTATATCTTGCTGATCTATGGGTTATCACTTTATATCTTGCTGATCTATGGGTTATCACTTTATATCTTGCTGATCTATGAGTTATCAATTTATATCTTGTTGATCTATGAGTTATCACTTTATATCTTGATGATCTATGGGTTATCACTTTATATCTTGCTGATCTATGGGTTATCACTTTATATCTTCTTTTCAATGAGTTATCACTTTATATCTTGCTGATCTATGAGTTATCATTTTATATCATGCTGATCTATGAGTTATCATTTTATATCTTGCTGATCTACAGGTTATCACTTTATTTCTTGCTGATATATGAGTTATCAATTTATATCTTGCTGATCTATGAGTTATCACTTTATATCTTCTGATCTATGGGTTATCACTCTATATCTTGCTGATCTATGAGTTATCACTTTATATCTTCTGATCTATGAGTTATCACTTTATGTCTTGCTGATCTATGAGTTATCACTTTATATCATGCTGATCTATGAGTTATCACTTTATATCTTCTGATCTATGGGTTATCACTTTATATCTTCTGATCTATGAGTTATCACTTTATATCTTCTGATCTATGAGTTATCACTTTATATCTTGCTGATCTAGGAGTTATCATTTTATGTCTTGCTGATCTATGAGTTATCACTTTATATCTTGCCGATCTATGAGTTATCACTTTATATCTTGCTGATCTATGAGTTATCACTTTATATCTTCTGATCTATGGGTTATCACTTTTTATCTTGCTGATCTATGAATTATCACTTTATATCTTGCTGATCTATGAGTTATCACTTTATATCTTGCTGATCTATGAGTTACCACTTTATATCTTGCTGTTCTATGAGTTATCACTTTATGTCTCACTGATCTATGAGGTATCACTTTATATCTTGCTGATCTATGAGTTATCATTTTATATCTTGCTGATCTATGAGTTATCACCTTATATCTTCTGAGCTATGAGTTATCACTTTATATCTTGCTGATCTATGAGTTATCATTTTAAATCTTGCTGATCTATGAGTTATCACTTTACATAAACTTTTCTATGAGGTTATTGCTTCACATTTACTTCTCTAAGAATTATCACATTATAACTAACACTGTATGAAGTTATTACATTACTCCAATCCCTGGACATTCAACCCTCTCTAGTTTCCGTTCACACATAACACTGGTCCTTGTTTAGTCATGCCCATTTTTTTTTTTAGTTGCAAACAATTATTTTTTTTCCTCTTTTATATTACTTCCTGGGACCGAAGACACAGCAACAGAGATAAATGCAGTCAGCGACACATAGCTTGACTGCTTGCGTCAGGGTCAGCGAACCAGAGCTGACTAAGACCCTACTCCACCTCCAAGTGGTGGTCCTGGAAACAGGCTGCATCATTGTAGTCTGGCTGAGTGAGTAGGGATCGAAGAGGAAGGCTAACCCGGTCCCAAAAATGCCATGCTGAAACCAAATGTGTCGTGCCGAAAGGTGCAGATATTGCAGCTTTGCTGTAAACGGCGACACAACGTAACAAACGTCCTTTTCAGGACGAACGCAGAAGAAGAAGATATTACTTCTTGACCTTACTCTTGTCAGAGTTGTTTGTTCCAATTCTTGCTTGTCTGGTGAAATATCTAAAATATGAAACATCTAAAATATAAAATCTAGAGAGAAACTAATGTTTCTGGGAATCTCTAAGGAGAAATAACATGACACTTTCTCCCATGAGGCATGTCATAACAGGCAACTAAGATGAGATTCAGCATAGAGCTGCAAGCTCAAAAGATTGCTGCAGAAACTATTACTACAAGAGCACATGAAATGCATTGACACAGGCTTCCTGTGGAGGTCCCGTGCTCCGCAGGAAGTGGATAATAGATGTTGATAAATTCAAAGCTGATAGTTCCACCTTCCTAGCTACTACTCAAATATTTGACCTTGACATTCCTTACAGCTTATAAGGTTAAGTCAGAACAAAATCAACAAACATAAACTGTGAGTCCTTAAAATAACAGACACAGTACAAGTCGTGTTTTGTGACAAAAATCTTCTTTGGTGTACTTTAAAATCAAAACAAACAAACTAAGGCTAGATCTCATGTGGGCTTATCTGTTCATGTTCCCTATATAGATGCTCCTTGACAATGGATGGGTCTCTGTTTCGATGAATGTGTCAAAGTGAGAAAATTCCTATATACTGTACTAAATGAACCTCTTGGATTCCACACATTACTCATGTTAAAATAATATATATTAAAATAGAATAATAATAAAATAAATACAGCAAATTAAAAAAAATGAAATCAGTCATCATCATCATGTTCATTGTCACTCCCTATAGTGCATGCAGCCACCACGGCAGCTGGCTCGCTTGCAGGAAGTCTATACAAAACATTGACGTGGTCTTGTAGCCGTGGTGGTGTCTGTAGCAATTAGTAAAAATGATGAGGTTAAAATCAGTAAACGGTAATTATTAATGAATAGTTTGTCTCAGGCTTCTCTCATCACTGTATAGTTTCTCCCTCAACTGTCTCATCTCTCTTATAAAGCTGACAGTCCATCTCAGGCTTCTCTCATCACTGTATAGTTTCTCCCTCAACTGTCTCATCTCTCTTATAAAGGTGACAGTCCATCTCAGGCTTCTCTCATCACTGTATAGTTTCTCCCTCAACTGTCTCATCTCTCTTATACAGCTGACAGTCCATCTCACGCTTCTCTCATGACTGTATAGTTTCTCCCTCAACTGTCTCATCTCTCTTATAAAGGTGACAGTCCATCTCAGGCTTCTCTCATCACTGTATAGTTTCTCCCTCAACTGTCTCATCTCTCTTATAAAGCTGACAGTCCATCTCAGGCTTCTCTCATCACTGTATAGTTTCTCCCTCAACTGTCTCATCTCTCTTATAAAGGTGACAGTCCATCTCAGGCTTCTCTCATCACTGTATAGTTTCTCCCTCAACTGTCTCATCTCTCTTATAAAGCTGACAGTCCATCTCAGGCTTCTCTCATGACTGTATAGTTTCTCCCTCAACTGTCTCATCTCTCTTATAAAGCTGACAGTCCATCTCAGGCTTCTCTCATCACTGTATAGTTTCTCCCTCAACTGTCTCATCTCTCTTATAAAGGTGACAGTCCATCTCAGGCTTCTCTCATCACTGTATAGTTTCTCCCTCAACTGTCTCATCTCTCTTATAAAGCTGACAGTCCATCTCAGGCTTCTCTCATCACTGTATAGTTTCTCCCTCAACTGTCTCATCTCTCTTATAAAGGTGACAGTCCATCTCAGGCTTCTCTCATGACTGTATAGTTTCTCCCTCAACTGTCTCATCTCTCTTATAAAGGTGACAGTCCATCTCAGGCTTCTCTCATCACTGTATAGTTTCTCCCTCAACTGTCTCATCTCTCTTATAAAGCTGACAGTCCATCTCAGGCTTCTCTCATCACTGTATAGTTTCTCCCTCAACTGTCTCATCTCTCTTATAAAGGTGACAGTCCATCTCAGGCTTCTCTCATCACTGTATAGTTTCTCCCTCAACTGTCTCATCTCTCTTATAAAGGTGACAGTCCATCTCAGGCTTCTCTCATGACTGTATAGTTTCTCCCTAAACTGTCTCATCTCTCTTATAAAGCTGACAGTCCATCTCAGGCTTCTCTCATGACTGTATAGTTTCTCCCTCAACTGTCTCATCTCTCTTATAAAGGTGACAGTCCATCTCAGGCTTCTCTCATCACTGTATAGTTTCTCCCTCAACTGTCTCATCTCTCTTATAAAGGTGACAGTCCATCTCAGGCTTCTCTCATCACTGTATAGTTTCTCCCTCAACTGTCTCATCTCTCTTATAAAGCTGACAGTCCATCTCAGGCTTCTCTCATCACTGTACAGGTTATCTCTCAACTGTCTCATCTCTCTTATAAAGGTGACAGTCCATCTCAGGCTTCTCTCATGACTGTATAGTTTCTCCCTCAACTGTCTCATCTCTCTTATAAAGCTGACAGTCCATCTCAGGCTTCTCTCATCACTGTATAGTTTCTCCCTCAACTGTCTCATCTCTCTTATAAAGGTGACAGTCCATCTCAGGCTTCTCTCATCACTGTATAGTTTCTCCCTCAACTGTCTCATCTCTCTTATAAAGCTGACAGTCCATCTCAGGCTTCTCTCATCACTGTATAGTTTCTCCCTCAACTGTCTCATCTCTCTTATAAAGGTGACAGTCCATCTCAGGCTTCTCTCATCACTGTATAGTTTCTCCCTCAACTGTCTCATCTCTCTTATAAAGGTGACAGTCCATCTCAGGCTTCTCTCATCACTGTATATTCAGCGCTTTTTTCTCCCTCAACTGTCTCATCTCTCTTATAAAGGTGACAGTCCATCTCAGGCTTCTCTCATCACTGTATAGTTTCTCCCTCAACTGTCTCATCTCTCTTATAAAGGTGACAGTCCATCTCAGGCTTTTCTCATCACTGTATAGTTTCTCCCTCAACTGAGTTAGAGAAGGCCATGCTGCCAGCCTACTCCTCTCATGGAGGTGACAGTTTTGGAGAACGTGATCTAGTTTGTTTGTCCTTCTCTTAATGAATAATGAATATGTATATGTGTTCATGCTTCCCATAGTCAGTAATGACTGAAGGGGCTATTATTAATATGTGTTCATGTGCCCAAGTCGTATCCTGGAGAGAACACTCCAGCTTCACCTTATAGTGTTGGCACAACATTGGAAGCAGAAGAGAAAAGAACATGCTAAAAGGAACACGAAAAAAAAAAACCAGCTGAGGACTATCACCCCAGAGGCACACTCCCATAGTCAGTTATGACTGAAGTGGCACATTCCCATAATCAGTTATGACTGAAGGGGGTTACTACATGAATTCCTTTTATTTCTCCAGACACTTGAAAATTCTTCTTTAACATCATCATTCTTATCATTTTTGTTTGCCTCTTCTCTTAGTTTTGATTTCTCATCTATACAACATGGACATATCCATAACTTGTGGAATCTAAACAGTCTGACATTGTTTCAGACCCAAACAACAGAAAATGTGACCGGCCAATGTTATAAGACAAAATTACAAATATAGGTATACCTCAGAGATATTGTGAGTTCGGTTCCAGACCACTGCAATAAAGCGAATATCGCAATAAAGCGGGTCACACCCATTTTTTTTGCTTCCCAGTGCATATAAAAGCCAAAAATCATATTTACACTATGTCTATTAAGTACGTAATAGCACTAGGTCTAAAAACAACAAAACAATGTACTGTAAAATTACAAATATTTGATTGTTAAATAAAATGCTAAGCTTGATTATCTGAGCCATCAGCCAATCGTAATCTTGTTGCTTGTGGACAGCCAAAATCTATCGGAAGAAGAAGGCACGTTCTAAAAAATAAACATGAATAATTTGAAGAAAAAAAGCACAATATCCACGAGGCGCAATAAAGCGAAGCGCAATAAAGCGAAGCGCAATAAAGCGAAGTGCAATAAAGCGAGGTATAGCTGTATACTCAGAAAAAAAGAAATATTATCCACTGAGGAAATTCCCTTTTTTTGTAATCCTGTCTTATCCTTATACATATAAGCAGTTTTACAAGGTGTGAATTTAGAGCAGCAAATAAACAAGTCATGCAGAATTGCTTAATGGTTTCTCACATGCTGGCAAAAATGAATGGAAAAGAGAAAAAGTATTTTATTTTAATTCTTTATCAAATAGCTATTCCCCACCCCTGGAGTTGTGACATAAAGGGCATACATTGCCCGGTTGATCCCCGCAGCCTAAGTCAATGCAAGAGTAAATAAAACCCACTTACCATATGCCGTGTTTTCAATGAAAGTTCCAGGGAATGAATGCCAGAGTATTCTGTCACACCAGGATGGTACATTGATTCTCTCCTGTACAACAGTTAATCATTTTCTATCAGTCAATCAGTTAATTCTGTGCTTCACATTAAAGTTTAGATAACATCACACAAACAATTGTTCAATCAATTATGTGCTACATATTCAACTTTAGATAACATCACATATAAGTCAGTCAATGGATAACATTGCAGATAAGTCAGTCAATGGATAAGATCACAGATAAGTCAGTCATCAGATAACATCACAGATAAGTCAGTCAACAGATAACATCACATATAAGTCAGTCAATAGATAACATCACAGATAAGCCAGTCAATGGATAACATTGCAGATAAGTCAGTCAATGGATAACATTGCAGATAAGTCAGTCAATGGATAAGATCACAGATAAGTCAGTCACCAGATAACATAACAGATAAATCAGCCAACAGATAACATTACAGATAAGTTAGTCAACAGATAACATCACCGATAAATCAGTAAATAGATAACATCATGGACAAGTCAGTCAACAGATAAAATCATGGATAAGTCAGTCGACAGATAAAATCACGGATAAGTCAGTCATTAGATAACATCACAGATAAGTTAGTCAATAGATAACATCATAGATAAGTCAGTCAATAGATAACATCATAGATAAGTCAGTCAATAGATAAGTCAGTCAATAGGTAACATCACAGACAAGTCAGTCAATAGATAACATCACAGACAAGTCAGTCAATAGATAACATCACAGATAAGCCATTCAATAGATAACATCACAGATAAATGAGTCAACAGATAACATCACAGATAAGTCAGTCAATAGCTAACATCACAGATAAGTCAGTCAATCAATTAATTCTGAGCTTCACATTCAATCATACATAACTTCAATGAAACAATCATGTTCACCGTCACCTAATTAAAAGTATGTTTCAGATCATTACCTGACTATATTGAAGATGTGAACAAGTACAGATAATGAGGAAAGTCTTACCACACAAGACAAAAATAGCAAACTTTATTACCACAGAGTCTTGTCCAGACTGTTTGACCATTCTGTTTGGAAACTTAATTGTTCTTGTTGATGGTTACCAGTGGTTTTCCACTGCCTACTGGGGTTTGTTTATGGGGGTCTCTACTAGCCTTTGGAGCAGCTCCTACCTACAAGGCAACGACGGATTGGGAAGGGCTTTCTGCTTGCCTGACGTTTAGGTCATTAAGCATATGAAGCATTTTATAGAATACCACACAAGTCATGAAATACTGGGAATCTATCAAGCCAAACTTGATCCACAGTTGGCACCTATTTGTTCAGATACAATAAATTACGTCTGTTGTAAAATACAACAGAAATATTTAACTTCTTGGGTTCCGACACAGAAATTCATACCAGGTTTTACCTGAGTGAGCACAGCAATCATCTTCAGTAATTTATATCCTTCTTTAAAAAAAATTATTTTTATGATTTAAATCAGTTATTTTCTCTATAGTGATCTCAAGAGTGGATACAAGTCATCAGATCATGCTATGAGAACAGGCCAACCAGTTTAAAAACCTTGGTGCTGTAACAGAGTTGAGGGAAGCAGCATAGAACAGTTGACTACCTGAACAGCAGGTGAGAAACTGTTCCATGTCATAAATCAAGGATTCCTCAGCAAAAGAGAAACTGGCAAGAAGACAAAGATGTATACCTACGTCTCAGTCTTGACTTATGGATGTAAATCATGGACAATGACCACAACACATAAGAGCTTCAAACCTCAGAAATGAGGTATTTGTGGAGAGTGAAGCAAGTAACATGAAAGAACAAGGTCCACAACCACACTATAACAATATGGCGGCCTGGAAACTCAGCTCTGAGAGACTAGAGTGGAACAGTCCCAGTTGTGATGGTTTAGCCATGTCTGCAGAATGGGAGAAGACTGGTTACCATGACAAACATGGGAAACCAACAACCAGGGATCCAGAACTCCAGGATAAATTATGCGATATGAGGGAGCTAGAAGCTAAGATGGCTCAGAGCTGAAGTGGTAAATAAAGTTGAACTGTGGTAAACAAAGTTGAACTGTGGTAAACAAAGTTGAACTATGGTAAACAAAGTTGAAACCACAGAGAGTAACTTACCCCTGTTGTTTTTATTTTCTTCCAGTCATATTTGTACCCTGGTGTCATTCTCTCTAGTCTGTATGTTGGGAGAAATAAAATTTCTGACTCACCTGTAACGAATGACAAAACAAGTATTTGTTATTTTGGTCTAGAATGTAGTTTATTTGCAAGCCACAAAAACAGATAACAGAGGGAATGTCCACAAAACAACCTTCAATAGTTTGATGCCATCTTCATCTTTGATGACAATAGTCATAATTGTCAAGCAACTATTATAGCAATTAACTCAAAGCCAAACCATAAAAAATACTGATATATTATCTGGGCTTCAGACAGTTTAGTTTTATGTTAAATATGGTTTCCTTTGTAAAAACGATAATAGCTTGACATGACAATACTGGACTTGGGTGAATGAAGTCAGGGAAATGAAGTGAAGCAGTCAAGAACATTGAGTCATGACAGTTTGTAACTCAATGGCTTAGAACATCAACGGCAGAATAAGACAAAAATGAGAACACTACGTACAGATGGTCATAACATTTCAAACACGACTTACTGAATCCAAAGAAAGCTTTCTTTTCAAACTGGCACCTGCGCAGTTGATCTTGTTCCAGGAGTGGGGTTATGTTCTTTTTGTCCAGTTTATGTAGAACCATCTTAAGACAAGAATAAAGAGTCAGTTTATGTAGAACCATCTTAAGACAAGAATACAGAGTCAGTTTATGTAGAACCATCTTAAGACAAGAATACAGAGTCAGTTTATGTAGAACCATCTTAAGACAAGAATAAAGAGTCAGTTTATGTAGAACCATCTTAAGACAAGAATACAGAGTCAGTTTATGTAGAACCATCTTAAGACAAGAATACAGAGTCAGTTTATGTAGAACCATCTTAAGACAAGAATACAGAGTAAGAACATCCCATATTTATGTTTACAAAAGTCATGTTTAAACACAAATAAAGATATGCCGAGGGAGTTTCATGTCATGGACTGTGCTAAATATAAGATCTCTAGCATTACAATGCCTACAGACATCATGACAAAACATCAAGAATTTATATTAATCTTATGTTTATAACAAAAATAATAAGCTTGTACTTTTACTGTCAGACACCAATAATTACAAACACAAAATAGAAGAGATATATTTCTTTGTCACTACTGTAAAAACACCAATAATTATTTGATGTCATCTCTAACCAAACTAAAAATTGGCGCCATTACTATAAACAACAAGAATTATATTAGTAATTATCACAGAACTTCTAGAAACATTTCTTTATAAAATATCCAGAATTATATCAATATCATGTCTATAAAACACTAGAAAATATCTGTACAAGAACTATTCAACAGAATTATTGCAATCATCACCAAAAATCTCCTAGAATTATATTTGTCATCACCAGAAAAAAGATCAACAATATTTATACCAGAAGTTACTGCCATATGAAGCAACAACATCAAAACAGATCAGTCAATATTTGTTAGTACCATGACGATGCACACCTTCTTCTCTCTACTTCTCTTCAATTCTCTGGTGTCTTCACAGCTGGCTCTTGGGAGATGCAACGGTGCAATTAAAAACAAATTTTGAAATTATAGTGTGATCCAACTCAATAGTATGACATTTGAGCCTCATAAGAGAACAATACAGTTCAGCATGGGGGAGGGGGGTGTCAAAAAATAAGAGCTTGCACCACCTTGAATATTCCCCAGGGCCAGCTCTGGGTTTCGTGAATCAGATGGACATCTATTTTTGCTCATGACAATGTGGTCAGCACATCAGTGTATTTCTGTTCTCCTCTTCTTCTTCTTTAAAACAAAAAATATACTATAAAGTGCCCTCAAATGATTTAATGGCACAATATTGAAGACAGTTACTGCAAGTAATTTGGGTTGACAAAGGAAAGAACACAAAAACAACTTTCATAACATTATATTAGTAAATGCTCTGACAGGAAAGTGGGCTGAGAGAGACAGAGAAAGAAAGCAACATACTTAATGTGACAGGAAAATGCAGAGAAAGTAGCAACATGAGGTAATGTGATCATTAAAAGTCTTAGCTCCCCTGTTTGGCAAGAGTTTCAGGCCCTTTTTAGTTTCTGGACACATTATAGGAACAAGTCTACTTGAATCATGTGTTATCTTCAGATCTGTTTGAGCCTGTAACACTCTAGTTTATCATCTGACAGGACAGTTTTTTTTACCAGACCTGTTTCAATACTGTTTCACACCAAAGATGATGTTTAAATCAGACAACAGACAATGATACTGTCTAACCTCAACTGGTTCTGTGACCCTGTAGTTCAGGTCTCCGAAGAAAAACACATGATGAAACTTGTGTGTGATGTCATAACACTCTAAGTTCTTGGGACCCATGGACAGGTTCTTCAGAATATCCCGGAAGTTGGCATTTCTCCTGTAAGTGCATAACGGTGGTATATAAATATATGTCATTGATAAGACTGGATCGTATATAGACATATGTAATTTATAAGACTCAATGGTACATAAATATGTATGTCATTTATAAGACTGGATAGTACATACAGACATGTCATTTAGAAGACTGGATGGTACATAAATATGTCATTTATAAGACTGGATGGCACATAAATAGATGTCATTTATGAGACATGTCCATAATGCTGGTAAAGAAATATGTCATTTCTCCTACAAGCCCATACAAGTTGTAAATAAATAAATAATTTCTCCTTCAAGTCCATAAAAGTTGTAAATAAATATGTCATTTATAAGATCATTTAGCACTGAAAGAATGAAAGAGTTAGCTTTGAATAAATGATAAGAAATGTATTTATGATATCAAAATTATTCTTAAATGTCAATTAAGCAAGGTAGTATTCAAATTATTGGTACTCACCTGTCTAGCCTTTCCTCACCTGAAGCCAGGTGAGCATTAATAAAACAAAAGGATGTTCCACTCAACAAGAAGGATATGGCAACAGCACCTTTGTTACCTGTAGAAGAAATAAATACTTGAAGAAATACTCTAACATTTTCATCATTTTCCAACCAAACAAGTAATAAATAAAATGACAACCAGGCAAGTAGATAAATGTGTTCTGGTGTCCCTGACTTGCTCTCGATCACTGTGTACTGACAACAACAATAAAAATTTAAAGTTTTGTTTGTTTGTTTTTTTAAAACGTCTGCTTACCTAAAGCATTAGCTATCCCAGTACGAACGGAAGCTTTCTGAATGTGACTGATCTTATTCCGATGCTTTGGGTTGATAAATATTAGTATCCTGAGGCCCCACAGGGAGCACGACTCTAGCTGGGATCACAAAAATAAAGCAAGTAATGGTTACACTTCATAGCTTATCTCACAAAACTCTTGACCTCAATAACCTCATCACACAAACCAGATGGCAAAAATGAGATCACATAAAACTTGACCACAAACTCAGCTTCACAAACTGGAACTTCTGACACTTGATCTCACAAACTTCACATCACAAACTCAGCTTCACAAACTGGAACTTCTGACACTTGATCTCACAAATGTGACCACACTAGCCTGAACTCACAAACTTCACATCGCAAACTCAGCTTCACAAACTGGAACTTCTGACACTTGATCTCACAAACTTGACCACATTAGCCTGATCTCACAAACTTCACATCACAAACTCAGCTTCACAAACTGGAACTTCTGACACCTGATCTCACAAACTTGACCACACTAGCCTGATCTCACAAACTTGACCACACAAAACTTTATCTCACAAACTTGACCACACAAAACTCGATCTCACATGTGTTGTGTCACAAACCTGACTTCATAAACATATCTTAATTAGTTAACGTGTACAAACCTTATATTGAAAAGGCACTTACAGATACAGAGAACAGATTCAAAGGTTCAAAGATGTGTGTAAGAGAGATATGAAGGCATTGGACATAAATCTAGCAACCTGGGAGAATAAAGCTGCCCATCGCACCATGTGACAATGCTCCCTACCTCAGGTTGGGCAAAAAGAAGCACTCACAAGAAGAAGAAGACGAGAAAAGATCACGCTGGAAAGAACACCAGGGAAAAAACAGCTGAGGGCTATCACTTGAGTGGCACATTCCCACAGTCAGTTATGACTGAAGGAGCACATTCCCACAGTCAATTATGACTGAAGGGGCACATTCTCACAGTCAGTTATGAATGAAGGGCATATTCCCAGTCAGTTATGACTGAAGGGGCACATTCTCATAGTCAGTTATGACTGAAGGGGCACATTCCTACAGTCAGTTATGACTGAAGGGACACATTCTCACAGTCAGTTATGACTGAAGGGCACATTCCCACAGTCAGTTATGACTGAAGGGGCACATTCCCAGTCAGTTATGACTGAAGGGGCACATTCCCACAGTCAGTCATGCCTGACGGGGCTACTAAGACTAACAGGTACATAAGATGTTTGTGCCACTGATGCAAAGAAAATAAAATGAATATATTAATAAGATAACGCCGTGTTAAAACAAAAATTAGGGTCCTTTGTATATGTGTGTGGATTTAATCAGGGTGGATGTAGCCACTACTAATGATAAAACTTTGTATTTTTACAACTAATATCATCTGTCTCTAAAGTTTTTTAGTTCTAAAATTAATACAATAAAAAATGTTCATCTTACTGCTGACATGCTTCCAATAGTTAACCGTTCTAACTGTCTCAGTGTCACGTTCGTAAAACAAGTGAAATGTAACAAATTCCTACCAATTTGCAATCTCTTCATTGTTGCTTTTTCAGGAAATTATGGAAAAGCAGCACATTATCGCACAGAAACTTAAGTGTGTGCCTACTGAAATAGCGCAGATTTCTTCTCTTCTTTTCATAGTCAGTCTTTTGGAAATATTCATACCTGCCTTTTTTTTTTTGTGTGACAAAATATCTGGAATTTTCCCTATTTATATTCAGCAGAGGTGATCACACAATGAAATGTGGGCAAGTACGAATAAGTATGTCCATTTTATATTTATATTTAACCAGAGAAGCATCACTGCTCATCATAAATGAAACTTTTTTGCTTTCGTGCCACTCTTTGTGTGGCATTAATTTACTTCTGAAAGAAAATATAAAGGAAAGAAATGACCACAGGAGCATTAGTGCCATCATCAGGGCATGCAGTAGAGAGAGTACTACATGATTCTTTCCCACCATGATTTGGCTGCTTACTTGCTCATTGTATTACTATTTGTATTACTATTTGTATTACTACATGTTTTATGTTCAACAAATAAGAAATTAAGTCTTAAAAGACATAGTTGTTTTCACATGTTTGAGACAAATAAGTTTCCGTTCATTTGAGTTTTCACATACTTTTTTAAATTATAAGGGTCAGTTCTTTCCAGTTTTTGAAAAGTTTGGAACTGTTACACATAGTTATAAAGGAAAATGCATCAATAAAACTGGGACAAAACTAAACAAAAAGTTCAAATATAACCGCTGGTCTCTCATCCCTGAAGAGTTAAACATTCATGTATTAAGGGCATGCACTACAGTGAAAACGAACTTTTGTTCTAATAACATTTTCAAACTTTTTATGTGCTCAATAGACACAGTGTATGTCCATGAACCAAATTCTACAGTTTATTTTGTTAAAAAACGTGGTTACCATGGTAACCCAAAAAAAAAAAAAAAACATCCGCCATATTGGATTTTCACCAATTTTCGAGAGCTAAAACTTATGTTTCCCATTTACCAAACTTTATCAAACTGCACACACATGTTGTGACTGACAATTAAAACAATTTTACACATGCTTTTTTTGATAAGTTTAAAATTATATTTTTAATGATTTTAAAAAAAAATACACTAGATTTATATGAAAATTTTTAAAAAAAAATATATCAAAGCAAATTACCAAAATATCAAAAAAGCATGTGACAATTTAAAGGTATATATGTGTACTGCATGCAAGCCAAATTTCAGACTGATCTGTTAGATAGTTTGTTAGTAATACAATTATTTGTTAATAAAATGTTAGTTTTGAGAAAAATGCATTTTACTCATTGAGTGCCTTGTCTTGCCCAATATACTCCATTCTGGGGGGCTGAATGTGTTTAAAATCCTCCAGCACTATATGCTGCACCTCCTTCAGCTCCTCTTCTCGCCTTTGTCTTGCCTAATTTTTCTTCTTTCCTTCTACCATGGTAACCAAAAAAAACATCCGCCATATTGGATTTTTCACCAATTTTCTAGAGCAAAAATCTTATGTTTCCCATTGACCAAACTTTATCAAATTGCACACACATGTTGTGACTGACAATTAAAACAATTTTACTCATGCTTATTTTGATAAGTTTAAAATTCCATTTTTAATGATTTAAAAAAAAAACACTATATTTGTATGAAAAAATATTTTTAAAAAATTTATAAAATAAAATTACCAAAATATCAAAAATGTAGATGTGTTACTTTAAAGATATAGATGTGTACTACATGTATGCCAAATTTGAGACTGCTCTGTTAGATAGTTTGTTAGTAATAAAATATGTTGTTAATAAAATGTTAGTTTTAAGAAAAATGCATTTTACTCACTGAGTGCCTTGTCTTGTCCAATATACTCCATTCTGGGGGGAGGGGGGTGGGGGGGGGGGGGGGGGGGGGAATGTGTTTAAAATTGTCCAGCACTATATGCTGCACCTCCTTCAGCTTCCTGCAGCTCCTCCTCTCGCCTTTGTCTTGCCTCTTGCCTAATTTTTCTTCTTTTTACATGTTTGTCAGCCTCATGTTTCTGGCTGTTGGCCAGACATTTCCTTAATCGCACCTGTCCAAGGCGTTTCGAGTTTGTTCCAGATGCTTGACCATACAGCTTTTTTATTTCTACACTGGCTGATGGACCAAGGTTGAACTCTCCAACGGCCACAAGGACACTGAATTTGACCTTTTTTAATGACACAAATTTCCGCTTGCTGCAATGACTCCATATAACATTGTGTAGGCTTTCATTTGCATTTTGTGTTGCACCTAGCTCACACCGCTTGAGCAGATGCTGATCAGTAAGACGCTCATAAATAGGGGCTAAGTGCTTATGGAGCAGGTTGTAGTCTAGAGGAGTGTGAACCTTAGTCTCGTGTGGTCCGGCAGCTTCACCTTTGGCGATGGAAGCCTGATAGAAACACCAGGAGTCTTTGCCTGGCGGACACAAATTATGTTGGGGTTTGTCGTTTGTCGAATACCCATGGTAGAGAGAAGCCATGATGGCTTGTTTCATCTTTGGAGCTGTACTATGCTTGCGGATGGCCCTGGTTTAGACGACCACGGCCATTTCACCCAAGCGTGACTTTTTGTTTCCTGCAGTCAGTAACGAGTGTCCTCAGTGCAGTGCCTAATCGCTTTGCAACATGGTTGACGCACTCTTCTTTGGTTACGTCAACTTCTGGTCCATATGGTTTGATGTCGCAGAGTCTGTTGTAGGGCTTGGAATCGTCATCTGATAGCAAAACAGTGTAGCGTAGCTTGTGATTTGCCACTGAACAAAGAAAGAGAACTTCACAGGCTTTTACCTCCATCATTCCGGCTGACCCTTTGTAATTACGGCAGCAGTCCTTCTGATGCTCTGCTTTCCATTTTTCAAATTTGTCAGGCAGATTTTTCAGTTGCCACTGTCCAGTATTCTCGCAGGTGTGACAGAAGGAAGACATAACATGCGTATCGATGACCATGCCAGTCAAGATGTCGATAACACTGCCAACACCTATCAGTGACTTATGACCTCTAGTTAGCCATGTTGCATCAAAGCTGACAGCGATGTCAATTACTTCTTTTTTATTAATGGTACGATGCCGACTTTTAGCATGCTCAGATCGTACGATGCTGACGGCACGTTGAAATACTGTAGAGTGCATGGTATCCAAATGATCAAAAATTTGATCTGCATATTTATGAAATGTTTTCTGGTGCAGGCCAGGGAGGTCTAGGTTCTCACAGAAGAGACTGAATGTAGATGGCCCATTCCAGACATGAGGGCACCAAGAACAGCAGATTGCATGTCCCTGAGGGCCGCGGCCTTCTGATTCCTTCTCGGATGTGTACGTTCTAGAAATTGCCTTTTCACATGTGTGACACACAACTTCCAGGAAGAGAGAGAAACCCTTTAACTTGGTGTTGTCAGTTCTTGTTTGCAATGTGCTTTGCTTACACACATTTTTAAGAAGGTTGTTGAAGAAAGAAATGTCCACAATGGTTCTGTACGTTGGTTTAGGTTGGGCGCAGACAGTATTATGAGATGCAACATTCTTGCTCATGCTCAAGTTAATTTTTATTTCAGATCGACTTGGGCCAGTGGTGAACGGCACTACTGGATCAGCAATTTGAACTATAGACCTATCGGATACTGGTATGCAGAAATTACATGTTGAGACTACATCAATTTGCTTATCATTCACCGCTAATTCTGTCTTACCATTACCATTGCTAGAAATTACATACTGTTGACGTGATCTGGCAGCAGAAATTTGCTTTGATCTCTTACCTATTCTTCCCATTTTGAAGTAATAGAACACAATTCACTGAAATTTAAACAAGAGAAAAATATCGAACGCCAAGTTATACGCAGCGAACAATTAATTTGTTTATGGGCGGAAGAAGCTGTTATCTTCCACATTTTAGCACGCAGCCAAAATGCTGTTATGACCAATCAAAACAGGTGTTTACGAATCCGTCATGAATGGGTCGCGAATGAGGTCACCACGTGACCACTCCTTATAAGGAAGTTAGCGTAAATTTACAGAAATTTTCAAACACACATCACTCAGAGCTATGAGAAAAATAAGTTTCGAATTTGCTATATTACGGCAGACAACGAAATTTCCTTTGTATCGATATCACATAGTCCACGATATGGACAGCGTGACTAGGGTATTATTGAGCGACAAATCTTGCATTTTCGGCACAAATTTGCAAATCATAGCTTGGGGTAGTACAGAAAATATGCTTTTTGATACATCAAATGCATTTTTTATGTTATAAGACCTTGCTCATTCAATTCCTCGATGATTATTTAATAAAATAAGCTCAAAAGTAAAAAATCGATATTTTGTACGTAAAATCCAGTTTTCACTGCCGTCCAGGGCCTTAAGTGGTAAATCCCTCAGCAAGTCCACATTAAGGGTTGAATGCAGTTTTAAGGACAGCCTTAAGTGTATTACTAACAATCAACACTATGTCAACAAGACATTAAATAAACTTGTATTAACTCTTTGACTCCGTTGCAATGCTCAGAGCTTTGGTCAGATTTGACACCCGTACCAAAACAATGGTCAGAGTGTTGTTTTTAGTTTATCACGAATAAACCCAAAAAATCATCTGTTTAATGCAGTTCACATTTTAAAACGTGTAACATAACTTCCGCTACTACTTAAACAACTAATTTGAGTGTAGTTAAGTAGCATGTATGCGTGTTTTGGTGTTATTATTACAATGTGTGTGGCAATTCACGTGTTTACGGTTTTCGTTGTTATTGCTACAGAAACATGTCAAGCTTTATATTTACAATTTCTAAGTCTCCTAAGCAAATAATTGTGTTAAACTACAGAAACATTGCTGACATTCACGATGATTGTTTGGTAGTCACAGTTTGTTGTCTAATAATGGAATCAGTGCAGAAAGGTTAGACACATTAGATTTAGTTGATGAGTGGGCGTGGTCCTATTCTGGCCGATCGAAAAGCAACAGAATTAGACCAACAGTAACATCTAATCACGTCCTAGGTAGAAGATGAAGCTAGGGATACTATTAAAACCTTTAACAAGTGTAACAAGTTTTTATATGATGTTACTCTTCTTTAAGTGTCCAATTGGCAGAATGGTTACAGCACTGGCCTCCCGCAGCAAAGGTGCCAGGTTTGAAACATTGTATTGTTAGGCTCCAGTCTACCCAGCTGTGAATGGGTACCTGTTCTTGAGTTGGAGAAGGAAAAGGCAGTGAGGAAAAGAACTGGTCACCCCACCTCTCAATGCTGGACCTAGTATAGTGAAGTCTCAAACACTTCACTCCCCTACGGCAGTATCTGCAATGGGACTTTTTTTATTCTTTGTTACGTGTTTAAAAATGACGTACTGCAAATATTGCATCATTGTTTTTGTTCTTGGTTACGTGTTTGAACATGACGTACTGCAAATATTGCATCATTGTTTTTGTTCTTATAAGGGACCACAGTAAAATTGTGAATAACACTAAATGTGGTCATAATCAATATTTTATTACTTCGCAAATGGATGACCTTGATGTTTGAAGACTAAAATTAAAGTTTTTTTGTCTGCAACAGTAATTTGTCTTTGGTAAGATCGTATTCTACAGTTAACTATACTACTGGACAAAAGTTAAGGGCCGCCATTCAGTTTAGACAAAGGTTTATATAACTGATTGGCAAACTGTAAAGACAAGTGACAAGTGAAAATGTCATTAAAACTGAGCTCAGAGAAATGTGTATACATTTCTGTGTGCATGAGGTTAATTTTTTTTAAATGTCCAAAAACTGGGTCACTTTAACCCGCACGTGAAAATTGCCATTGTTGCTGCAGAAACTCGTGGTTTTTGCAACACGCCCCACTAGTTCAAAAGGTGAGTTGAATTTGAATGCACGTGGAAAATGATTATCTGTAAAGAGTGTTCACCGTTGGCATGCAATAAATCAGTATGACAAGTGGTCGAAATGATCACTGCATTAGCCATGCCACCAAGGGGAAGTCTCAGCACTGTAGACCGTGGTCGAGCCCTGGCATGGATTCAGGATGGTCAATCTGTTCGTCATGTTGCAAGACGTTTAGCAGTGTCCCACTCTACCATTCAGACTTCTTGAGAGATTTCAAGCTACCGGACATTTGGAAAATTGACCCTGCTCAGGAAGAATTATATAAACCTTGTCTAAACTGAATGGTGGCCCTTAACTTTTGTCCAGTAGTATATTTAGTGTTTTTTCAATTTACATGCAAAATGTTTTAAGTATACCGAACGTTATTGTATCAATACTACAAAAGACACTATATATTATCATTCTGTTTCCCTACAGTTTGATATATAATATGTACATGTTCACAGAAAATATTTACATAAAATTTACATTAAAAGATAGTACACTTCACTTTTAGAATTCTTCAAAAAATAATTATGGCACAAGGTGGTCATATAATTATGGAAGCAAAGAGTTTAAGTGTTCAATCTTTGTCTCCCAGGCACTTTCTATGTTTTAACCAGGTACCAAAATGAAAACTAAAATTTTTTCCCATGTGCTTTAAAATATAAAACTTTTGTAAGTTCACTTGCCATAATTAAGATTGTTTGACATCGAGTAAGGTAGAGACACAAGTAAATCTGACTATAACCAAACTAGGACCACCAAACAGCTCTAAGGGTAGGAATCGTTAAATGCCTCACCAAGTCAACATCTAGGTTGAGTGCAGCTTTGAGGGCAGCCTTTATCGTATTGATCCAGTCTTTCTCTGTCATTCCACTCTCCTGAGTTCCAATGACGTAAATATCATGTGGTAGCCTACCAAGTGTCCGGTCTCGATTCTTGCCTTCTCCGTTACACTTTAGCCAGTATTTCATTGACACAACTGGAGCTGACTTGCCTTTTGGAAAAGAAAAAAGTTTAACAAAAAAAATCAACTTATTACCAAAATTAATAAAAACATTTCTTCAATGGGACACTTACATTTTTTTGTTACTAGAAATTTGCTCATCTGATACTGGATATTTGTTCATCTGATATTGGGTATTTGTTCATCTGATACTGGATATTTGTTCATCTGACACTGGGTATTTGTTCACCTGACACTGGGTATTTGTTCATCTGATACTGGGTATTTGTTCATCTGACACTGGGTATTTGTTCATCTGATACTGGGTATTTGCTCATCTGATTTTGGGTATTTGTTCATCTGATACTGGGTATTTGTTCATCTGATAGTGGGTATTTGCTCATCTGATACTGGGCATTCGCTCATCTGATATTTGGGTATTTGCTCATCTGATACTGGTTATGTGTTCATCTGATATTGGATATGTGCTCATCTGATACTGAGTATTTGCTCATCTGATACTGGGTATTTGCTCATCTGATACTGGATATTTGTTCATCTGATAGTGGGTAACCACCATAAGCCACATAAAATTAACTCTTTATTTCCTCCAAACTGACTGGCCCAGTGGGTACTTTGTTATACTGTGAGACGATTAAACAGGTTGGTTGAATATTTCAATGTACAGCTTTATTTACTCACATTATACCTCTTTTTTCTATGAGTCGTAGTATAAATAACACCTGTTTCTGGCATAACAAGCAGGAACTGATCAATATTTCCATGATTTAAACAGCTCGTTGTAATTAAAAAAAAAAAAAATATTTCCTTCTCACATGTCAACAGGACATGTCACATACCTGTCAACCTGTACGAATTTTTCGTACAATGTATGAATTTCTGATACTTTAAGCAGTGTACAGCCATACAGAATTGTTGTACGAATTTTTCTCCCCCTCCCCAAAAAAAAAATTTTTTTTTTTTTTTTTTTAAATTCTAAAAATATTTTCCAACCCAAGTTTTTTAAAATTTTAAATCAGAAAATATTTTCTAGCCCTGGTTTATTTTTTTAACCGATTTTTTTAATTCCGGGAATCTCGGCGTCCGTTTTTAAACTGAGGTCTCTCCCAGCAACCAATCAAATCCTTTTATATCCAACAATTCGGCAAAAACTTTGAATTCGGCCTCAAACGCTTTCGATTTTCAGCATGACATGACGTATTTTTAAAGTTACCTGTTATCAACGACCACACTTGCTTGCCACCACACTTCAACGCCATTTTGTTTAAAAAAGCTAAGTACTTATAACTTGGTTAAATATTGCTGTTGTTTTGCTTTGTTGCAATTTAATCGCTGTCTTAATCTTTCCAGTTTGACCTATATCTTGCCCTTCAATGTATTTCCGATAAATTGTCATATTATGTGTAGGCCCTACATAACTAGAAAAAAAAAGTTTGTTTGCGTTGAGTAGGCCTACTTTATTCCAGCGCTCAAGATTCGCTGCTTTATTTTTTAATAAAGTGGCAATCTGTTATCACTGGTCTAGGCTACCAACTCTTAAATAATTATTTTATAAATTTTTGGTGGTACGTTTTTCTTCCTAGATTTGATATCTTGCCCTTCAATAGCCTATATTTCCGATAAATTGTCATAATATTCTATGTAGGACCTACATAACTAGAAAAAAAAAGTTTGTTTGCGTTGAGTAGGCCTACTTTATTCCAGCACTCAAGATTCGCTGCTTTATTTTTTAATAAAGTGGCAATCTGTTATCACTGGTCTAGCCTGCCAACTCTTAAATAATAATTTTGTAAATTTGGTGGTACGTTTTTTCTTCCTAGATTTGATATTCTGTTCATAATTTGTTTATTTTTTGTTGTTGTTGTTGCTGTTAGCCATTTGCTTTGTTCGTTGTATTTTTTAATCATTCTCTTCGTCTACAAAGATTATTAGTTGAAATATTTAATCCACTGAATGATGGCTAAGCCTAATTCAAAGAAACAAAAGCTGACTGCGAAAGATCATTTTCAATGATGAAAAAATCCACACAGACTGCAGGAGGTCCATGAATGCGGACACACTCACTTCTATTTTACAGTGTAAGGTTAACATTGATACATGATGTGCAGACTTTAAGCCCACAAATGCAATTCTGCAAAGTGCTAAAAGTGCATGTGTTGAT
The DNA here is from genome assembly GCA_024509875.1 of Oreohelix idahoensis. Lineage (NCBI taxonomy): Eukaryota > Metazoa > Mollusca > Gastropoda > Stylommatophora > Oreohelicidae > Oreohelix > Oreohelix idahoensis. The sequence continues at coordinate 473,219 of JAMPIV010020351.1, forward strand.
TATAATACAAAACACTGTACATCGAAAGAATAGTGTACCTCATGATCACTATTTCACTAAGTTTTTTATATGTAAAGAACAGCATGAGACTATAAGCCACGGCTGTTTGCCAGCGATCTTTTAGTTATTTCCCCTTTTTCCCCGACCGCGCTATTTATAGCCCACTTGACAGAGGTCACGTGGTCAACTTCCTTATGGGAAAAACATGTGGCGATGTTTACTTTTGATAGGGCTTAATTAATGCTTTTAGGCTACTTTATTATTATAAATACCGGCTTTAATTTTGCGTAAAGCTAGACTAGAAATGTTAGAGTAAATTTTAGAACAAGAACAAACATTTTATCACAATTAGAACAGAAGATATAATAGTCTGAAATAGTGTAAAATTTACGTTTTTTTTATATTTTGTTATGGTTTGTTTATAATGCAATTTTCACTAAATCGGTCACAATCAACATGCATAACAAATTACAGAAATCAAAAGTAGAAAACCTGCAGAAAATGGATATCAAAGTTTTGTTTTGGTTTCATGCGTCAAACATTAATTATTGAAACATTAAATTGCAAGTCCACATTTATTACCTTAAAATAACACACCCAATCGTCCCCAAAAACATGAGAGCTAACAATTATCTCAATCATACATCACGATGGTCATGTAAAAATGAGTATGGTCATGAGTAAAACGAAATGTTCAATTTAATAGATAAATAGGTGTATTTAATAAATACATCTATTAAATGATTTCCACACTCTGTTAATTCTGTCAATCTCAAGCAACAACTGCCATAATTTGCTCTAGCCCCAAAATTTCGCTCAATTATCATTCACACTTCCTTTTTTTTTATAGGATGAATCTGTACATTCACAGATGGAGAAATTTGTAACAAATGAGTTTCCATTATAAATTTTAATTGTGAAGTTATATTTTTAATACCGCTGGCGCGTCTTTCAATTTTCAATCTTCTCTGTTTTTATCTCCTGTGCCCACGTAAGACCTACTGTTTCCTTCATGGCTATTGCTAATTCTTTGGATATTCTAACTCTACTTTCAATGCCTGCTTTCCTGCAAATTTCCTGACGTGACGTTTCTGAACAGCGTTGTAGTTCATGTGCCTGCTGCAGGTCTAATGAATCAGTTGATGTTCCAGCAATATGTTTTCTAACAGTGTGGAGCAATTGAGATCGCTTATGTTTTGTTGGCGTTCTGGTGACTGATGTTTCTCTTCTATGTTTAATTAGTTTTTGTAGTACAATAGGCTGTCCTCTGGTTTTGCATTTTATGATATTACTTTTTGCTGTTTCTAGTTTTTTTTTCTAACAATGGATGTGAATAGGGGTTCTTCCTTTTGTGTTAGTGGTTGTGAAGGTGGCTTAGCAAGTAACTGTTGTACTGTGATGTCGCTTTTGAAGACAGGCGAGGTGGATGTACTTGTCGTATGTATAACTGACTTGGTAGGTGTAGATGTGGCAACAAAAACTGGCATGCTAAGGTGAGTAGTGTTATCCACCTCCAAATGAATAATGGTATCGCCTTTAATGTGAGCTGGCACATCAACCTCCAGTTGAACAATATCATCACTAATGTGGGCAGGCACATCAACCTCCTACTGTACAGAGCTATCCTGACTACAGCTAATTGACTGACTACATACTAACTGACTGACTACAGCTAAATGACTGACTAGACATGGAGGGGTCAGAAAGAACATCACAGGGGATAGAGCAGCTTTTTGTTTTTAAAATACCAAAAGATGTCTTTGCAACATAATTGCACAGTTGACATTCTTTCTTTCTTTCTTAATCGGAACCTCTTCTACCCCGTAAACAGAGTGTAGAGGTGACCCAAAGAGCACAAGGCTCTCGGGCAAAACATGCAATCAAAACGTTTGACAAACAGGTGATTAGCCCATTGTGCCAGTTGACATTCACTTATAGTTAAATTATGGTTTTAGTCTTTCCAGATGTGCTGACTGTTTTCCGATAGTAACTTGGCTGTTTCAAGACACTTCTCATTATGCCTCCTTTTTGAGTTTTGTATTCGTAAGTAACACTTCTTACAAAATATAGTCGAATGCTGTGTGGGTTTATCATCTGATACGTTAATTCCAAACACAAAGAACAGATCATTAACGTAATTAGAACAGTTCAGTGCTTTCTGAATTGAACGTGTTGTTTTGGAAGTTAATGCTCTCTTGCCACAGGCTCTGCACAGTGCACTGGCACAATTCATATGATGCAAAACAGTATGTTCCATTTCGTTGTTATGTAGTATAGTTTACTTGTGTATGTATAAAGATAGAGGAATATTTGGGACTATCAAGTCTAACACCAGGATGTAGAATGCTTTATCTGTGAATGAAAGAAGATATACAAAGAGTTACTTAGAATTCTTTGGCAGCCGTCGTGTGCACAGGATTGTCTACCAAAGAACACTAATGGAACAGTCCTTATCTCACACACAATTTAAAAAAAAAAATTCATATTATAAATACAAGATTAACAAGACTTGAAAGATAGAACAAAGTATGTGGAAGTAATCTATCTATAGATTTACATGTTTTCTGACGCTTATATACGTAGCTAAATATCATTATAAATTAATGAAAATGCAAAAACAGATGGTGCTTTACAAAAAAGTTATTTTTGTACAACCTTATTTAAGATTTGTGAGTATCAGGAATGCGTTTACAGTAATTTAAATGCTATAAAATCTGGTGACAATATGCTTGTTCTTGTAATGCCAAACTCACAAAATTGACTACCACACATTCTCAAGATATGAAACCAAAAAAAAAGTATGTGGAAATAATCTTTAGCTTCCCTTCGAGAAGTCTTTATAATTATAAACTCAAACGAATGGGCCGATTTTTAGATATTCTTCTTCTTCTTCTTCGATCCTTAACCACCGACCATCAAAGCAGTCAGTGGCCATCACGCCTAGTGGCGTCTTGTAGGACAACAACAAATTGATTCCACTTTGCACGGTCGGTGGCCATCCTTCGTACAGTGCCCCAACTCTGGTTCATTCTTTGCATCTCAGCCTCCACAGTCCTCCGAACAAGTTGTTTTTGGTCGGCCTCTCTTTCTCTTTCCTTCAGGGGTCCAAAGCATAGCTGTTCTTGTGATGGCATCGGGGTCTCTTCTGAGGACATGACCAACCCAGCTCCAGCGTCTGCCAGCTATGATGGTGTGCATGTCCTCTTGCTTGCTACGAGTAAGCAGATCTTGGTTGGTGATGGTATTCGGCCAAAAGATGCGGTGAATTTTTTCTTAGACATGTTGTGTGAAAAGAGGACAATTTTGACATTTCCTTCTCTGTGACTCTCCAGCATTCCGCACCATAGAGAAGCACAGAAAGCACGCAACTCTGGTATAATCTTAATTTTGTGCTTGTGCTGTATTGGGAGGACTTCCAGATGTTATTTAGGCTAAAGAAGGCTGTTCTTGCCTTATTCATTCTGATGTTGATGTCTTTGCCTGCCCCACCGTCTGGTGTTACTATGCTTCCTAGGTATGTGAAGGTATCTGTCTGTACAATTGCTGATTCCTTACTGATATGGGCTCAGGGTTGCAAAAATTAAGCGTCATGACCTCAGACTTCTTTAAATTGATGTTCAAGCCCACCTGCTGGCTAAATTTATTAAGTCTATCCGTTTTTTCCTGGATGTGTTGATGTGAATGTGCCAGCAGTGCAATGTCATCTGCATATTCCAGATCTTCCAATGTAGAAAATGTAGTCCATCTTATTCCTCTTGGACTGCCCTCTGTTGTCTGGCACATCACCCAGTCTATGACTGTTAAAAAAAGAGTGGTTGATAAGGGGCATCCCTGTCGTACTCCTGTCTTCACCTCGAAGGTTAGGTTGCTCTGCCCAACACTACACGTAAAGTTGGCATAGAGGCTTTTTATGATTGACACTATGCAGCTTGGAATTCCATAAGCCCTCAGTATTTTCCATAAACTGTCCCTATGTATGCTGTCAAAAGCCTTTTCAAAATCTACAAAATTTATGTAAAGCTGTCTTTGCCATTCTGAGCACTGCTCTATAATGTTCCTGAGAGTGAATATATGGTCTACACATCTTCTGTTTTAGATATTAAATTAATAAAAAGATTACTTATTTTATGAATTTCCTCAAATGATGACGCTGTTTTCAAAAGTCTGTAACTCCGTCAAAACTAATTTCAAACAAATAAAAATGCAATCAAAAATAGAGCAGAGAACAAAGTTATAGTACACAAAAGAATTTTAGCGCTGTGTTTATCCAGAACGAGTGTGTAATGATTTATATTTTACAGATTTTACACACACAACAGCTGATTTTCCCCGCCAAAAACTTAAATAGTCTTTTACGGTGCACACGAAAATTTTATACCCGGTGTCAGAATTCCGGTCACCGAAACTAAAAGAGCGCTCTGGTATAGGGCACAAACAGCCGTGAAGCATGTTTTATATCACAATAATTCAAATGCTAATAGATTTGTATATGTCATTTCTCATTTTAAAACTGTATTCTGTTTAATTTATTAACATATTTTTTGCGTAAGGATTTTTGGGTGTTTGTAAGGATTTTTTTGGTCCGGCGTACAGATTTTTGTCTCAGGAGGTTGACAGGTATGATAACCTACCCCAAATTATTTTACAGCAAAATATGCTAGACTTGTTAGCACAAATTTTGTTGATGTGATAAATTACTGCAAGAAAATGATGTTGGAATCACCTTCTATATGTTTTATTTCAGGCTGAAGGGTAACATGTCATACGATTTATCAAGAAAATGATGTTGGAATCACCTTCTATATGTTTTATTTCAAGCTGAAGGGTAACATTTCATACGGTTTATCAACAAAATGATGTTGGAATCACCTTCTATATGTTTTATTTCAGGCTGAAGGGTAAACATGTCATACGGTTTATCAAGAAAATGATGTTGGAATCACCTTCTATATGTTTTATTTCAGGCTGAAGGGTAACATGTCATATGGTTTATCAAGAAAATGATGTTGGAATCACCTTCTATATGTTTTATTTCAGGCTGAAGGGTAACATGTCATACGGTTTATCAAGAAAATGATGTTGGAATCACCTTCTATATGTTTTATTTCAGGCTGAAGGGTAACATGTCATATGATTTATCAAAAGAATTTAATTACAAAATGTATTTTATTTCCCTTCCTCCCTTACTATATCAACTTTTTTCACCAACACAACTTTGGCTAGACATATCCTGCTCTTATTTTAAAAGTTCATTCTATGTCCATGTGCAAAATAAATTACCAATTTATCATAAGTAGTTATGATTTTACATTACTTTTACACCTACATAATTTTTTTCCACAACCAAAATTTGATGTGGGACATATGGGGAAAACCTGAACATTTCAAGGCAGTAAATAAAGAGTTAAGAGCGTCTAATTGGCAAAGTGGTTACAGTGCTGGTCTCTCGATGCAAAGGTGCCGGGTTGGAATCACAATACTGACACACTCAAGTCTACCCAGCTGTAAATGGGTACCTGACCAGAGTCAGGGAAGGAAAAGGCAGCGAGGAAGGGAACTGGTCACCCCACCTCTGAATGCTGGACCTAGTATGGTGAAGTCTCTAACACTTGACTCCCCTACGGCAGTATCTGATATGGGACTACATTTAACTTGACTTGAAGAAAGGTTTGTGCATATTGTCGTAGATTTTTGATAGGAGAATTAAGACTAGGTTTGGTCCCTTCTGAATAGGTTTGAATAGGTGATAGACTCAGTGAGAGTTAGTGAAAGGTAATAGAATTTCCACACACGTGAGATGATAGATTTGATATAGTGGCTGTCTCTGAAAGCGAAAAGAATTCTTCTCTCTCTCACCTATCTTCTACAACAGTTGTTACAGCGTCAGACAGACTACACCAATATACATATTACGTATATTTCTATCACTCACAGGCACGCACATACACGTGACGACAGGTAAACACACAGACGTGGGAAAACTATAACAATGATATATATATTATCTAGAACGAGCTGACCAAACACGATTATTAAGTTCAAGAGCGATTTTATTATCAGGAAAAATCGGCTCACAACATCAAAGAAAGTACATCAAGGAAACTACATATACACATAGTCATAAAAAATCAAGGAAATGTTGCAAGGATGATAGCCCCGTTATAGTGTTAACTCTAGGTTTAGCCCGGCCCCGTTAAGAGAACAGATGATGGCGCCAGAGTCACAGATACATAGGGTTTGAGTCTAAGAGTTTTTCTTTGTTTTATCTCGTAATTATATGCACAGAGTTTGAAAAAAATCTGATTTAACCTAAGACAAAAACACAAGAACTCTAGCCTTAGCAACAAATTATGCAGATTGGAAAAAAAAATTAGGACAGCAACAGGGTGTCAAAGATAAAATAGTGAAAAATATCACTCAAACCAGCGTACACTCATTCATTCCGCCATGGCTTTTCATACTTGTACTCACGACTTTGCTTGCTGCCTCTTGGAACACATTGATTTTAGATTTTCACACAGACTCAAAAAATGCAGTCTTCTGCCAAGAAGTCCCCAGTTCCAAAAGACGTATTTAACTTGGAGTCTCCGGGAACGACTACTTGGGTATGCAAATTTGTTCAAATGTCTGATTAAGTCACCTAACAATTATTCCAGGCGCGGGAGTTAGCAGAGCACAGTGTCAATAGCGTAGGTTTCTAAAAAATGATGAATGTCAGGTCGGTGCCTTCCCTCAGTATAGGATTCACTTTAGTCACACCACAGATTTGTCCACAAGATATAATCTAGTCGGGGGAAATGATTGTTAATATTCACGCCACCAGGCAGCAAATTATATAGAGTTTCTAGAAGAAATTAAGTGCTGGCTCCAAGGTCCAGTATTTATCATTACAGTCTTTGAAAACCTGTTATAGGGATATTAGTATTTCTGTCTAACTTGCACCGTCAGATCAGTGTTACTTGAGAAAACCCACGTGGTTCAAAATAAGGACTGTTTATTTCTTCACAAGTATGGAAACTACTACTAGGTGCTGGTAAAGTTAGGGTCACCCCAAAACTTTCACTGTGTGGAGGAAAAATAACACATATAATATAATAAACAGAATCTGTACTGGTTAAAACTTACATTTAAACTTGCAAGCAGAGAGCTTTGCTTATCATTTAAACTTCCCGTGACGTAAGTTATATTTAAAAATCAGCAATCCTCATAAATTAAGAACACGTGCGTATTCCGTCACCATTCATGAGGCTGGATTCTAGAGTTTATACGTTAGTTTAGAAAAATACACTCGACTGAGTATTAGCAGTTAAATTAAATTTATAAATAGCTACAATTGCCGTTATAAGCTAGAACTTTTAATTTTATTCTGCTTTCCACTGAATGCTTCCCTAGAAAATATAATAGCCTACCACTTTATTTCTCTTCTGCGCTAAAGAAATAGATTAAAATGAATTAAGCGATTTAACACTTTAACACTCACAAAATCTATATATCTATCATATTAATTACCTCAACCACAGAATTACAGGTAGTCGCACAACTTAAGAATAAAAATGCTGAAAATATTTCTGGAAGTCTAGAAGTTCGACAAATTGCCGAAACAAACTGAGATCTTCGCTAACAGCTATTCTGTTTTCGAGCGACCTATCTACTGTGGAGTCTATGAGCGAGAATGAAATTAAAGTTTCAAACTTGGCCAATATCTTAAAATCAGACAAAGGGCCCAAACTTACTTCGCCAAGAGAAATTATCTCCCCTACTCCCAACATTTACGTCCGCTTAACGCGTGTCGTAACTGTCACCTACTGACCACGATGTACGCGTGTCAGTTTCAAATCCCAGACAGCCTGACTCCATTGGTGAGAATGTAGACGATTTGCTACGTCCTGTGTTCAGCGAACCGACTTATCACGCCTTCTGACGCCCTGCAGCCCTGACATCTACGTAATATCGTCCTAGCGCGTTTCTCAGTTTAAGAGAAAGGAAAACAGGTAAAGTTTGCGAATTATATGAAAATAATATTCGCAAAACGAATGGATGAAAAATACACAGGAAAAAAAAAATACAGAGATAATAAAAGAGAGAATTTATGTGAAAGAATAGGAAGAAGGTGTAGGAAATTAAATGAATATAAACCCTACGTGACACATATGGCCGACGCCAGCTCCTTTCGTGGAAAAGCTTTACGGGGATTCAAATAGCCTCAAACTGACTACTGCTTTCTTTGAGAACATTCAAGTGGACGACGTCTGAGGGTGGACGTCTGAGAGTGGACATCTGAGAGTGGACGTCTGAGGGTGTACGAAGAAGAAGAAGAAAAATAAAAGTTTTAAAAAACATTTTTAACAAAATGTTAAACATCTAGCAAAGTACTGTTAAGGGTATCGAGACTATCAGCAAAACATAATAAGGTAAAGAAGTAGGTCATAATGAAAACTACACTCAATGACTGACCCATATTCCAGGTTCCTATAAAAATGGAAACATTATCAACATCTTGTTCTGCCGAGTGCAAGGACTTCATCTGACGGATCTGCAGGCAGAAACTCTCCCTTTCTAGAACACTCTGGAACTGGTATGTGTACTTCTTCTTGTTGCTAAAGATGACATGTAGCCGACTTTTGTCTGTGGTGTTCTTGACCAGCTGTACAACTGAAAGTCAAAACATCATTATATAAAGTCACAGCAAGAACATGCTTCTTTCATTCAAGAACAACCAGCAACATACACATTGTTTACTAGAACAAGAACAACTAGCAACATACACATTGTTTACTAGGACAAGAATAAATGGTAAAGTATATTCTTTTTAAACAGATAACAATGCAAGAAACAAATGAAAAAACATACATATGTGAAAAGAAAAAAGTTGTTTAATGCAAAAACAATTGGTAAACTATACATTTTAAAAAAAAAGTAATGTATTTATACAACAACAAATAGTAAAAAATATACACATTTATTAAAAGACAAGACAAATCCTTTATTCTCAGAACAAACTGAAAAACACACTTTTGGAGAGAAAAGAGTTGTGAGTTTCAAGCACAAATGGCAAAGTATATTTGTTTCTTAAAAAGAAAAAGCCATTCTGCATTAACAAATAGCTCATTATTATTATGTTCCTTAAATACCAACAGATGTGATCCAAATTATTCCACAATGTATCAATTTATAAGATAACAAACAAACCAGAAGTGCAGGCAAAACTTAACAAAGCTAAGCTAACATGCTATAGGGTCAAATAAGGGCCACACTATTAACCATGCCCTTTCTGATAAGGTCAATGCCAGTGTGGCACTGCACTACTTATAATGTATTCTCCATAGCAGGAACTGAACAGAAATAATCCACCTTATGATGATGACTAGTTACCAAACTGATAACTAAGAAACTAAGCTTTGTGACAATGCTAGTTGTCAGAAAGTAAGTCAAATACAAATATTATGATGATAAATTTGTTCCATGTCACAATGTTAAATAACAGAATCATGAGAGCACACATCATGAAATCACACCAAGGGTTAACATTAAATGTAAATACTTATATAGCTCTGTATACAAACAAATACCAGATGCTTACTTTTATCATGTGGAAATGTGTTACTGGCGTCAAGGAGATCTTTTGAGGGTTTTACAGCAAAAAAACGGCCTTGGTGAATGTCCACTGTCAGTTTTAGTTTGTAGTTGGCCTTGCCGTATTTTAATACTTTGACCTGCAGACAGCAATTATGTCACATGAAACTGTCCCCAAATAAAACAAAAATATTTACAGTTTGAATGATTCTGGAAATGAAAAGGCAGATAAACTTGCAAAACAGGGAGGAGAATGTGAACAAGAAGATAATGAAATCACATACTTTGAGAAAAAGAGAGCTATCCAGACTATCAGAAGAGAACAGAATCAACCCAATGACATCTACCACAGGAACAGATCACCATTTTTCGCCTCAGGGCAGGGCATAACAAACTGAATAAACACATGCACATGCTATGACTGTCTGCTTCACCACTGGGTACATGTGGATTAAACGAACAAACTGCTGAGCATGTTCTACAGGATTGTCCTCTATACGACCAGTTAAGAAAGATATACTGGCCCAAAGACTCAACACTAAACTCAAAGCTGTATGGAGCTAACGAGGAACTCCAGGCAACGATCGAGTTCATCATGAGAACTCATCTGACGGTGTAAACATCAGACAATGGTCGAGTTCATCATGAGAACTCATCTGACGGTATAAACATCAGACAACGGTCGAGTTCATCATGAGAACTCATCTGACGGTGTAAACATCAGACAACGGTCGAGTTCATCATGAGAACTCATCTGACGGTGTAAACATCAGACAACGGTCGAGTTCATCATGAGAACTCATCTGACGGTGTAAACATCAGACAACGGTCGAGTTCATCATGAGAACTCATCTGACGGTGTAAACATCAGACAACGGTCGAGTTCATCATGAGAACTCATCTGACGGTGTAAACATCAGACAACGGTCGAGTTCATCATGAGAACTCATCTGACGGTGTAAACATCAGACAACGGTTGAGTTCATCATGAGAACTCATCTGACAGTGTAAACATCAGACAACGGTCGAGTTCAACATGAGAACTCATCTGACAGTGTAAACATCAGACAACGGTTGAGTTCATCATGAGAACATCATAAACATGACAGTGTAAAAACATACACAAACAAAAGATGCGTAATGATTATGTACCATTATCTAGTAAACTCTCTAGTACCAGCATCAATGTCTTAATGATTATGATTACAAACTAACGTAGACTTTCTGCTCTATTTTCCAAAAAACCTTGTGAATCCATTACCACTGCTAAAGTGAAGACTGCACTGATGTCATTTTTGTGTGTGTGCCAACAAATGGTGCCACCTAGAGGAATAAAGCACTAAGAATGTTCAATTGTCATGAAGTATTACTCTGCTTCATTTCAAGAGAGACAACAAAATTCCACTTCAATTTCTATGTGAATTATAAACACTGACAATATTTGTGCTACAGCTCCTAGATTCTTTTATTTCTTTTTTCTTCCTGCCTTACTTCTTCTTCCTTAAGATCAAAACACATCACAGATGTGGTAGTTTGAACAAGTACAAAACAGTAAAACAAGAAAGAGTTAAAAAGACAAGGAAGTTACAGTAAATCAAAAGATGATATAATATAGCACACAACAATGTTGTAAACATTGTTATTAAACTATACAAACAATTTTTGTCTGGGACACCTACTTCAAAAGTAGACAGAGGAATACTGATGCTGCTGTGTCTCCTCATCATGATGGGAAGGTAAGAGGTTGTGTTGGCTGGTCCTGGTATATCTGACACTTCTGGGTAGGCATAGTCATTGTCTTTCATGTCCACACTGTCCTTGATAACTTCTTGAGCCTTACCAACAAAGAAATAACAATTATATCTTGTCACTCACTCTCACAACAATTATTTCAGTGTCTTTTTTTCCAAACTGCTACAGTAAACTCTTGATATAATAGACCTGTTTGTTAAATACTTAGGATCATAACAGTTACAATTCTGCTATAAGCATTTCACCATTAATGTACGTTCAGTTATTTACAACAATGAAATGTGTAGGATGCATGTGGATTCAGATGACCTCACTTCTGTGTATTTTTTTAACAGTTATTTATCACATGCATTATAGATGTATTTTACAGTTCTGTATTTATTTGAGTTTTCCTGTTTCTTAAATTAATTTTGTTCACCTACCTGGGTGTCTATAGACCACAAAATGGCTTTGTTTAGTTAAATCTAGATAAACAACATAACTCACAAAACAGTCCTAGCATTTAGTATCCACTGACAACTTCCCTCCAATATTTATCATAATGTTACAAAACTAAAAACACAAATGTCTATAAAACATCTCAGGAATATCTTGCCAAAATTTTTCAGTTTGGGTCATCACAATATGAAAGACTTCCTTACCCTCTTCTCAAGTGCCAAGATATGAGTCCGACAAGTCTCTAGCTTGGCAGCCATGAAATCTATGTAGGATCCCAGCTATTGAGAAAAGTTAAACAACATTACAGTATCAAGAATAATATTGTATAGAAGTTATCATCAGCTGCAACACTAAAACCATACTAGGTTAATCATCCTATCTTGTCTGTCCCTGAAGCTACTTTAAGTTCTAGCTCCAAGTACCGTGCCAACTGGAGTTAGCAACCACGCCTCTTTAAAATTTCTGGTCAACACTCAATTGCTCTATGACTTAAAGTAAAAGAAATTAAAAAAATAATATCAAAATAATTTTGAAATGAAATGTCTGTGCTTTATAAAGACATATTTTCTTTTGTACTGCAGCTGAGAGTCATGGGAAGATTTAACTGTAAAAACTTTCAGGGAATGCACAAGGAACTTAAACATCCTGACCATCTCTATTCTTCTTCTCCCCCCCCCCCCCCCCCCTTCCCCCGAAAGTATACAAATACTAGATACAGGAAGTCTGCTCCACAACACTTGACATGAGCCACGCACTCTTTGAAAGTATACAAATACTACGAGGTGTGTTCAAATGAAACCAGTCCCAGTGGCTTTATAACAAATATATGTAAGATACATCAGCAGGAGTAGTAGAATTAAATACAGCAATTGTTATGAAGCAAGTACTCACTGGGGTCCTTTAGAAATAGTCACCATAGGCATTCAGACACGTATCTCACTGCTTGGGTAGACGGCGGATGCCGTCCGAGAAAAATGACTTTGGTTGCTTATTGAACCATTTGGTCACCGAGGCCCTGACGTCTGCATTGGAGTCGAATCATTGTCCCTTTAGAGATTTTTTTAACGGTCTGAACAAATGAAAGTCACATGGTGACAGATCGGGGCTGTAGGCTGGGTGTGGCAGAACTTCCCACCTTTTCCTTGCTAACACTTCCTGCACAATGTTCGCAACATGTGGACGAGCATTGTCATGCAACAGAATCACACCACACGAAAGCATGCTGGGTCGTTTATTCTTGATGGCTGTATGCAGGTTGTCTAGTGTGTCTTTTTAGCGGATGGCATTGATGTTCATGCCAGGCTCTTTAAAGTCTACCAATAGAAGCCCTTCATGGTCAAAAAATGCGGTCAGCATAACCTTATCGGCGGAAATCTGTGACTTGAATTTTTTGGACGGATTCCTTATCACACCGGCCATTATTTTAACGGTCTGCAGCACAACCAATGAATACTAGGAGAATGAACACTTACACACTTGTACATTCGTATGTGCTTATTACGTCAGATGTGATGTCATCATGCTCCTCCTACGAATGTCCACTTGGCGCAGCACGGTCAGGTTTCATTTGAACACGCCTCGTAGATACTGGAAGTCTGCTCCACAACACTTGACATGAGCCATCCACTCTTTGAAAGTATACAAATACTAGATACAGGAAATCTGCCCCACAACACTTGATATGAGCTCTTGCGGTAGTTGTTTACTCAGTAATATGTCTTACATGATGAGGTTATCAGTCTCATATACAACCTGTCTTAGCCACTAGTCCACAATATTACTTGACAGAATTCAGTCATCACATATTTGTGTTGTTCCCCTGATGTCAGACTCACCCAGGGACCCAAAGATGCAGCAATAGAGAATGCAGTCAACGACCCATAGCTTGACTGCTTGCATCAGAGTCAGCGAACCAGAGCTGACTAAGACCCTACTCCACCTCCACGTGGTGGTCCTGGAAACAGTCTGCATCACTGCAGTCTGGCTGAGAGAGTAGGGATCGCAGAGGGAAGGCAAACCCGGTCCCAAAAACTGCCGTGCTGAAGTCGGATGTGTCGACTGAAAGGTGCAGATATCACAGCTCAGGCATAAACAGACACAACGCAACCAACATCCTTTTCAGGACGAACGAGGAAGAAGAAAGAATAAGAAGAAGACTCACCCACAGGAATGAGCTGTGACTTACCCTGTCCATTGGGTTTGATACGAATGTCCTCCTCCGGTCATCGTCTTCCTGAGAAAGCATATCCTGGCACATGGACAACTTCAATAAAAACACGTCTATTTCTCTGAAATGAAAAAAAGAAAAAGTGTGACTAAATCAAGACACAAGAAATGCAACTAATCAACCAACATTGCAACCGTTTTGTTTTAAAGAAGGAAAAAATATTCAGTTCAACCAGAAAAATATCCAGTTCAACCAGAAAAATATCCAGTTTAACCTCTAATGGGGTTGTTAAGGATGGATTTGGGATGCAGATAAAATAGTGTGGCATGTTACTACACGCTAGCACATTTCCATTTTTACGTGAGGAATTGTGTTCGCCTGTAGTCAAACTACTGTTTGCACAAAGCGTTCACCCGTGGTGAGCGAGGCGTTCACCCATGGTGAGCGACGGTCAACTAGTGACAGTTTTGTCACATGTCGTGGGGTTCAGTGTGTTAATTAATTGGCCTTCCGTCTTTGTGTTTGCGTCCGAGAGAGATGTAATTTTTCGAGCTCCGGGATAATGGAGAGTGATATATAAATATACATTGTGGCATTATTGATTTTCAGAGGCCGCCATGTTATGTGCAAGATGGTTAATGAACTTATCTAGAAGTGCATACCATAATTTACTACAAGTAACTTTGAGATATGAGGCAACTAATATTTTGTTTGGCCTGATTGCTTCTGCCGCATTACTTTGGTTTTCGTGGATTGCCCAACCCTTTAGTACAACTGCCAAGATTAAGTGGAGATGAGAGGAGTGTATTATTATTATATTATTGCCACTTAAAGATGCCTAATGTTTGAAACTTATTGACCGACGAGGGATAATCTACTACGCTTATCCATTGCCATGTACTTTTGATGTTTTGATGGACGTTATTGTGAAAAGTGACTTTATTTATTAAATGTCAACCATGTTTCCCGTGGACCTGTTCACCTACCGGCTTTTGTTATGTATACAGACCCTAATGTCATGAAAGAATACCTGCTATCATTCGCGTATCCATGCATGATCCTCTAATTCATCCCAACATAACAGGGGTATACCTACGATACACAGTGTTACTAATTTAAGATAATAATTCTGATTTCTGAATACTGCATAAAACGACCAAATTGTGACTTAACAGTCTAAATCATAAACTGAATAAAAAATGCAACCACAACATATTTTATCTTCTTATATTCATCCTTTTATTTAGATAATCAGCTTTTACTGAGTTAGTTAATCATATGTTATTTAGCTAGTTAATCATCTTTTATTCAGTTAGTTAATCAAACACTTTATCATCCTTTAAACAACCTTTCAATAAAACAACCCAATAAATTCATGGTTCTAATGTGGCTGTAGTTTTCCTGTGACCTAGTAAGACTTCCCCTACTGACATTTTGTGTTCAGCTCATTACTGTATATGGTCTTATTGCATCCTCTTTGCTTGTTAGTTAGTTAGTGAGTAATCAAGTATTTTGACAGCAACTGGGTTCATCACTGATGTACCATGAGCTACCTCTTAAAGTTCTGTTCTTGCAGTTCTGGCTGATTCAGCTTCATTTTCTATTATCCTTCTCAATGGTCTCTTTGGCCTTCCCAGTTTTATCTTCCTCTATAAGTTCCAGTCAAAAGCATGGTCTGGTTATACTGGCTGGGTTTTTTTTTTCTCAATGTGTGTCCTGTACAAGTCGGAAATCAGGATGTGATGTTCTTAGTGATAATAAAGTAATTTAAAAATCATCATGTTGTTCGTCCATCACGGGTGATGAAGACCACTCTGTTCATCCAATTATTAGGAATATGTTAAGTTAGTCTATGGGTACGAAGGTGACTGATAAGCCCGATGCAGGCCTGGAAAGATCTCGGACAGTGTGGGCAGGGAATTTTTGCTTCATGTGAAGGTTTTATTACACGGTCTTTTCTAGCTTGTCTCCGCTGTTCCACTGCTGCTCTTCTGGATGATTCGCATGCCGCTGCACCTTTACGAAGACATGTGCGCCACGCAGTTCGGTCTTGCGCAGCAGCTTCCCATGTGTCAGGGTTTATGTCAAAGGCTTTCAATGAAGTCTTAAACGTGTCTTTGAAGCACTTCTTTTGGCCACCATGGGAGCGTTTACCCTTCTGCATCTCACCATAAAAGAGTATCTTTGGCAGTCGATGGTCTGGCATGCGGACTACATGACCTGCCCAGCAAATCTGTGACTGCATCAGAATAGTATCGATGCTAGGGATACCAGCTCTGTCAAGAAGAGCGGTATCCGGGATCTTGTCTTGCCATTTGATGTTCATTACCTTTCTGAGGCAGACTGTATGGAAGTGGTTATCTTCTTTATGTGGCGCCTGTATACAGTCCATGTTTCACATGCATAAAGCAGCACTGGAAGCACCGCAGCTCTGTACACCTTCAGCTTTGTCTGTAGACTAATGCCACTTCGATGCCAAACGTTGGTGTATAGTCTGCCAAATGTGCTGCTGGCTTTGGAGATCCTGGTGTTCACCTCATCATCAATGACGATGTTCTGGGATAGTGTGCTACCAAGGTATGTGAATCTGTTCACAACATTCAGTTTTTCACCATTTACCTTGATGATTGGCTCAGTATAAATTGTGCAAGGAGCTGGCTGGTACATGATTTCTGTTTTCTCCGTGTTGATGGTAAGCCCAAAGTTGGAACAGGTTTCGGAGAATCTATCCACGCTATGCTGCAGATCAGCCTCTGAGCCAGCATTTGAGGGCACAATCGTCAGCAAACAGAAGATCTCTGATGGTGTGTGATTTGACCTTGGTTTTTGCTTGAAGCCTCCTAAGGTTAAACAATTTTCCATCAATACGATATCTGATGTCGATTCCTGTGTCCCCGTCTCTGAAAGCATCAGTCAGCATAGCAGAAAACATGATACTGAACAGAGTCGGTGCAAGTACACACCCTTGTTTAACTCCATTTGAGATGGGAAAAGGCTCCAATAGCTCACCGTTTTCCTGAACTCTAGCCTGCATTCCATCATGCAGTTGCTGCACTACTATGATAAATTTCTTTGGGCAGCCATATTTTGCCATGATCTTCCATAGACCCTCTCTACTGACCGTGTCGAATGCCTTTGTCAAGTCGATGAAAGCTGTGTACAGGTCACAGTGCTGTTCTTGGCATTTTTCTTGTAGCTGTCTTGCAGCGAACACCATATCATTGGTTCCATGTTCTTTCCGGAATCCACACTGACTTTCAAGATGAGCCGTAAGGCGATTCAGAAGGATTCTGGCAAATATCTTCCCAGCGATTGATAATAGAGAGATGCCCCGATGATTGTTACAGTCTTGGCGATTACCTTTACATTTATATAGATGTATAATTGACACATCTTTGAGATCGCGTAGGATGGTTTCTCTCTGCCACATTTGCTGGAAGATCATGTGAAGTTTCTCTATCAGAACTGTACCGCCATCTTTATAGACCTCAACAGGAATTGAATCGGAGCCAGGGGCCTTTCCACTAGAAAGTGGACAGATCGCTTTTTGAGTTTCCTCCAGAGTTGGTACATCATCTAGTGCTTCATTTATAGGAATTTGGGGCAGGTGGATGATGGCTTCGTCGTTAATAGATGATGGCTGGTTCAGAATATTATTACAATGTTCGACACAGCATTGCAGAATGTTTTCCTTGTCTGTAATTAGTGTTTTTCCATCTGCATTAAGGAGGAGAAATGATCCCGATGATGTTGGACCATAGACCGCTTTGAGTGCATGGTAAAAATTTTTCAAGTCATGGCTGTCAGCAAAGCCTTGGAGCTCATCTGCTTTATTACTCAGCCATGAATCCCGCATCTGGCGTAGTTTATGTTGGACGATTCTACGCATGTTGTTGAAAGCATCTTTCTTTGATGTAGATTTTGGATCATTTAAATATGCTTTATGGAGATGGTGTTTCTCAGCCAACATCTACTTGATATCATCTGAGTTCTCATCAAACCAGTCATTTTGTTTCTTGATGGCGGGACCCAGGACTTCTGTAGCAGTGTTGTAGATCTGCTCACTTAGGGCTGCCCAATTTGTTTCCACACTTTGGCCGTCTAATGAGATAGATTTGAGACAGTCTTCTAGGGTGTCAGCAAATGACTGTTTGATTTTTGTCTTCTATAGTTTGGTGACATCCAGCCTTTTTTAAATTTTCTTCCCCTGAGGGCGCCTGGCTGGTTGGATACGAATTTTAAGTTTAGATACAATGAGGCGATGATCAGTCCAGCATTCGGCACCACATATAGACTTGGTCACCCGAACATCTTGTCTGTCCTTCTTCCTAACCATTACATAGTCAATTAGGTGCCAATGCTTTGAGCGAGGGTGCATGCAGGAGGTTCTGTTGCGGGTAGGAAGTCGAAAAATGGTGTTGGTGACAAGGAGGTCATGTTCTGCGCAAGTCTGGAGGATAAGAAGTCCATTGCTGTTACAGCGACCCACGCCATACTTTCCGATAGTGCCATTCCAGGAGATGTTATCTGAGCCTACTCTTGCATTAAAGTCACCAAGAATGATGAGCTTATCTGCTTTAGGAACTGATGCAATTACTGCATGTAGTTCATCGTAAAACTTATCCTTGACGTCATCCTGGTTTGTCAAAGCTGGTGCATACGCGCTAATGATGGTGGCATGTTTCCTTCCATAAAGCAGGGGGATCTTGACTGTCATGAGTCGGTCATTTATTCCCTTTGGGGGCCCCGCTAACTTGCCGATAATTGCTGTTTTGATAGCAAATCCAACCCCTGCTTCTCCTCTTTCTTCAGTTCCTCTTCCGCTCCAATAGAATGTATAACCTGCACCCTTTTCGCAAAGTTGGCCCTCGCCTGCAAGTCGAGTTTCACTCAGTGCTGCTATGTCAATGTTGTATCTGGCCAGTTCTCTCCCAATCAGGGCAGTTCGCCTCTCAGGTCTGTTTGCGTTAAAGTCTTTGTCAAGGAGAGTGCACACATTCCATGCGCCTAGAATGAGGGGTAAAAATCTGTCCTTTCTTTTTCTTATGTGTCGCCCGCAGAAGTAGGGTACCCACCAACCGCAGTAAGCTGGTTAGGTAATGGTGGAGCAGGCAATGTTTAGGGCACCTTTTCTAGCCCCTTCCTCATGCCATGGAGGTGAGCAGTGCTTTCCTAAAGAGGGCTGCTCAGTCACTCAGGGGGCTGCCGAATCCCACTGCTGCTCCGATCAGTGGAAGACGACCATATAACTAACAAACTAAGACATATTCATTACTTAAAATACAACACTCACCTTTGAAGCCCTTTCCCTGCCACAGCCAAAAGTTTCTGGAACTCTGGCATAGGATACTTCCCTCCCTCAGCCCTGTAATGCTGAGCATCTTTTTCAAGTCCCTCATCAACGTATGTCTTCATGGCATCAACAAACTCTCCATCACAACTGAAAGTAAACATCTTTACTACATCAACAAACTCTCCATCACAACTGAAAGTAAACATCTTTACTACATCAACAAACTCTCCATCACAACTGAAAGTAAACATCTTTACTACATCAACAAACTTTCACAATTAAAATTAAACACCTTTACTGCATCAACAAAATCTTCATCAAAAGTAAACAATTATGCCTACATTACATAAACAAGCTCTCTATCACAAGTAAACATTTATGTCTAAATTACATCAATAAACTCTCAACCAAACTGTCCCAAATAAAAACAAACACAACTGAAAATAAATATTTATGTCTACATTACATCAATAAACTCTCAACCACAACTGAAAATAAATATTTATGTCTAAATTACATCAATAAACTTTCCATCACAACTGAAAATAAATATTTATGTCTAAATTACATCAATAAACTTTCAACCACAACTGAAAATAAATTATTTATGTCTAAACTACATCAATAAACTCTCCATCACAACTGAAAATAAATATTTATGTCTAAATTACATCAATAAACTCTCCATCACAACTGAAAATAAATATGTATGTCTAAATTACATCAATAAACTCTCCATCACAACAGAACATAAATATGTATGTCTAAATTATATCAATAAACTCTCCATCACAACTGAAAAATATTTATGTCTAAATTACATCAATAAATTCTCTATCACAACTGAAAATAAATATGTCTAAATTACATCAATAAACTCTCTATCAAAACTGAAAATAAATATTTATGTCTAAATGACATCAATAAACCTTCTATCACTGTAGTTAGATGACAGTAAAACAGTTTTCAAACTGAAAAGTTTGCATTCTTAATCCCATCTTAATAACGCAGTTGCTAAAACCACAGAATGTTAAGCCCTACTATAAGGTACAGATCACTAATGTGGAACTGATGACAAGTACCAGTGGAACAACAGATGAAAAAGAAGAAGCTTGTCCTAGATAGGACATACATTGAGGAAGTCTGTTACAGGCCAGTCCTTGGTCATAAATCTCTAGGGTAAGACAGGAGACACAGAGAAGAGAACTGGAGACAGGCATGAATAAAGAAGACAATGACAGACCTTGACTGGATGGCACGGGCTGGAAGGTTTGGTATGGATTTGCTGACGGCCACTGCTCCTTGGGCAACAGAAGGGAAATGACTGGTGTCAAATTCATGTACATGTAAAGCAGTTATCTCCCTCTCAGAACACATCCTCACGTGATCAAGTTTTTCAGTTCTCTACCATATATTACTTCAGGTTTATGACAAGTCCAAAACAGCACCATGAACATAGCCGCAGTAAACAGGGGGTAATCTCAACTGCAGAGTGTCCCCGTCCCTTACTTTCAAGAAAGTATTACAACCCTTTGACATCCATGCTACTCCAACATTAGGATTTAAAACTAGAATACAATAACATTTCTTATCTTAAAATTCCCCCACATTTGGAAACACTCACTCAACACCAAACAACCAGCTATTTCACTTTCTACTTCTGGATTTATGTGCACATGGATTCAAAAGTTGATAGAGACATTACTGGTTGTTTATTTCTGGATTTATGGGGACAGGGATTCTAACGTTGCTAGAGACATTACTGGTTGTTTATTTCTGGATTTATGGGGACAGGGATTCTAAAGTTGCTAGAGACATTACTGGTTGTTTATTTCTGGATTTATGGGGACAGGGATTCTAAAGTTGCTAGAGACATTACTGGTTGTTTATTTCTGGATTTATGTGGACAGGCATTCTAAAGTTGCTAGAGACCTTATTGGTTGTTTATTACTGAATTTATGGGGACAGGGGTTCTAAAGTTGCTAGAGACCTTATTGGTTGTTTATTTCTGGATTTATGTGGACAGTGATTCTAAAGTTGCAAGAGACATTATTGGTTGTTTATTTCTGGATTTATGTGGACAGTGATTCTAAAGTTGCTAGAGACCTTACTAGTTGTTTATTTATGGATTTGTGTGAACAGGGATTTTAAAGTTGATAGAGACCTTATTGGTTGTTTATTTCTGGATTTATGTGAACAGGGATTCTAAAGTTGCTAGAGACCTTATTGGTTGTTTATTTCTGGATTTATGTGGACAGTGATTCTAAAGTTGCTAGAGACCTTACTGGTTGTTTATTTCTGGATTTATGTGGACAGTGATTCTAAAGTTGCTAGAGACCTTATTGGTTGTTTATTTATGTGGACAGGGATTCTAAAGTTGCTAGAAATCTTACTGGTTGTTTATTTTTTTCTTGTAATTCACTTATTAGCTTTTGTTATTTTGGTTGCCCTATTATGTTGTTTTCAAGTCGTGTTAAGTTGTCTATTGTGTGCTTTACCACATTTCAAAACTGTTACAGACAACACTGTGTTTCCTATAATGTAGCAATGTTTAGTTATAAAAGGTGACATGTTGTGACTTGGGTTTGTGGCTGGTACCATCCAAGCTATAAGACTCACACATTAACATCAGCGCCAAGTTCACACGTGAACACTAACACCAGGTTCTCATTAAAAACCTTCAGTTCCAGGTTCTTATATCAGTATAAGCACCAAGTTCATTTATTTACATGAATGCCAGTCTTACACATCAACATTACATATCAATTTCACATATCAATATCAGCATCAAGTTCACACATTAATATGAATGCCAGGCAAACACATCAACATTAGCACCACAAGGTTGAAACATCAACATTAGAACCACAAGGTTGAAACATCAACATTAGAACCACAAGGTTGACACATCAACATTAGAACCACAAGGTTGACACATCACCAAAAACAATTAAGATCATCACAAGGCTTCATCTTCCACTCTGACGTGAATAACCTGAAGGGTAAGCTAAATAATCACCTAGAGAAATCCAGTCTAGCAAAGTTGTTCAAAAGTCCAAACTTGAAAGTTTTGGAAGCTCCACTCTGCTCACTGATATCTGTCGTCTGCTTGACATCATCAAAGTCATCATCCTCTGGACAAAATAAAACAAACAACAGAAAACTTATAGCACCTGGAACATGACAGAGAAAATAGTCAAAATGTCAATGATCACTAGACTGTCTTGTGTACATAGACCTGTTGATCCAGCTTGACACTGTTGTGTTCTGTCACTGTCTCTGTATCAGGTGTAGTTTATAAACTTCAGTTTTGTTTGTTTTTATTTGGGACTACCGTTACGCCTGCAGCCCTTGATGGTGTCAACAGTCTGCCAACTATGGAGGAGCTGGATGCCGAACCAACATTAGAGGAACTCAGCAAGGCCATTGATAGCTTGGCCTCTGGCAAAGCACCAGGCAGTGATGGGATTCCTCCTGATTTAATCAAATGCTGTAAGAGCACGCTATTACATCCCCTGCATAGGATGCTGTGCCAGTGCTGGGAAGAGACAACTATTTCTCAAGACATGCGAGATGCCAAGATTGTAACACTGTATAAAAATAAAGGAGACAGAAGTGATTGCAATAACTACAGAGGCATCTCTCTTCTCAGTATTGTTGGTAAGGTTTTTGCCAAAGTCATCTTAATGCGACTACACAAGTTAGCTGAGCGCATATATCCAGAGTCACAGTGTGGATTCCGAGCTGGCAGATCAACAACAGACATGATCTTCTCTCTCCGCCAGCTTCAGGAAAAATCAAGAGAGCAGAAAAGACTATTATATATCGCCTTTATAGACCTCACAAAAGCATTCGACCTGGTTAGTAGGGATGGACTCTTTAAAATCCTCCTGAAAATAGGCTGCCCTTCTAAAATGCTGGAAATGATAAAGTCATTCCATGACGGCATGAAGGGAACAGTCCAATATGCTGGAAGCACGTCACAGCCCTTTGATATACGAAGTGGCGTTAAACAAGGCTGTGTTCTGGCTCCGACCCTCTTCGGAATCTTCTTTGCCTTACTCTTGAAACATGCTTTCAGAGATGCAACTGAAGGAATATGCCTTCACACTAGGTCAGATGGCCGTCTGTTTAATCTTTCAAGGCTGAAGGCAAAAACAAAAATCAGAAGGGTCACTATAAGAGACTTGTTGTTCGCTGATGATGCTGCAGTCGTCACTCAAAGCCAACAGGAGCTTCAGAGCTTGATGAATCGCTTCACTAAAGCATGCAAGGACTTTGGCCTCACAATAAGTCTAAAGAAAACGAATGTGCTGAGTCAGGATGTGGGTGCTGCACCAGTTATCACTATCGATAACTATGAATTGGCAGTGGTGCACCACTTCACATACCTAGGGTCTACCATCAATGACAAACTCTCACTGGATACAGAAATCGACAGCCGCATTGGCAAAGCTGCAGCTACCTTTGCCCGCCTCACATCGCGTGTTTGGGGAAACTCTAAACTCACAATGAAGACCAAAGCTGCGGTATATAATGCCTGCGTCATCAGCACACTCCTATATGGCAGCGAGACCTGGACGACCTATGCTAAGCAAGAAAGAAGGCTCAATACCTTCCATTTGCGGTGTCTACGCCGCATCCTCGGCATCTCGTGGAAAGATAAAGTGACAAATGTCGAGGTGTTGTCACGTGCTGGCCTTCAAAGTATGTATACGCTTCTTAGACAGCGCAGACTTCGCTGGCTTGGCCATGTTCGCCGCATGGATGATGGTCGCATCCCAAAAGATATCTTCTACGGACAATTAGCAGATGGCAAGAGAACAGTTGGGCGACCACAGCTGAGGTTCAAAGATGTGTGCAAGAGAGATATGAGGGCACTGGACATGGATCCAGCAACATGGGAGGATAAAGCTGCCGATCGCACTAAGTGGCGATGCTATTTACGGCGCCACCTCAGATTGGGTGAAGAGAGGCTCACACAAGAAGCAGAGGTGAGGAGAAAACGTCGAAAGGAGCACCAGGAAAATAAGCAGCTGAGGGCTGTCACCTCAGGGGCGCTTTCCCATAGTCAGTTATGACTGAAGGGGCTATTATTATTATTATTATTATTAGACTGTCACTATGTCCTCTTGTTCTCTACATCAAGTGTACCCTCTTATTATGTTAACTGCCTTCTGCTCGATGTCAGTATATCCTCCAGCCTTCAATTTTGCTAGATGTAGAATTTCACTATGTCCTCTTGTTCTCTACATCAAGTGTACCCTCTTATTATGTTAACTGCCTTCTGCTCGATGTCAGTATATCCTCCAGCCTTCAATTTTGCTAGATGTAGACTTTCACTATGTCCTGGCTTGTTCTCTACATCAAGTGTACCCTCTTATTATGTTAACTGCCTTCTGCTCGATGTCAGTATATCCTCCAGCCTTCAATTCTGCTAGATGTAGACTTTCACTATGTCCTGGCTTGTTCTCTACATCAAGTGTACCCTCTTATTATGTTAACTGCCTTCTGCTCGATGTCAGTATATCCTCCAGCCTTCAATTCTGCTAGATGTAGACTTTCACTATGTCCTGGCTTGTTCTCTACATCAAGTGTACCCTCTTATTATGTTAACTGCCTTCTGCTCGATGTCAGTATATCCTCCAGCCTTCAATTCTGCTAGATGTAGACTTTCACTATGTCCTGGCTTGTTCTCTACATCAAGTGTACGTGTACCCTCCAAACATCATCATCATTATTTCTCTTCACTAATTGACAGGAAACAAAATGCCCTCTCTGTCCTGTGCCATCCATTTAAGGTTTTTCCATGTCTTCTTTATCCCTTCATGTCTATGTTTAATTTCCTTCTTCCACGTGTGTGTGTGTGTGTGTTTGTATTTATGTACTGAGGGGATTGCTGAACAATGACTGACCAGTAAGACTATCAACTTCTTGCATCATTCTCAATGTCAGCATCTTCTCCTCAAACCTTATTTGTCGAGTTCTTTCCTTCAGTTCCACACTGGTCATCAGATCTTGTCATATCATTTCAATCCTTCTACTCTACGCAAGCATACATTATGAAAGTCTTTATTTTTCTGGTTACCATTTCTGTTGTTCTCCAAGTTTCTCAGCCACACAATAGGACAGACTTGACATCTGAGTTCAAGATTCTTATTTCTATGGTGTGTAGCAGGTAGTCTAAGGGAGATAATCATAATTGTATTGAGAAGAGACAGTAGCTAAATAATTATCTTACACAAAAGGGAGAGTGCATTATAGTAAATAGGATTGATTTCTGTTGAGTTGTCGCCTTGATTGTGGTCTGCAGTTTCCTGATATATGCGTCTAGAAAACATCAACCAGAAACACAGAAGTATAAAGAAATTGTAGATCGTCGGCCATACAACAAATCTGGTATGTACTCACCTTGATTGAGCTAAACTACGTGTTTCGAGTTTAGACAATTAAGTTGTAAATTGAACAGTGAAGTGATAAGGCCACGTGCAGTTGGGCAAGTAACATTTGATGCGATGTGTAAACATTAACCCATGAATAGCAAATTTTTATCAGCACAGTCTTGATTAAATTGTTATTCCCTGGAGGGAGAAGTCCAGTAATTTATACCCAGACAAACTGAAATGAGAACGATAGACATAAGCAGAAAGTGACACAGAAATTACTCGTCACGTGTAGAGAGCAAATATGTACTTCCATGATAGAGAGATAGTAATTCAAAATATGTTGATATGGAGAACTGACCTTTTGAAGTATATGAAAATTTATATAAGCTGGTGGAATGAGGTTGTGCCCTGTATATTATTTCTTATTCAACCATGTGTACAAACGTTGATTAATAAAGATGGAAAAAGCAACCAGCCTTGATGTTAATTAAAAGCCAAGTGTTGTCATCTGTTGTATGCTCACGTCCACTGTCAAAGAGTTAATAATGCAGAAGTAAGAATATCTTCCACTGTCAGGGGTAACAGAATCTGGGACCTTCAACGATCATAATAAAGATACACTGTTTAGTGTGGCCAGCTTGCCATAGCTGGAGATATCATCTATTTAGATTTGCAAATATTTCCCAATACAAAGATATCTCTTCTATCCTTTTGTATTCTTATTTTGATGTCATGATCTGTTCCTTCAGCTCAGTCTATAATGTTGCCTAGGCATTATGATTCCAGTCTCGTCGTGATGTATCTCCCATGAAGTCTGTAATATTGCTTCCTGCATTTATTCTCATAATTTCTGTCTTTTCTGTATTTTCAAAGTCAGTTGCTGTGATCTCTAGTCGCGTACTGTATTCTAATTTGACCTTGAACCTGGTTATAGAAGAGCCAGGTCATCATTTATGCTGGCATTTTAATGACTGTGCCATAACTTGCCACATATCTGGATAACAGGACTACAAGGCATGGGAGATCAATGAAAACACAACTAATCTAAATGAAAGGAAGAGACATAATCACTAATGTCAGTTAACGCATAAGACTTGATGATGAAAATGCTGAAATCTAACCCTGCTGCTGATGGCTTGATGACAAACTTTCAACTGACCTGAATCAGCTTCAGGAATCTCTGCTCCTTCTGGAGAGATAGGTTTTCTGAGTGCACACACCAACCCATTTTTCTCTCCTTTATGGATGTACGAGGTTATCAGGCTAGGCAGGTCATTGTACATGGGAGGTTGCATGTCACCTTCAGACTGACAGGGTTAGACAAGACAATAATGTTGACATATTCTGTCTTATAACAGATAGAAGCTGACACTGCACAACAAAAATAAAATATACTCTAACAGAGAAGTACAAACTGGATAAAATAAAATGGAGAAATTGTGTGAATTCCTCTTTTAATGTTATGATAAATTTAGGACATTTTAATGAACTAGTTTGACAACTTAAACAATCAAATAAAAAAACATAACTCTACAAACTGTGTTCAAACAACCAGCAAAACCTTATCCCCTGTTACTATTTATATACATTGTCTCAGACTAACAAAACTTTATCCCTGTTACTATTTATATACATAGTCTCAGACTAACAAAACTTTATCCCTGTTACTATTTAGGTAAACAGCCTGAGATGAACAAAATGTTCTCCCCTGTTACTATTTAA
This sequence comes from Oreohelix idahoensis, assembly GCA_024509875.1. NCBI lineage: Eukaryota > Metazoa > Mollusca > Gastropoda > Stylommatophora > Oreohelicidae > Oreohelix > Oreohelix idahoensis. The sequence goes on from JAMPIV010020351.1 coordinate 500,550, forward strand.
GTAAACAGCCTCAGATTAACAAAACGTTATCCCTGTTACTATTTAACTAAAGAGCCTGAGACTCGATAAGGTGTATGACCTGAACTGAAATGCGTCCATCCTTATCTGGCAATATTCTGTACTGATGAACTCTGTTCTGATATCTGTGGAGATGAAAACAAAGCCAGTGATGTAATCAGAAACTAGAAGTAGAAAGCTGGAATACATTGTGACAATAGGACAGACTCATGGAAAAGACGGATAACAGGCACATGTAAACTACTATCAGTTTAACTTTGTCGCATGGAGAAAAAAGTCAACAGAATTAATGCATGACAGCAATGGGGGTAGGGAGTTGTGGACAGACATGATCGTCAATGCCATCTTGTATGACATTAGAAGACGAAGAAGAAGACAACAAATGATAAAACTGTGTGAATATGTATTTAAAAAAAAAAAAATTCAAACTTCCTTGGTGCAGACTTCCTGTAGTGTAGAGATGTTGATCGTGGAGACAGTCTCAAGCTGTTTATGGGGAATAAATAGGGCAGGCCTTCATTCATAAAATGACTACACTCAGCTAGCTTTCTACATCTGAACGTGCAGCGTGAGTGTAAGGTGATGATTTAGAGTAACACGAGCAGACAATAGAATGAAACTGTGAAGAAACGACGACTATATCAGTGCTGCAGAATCTCGGACAGTAAAGAAAACAGTATAACCTTCAGAAATTAGGAATGAATATGGCAATGGCTCACACAAAGTGTATAAAAATGTGACTTGCATCTGCTCATGACACTAAAAAGCTTAAATGAAAAAACAACAATAAAGTAAAATAGAAGTAATCTTGTACTTACAACAAACACAAGACATACGCTCCTGCCACAGACTCGCTGTCTCTCACAAGAAAGCTGCCATCTTCCCCTCCTTGCAGCAGAAGCTCTTCCGAGCGCAGACGTGAGATGCCCTTGTGGAAGAAGATACCAGACATCCTGGTGTGAAGGCTGCGACCGTGAGTATTACGTCCGTTTGAGCTGTTCAATGTAGACAGGAGGAACATCACGGCAACTGGGGCTTGCATTGATCTTTTAAACACTTTACTAACTTTTTTTTGTTTTTAAAATGAGTATCATCAATTAAATCTGAAAGGTTGTTAAAGCAGACATGCCACATGCTATAGTTTACCCATAATCTGTACAAGATGTTTGCGTTTTCAGATGTGTACACCCTGTACATAATTTCTGTACAGGTTTTCTAACCCATTCCCCTTATTACTGTGTCTCAGAGTTCTTTTATAAGGTCCTATTGAACACAGGATTTCCCAGTCTGTTAGTGATAATTAAACACAGAAATAGACTAAATGATCACACCATCACATTATTTTTACAGTGAAAAATAAACTCAGACGTTTATTGTTTGGGTTTTAAAATAAGTGAAGACCTGCTTTAAAAGGCAAACGCCCCGTGCCTCATTTATAATGCAGCCCACTGTAATTGAAAATATTTTTACACGAATTAACTCTTTTGATATGTTTTTTTTTTCTCAGTCTTTTGGATTTTTTGTACAGGTTTTTCATCTCCGAGGTGTGGCATGTATGGTTAAAGCTTCCTGACTAGATTTATCAAAACATGAGAACATTGACAGTCAACAAAATGTTGATGTTAAAGTTTGTTAACTTCAGATGTATTGTAGAACTTCTCAGAAGAATGACTTTTGGTTTCTATCATCAGCATTCCAACTGTGTGGAACTTTTATTATTTGTACAATGTAGTTGCTAATATTGAACAGAAACCTATGTTGTTTTATACCAGGAGTTCTTAACCTCTTTTATACCCTGGACCTCCTTGATTGTCTGGTGAAGGCTACGGACCTATTCTTATCAAACAAATGTAAATAAAAGTATAAATACTGTACAAATTATACCTACACAATTTATTTTATTACAGACAAATCTCTAAATTCACCTATAGTTATAATGAAATCTAAAAACAGTTTGTAACAAAACTATATTTATTTCAATGCAAACATCTATGTTAATTCCCCGAATAACGATAAATATTTGAAAATGACATACATTAATTCATTTGGCTGACATTTTAAACCTAGGACCTCTAGAATTCATTCATGGACCTCCGAGGAGTCTATTGATCACACGTTAAGAAGCCCTGCTTTATACATATTTCTCATAAGGTACAACTAATAACTGGCATGTTTTATGTCTTTGAGAGGTTTTCTTGTGTTTGAAGGCTACGTGCAACAACAATCAAGCCTGCACACACAACACAAACAATACAAAATGACAACAATTGTCACTCAAACGGTGTTTAAATCTCTAGAAGCAACATTTCCGCATACATTAAGTACCTTATCTACGCCAATTAAAATAACTGTGACGTCATATAAAACTTACAGCCAGGTGCAGCATAAGCTTGGAATTCAATGTTTTTTTTTTTTCAAAGACACATCAACTAGAATTTTACAATATAACAGACATTATTATTTGCTTCAAAAACCTATAAACTGTAATAACAATTTTACAATATAACAGACATTTACAGATGAAGGGCATAGAACAGTACAATAAAAGTGTAAAAATTTAGTGCGTGACGTTAACCCCCCCCCCCCCCCCCGCCCCGCACACCCCCCCCCCCCCCCCCCCCCCACCACCCCCCTATGTGTACCGGTGAAACGAGTCATTTTTTATCTCTTTTTCTTCCTCGTTTGCCCACATAATCTACATTAATGACTCTAATAAAGGTATAGTCATCTCAAGGTTCCTGACATCTCCAAACAGTTGTTTTCGTGGAGAGAAGTGGGTTGTTTTATTTAACCGATAACAAATAAAAGTGCCTATTTACGAATCGTTTACTTCAAACTGGCATATGTTCTGAAACGGGCTATTGAAGACGTTATTGGCAGGCAATTATTCCGTTTTCAAATTGTCCCACATTTAGCCTACAGGTAACAATTAAGTGTGGTCTTGACGATTTACGACCTGTTTTCAGGTCTAGCAAAAAGACCCAAGCACCTCCGGTCTTATTACGACATCCAAAGGTCATCAACCATTGCCCTTCAGTGGTTACCCTCCCATTGTGGAATTGCTGGTAATGAGAAAGCAGATGCTCTATCAAGAAGTGGCAGTAAAATGCAACAATACAGCCACCCATTGCCGTATCGGGAAGCAAAAACCATAATCCACAACAAGTACAAAAACCAGTGGAAGGAGGAAGGAGATATATACAGCAGAGATGACCCAATACACCATCTAAACAGATACCAACAGACCACAATGTTCCGCCTGAGAACTGGCCACTGCAGATTACTAGGACATCCATCTCTATCGCCTCAGGATATCCCACACAAATGAATGCCCATGCGGAACAGGAATCCAGACCCCAGAACACATTCTCCAGAACTGTCCAACCCACGATGAACCGCGACGTGCGACCTGGCCAAGGGGTGCTGAGCTCCAGCAGAAGCTATGGGGCTGCCGCGCCGACCTGGTAAAGACTGTGGACTTCGTCCTGGCGACAGGCCTGCAGATTTAGCATGACTACAAACTGAACGCAGAAGAAGAAGATTACGAAAATTTCAGCGTTTGCGAACGATCCGAACAGTGTTAAGGAAAAAAAATATCTTCTAGAGTTTGCGCCAAACATGAATACACACACTGTTGATACAGAATGGGTACTTTAGCTCACAAATATACTTACTTACTTACTTAGTCGTTCCCCTTCTACCGTGAGGTGTAGAGGTTTGGAAGAGAGAGCGCCAGACCATTCTATCAGCTGTCTTCTTCCTGGCCTGGTTCCATTCTAGTCCTCGGTCCTTCAAAGATTGTCTAATGTTGTCCTCCCAGCGAACTCTGGGTCGTCCTGGAGGTCTGGATCCCTGGCTCTTTGTTCACAAATATACTTCAGATGCAAACTATATCGACAATTTAAATGAGATGAGATACAGTGAATCCCATCTCATTGCAACATCCCTGGGAATGATGAGGCTAAGTGGCAAAGGAGGGTGGAACATTAACTCAGACCGACATCAGAGTAACATCTAAAGAGACCTAAAGACTCATCAAGAGCAGATAAAGAAAAAAAAAAAGTGGGGAACAGTATTCATCCCACCAGAAAAAAAAAGATGCATTTCACCAGATCAACACACGAGAACAAGTAATTATCTTCAGACTCGGCACTGGCCACATCAGACTGAGATAGCGTATGTTCAGTAAGATAAAGACAGGGAATACCCGACAAGTGCACATGCGGTACTGATAACATTACTACCTAACTACTGCTGCACAAGTGCTCGATATATGAGGAACAAGAGACATTGTCGTCACCGGTTCCAACACAGAACAAGCTATGTAGATTGCCTCAGTACCTGAGACAGACGATGTTTACTTCAAAGATTATCAAACTGACATCTGCGGGTGTTGGAAGAAATAGTGGTACAACCATATGTACCACACTCAGGAGTTTAGAAATTGTTCACCTTTAGTCAACTTTATCGCAGATGTTAGGGTCCTGATTGTTAAAAACGCTATCTGAGACTGATATATCGCGCTGGCGTAGGACAGACAAAACAAGTACTAATAAGATAAACGCGTTATCAGCCTACAGAAAACATATTATTCTCACTCACACAGACGCACACACAAACCAACACGCACACAAAGACCAGTTTATCTTCCTGGTTGTGATTATCTACTGTAGAAGACAATATTAGTTGCAGTATTTACTGTCCGATTGCCAGCCTCTTATTTCATAATCGTTCCAGAGAATAATAAATGAGATTGAGTTGAATGAAAGCCACAACGATTAAATAGCGAAGATTAAAAGACATGACAAGAACAGCAAGGGAGATTCATTGTAAAGTAACGAAGGAAAAACAACGACACTAGAACATTCTTGTGTAACAGATGAGAAGCAACAAACTGGACACATCTGGCGACTGGCATTGGCTTTAGCAAGTAGAACACCAACACCTGGCTGAAAAACAAACACACATACATAGCATGGGGAAAAAAATAACTCAATCACGTGGTTCATTTGTAACCAGCTCCACAGAAGAGAACAAGAGGTAATCTTCAGACTCCGCACTGGCCACAACAGATTGAGATACCATCTATTCAACAAGCTAAAGATAGGAACTACCGATCAGTGGAACGGTGGCACTGATAAAATGGCTGCTGAACATCTGCTTCAAAGTTGCCCCTTATATGTGGTAGAGAGAAAGTGCATATGGCCGACGCCATCTCCTTTCGTGGAAAAGCTTTACGGGGATTCAAATAGCCTCAAACTGACTACTGCTTTCTTTGAGAACATTCAAGTGGACTGAGAGTGTACAAAGAAGAAGAAGAAGAAGATTTGTAACTAGGTCTCTTGAGGTGTTTGTGTAGCCTATCACTGTATTATCTTCGTGTCTCTTGTTTACGTTATGTTTGATTAATTGCCTGGAGATTCAATCTTCTTCTTTGATCCATAGCCGCCAACCGTCAAAGCAGTCAGTGGCCATCACGCCTGGTGGCGTCTTGTAGGGCAGCAACAAATTAATTCCACTTTGCTCGGTCGGCGGCCATCCTTCGTACAGTTTCGACATTTCCTTCTTTGTTACTCTGCAGCATTCCGCACCATAGCGAAGCACAGAAAGTACACAGCTCTCATACAGTCATAATTTGGTGTTTGTTCTGTACTGGGAAGACTTCAAAATGTAGACTAGCAAAGGCTGTTCTCGTTTTATTCATTCTGTTGTGAATGTCCTTGCTTGTTCCGCCGTCAGGTGTTACTACGCATCCTAGGTAAGTAAATGTGTCTGTCTGTTCTAACTTCTGGTTCCTTATTGTTATTGGCTCAGGATTGCCCACATTTAGTGTCATAGCCTCTGTCTTCTTCAGATTGATGTTCAGACCAACCTGCTGGCCATACTTATTCAGTCTATCGGTTTTTCTTGGATGTGTTGATGTGAATGCGCGAGTAGTGCAATGTCATCTGCATATTCCAGGTCTTCCAGTGTAGAAAACGTTGTCCATCTAATTCCTCTTGGACTGCCCTCTGTTGTCTGGCACATCACACAATCTGTGGCTGTCAAAAATAATGTTGTTGATAAGGGACATCCCTGTCGTACACCTGTTTTCACTTCGAAAGTTACATTACTCAATCCAACACTGCATGTAAAGTTAGATTAGAGGCTTTTTATAATGGAAACAATGCAGCTGGGAATTCCATAAGCCCTCAGTATTTTCCATAGGCTGTCCCTGTGTATGCTGTCGATAGCCTTTTTCAAAGTCAACAAAGTTAATGTATAGCTGTCTCTGCCATTCTGAGCACTGCTCTATAATGTTCCTGATGGTGAATATATGATCTGCACATCTGTTCTTTCTAAAACCTGCTTGTTCTTTTCTCAGTTTATGGTCAACTGCATTTGAAATTCTCTGGATGATTATCCTGCCTAGTATTTTACTGGGAACTGAGAGGAGAGTAATTCCTCTCCAGTTGTTGCAGTCTGCAAGGTCGCCCTTCTTGGGCAATTTGACAATTATTCCTTTACTCCACTCTGTTGGTGTTGTCTCAGTTTCCCAGACTTGTGCAAATAGTGGTTCTAATAGTTCTGCTGCTAGTTCAGGGTCTGCCTTGAATAACTCAGCATTTAGATTGTCGTGACCAGGGACTTTTCCATTTTTTAACCCTTTGATAGCTGTGATGATTTATTCTTTTCGTGGAATGTCTGTATTTACGTCTAAGTCACTTTCAGCCTCAGGAACATTCAGCCGAGTCTCTGGTGGTTCCTTATTCAGTGTTTCTCTGAAGTGCTCTGTCCATCTTGTTTCCTGTCCCTGTGCTGTGGTGATGAGATTTCCTTGCTTGTCTCTTACTAACGTTATGTTGTTTGCACCTCGTTTTCCGCTGATAGTTTTAGTTATTTTGTAAACTGTGCTTTGTTCATTTCTCAGTGCTGCCTCTTCTGCCTGTCTTGCAAGGTCATCCAGAAATGTTTTTTTGTTAGCACGGGTTTGACGTTTTACTTCCTTGTCCAGCTGACTGTACTGTTCACTATATATTGCCTTTAACCTGGGAGACTTAGCTTCTGTTTTCTTTCTTTTCATTTCCTTTCTCTTCGCTATGGTGTTTAGCGTTTCTGGTGTTATCCATTCTTGGCTCTTTCTTTCCTGAGATCCCAAGCATGACTCGCTGCTTTCCTTGTATGTTGCTGAGATGGTGTTGAATTTCTGGTCGACATCATCGGTCTCTGTTCTTTCGGTAATCTGATATCGTCTCTTTACGTCGACCACGAAAGCTTTTCTGGTGAGAGGGTCCTTAAGTTTCGTGATGTTATATCTTTTCTGTTTGACTGCAACTGGTCGAGCAGCTCTGAGTTTCACCTTCAGTCTTGCTACTACTAGGTGATGATCACTTCCCACATCTGCGCCTCTTCTTACTTTCACGTCTTGTAATGCATGTCTCCATCTGCCATTGATCATTGTCGCGAGAGGGTAGATGGTTATAGAATTTGATAAGATATCCTGGACATAAAGGTGTATCAGATGATACCAGGATAGTGCCAGATAAGAGTCTGGTCTTATCAGTAAAACCCCCTTCTCTGAAAAGAGTTAGGGTCAAGCTGTATAAGTTTCCAGAGAAGATGGTAATGTAGTACTCTGAGTCCTTATTTGCTACCTCTCCAGAACCTCCTCTGTTAATATGGTAGTTATTACTGTTAGGGGTAATTATTTAAATTCACCAACAAGGACTGTAACTTAACTTAAAGAATTTAAGTAGGTCTGCTGGTAAATATTTACATTTTATTTGTACATTTACTCTTTTCTGGTTGAAAAGTTTTAAAAGAAATCATATTACAACATTAAATAAATAATAAAATGTTCAACAAAGTCTTTCACTGAATTCAAATGTCTATCACTATGGAGAAAGTCTTGCTTGTTTGGTCTCTCTCTCTCTCTCTCTCTCTCTCTCTCTCTCTCTCTCTCTCTCTCTCTCTCTCTCTCTCTCTCTCTCTCTCTCTCTCTCTCTCTCTCTCTCTCTCTCTCTCTCTCTCTCTGATTAAGGAATATTTGTTAATTTCACAGTTCTGATTGAAGATCTACACTGCTATAGTCATCATAAAACTTTAATTTTATTTTGGTGAACAGGGATATGCTGTACAGTTGCCTTTGTGTTCAACTTATCTGAGTCACTGAAGATGGCTCCCTCTGATATTGGATAGAAATATTTGCTGAAATTCTTCCAAGTGGTATACACGAGATGTCTGGCCCTCTGACATAGACCGGCACTGCATCCGTCGTAATCCCAGTAAGAGATGCCTCTTGTATATTTGTTAGGTTTACAGGATAAAACCTAAAACGAAGTTAAATGCAATCCCTGTATTTTTCTATCACTATCCCTCTATGACACAGATGGGGATGATAGTTTCAGACAGAGTGCTAGCAAATGCACAAGATATAATATAGTAGCAACAATCAATTCAGTTCACTGTGATCATAAATTTCTTCTACATCCTTATTTATAATCCTTTTTCCATGATCTGCCTCCTTACAATAATTTGGTCGTAAATAAAACCACTAAGTAATATATCAAACGATACAGTAATCCAATTACTTTCATCCTTCCTTATGTTCCTGGTATGTGTCTCATTCCATTAAGAAATACTTCTTTAAATACATTTCCAAACTTTGTTATTTTTGATGAGTATAACTAACTGGTAAGACTGAACATTACTTTCTTCCCTTGATGTCGGTTTTGACTATAATCTTATGGATGAGTTATCTCCCCTGTGTTTGCCATTGAATGGAATTTAAAGCATATTTCAGAGAGAGCTTATTTGCTAACAGTTGGGTGTGCTGAGTTAATAACACTGCTGAGTTAATTTGGGTGTGCTGAGTTAATGACACTGCTGAGTTAATTTGGATGTGCTGAATTAAAGGAGTAATTCAATTTCAAAGTGTATTGGGTTAGAGAATCAAATCCAGCTGGTGCATTTTAAGGATAATGATGATGATAAGAATAATAATGATAATCATATTAATACAGAAGTATGAATGGCTTTGTAAGATTGTACATTTCAATTCTTGATAATGAGTAGAGCCAGAAATATTGAATACTGATTGTAACAAGAGATTTGATTTTTTGCAATACTTTGGGGAACATGGTAGAGATTTAGCAGACACAATGTGTTACGAAGGACTATTAGTGATGGTGGTTAACTGTACATGTTGAAAATGTCTTTTACGATATATCTAATTTTTTGGACTTAAGCAAACCGGTAAATACCCTTATGATGTGTAGTATGCTTACATGGTATTTGTCTCACATGCATAAACAGCAGTACAAAAGACAAATATGGGTTTGTACTGTGAAGTCTGAGGGACGGGCGACCCAAAGACTTAATAATTAATCTCTCCCAAATGGAAGATTACCGAAGTCGTGTTGTATCTTCCCCAGTTCTTTTAGGGTAAACTACACCAGGAGCTTCTGTCTTTATCGATGACGTCGAAACCTGGATCAGGGAAAGAGAACTTCCAACCCCTGAGATAGATCTGCACCTAACAACACAGAACCCTTTTCTTTCACCTGGAGAAATCAGGGAGTGACCAGGATTGCTGTCAGGAATCCAGATAAGTGGCACTATCAAGAACCAACCACTTCTTCAACAAAACTTAAGAAACGTCCTATGATGAATTATCAACAGTTTTGTAAACCACTATAAACACAACTTCATCAATGTCCTAATGCTGAAAGATAAATAATCTTTGTTTTCAAACTCAAGTCAAATTCTATAACTCCTGAGAGACAGTGTCAATACCTTTATAGACACTATTGGATGGGTTTGAAAAAAAAATCGAAAAAAGGTGATTCGTCTTACGAGGACAAAAGACAAAGAAAATAGTCTACGTTACGTTATATAGACACTATTGCATTTTTGATTATCTTAAATTCTATAGGCTAAATATTTGATTGAATACATATTCGATATAGGACATCTTATTTCCATTAGTAAAGATTCATTGTAAATTTCTAAAGTCAAGATTAGTTTACTGACTTTTCTTTGGTGTTACAGTGATGTCTAATACTGTAAGATTATGTCATATTTGTATTTAATGAATGGGGGCTCTTTCTAATAATTCAGTACCTTAGGGAAAAGTGTGGCCTGGATAACTACTAACTCTTAGTCTACTCCAAGGATTCTCAACCTGCTAAGAGACAGTTACTTTCCAGTATCTCTATAAATAGATCTGCCAGTGATTCTCACTCTATTTTCTTCCTGCGGAACTTATACTTACATTTTTTGCAGATTTTCCTCGAGCCAAAATTTCAGTGAGATTATCTTGGACAGTCTTGGTACTTATTCATACATTCATTTTCTTCCATCTATCCATCACTATAATCAGCCAACGACAGTATTGTATGTTCCAACTTTGGCATTCAGGTCTCCCATTACTACAATAAGATCGTACATGGGTGCAGTTTCCATTTCCTTTTGTACCTGTTGATAGAACTCGTCCTTGATCCCTTCATCGCTGTCGTTTGTTGGTGCATAGCATTGTATAATTGTGGTGTTGGTGAATCTCCCTCTCAGTCTTGTTCTTATCAGTCTGTTGTTGATGGGTTTCCATTCCAGTAAAGACCTTTCCATTCCTTTCTTCAGGATAATGGCTACACTCTCTACCGGAGTAAAGTACTGTTTCCCCTGTAGCTGTTTTTTATTCTCCCCGTCCAGTCCATCTGCTTTCACTTATTCCCAGGATATGTAGTTTGTAGTTCCTCATCTCTGCTGTGATTTGTCTCAGCTTTCCTGCCTCATTCATCGTTCTGACATTCCAAAACCATGACATTCCAAAACCCGATTCTGGTTACGTGATTTGCGGTCAGGGCATCCGTTTTCATGCCAATGGCGTCCTTTCGGCTTTCACCGCTGTCAGTCATACGAGTCTGAGACTCCGGATGTCCGTCCCGCATCAAAGTATTTCCATTTGTTGCCGTTTCCGTAACATGTGCGATTTTTTACATAGACAGGGGTGTCGGCCCTGTGCTAAAACCCCCAACCAGGAGGACCAGGGTACCAGCTTTTGTCTGACCCCTACCCACGCAGACCAGTCCAGCTTGGTTGAACCTACCAGGAGTAAAACTCCCACTGGCATAGCTCTGGGGGTTATCAGGGTACACAAGCTGCCATACTGCTACAAGATATAGGTACCATTGATGGAGATTCAATAACACTCTCTAAAATACTCTAAACAGCGTAAATAGTTGATGTAAACAAGCTGTTGTAACTATCCGAACAGCCGTAATCGTTTATAAAACCATCGTTGTAAATGTCAGCTTAAACAGTTTATATCAACAATCGATTACTGTACGTTACAACCTTGGACAGCTTAAACAGTTTAAGTAAACAAGAAACTGATGTAAACTGCTCAGCTGAACAGCCTAAATAGTTTTATGTAAACAAGCTATCACTGTAAACAACTAACTTGGACAGCCGACATAACAAATAGTTTATGCGCACAAGCTATTAAAGTAAATTACAAACTTGGACTGCTTAAATAGTAGAACTTAATTTACAGTCTACTGTTGTCAATTACAAACATGGACACCTTAAATAGTAGAATTTATACAAACTACTGTTGTCAATTTACAAACTTGGACTGCTTAAATAGTAGAATTTACACAACCTACTGTTGTCAATTACAAACTTGGACTGCTTAAATAGTAGAATTTATACAACTTACTGTTGTCAATTACAAACGTGGACACCTTAAATAGTAGAATTTACACATAACTACTGTTGTCACTTACAATCGTGGACAGCTTAAATAGTAGTATTTACACAACCTACTGTTGTCAATTACAAACTTACATGGCCTAAATAGTTAACATACACAAGCTGTGGTTGTGATACAGTAATTGGCTTGTGTTTGTCCACTTAACAACTATTAATTTCGTTTTATACTCCTACGTGTTAGGATCTAGCGTCTTCCGCCAGGGCTAGTAATAATCTTTAAAAGATGGTATAAATGAAATCCTACAGAAACTAGACCTTAAGCTAGCTAAGGCAAAATATGTTACACACACCATTAAAAAAAGACTAAATCATAATAAAGCATGGTGGCGTTAATGGGGGGGGGGGGGGGGGGGGGGGGGGGTGGGGGGGGGGGGGTGGGGGGGGGGGGGGGGGGGGGGGGGGCTGGGGGGGGGGGGGGGGAAGAGAGAGAAGAGATCCACAAATTTAACATATCATTAAAAGCGAGGAACATAAAAAAATGTAACTAAAATACATGTATACACATGTACACACAACGTACACATAAGCATGTATGAAAACATGAATACATACATGGTTGTATACAACAAGAATTTCGTATTTCCAAAAACATATATTACAACATACTATATACGTACTAACAATATGATAAACGCTTGGCTATTTTAACATTTCGTACGAAACGTCCCTGCGTTCTGAAACAATCGTAATAGCTTTTCTTGAAAATATAGAAACGGCGCGACACAGAACGACAATGATAGAAAGTACAGGAAAATTTAACAAAGTATCACAGAAGAACAAAGTCTACAACACAAAATACAGGACAATTTAACAAAGTATCACGGGAGAAGAAAGTCTACAACAGAAAATACAGGAAATTTAACAAAGTATGACAGAAGAACAAAGTCTACAACACAAAACAATATAAAACATAATCACTACCTTTTTGCCCACAGCGCAGTAAATCGTTCCCCTTCTACCGTGAGGTGTAGAGGTTTGGAAGAGAGAGCGCCAGACTATCCTATCGGCTGTCTTCCTCCTGGCCTGGTTCCATTCTAGTCCTCGGTCCTTCAAAGATTGTCTAATGTTGTCCTCCCAGCGGACTCTGGGTCGTCCTAGGGGTCTGGATCCCTGGCTCTTTGTTTCCCATGCTTGTCGTGGTATCCGATCTTCTCCCATTCTGCAGACATGGCCAAACCATCTTAGTTGGGACTGTTCTACTTGGGTCTGCAGGGGGTGGCATTTTAGGCCTTGACGTATCGTCTGGTTGCGGACCATGTCTCTTCTTGTTCCTTCAACCACCTTCCTCAGATACCTCATTTCTGAGGTTTGGGTCTGGATTTTTTCCGGAGAGGGAGCATGAGAAACGGCTACCACATCCAAGGAAGGCAGCAGGCGCGCAACTTACCCACTCCCGGCACGGGGAGGTAGTGACGAAAAATAACAATACGGGACTCTTTCGCAGGCGACCTTTGTCTTTACTGACTGTGTGTGGTACACCACTGTGAGTGGAGACCTCCCAGTAACAAAGACTGCTGTGTCCGTCTCAGATTTTGCTCTTTTCCTCAGACCTACGGGTCCTGAGTGTTCCTCTATAAATGCCTTTGTGCAGATGAGGAAGGACATCCCTCGAAACCTTCGGGTATGTGAGGCTCTGTCCATTTTGGCTGGAATGACGTCTCGATGGTTCGGTGGTTTTATAGCGAATATGAGTACACATGAGGGCAAGTTCGGGCACAATGGGCTAATCACCTGTTTGCCAAGTCACTTCGATTACATGTCTTGCCCATGGGCCTTGTGCACTTGGGTCCCCTCTACACCTCGTTTCACGAGGTAGAAGAGGTTCCGATTATGAGATGAGATGAGATGGGTCTGGATTTTATGGGTTGTAGTCATTGCCCATGACTCGCATCCATATGTCAAGACTGGGACATAGGTTGCGCATAACATCTTCGTTTTCTTACCAACCTCTCTCTTGCTGAGGAATCCTCGATTTATGGCCTGAAAAAGTCTCCCAGCTGCTGCTTTTCGAGTGGCCAACTCTTCTTTGATGCCCCCCTTTCGGTCTATAATAGCTCCAAGGTATTTAAAGTGGTCGACCTGCTCCAGGACCTGTTCTCCCAGCCTAATCTGATGTCTTCTTTCTTCTCGTGATATCACCATGGATTTTGTTTTAGAGCTGCTTATGACCATCCCTCTCTTCTCCAGCTCTTCCTTCCAGACTTGCAGGTTGGATTGGAGATGTGCCTCTGATTTAGAAATCAGGGCAACATCATCAGCAAATGCCAGCTCTGAAATACAGACCTGTCTCATCTTCCAGTACCCCATTGAATACTTTCTTGTTCTCTCCTTACATGCCTTGATGACATCGTCCATGAGGAGTATGAAGAGGTAAGGTGACAGGATATCACCTTGTCTTACACCAGTGGTGGTCCTGAACTCTTCTGATTTATGGTTTGCTGTCCTCACATAATTTATGCAAGACTTGTAGAAGCTCTGCATAGGATGAATCAGAGGTGCTGGAATGTTCTTCCTTGCCAAACAGTCCCAAAGTTTGCTCCAGGGGACCCTGTCAAACGCCTTTTCCAGATCTATGAAACAAAGATGGGTCTCACTCTTATACTCAAGGGCCTTTTCACTCAGCTTTCTGAGTGTGAAGATTAGGTCTTGAGTACTTCGGTTTGCTCGGAACCCGCACTGGACCTCATCCAATTGTAAAGACATTCAACAAATACAATCCAAGATTTCCAGTCCTGTGCCATCTATTAAATGTCCTAGCATGTCTTTGTTTCTGTCATGTCTGTTTCTAGTTGTTATCTCTGTCATTTCTGTTTCTAGTTGTTGTCTCTGTCATGTCTGTTTCTAGTTGTTGTCTCTGTCATGTCTGTTTCTAGTTGTTGTCTCTGTCATGTCTGTTTCTAGTTGTTGTCTCTGTCATGTCTGTTTCTAGTTGTTGTCTCTGTCATGTCTGTTTCTAGTTGTTGTCTCTGTCATGTCTGTTTCTAGTTGTTGTCTCTGTCATGTCTGTTTCTAGTTGTTGTCTCTGTCATGTCTGTTTCTAGTTGTTGTCTCTGTCATGTCTGTTTCTAGTTGTTGTCTCTGTCATGTCTGTTTCTAGTTGTTGTCTCTGTCATGTCTGTTTCTAGTTGTTGTCTCTGTCATGTCTGTTTCTAGTTGTTGTCTCTGTCATGTCTGTTTCTAGTTGTTGTCTCTGTCATGTCTGTTTCTAGTTGTTGTCTCTGTCATGTCTGTTTCTAGTTGTTGTCTCTGTCATGTCTGTTTCTAGTTGTTGTCTCTGTCATGTCTGTTTCTAGTTGTTATCTCTGTCATGTCTGTTTCTAGTTGTTATCTCTGTCATGTCTGTTTCTAGTTGTTATCTCTGTCATGTCTGTTTCTAGTTGTTATCTCTGTCATGTCAGCTTATCCTACCTACAATTTACAATAACAATAAACACGGGTAACAAATGCCGATACAGCAACGAATCTGGTATATAATATTACGGGTGTGCAGAACTGTAACACAGAAAGTGGTTGGTTGGTGGTAGCCAATGAACAAGGCCAAGCCAGGCTGTCCTACAACAATAGGGATTTTCAAAGCGTGATACGATAACTCTGACGGTTATGTCAATGCAGTTGTTTAAAACGACTACTTCCGCTTTGCGCTAAGCCTGCCATTTAAATATGAACAAAACACATACAAGAATCAGAAACATTGAGAATATTTACAGTGTGACACCGACAGCGGGGGTACTAACTTGAACATCAGTAATACCAGGGAATACATATTTACACTCTTATCTATTGACAATAACATATCGGAATAAGAAAATACCTGATACGTCTTACATGCTACAATGCTGAAGTGTGCGATCGAAACACAACCCGTACAGTTCTATCTTTGTTTGATTTTCCTAACGGTAAAATCGTAAAGATGGTACAATAGCAGAAACTGCTATAGGGAGGTACAGTGTTAGAGAATTCCCTATACTGTCTCAGCTTTATGAAAATGAGGGAAAAAAGGGGGGAAGGGTGCGGGTCAGTTCAATTCCGCGCTACCTTTGTATTCCGTAAATCAGAGCATAGTCAGGTAGTCAAAATTTTAAAAGCTGAGAGAACCATGTTTTCTACCCGGAACGAAATTTTCAAATTCAACCAACTTGACGTGTCTGTCACAGATCCCCCAGTACTGACAGACTTAAAATCTCTGGTGTAATGTACCACAGTCAAGTACAGAAAACGTGATTACAGGGAATACTTGACGTGAGAAAACTTTCAACTTTATCGCTATTAAATGTGGACAGAGAAGGTGTGATAAGTGACCAAAGTTCCGTAAAGATAAGTTTATGTGTGGGTGGAGAATGCGTACCAATAAATAAACTAGGGGTGATCTCAGTGTATGTAGTCATGAGTTTGACATCCTAGACCAGGGGTGGGCAAGGCGTCGTTTGAGATTCAAGGGTGGACAAGGCGTTGATTGAGATCCACGGGTGGACCACTGACACATTTTAGATGGACCTCCTGTTATACACAAGTTTTTTTATGTTTTCGCAAATTTTTCAATAAAATATGTTTGTTTTAATTATAATATTTTACAAAATAAAATGAATAAACTACAAGCACACACAGGAGGAGAATTATCATTGATTTTCACTGAACTTTATATCTATTTGTATTGACATATAATCATTACTCCTAACTGGTGTTTTAAGTTGAGTGAATCTGCCAGTACCTGACGAATCAGTCAACATTGTACCACCTTTCGCCCCCCAACGCTTGGGTTGTAGTTTACCCATCCCTGCCCACCACAGTTGACGACTAACAAACATTTTAGTTTGCTTTAAATCTTTTCTTCGCTTCACACGGACACGGAGTTATTTTATTACAGTTGAAAAATGGTGAAATTAGCTATAATGAAAAACTGTATTTGGTAGACCGCAGCCTCGGTGCACATTGGTAGACCACAGCCTCAGAGCACAAGTAGTACATCTGCGCCAGCTATCTTGTGCCTAGGCTTGTGGCCTACTAGATCAGTGCTCTGCATCCTTTTTCACTTCACGGCACACGTTAAAGTGCCCGTCACAATTCCACGGCACACTATAATATTTAAGTAGGCGGGTATGGTAATTTAAAAATTCGCTGAAATGATAAGACAGCGCTCCGTAAATCTTTTGTGACTGATTGGTGGATAATGATACCTCAACTTCTTATTAGTAAAATTGTACGTGTGAGATTCTTTGGTAATATTTTAGCACAACAAATAATTGTGTATATGGCACACCAGATAGACACCCGTAGTACACTCGTTGCGGAGCACTGGCCTAGAAAACTATCTAACTCCCGCGGCCCTTAGGCCGGATCTGTTTAAAACCAAGCCAGGTAAAGATAGTGCTGATTTATAGGGTCACAATCAGGACACATCCGGGGTCGATCAGAATGATCACGACATGGAAATAGAACAGGAAACAACGTGTAAGGCAATATTTCTCACTTTCTCCCGGTTTTATGTGCCCTAGTTTCCTATATTCTAAGACACAACCTTTTTTTTCCTTGAGAGAGAGAGAGAGAGAGAGAGAGAGAGAGAGAGAGAGAGAGAGAGAGAGAACGAACGAACGAACTTTATTTTCAAAGGGTTAAGAATTGGGCACGCAGGCCCGTCTGACATTCTGCCCTTCCTCTCTCTCTCATCATGTATACTATATCCTTTCATCCTCACATTTACTTACTTACTTACTTAGTCGTTCCTCTTCTACCGTGAGGTGTAGAGGTTTGGAAGAGAGAGCGCCAGACTATCCTATCGGCTGTCCTCACATTTACTTTAAGCATAATTAAGGCATTTATCATTATAAAAGTAATATTACATTTGCAATAATCATCCTAATTAAACTATGTTTTTAAAATAAAAATTAAAAAAAAAACAAAGAATTTAAAAATAAAATAAAAATAAAATTAAACATAAAAAAAAAAAACAACAACAAGACATAAAAATCGAATTCTTCGTACAGTAAATTATTGATTTGAGACATATTCAGAGGTATGTTATAAGAACTCGTGAAATATTCAAACGGTGTGCAACTGAATGACTCAGGGACTTTTTTTTAGGTTCATCAAGATGAGGTGGGGTAAACAGTTACTTTCCTCGCTGTCTTTGTGTCCCAAACTCAAGACCAGAATCAGACTAGGCAGATAGTTAGATAGACATATACGAAAGCAATTAATTTGCCAAGGGTTGAAAATCGGACACAGTCCCCTCTTGCATTCTTCCTTCCTCTTGCTCATCTTTTATTACTGTTACTCAACATTCTCCAGCGTACTGAAAGTATTAATGTAAGGGCAGTGCAACATTACAAGGAAGTATAACAGCATACATTAACAGTACCTAATCATAAAATTAAGAATATAAGTTATTAAGAATATAATACTAAGAATAAGTATATTGTAATGAAAACTAGATCATCAGAGCCTCCATACAGTATATTAGATAAAAGTACAACAAAATCAGTTAGGGTGGCATATAATCAGCACTCATAAAGTATTTGAACAGTATACGATTGTATGAGTAAGGACTGTGCATGTGGTTCAGGTCATTGGGAAGGACTGTTCCAAAGATGAGCAGCTGAGTTCGTTCGTTCGTTCGTTTGTCTAATATGTTGCTGTTATACCCTGTTCAACCTGAAAGTTGGTTATAATTGGGGTATATATTGCGTTTAGTTTTTTCGATGCTAGCCGGTTGTTAGTCCTGAAAAGGACTGGTCCTAAAAAGGACCACTAGCTGACTGTCCGGTTACCTCTTTGTTGTTTGTCTGTCGTGGCGTGTTCATGGTGTTCATTTCCTGCCTACCTATCTGGCTTGTTACGTTTTGTTAGTTTTTGCTTTCCTAGTTTCTGTTTCTCTTGTCTTCCTGCTTTCCTGTATCTGTAGTAGCGCTTTTTCTATTATTGCTGGCAGAAGTTTTTCAAGTGTTTCTTCGATGACTTCTTCGTCTGATTGCTCGTTTGTTTTGGTCGCTCTTTTGTTTGATGTCATTTCCTCAATGGCTCTTCGCTCTGTTTCGATTCTCTTGAGGATTTCTGAGTTTTCTTCCTTGTCAGTCTCTTTACATCTGCTTCTATCTGCTGCTGAATGCTTTTCATGTCTTTCATCATTTCTCTGACGTTCTGTAGATCTATTACGTCTTCACCGCTGTCCTTTTCGTCTTCGGGAGCCTGCTTGCTTCTGTTTTCGACCTGTAGTTTCATTTTCAATTGTTTGACTTCAGCGGTCAGCTGGTGTAACTGTCGTCTGTCACTCGTGCGTTGTTTTTCTGGAACATCCGCAGCCACTCTGTGTTTTGCCTCCTTGAAGGGGATGTTTTTGGAAACCGCTTCCTTCAGGATGCTCTTTGTTTCCTGGAACATCGGGCAGCCTCGGTATCTAGCCCCGTGATTTCCGAGGCAGTTTGCACAGGTGCGGTTTGAGTTTATTGCTTTGTAGTTGAGGTCCTCCTTCGCCTTGGGACAGTCGCGATATAGGTGGCCACCCGCACAATATCGACAGACTGCATCTCTCCTGCACGTTTTCTTTGTGTGTGAGAACTGCTGGCAGTTGGAGCACTGCATCACCGAACTGATATATGCCTCTGTCCTCTTTGATATCTCTTTGAGTGTCAGTCTTTCAGGTCTTGTCACTCCTTCAATAGTAACTACCACCAGATTGGTATCTTTTCCATTCCATGTCCTTAACCTCTCGACCTGTATGACCTGGGCACTTGTGTTTTCAGTCTGTAGGCAACCTGGACTTTGCTAGCGGACCATCTTGTATCCACCCCTCTTAGCACCAACTTCTTTGTTGTCTTGCTGGTCTCCATCACTACAGCCAAACTAGTCTTAAATAGGTCTAGCCTGGGCTTGGGTACCTGTAATTTGTTTAAGCGCTGACTACGTCTTTCATTATATTTTAAAAGCGGCCAAAGATACTTTGGGGCATTATGTGACAGGATTTTGTGAATAAATTTCCCTTTGTTAAATAGGAAGCGCTTCCTGAGGGGTAATATTTGAAGATAATTATATAAATCTATGAGGATGAGGCAATTGATACATTTTATGACAATCTGGATGAAGCAATTAAGAAAATTCCAAAGAAAGATCTTCTCATCGTGTTAGGTGATTGGAATGCTAAAATAGGGCCAGATGCATACGGTCACTGGGCTGGTACAGTGGGGAGATTTGGGACAGATGAAACTAACGATCGAGGACTAAGGCTACTAGAATTTGCCAGCAACTATAAACTAACCATTGCAAATACACTATTTCCTCATAAGTTATCAAGAAGAACAACGTGGCATGCCCCAAAAACTGAGATACATGGCCAAATTGATTTTATTCTTGTATCCAAAAGATTCAAGTCCAGTATTAATAAAGCCAAGACTAGGACTTTTCCTGGCGCCGACATTGGTAGTGATCACGACATGGTATTGATGACGCTCAAGCTTAAACTTAAAAAGAACTATAATCAAAACCGATGTTCTCAGTTAAGATTCAATTTAGACAAACTGAAAGATCCAGAAATCGCGGGAATCTTTGAGGCAACTGTTGGAGGAAAATTCGCAGCTCTCAACTTTTTGGAGGATGATATCAACTCAATCACAGAGAACATGAAAGACGTGCTCATTGAATCAGCAACAGAAATACTTGGTAAAAGAAAGAAAATAAACAAACCATGGGTTACAGATGACATTCTGAAGTTATGTGATACACGGCGAGAAATGAAAAAGGTTAAGAAAGAGGTTCCTGAAGCAGCATGGCAATACAGTATGGTGAATAAAAATATTAGGAAGAAAATGAAACAGGCCAAAGAAAAACGGGTAGCTGATCAATGTGAGTCCATTAATACGGGGCTAATAAAAGGTAACAGCAAGGCAGCTTTTGACACATTAAGAAAACTATCAAAACCCCAACAGCCCAGGGTAACTGTCATAGAAGATAGCAATGGGGCTCTGTTCAATGAAAAAACAGCCGTAATGAGAAGATGGACAGAATATTGTAAAGAATTATATAACTGTAAACTTGACACTAACTTAGGCATATTAAACAACATTAAGTGCGAAAACAGGGAACTCGGAAATGCAGCAATATTACGGGAAGAAGTGGAAGAGGCTATATGTTCGATGAAAGGAGGAAAGTCACCGGGTGTGGATAATATCCCAGCAGAGCTCTTGAAATATGGAGGACCAGATATAGTAAAAATCATGACAACAATTTGCCAGAAGATATGGAGTACAAAAAAATGGCCAAAAGAATGGACGCAGTCATTAGTAATACCGCTTCCAAAGAAAGGAAATCTAAAAATGTGCAAGAACTACAGAACCATTAGCCTTATTAGTCATCCAAGTAAGGTGATGTTAAGGATACTTTTGAACAGAATAAAACAGAAATCAGAAGAAATCTTGTCAGAGGAACAGGCTGGCTTTAGACCAAAAAGAAGTACCTCAGAACAAATCTTCAATATTAGATTACTTATCGAAAAACATCTCCAACATCAACACGATTTATACCATAACTTCATCGATTTCACAAAAGCCTTCGATCGAGTCTGGCATGAAGGCTTATGGCAAGTAATGAGAAAATTCAATTTTGATACCAACATCATAGATATCATTGAAGCACTATACAAGGACGCAAGCAGTGCTGTTTTTGCAAGCAACGACATTGGAGAATTTTTCAAAACAACTGTAGGAGTTCGGCAGGGATGTATCCTGTCCCCAGTGCTCTTTAATATTTATCTAGAACATATTATGCAAGATGCTCTCTACGATTATAAATCAACCATATCGATTGGAGGCCGACCTCTGTGCAACCTACGTTTTGCTGATGATATTGATCTGATAGCTGGATCAGAATCAGAACTTCAAGACCTTACCTCTAGACTGGAGAAAGTAACAAGAACGTATGGGATGGAAATTAATATAGAAAAAAGCAAGATATTGGTGAATAGCCATAAGAAACATGTTCCGACCAACATTACGTTAAATGGGCAAACGTTAGAAGAAGTTAACACCTTTAAATATCTCGGGTCCACTATATGCAGTGATGGAAGATCAATTAAAGAAATCAAGACAAGACTTGAGATGGCCTCAGCTGCCATGACAAGGTTGAATGTGATCTGGAAAAGTAACATCAGTTTTCCTGTGAAGATCAAATTATACAAATCACTTGTATTATCTATTCTCTTGTATGGGTGTGAGAGCTGGACACTCACTGCAGATACGGAGCGAAGGATTCAGGCTTTCGAGCATAAATGTTATAGAAGAATTTTGCGCATTTGCTATAAAGAGCACAAAACAAATGTCTATGTTAGAGAGAAGATAAACACCTATGCAGGCCACCAAGAACCACTTTTGTCAACAGTGAAACGTCGAAAGCTTGCCTGGTTTGGGCATGTAACTCGTCATGACTCCCTTTCGAAAACGATCCTTCAGGGAACAGTCGAAGGTAAACGGAGAAGAGGAAGGCAGAGAAAATCCTGGGCTGATAACATCAAAGAATGGGCAGGACACGGTTTTTCCACACTTGTACGCATTGCTGAGGATAGAGAGCAGTGGAGGACCCTGTCTGCTGATGCTTCCACCATGGCACCCCTACGACCCATGACGGGTTACGGGCTGAGATGATGATGATATAAATCTATACAATGTGATTGGTGTTTATCAGCAACAAGGCGCATTGCGCGTTTTTGAAGCGAGTGGAGCCTTTTTGTGTTGGAGACAGAACAACCATCCCAGATTGTGGAACAATAGTCTAGATGCGTTTGTATATGGGATATGTAGAACATTTTCCTTGCCTCCTCATCCAGGAAAAGTTTAATTTTGGCTAATTGGTAAACTTTTTGTGCTGTTTGCTTTGTGAGTGCATGTACATGTGAGTTCCAACTTAGGTGTTGGTCAACAGTGATACCTAGAGTTCTGTGTTCATTTACGTTTTCAATTAGTGATGTTCCAATGAAGAGCTGAAGTGTTGTTTTCTGCAAGTTTTGTAGTTTTTGTCTGGTTGGTATTAACATACATTTTGTTTTACTAATATTTATTTGCATGCGATTCTCGTTGCTCCACTTAATAAGATTATGTGTATCGTTTTGGAACTCCTGGATGGTGAGCATGGTGAAGCATCAGAAATGATAATCACTAGCACAGAAGAGAAAACCAATGATGGTGAAGATGACATAAAGATGGAAGAACTGAGGGCAGCACTAGAGAAAATCAAGATGGGCAAAGCAGCAGGGCATGATGGTATAACACCAGAAATGGTTAAGTACATGGGAGCATCAGGCGACCTATTACTCCTAAAGGTCCTACAGGCAGCATGGTGCAACAAGACCATACCAAAGGATTGGGAGATTGCCATCATAACACCAATTTTCAAAAAGGGTGACAATCGACAATGTGGAAACCATAGAGGCATATCCCTTCTCAGTGTCCCTGGTAAAAATCTACTCTAGAATCCTAGAGCAGAGACTCCGACGCCTAGCTGAGCCACAATTGGATGAGGTCCAGTGCGGATTCCGAGCAAACCGAAGTACTCAAGACCTAATCTTCACACTCAGACAGCTGAGTGAAAAGGCCCTTGAGTATAAGAGTGAGATCCATCTTTGTTTCATAGATCTGGAAAAGGCGTTTGACAGGGTCCCCTGGAGCAAACTTTGGGACTGTTTGGCAAGGAAGAATATTCCAGCACCTCTGATTCATGCTATACAGAGCTTCTACAAGTCTTGCAGAAATTATGTGAGGACAGCAAACCATAAGTCAGAAGAGTTCAGGACCACCACTGGTGTAGACAAGGTGATATCCTATCACCTTACCTCTTCATACTCCTTATGGACGATGTCATCAAGGCATGTAAGGAGAGAACAAGAAAGTATTCAGTGGGGTACTGGAAGATGAGACAGGTCTATATTTCGGAGCTGGCATTTGCTGATGATGTTGCCCTGATTGCTAAATCAGAGGCACATCTCCAATCCAACCTGCAAGTCTGGAAGGAAGAGCTGGAGAAGAGAGGGATGGTCATAAGCAGCTCTAAAACAAAATCCATGGTGATATCACGAGAAGAAAGAAAACATCAGATTAAGTTGGGAGAACAGGTCCTGGAACAGGTCGACCACTTTAAATATCTCGGAGCTATTATAGACCGAAAGGGAGGCATCAAAGAAGAGTTGGCCACTCGAAAAGCAGCGGCTGGGAGACTTTTTCAGGCCATAAATCGTGGATTCCTCAGCAAGAAAGAGGTTGGTAAGAAAACAAAGATGGCTGTATACCGCTCCACCTATGTCCCAGTCTTGACATATGGATGCGAGTCGTGGGCAATGACTACAACTCACAAAAGCCAGATCCAAACCTCAGAAATGAGGTATCTGAGGAAAGTGGTTGAAGTAACAAGAAAAGACATGGTCCGCAACCAGACGATACGTCAAGGCCTAAAATCCCATCCGCTGCAGACCCAAATAGAACAGTCCCAACTAAGATGGTTTGGCCATGTCTGCAGAATGGGAGAAGATCGGCTACCACGACAAGCATGGGAAACAAAGAGCCAGGGATCCAGACCTCCAGGACGACCCAGAGTCCGCTGGGAGGACAACATTAGACAATCTTTGAAGGACCGAGGACTAGAATGGAACCAGGCCAGGAAGAAGACAGCTGATAGAATGGTCTGGCGCTCTCTTCCAAACCTCTACACCTCACGGTAGAAGGGGAACGACTAAGTAAGTAAGTAAGTATCGTTTTGTAAAGATTGTTCTAGTGTGGTGCAACTTTTATCACTAGTATAGACAGTACAGTCATCGGCAAACAGGTCACATGATGAGTGTTTGAAGTACAGAGGAAGATCATTAATGTATACGGTAAAGAGAAGAGGGCCGAGAATAGAGCCCTGAGGAACACCTGTATTGACCACGGTTGGGTTCGACGAGGAATTATTGTAAGAGACTATTTGTTGTCTGTCTGACAGGAACGATTTAATTAACTTTACCAGCTTAATATTTACTTTCATTGTTTCTAATTTTCTGATTAAAATAAAGTGATCTATCATATCAAATGCTTTTTTGAAGTCTACAAATATTGCTCCACATATATTATCGTTATTGATGTTTAGGTGCCAATTGTCTATCATCTTTGTTAAGGCTGTGTGGCATGAATGCTTTGGTCTAAACCTCGACTGACTAGACTGCCGATTAGCAGGTCATTATTGACTAGGTGTTGTAGTGTTGTTCTATGGATGTGTTTTTCCAGTGGTTTGGACAGCGACGATATAAGAGAGATGGGCGTATAGTTACTAAGATTACTACTATCAGATGAACCTGGTTTGAGAAGTGGATATACTTTAGCGCTTTTAAAAGCAGATGGAAAGTAACTCCTTGCGATACATTGATTATATATGTATGTCAGTGAATCTCTAATGGCAGGTGCGGCAAAGCGCAGTATTCGATTACTGATTCCATCAAGTCCCGATGAGGTATTATCTTAAAGGCCAGTAATATAGTTATAAACTTCGTTAACTGTTATAAAAGGGATGTCGGGTGGAATTGTGTTAGTACATTTGTTCTCGCAGAACGTTGATAATTTGCTTAAGTCGCAAGGGAAAGACTGAATGGTGAGAGAGAGAGAGAGAGAGAGAGAGAGAGAGAGAGAGACAGACAGACAGACAGACAGACAGACAGACAGACAGACAGACAGACAGACAAACAGTCAAACAGACAAACAGAAAGAGAGAGGGGGAATTTAGCACCACTTTGCGTCTGATGCGTGACCAGGGTGACCGCTAGTTGCGACACATCTCTATCTTCATATTGTCTTTGAGATGTTGACCATGGAGCCAAACACAGCGTTTACAATGTCAGCTCTTTCAACACTGAAGCATACCTTTCCTGCTCTGCCTTTGTTTGTCATTCTAGTGTAGCTGGTCTAAATAAATATTCTTCTTCTTCTCTGATCCTTAGCCACCGACCGTCAAAGCAGTCAGTGGCCATCACGCCTGGTGGCGTCTTGTAGGGCAGCAACAAATTGATTCAATCTTGCTCGGTCGGCGGCCACCCCTCGCACAGTGCCCCAACTCCGGCTTACCCCCTGCATCAGCCTCCACAGTCCCCCGCCAAGCCGCCCTTGGTCGACCTCTCCTTTGCCCCCCCCAGGGGCCCACAGCACAGCTGCTCCCCGTGATGGCATCGGGGTCTCCTCCGAGGACATGGCCAACCCAACCCCAGCGTCCGCCAGCCACGATGGCGCGCACGTTCCCCTTCCTGCTCCGAGTAAGCAGATCTTGGCCGGTGATGGCATTCGGACAAAAGACTCGGAGTATTTTTCCTAGGCAGGCCGTGTGGACAGAGGACAATCTCGACACCTCCCCCTCCGTCACTTTCAAGCACAACGCACCACAGAGAAGCACGGAAAGCACACAGCTCTGATACAATCTTAATTTTGTGCCCGTGCTGCACGGAGAAGACTTCCAGATGTTGTTTAGAATTTAAAAAAAGGCTGTTCCCGCCTCGTTCACTCCGCTGTCGATGTCCCCGCCTGCCCCGCCATCTGGTGTCACCACGCATCCTATGTATGCGAAGGTGTCCGTCTGTTCCAGTTGTTGATTCCCCACTGTCACGGGCCCGGGGTTGCCCACATCGAGTGTCACGATCTCTGTCTTCTCCAGATTTATGCCCAGGCCCACCTGCTGACCACACCCATTAAGTCCATCCGTCTTCCCCTGGATGCGCTGATGTCAATGCACCAGCAGCGCAATGCCATCCGCATACTCCAGATCCTCCAATGTAGAAAACGCAGTCCATCTCACTTCTCCCGGACCGCACTCCGTCGTCTGTCGCACCACCCAGTCCACGACTGTTAAAAATAGAGTGGTTGACATGGGGCATCCCTGTCGCACTCCTGTCCCCACCTCAAAGGTTAGGTTGCTCTGCCCTACGCTACACGTAAAATTGGCATAGAGTCTTTTTATGATTGACACTATGCAGCCTGGAATTCCACAAGCCCTCAGTACCCTCCATAGACTGTCCCTATGCATACTGTCAAAAGCCCTTTCAAAATCAACGAAATTAATGTACAGCTGTCTCTGCCATTCTGAGCACTGCTCTATAATGTTCCTGAGGGTACATATATGATCTGCAAATCTTCTGCTCCCTCTAAACCCCGCATGCTCTTTCCTCAGCCCGTGGTCCACTGCCCTTGAAATTCTCTGTATAATTATCCTGCCCAGTATTTTGCTGGGAACTGAGAGAAGAGCGATTGCTCTCCAATTATTGCAGTTTGCAAGGTCTCCCCTCTTTGGCAATTCGACAATTATTCCATTGTTCCACTCTGATGGTGTTGTCCCTGTTTTCCAGACTTGTGCAAACAGTGGCTCCAGTAGCTCTGTCGCCAGCTCAGGGTCTGTCTTAAACAGCTCTGCATTTAAGTTATCGTTGACAGAAGCTTTCCCATTCTCCAACCCTTTGATTTTCGCGATGACCCTCTCCTTCCGTAGAATGTCTGTATTAGCATCCAGATTGTTTTCAGCCTCAACTGTTTCTCTGGTGGTTCCCTGTTCAGTCTCTCCGAAATGGTCTGCCCATCCCGCCTCCCGTCCCCTTGCTGCCGTGACGAGACCTCCTCGCCTATCTCTCACTAATACAATATTGTTTGCACCCCGTTTTCCGCCGCCGGTTTTAGTGATTTTGTATACTGTGATCCTTTCATCTCTCAGCGCTGCCTACTCCGCCTGTCCTGTAAGACTGTCTAGGAAATTCCTTTTGTTGGCTCGGGTTTGGCGTTTAACTTCCTTGTCCAGCTGACTGTACTGTTCGTTATATACAAGGGGCTTGACATAAGTCTTGGGCCTGACCATGAAGGAGTCACAGGAGGAAGATGAAACTTGGCACATTTAAAGTTCATCATATTTGCACTGAACGTGGGAAGTACGCGTTTGTTTCTTCAATGGGTTTTCCCGCTACGGTGCACGGCGCAATGTACCCTATTGACCCGGATCTGATGCTCCAAAGATTTGACAAAACAATGGAAAAGAAGGAGGCCAGAGCTGTGATAAAATTTCTGATGTTTCAGGGAAAAACACCTACAGAAATACACAGAGAGATGGAACCAGTGTTTCGTGATTCTTGTCTTTCATATACTTCGGTAAAAAACTGGTGTCAACAGTTTAAGTGCGGCCGCTCAAATGTTGCTGATCTGCCAAGATCTGAAAGACCAGCCTTAGAGTGCAACGATGAAAATGCAACAAGAGTGAAGAAAATCATTGACCAGGATCGAAAAATGACAATTGTGGAGATAGCTAGTAGAGTAAAACTAAATGAAAGAACAGTTTTATATAGAACTTTACACAACAGACAGACTGAACATGAGAAAAGTGTATGCACACTGGGTTACGCGACTGTTAACACGTGAACAGAAGCAAACGAGGGTAAATTACTGTCAACAGTTGCTCAAAAAGTGTTAGTCAAAACATTTTTTGCAGACCATGGTGACAGTAGATGAGACTTGGGTACACCATTATGACCCCGAATCCGAAATTGCCAGCATGCAATGGAAAACCCCAGGCTTCCCAACACCTGTCAAGCCGAGAGCGCAGAAATCGGCAGGAAAAGTGATGCTGACCATTTTTTGGGACGGCAAAGGTGTCCTTTTGAAAGATTATCTACCTCGTGGCAACACAATTAATGGACAGTACTATGCAGATATTCTCACCAAACTAAGAAAGGTTGTGACCAGGAAACGAGGGATAACGCGCACTCAAAATCTTCCTTTGCTTCAAGACAACGCGCCCTCTCACAAAGCACGGCTTGTGCAGCTAGCAGCCAACGATTTGAATATTGAAATTCTTCCACACCCACCATATTCTCCAGATTTGGCTCCATCAGACTTTTTTCTATTTCCAAATCTTAAAAAACAGCTAAAAGGAAATCATTTTGACAGCGATGAAGAGGTTATACTGGCATGTGCTGACTGGTTTAATTTGAAAAATAGGGTGTTCTACTCCCAAGGTCTTTTCAAGGTCAAGCAGAGATGGCAGAAGTGTGTCAATTCAGACAGTGGCTATATTAAAAAGGAATAAACACTATACAAAATTTCAGCTCTCTGTGACATGTCCTTCATGGTCAGGCCCAAGACTTATGTCAATCCCCTTGTAGTTGCTTTAACCTGGGGGACTTCGCTTCTGTTTTCTCTCCCTTCATTTCCCCTCTCATCGCTATGGTGCCTAATGTTTCTGGTGTTATCCAGTCTTGCTTCTTCCTTTCCTGGAATCCCAAGCATGATTTGCTGCTTTCCTTATATATTGTAAATAAATATTACCCACACATAAAGGTATGTTTTCAGGCACTCGTGAGAAATAAAGAAGTGGAAAACTGTTTACAGGCCTCGGGTTTCCCTTCTTTAAACGTGTATACAATACCAAAACCTACTCTGTCCTGTACTTACTGTTCTTAGTCTTCTATCATTTACTAGACACAGTATTAAGGTCTTTGTCTTGTGTAATCTGACTCATGATATACATGACGTGTTACTTGTGTGTGGGTAGAGAGTGGTGTAACCTGTTTAGAGTGTATTATTATTGAAGTATGCAAGCTTGGAATGTTATATTTAAAGTTCACTGTTACAAGCACGTAGCATGGTTGAAGAATACTCAGGGGCGTTCATGTGTGAATCGAGGTTTATGGGCACATGAGAAAAGCGTGCGGAGTGAATGCAGTTAGATACTTGTCAGAGAAGTATACTGAGATGTTAAGGGCAGCGTCGCCACAGCTGGGTATTTTTTACTAGATCTGGGTATTTTGGCTTCCGTCTGGGTATCTGTGTAATTTTTTTTTCCAAAGGTGCATTAATCTGGGTATATTTGACAATTGGCATTTACAATGTATGTATATTCTGTGCACTGAGCATTATACATTATATTTATATACTGAAGCACATTAAAAACGCACCACCTGTATAATCCAGGAACAGTGTATGAAATGTAAATACTGTATAAGTGTTTACAAGTTTACATATTTGGAATCTTTATTCATTTTCCTATGAATCCATGCTGGTCATTAATTTGTACATTTGATTGTTATGAAATTCATTGCATTCTGTGCAGGCAAGGGAGAAAACCAAAAATGCAACCAATAAAAAAATTCATTCACACTATCCTCAGTATCTGGTATGTCCACCGTGTGCTTGCAAACAAACTTGGCAGCGGCTCCGCATGGAACGCACAAGTCTCTGAAGAAAATTCCGGGGAATCAAGTCCCATTCACGTGTAAGAGCAGCTTCGAGCTGTTGCAGATTAGCTGGAGAACCTTGCCTGTAGACTCTGCGTCCAAGCTCGTCCCACAGATGTTCTATAGGGGACATGTCTGGTGATAGGGCAGGCCAATCAGTCGTCACAATGTTCTGCTGCTGTAGATATTGCTGCGTAATGCATGCGGCGTGCGCACGTGCGTTATCCTGCTGGAGAAGCTGCAAGTCTGGATAATTTGTGAACGCAGGAGCAACCAATGCATCCAGAACCTTATCTCGATATGTCACAGCATTAACATTTCCACGGAAGACGTGAAGAGGCAAGCGATGGTGAAAACTGAATCCTCCCCAAATGTGAATACTGCCACCTCCAAATCGGTTGTGCTGACGAACACAGCAATCTGCAAAGCGCTCTCCACACCGTCGCCAAATCCGCATACGTCCATCAGCAAAGGATATGTTGAATCTGCTCTCGTCTGTGAATAGGACAGCATTCCACTGCAGTCTAGTCCATCTGACATGTTGCTCTGCCCATTGCAGGCGCTGCTGACGATGTCTGTGAGTCAAGTTTGGCCCAACATAAGGTCGTCTTGCAGTAAGGCCTGTATCTCTGAGTCGTCGTATGACTGTCATTCGAGAGACTTGCCCATGTCTACCCACTATTGCTCTTGCTGTTTGACTTGCCGGGAGAGAACTATTCCTTAGGTGACTCAGCACAATACGACGATCTTGCGCAGGGGTAGTAACTCGTGGTTGGCCACTCCGAAGTCTATCCCGGGCAGTGCCAGTGGTTCCGTAACGTTCACTGAGACGTACAATAGTGCTGTGGTGGCAATTCATCCTTCTGGCAATGGCCCGCGAGCTCATTCCGGTCTCCAACATACCAATGGCTCGTTGGCGGTCGTTTTCAGATAGTTGTGGCATTTCAAGCACATGTACTGGGTGTTTTGTCTCAACGGCCTTTTTGTACCGAGTATACTGCCACAACGCGTACACATTTTCAGGGTCATAGCTGTTGGGAATCGTGTTGCACGTGTAACTTTCATTGTTTTCATGTAGTCTGTACACAAACCCGTGGGTTGAATCATGCACTTTCCATTCCAGCAGCCATTCGCTCTCTACCTCATGACAAACACGGGGAAAATCCATTCCCACACTTTTTTTTCCCAGCTTCTCGGCATCAGTATATATAATAGTGGTGCGTTTTTAATGTGCTTCAGTATATTATAATTAAATGTAAAAAAATTATGTACTATATATTTTTTATTCCTCTTAAATTTAATTCTTGTTCTTAACCACATCAATGACGTTTTTTGACTCGTTTACATCAGTTATCTATTTCCAGTTATTCTGTTAATGGCTGTCATCTACAATACTCAGTCATTTTTGCGATGTGTTTTAAGGTATTCTTTTTAAATTGTAGACGATGATGAAGGTACGCTAGGTAGTTGTAGCAGCATGATGATACACACGCCACCGCGTAAAAAAAAAATGAAGCCATGTTATCAGCACGCTTTTTGTGAGGAATCGCGTAAAAAAAAAATGAAGCCATGTTATCAGCACGCTTTTTGTGAGGAATCGCTAACAGACAGCGAACTGAAGGATTGGATAAAGCCAGACTCTGGCAATCGCTATGCTGCGATTTGTACGGTCTGTTCCTGTACATTAACTAATGCCAACAAAACAGCTTTATTGACACATAAAAGCGCATGAAAAACTTCGAAGCCAATAGCAAAACTCTGAACATTAACAAGTTTTTCATCAAACCAAAAGAGCCCTGTCTCCAAGACAAAATTGCTAAAGCGGAGATACTGTTGTCGACTTTCATGGCAGAACATAATACTCCGTTTTCGCAAGCTGAATTTACATTGAGCTGGGTGGACGATGTGAAGCGCAGTTAATCCGACAACCGTTAGGAGATAAAGAAGTCCAGTTTCGCAAGGATGTAGTGGCATACCTGATTGAACTTTGTACTCAAATACGACGCAGGTTCCCACTTGGACAAAACAGTGTTCTGGCGCAAATGCAGCGGTTGGATCCAAAGCAAGCTCTCGAGATCAACAAACCTTCTGTCATTCCATTAGCAGCGCAGTTCCCAACAGTTGTTTCAGGAGAGAGCCTTGATTGTCTGTCTGATCAATGGCGAGAACTGGCATCGTACCGAAAAGATATTGGACATCTGATGGATGAGGATCCGCCCGCATTCTGGCTGGGACTGCAACAAGTAACAGATGCTAATAACCAGAAGAAATTTGATGTTTTGGCTGACCTCGTGGTGCACGCTTTATGGCACTACCTCACTCCTCAGCATGCGTCGAAAGAGTGTTTTCGAAGGTTAACTTAGTTAAAACTAAACAAACCAACAAGCTTTTGTGCGAAACAGTTTCCAATCGAATACTAGCCAAGCAAGCAGTTGCCAAAGATGGAGTTTGTCATAAGTTTAATCCTAGTAAAAGCGTGGTTGAAGATGTGCGTGAAGGACGTTGTCGGCAGAGATATGCAAGATTTTGGAACTCCACAATCAAGATTTGCCTTCACATACCTAGGATGCATAGTAACACCAGACGGCGGAGCAAGAAGGGACATCAGCGGCGGAGTGAACGGAGCAAGAACAGCCTTTTTTTGGTCTAAACAACATCTGGAAGTCCTCTCAGTACAACACAAGCACAAAATTTAGGATTATATCAGAGCTGTGTGCTTTCTGTGCTTCTCTGTGGCGCGGAGAGCTGGAGAGTCGCAGAGAGGTTGATGTCGAAATTGTCCTCGTTTCACACATGCCTAAGAAAAATTCTCAGAATCTTTTGGCCGAATGCCATCGCCGGCCAGGATCTGCTTACTCGGAGCAAGCAAGAGGACATGCACACCATCATAGCTGGCAGACGCTGGAGCTGGGTTGGCCATGTCCTCAGAAGAGACCCCGATGCCATCACAAGAACAGCTATGCTATGGACCCCTGAGGGAGGGCGAAAGAGCGGCCGACCGAAAACAACTTGGCGGAGGGCTGTGGGGGCTTGGATGCAGAGAGTAGGCCAGAGTTGGGGCACTGTACGAAGGATGGCCGCCGACCTAGCAAAGTGGAATCAATTTGTTGTTGCCCTACAAGACGCCACCAGGCGTAATGGCCACTGACTGCTTTGACGGTCGGCGGCTAAGGATCAAAGAAGAAGACAATCAAGATTCCACGTTGTCAATTCATGCATATAATCTTGACAAAGGAGAAGTTGTCGACATGGATGCCGAGTCGCTGACAAGTGACAATTTTCAACAGTAACAAGTTACAACTAACATTTAATATTTGATTTGAGGAAGTATGTTACTGTTAAAATATCTCATTTTCAAGAGTTCATATATTGGGTTGTTAATAAAATCATTTTTATATAATTGTGAATTTTTGGTAATAAAAAATAAAATAAAAATGAAGAAATAAATAAACATTAATAGCACACAGCTTATTTGTGCTAAAGTTGCACTAAAAGCTTGTGTAAGCATCGTCTATCCCGTGTATTTGAGGCATAAAATAATATGGGTATTTCTGGGTTTTTTGTAGAAGAAAATCTGGGTTTATCTCTAGAACTTGAGTGGCAACCTTGGTTAAGGGGAGTCTGTGGCCATCCGTCGTCGGAGACGGTCGGTGTTTTCTAGAGTATGTGAATAGTGTCTGTGATTTTGATTATGATATATTGGATGTGACGCGATGAGGTTCCGCGTAATGTGCACTTAATAGAAGGCCTTTCTACATTATTGTTTATAAGTGCGTTGTGGTTTTCCCGCGCTGTGAAGTTCTGGAGGAACTTGGATGCCTGGTGATTAGACCAGAGATAGAGATATATGTGCGAGGGGTGAATGCCGCACTTACATTGAATGCAGACCATAGAGATATACGTGCGAGGGGTGAATGCCGCACTTACATTGAATGCAGTTGCTACCAGTACGTTAGAATTCGGCTGTACCACATATTGTATCGATGCAAGTATTTTGTACTACTGTTACTGATGTCCAGGATGTCACAGAGAGATTTATGATTAATAAATTTCTATATCTTTTCTTTATTCTACCCGTGTCTTCTACTTTATTATCGCTCTTTTATCCCTTTTCTTCTTTTTCGCATTCGTTTGATTGTGAAAATATAACTCTCTCATTCAAACCTTCGCCTGTCTCTTTTCTTATGTAGCAACGCATTTTTATTGCTGTTAAGTTAAGTTCTTGAGTAGACCGAATAGTGTGATATTCGTTCTCGGCAGACATATGATGGCAGAAATCGTCTAGCATTTTCATCTGACACGAAGCTTCTACGGTTAAGTTTCTCGGGGATGGGTGTGAAAGGCGCCAACATGCATCGCTAGGGAAGGACCATAGGTAGCGGCAGGTGTTAAACGCGTCTGGCAGTTTCATTGCCGTCGTCTGAGTTTAATGTAGGTGTTAAGTCGGGAACTATTTCGGGTTATCGAGAATTAGGAAATCATTCCTTTTCATAAGATATAAACCCCAGTAGTTAGACTTCAGGCATTCAGTACTCCTAAGCTGCAGTAGACGGATCGCTCGTGCTAGAGAATAAGCTTGTATAGCGAAGTTCTTAGTTTTCTCGTCAATTTTTGCCGAGCTTCTAGAATACCGATATAAATGAATAATTCTAGTTTCGTGGTGATCGCCCGTAGTTCTGTTTGGAGGTAATATTATATATCTAGTATTTTGTGAGTGATTTAAGTGGTAAATCGCCTATTTTATTTTCACTAGTTAGATTTCGGTGCAGAGGGATTAAATTATAAGTCTGTCATATTCTCTAGTTGACGTGTTACAGTGGAAAGCAGAATAAATTATTATTTCTAGCTTAAACTCATGCAGCTGTAAATAAATTTAATTAAATTGCTAGTAACCAGTCCGAGTATATTGTAACTGCACTGAGTCATCATTTAGTATTGACGAAATACGTAGGTATTTCTAATTCATGATGATTGATTTTTTTAAACGATCATAATTATTTCACGGGAGTTTTAACGTTACGACAAGCTCTACGCTTGCAGTTATAATGTAAGTTATAACCGAAGCGAATACTGTGGTTAAGTATTTTGTACTTTTCTCTTCCTTACACAGTTTTGGGTCAGCCCAACTTTTACCAGCGGTTTTAGTACAACTGAGAGAAGAAACATTTTTACCTTTAACCACGTGGGTCTACAAGTTAACACATGTCTGGCAGTGTGTTGGCCTCCAGAAATAGACAGAATACTAATCTCACTAACGGTTTTTAAAGACTAATGCCTATACTGAGCCTATTGAGCCAGATTATATTTCTTCACAAACTCTCATGTACATGCAGCCCTGTGACGAGAAAAATTACAAATCATTAACATTCCGACATTTTTGACTAATTATGGTGTGACCAATAATTATCTATTGATAGAAGTTACCAACCGGTCATTTTCTAAATAAGGGAAACCTCGTGATTCTGACACCGTGAGCCCGCTTAAATCTAATTCTTACCTGAACTGAGTGAATTGACACTAACTTAAATCTGAAAAGAAAACTATCGCATGAAGAGGACGCTCCCCGGACCCATTTGATGAAACCCAAAATCTGCAGAGCAGGGATCCGCTTCATCAAAAAGACAGACAGATTAAACGGTGTGTGTGTACTAACGTGCGCCAGACGGCGAACACCAGCAAGATTTTAGGTAAGAAAAGTGAGACAGGGGTACCTGCTGAAAGAACATAGTGAAAGCAGACTGAGTGATTCTTTTATGATATGATTTGTGCACCCACATGTTTTTGTAATTTCATTTATGCAAATTGTTGCTAAATGCGGGGTTTTCCTCTCTTAGGATAGATTAGGGTATACATTCTGTTCTCAACTTTAGAGTGAAATCTGAGACTATAGTGTATATATCCGTGACTCTTTGGGGCTATCACTTTTCTTCTAACAGGATCGTGGGCTAAACATCGAGGGAAAAGATTACACCTATGGGTCTATTATACTTGTAGTAATTCATTACCTTATATGTATTTTCTATGCTTGATATTAACATTTATGTGTTGTGGTAAATTTTCCTTATGTTAATAAATTTACATAAACTTTATTCAAGCGTGTCGGTCAGCTCGTTCCAAAATATCTATATTCCATTGTTATAGTTTTTCACGTCTGTGGGTCTAACTGTCGTCACTTATGTGTGTGTATGTGAGTGGAGATATATATTAATATATATTATAATAGACTGTCTGACTCCTCTAGATCTGTTGTAGAAGATAGGCTGAAAGAGAGAAGATTCTCGATTTCAGGGACAGACTCTATTAATTTCTCCATCTCACTCGTGGAAATCTATTTCTATTATCTTCTCTTACTGTTGCTATCACTTATTCTAATCTATTCAGAAGGGACCAACCCAAGTCTTAATTCCCCTATCAAAAATCTACGACACGGGACTATGCTATGAAGATTATATGTATAGAACTGTGACCCAGACTTCTGTCAAGTTATTTATTTGCCTACATACTGTCTTGAGTGTCCGTCCAATTTATACACCAAATATTAGACAGTAAGATGCTTCACTAAATCTATCTCGTGACACTGACCTATACTGTATAATAGGGGAACAACAGAGGTAATTGCGTCATTAATAGGCTGAATTGCCCTAGGTAAATTTCCGGTGTTATGTGTTGCGGGTAGCGCTAATAACCCGTCATCGAGGCACTATTTTTGTGGTGCTTAGCTGGCAGGGAGAATAGTGTGATTCGCTTCCGTAGATAGGCGGGGGTGCCGCACGAAAGGTCCTAGATTCGATTCCCCGGTAAGCAACTAACGTCAGTTGTTTTTCTGTTGTCTAGTTTTCTACTTCTTTATTTCTCACGAGTGCCTGAAAACATACCCTTATGTGTAAGTGTGTAATATTTATTTACAGTTTACTGGCCTCTGGTTTCCCTTCTTTATGTGTAGCTGATCTAAGTGACATGGCACTCAGGAAGTTACATGAGCAGTTAAAATACTGCATAGGCATCTTTGAACAGTCTGGTGTAGCTGATCTAAGATGTTGTTGTTTTGATGCGTTGATGGGTGGAGAGCGGGCTCTTATCATCTTTCCATTCTTGCCTCTTCTCATTCCATCTTGGTCTACCCTGTTCAACCTGAAAGTTGGTTATAATTGGGGTATTTAGTGTCATTTTATTTTCTAATTTTGTATTCAATTTAAATATCTATTGTCTTTTGCGGTTGCTGATTTTTATTTATATTAGTATTTGTCCATTTTATTTTCTCTTTTGTGTTGTTTATAGATAACTATTGTCCTTTACACTTGGTTTTAATTTGTATTTGTTCTTTTTGAGTTGTTGCCATATTTTTTTTCTATACCTCGTTGTCTTTCCTTGTCCTATGAGTAGTTAGTTTTTTGTTAATGCTTTCGTTAGTTCTTGCTGTTTAATTTTTATTTAGTGGGATGTTTTTCCTGAAAAGTACTAACCTTATATGTTTTCCTTTGTTTTATGTATATATCTTTTAAGTATTGATTGGGCATCTCTTGGGGCATCTATACTTAAAACCTTATCACCTGTTAAGTCTATATTGTGATTTCTATAGTAAGTTTTTAATTCAAGTCTTTGTTGGTCATACTTTTTACAGTGGATCAGGTAGTGGTCTATGTCATTCTCTTCCTGGCATTCTTGGCAGTATGGTTCTTCTATCATAAAGTATGCTGCACCGAGATGGAGACGCCACAGTTTTTTGTTCGAAGGTATCTTTAATTCTTCTCTGACCTGGCACGTCCTCGTTGGTTCATTCAGCAGTTTGAACGCGTGTCTGCCTTTTCTACTTTTCTTCCATGTTGTCTTCCATTCTTCGTTTATAGTTTCTTTCACTTGGCTCTTGATCTCCGACCTTCCCAGTCCTGCTTTTATATTGTTTTTACTTGTTCTTCCATTCTTGGCGTTCTGGTCTGCCAACTCGTTGCCAGCAATACCTATGTGTGCTGGAACCCACGCTAGCCTCACACTACATCCTCTGTTCCCTAGTGATGTATTAATTGCTAGAATTTCTTCCTTTATGTCTGGCCGGCTACATTTACCTGGGTGTTCTAGTGCTTGTAGTGATGATAGTGAGTCTGTAAATATCGTAACAGCTTCTGGTGGGTTATCTTCGATTATTTCTAGACTTTTAAGAATTGCTACCATCTCTGCGGTAAAAATCGATGCTCCTTCCGTTACACTGTAGCTCTTTTTTATTCCCCATTGTGGTATTACAACTCCAGCACCTAGTTGCCCACTATCACCCTTGGATCCATCAGTGTAGACGGCCAGACTTTGTTTAGTTAGTTGATCTATGAACTTTCTACTTATCATTTTGGCTTCCTTATCTTCTATGTTTTGTTTGATCTTTTCAGTGAGTGAGTAGTCTATGATTGGTGTTTTTAGTTCCCAGGGTGGTATTTTGCTTCTGTATTTATTACTATTTTAAATTGTGTTTGATAGTTCTTTGAACTGCGTTAGGTCTTCTATAGTTCTCCACCCTGCTGGAAATCTATCTTTATTTAAGGGGGCGTCCCATACACTTGGTTGGTTTTTGACAAATGCTTTATGTGCTGGGTGGGTCACTTCTTGTGCTACTTTACTCCAATAATTTAATCTCAGTTCTTTCCGTCTTAGACCAAGGGGAGGTATGCCGAGAGCTACTTCTAGAGCTTCTACTGGTGTTGATATAAATGCACCTGCAATGGTTCTCATGGCTGCATTTTGAATCCTGTCCAGTTTTGCTTTGTTAGAAGCTGCAGCTGAGTCATAGACTATGCTGGCATAATCCAGTTTCCCCCTGATGAAAGACTTGTAGAACATAAGCATTATTTTACTGCTGGCCCCCCATCCATTACCTTTTACAATCCTTAGTATATTTAGGGGTCCCCTACAGCTTTCTACCAATCTGTCTATATGTTTATTATAATTTAGTTGTTTATCTAAAGTTATGCCCAGAAATCTTGTTGTTGAGGAGGTACATATTTTCTGTCCCTTAATGGTTATATTGATTTTGTTATTTTTTTAAAAATTTCCTTTGCTGAAAATCATACCTACTGTTTTGTTTACATTAATTTGGAAGCCCCAACTTTTCATCCACTCTGAAACTTTGTCTATTTGATTTTGAAGTTTTTTGTAAACATGGTCCAAGTTTTTTCCAGATCGCCAAATGGCACAGCCATCTGCAAATTGTGATACTGCATTCTTTATGTCATTAAATTCATCTGCTAAATCATTTACAGCTATAGTGAAAATTGAAGGAGAAATCACTGATCCTTGAGGAATCCCATTCTGTTGTTCATATATTTCTGACCTATCATTATTCACCTGTACAGCAAAATACCTGTCCTGTAAAAAGTTTTCTAGATACCTATAGGTTTTACCAGTAATGCCAATCTTTTTCATTTTGTAAAGAGCTCCGTCTCGCCAGCATTCATCATATGCTCTAGCTACATCTAGAAAGACTGCCACTGTTTTCTCTTTCCTCTTGAACCCTAGCTTTACATCATGTTCTAATCTTACAAGCTGGTCTACTGTACTTCTGTCTGCTCTAAACCCTGACTGGTTTGGGCTATATAACTGGTTTTTTTTCTAGGTAGAATTTAACTCTTTTATTCACAACAGTTTCCAGTATTTTACCTAGTTGTGATGTTAAGGAGATAGGCCTATATGAACTTACATCATGGGCTTCCTTATTGGGTTTTAGGATGGGTACTATCATCGCTATTTTCCATGCTTTTGGTATCTTTCCTAAGCTCCAGATTTTGTTATAAAGGGAAGTTATTATGTTTATAGTTCTTTTGGGTACTTTCTTAAGGATTTCATAGCTAAGTATATCTTGCCCTGAGGCAGTATTAGATTTATCTTTTATTGCATTAGTTACCTCTTCCTCTGTTATATCAGCATCTAAATAGTTTGTTTCATCTATCTGGTCTGGTAGTTCTTTTGAAAACGGTATCCTATGTCTTTCTCTTCTCTCATTTTCTTCCTGTCCAAGACTACTTTTTTGCACTGACTTTATAGAAATACTCGGCAAGGGCATTAGCTTTTTCTTTATCTGTTTCTGCTCTCTTTGGTAGTTTGATTGTTGGCATTATTGTTTTCTTATTGTTCCCTTTGATTGCCTTAAGCTTTTTCCATACTTCTCTAATTTGAGTGCTAGGTTTAAGTGACTGACAAAACTCCTTCCAGTTAGTTTCTTTAGCTTTAAAAATTATTCTGTTAGATTCATTCCTAATAAGTTTATACTCATCATAGTTTTCTTCTGTTCTGTTATTTCTATATTTTTGTAAGGCCCTTTTTCTTCTCTTATGAATTTCTGTACAGCTTTTATTCCACCAGGCAACTGGTTCTTTATTCCATTGAGTTTCTCTTTTCTTATTAATGTTATTTATTGGTTTAAGGTGCTGTGGCATATTTTTATTTGGTATATATTTTATTGCTATTTTCAGAATTTCATTGGTCAGTGTTTCTGCCCACAAGTCAGTATCATCTGATTCCATGTCTTTATATTCCATCACCTCCAGCTCTGATTGGAAAGCTTCCCAGTTTGCTTTTTTATAGTTGAAGGTAGGTTTCTCTGGTTCTGGGTTTGGAATGACATTTTCATGCATGGTTATTATAATGGGCAGATGATCTGAGTTTGTGTCTTGTAACACTTCCCAATTTACATTCGCTAGGTTGTTAGTTGCTATACTTATGTCTATTGCTGAGTCTGCCCTATTAGCTTGTGGATTAATTCTAGTTGCAGATCCATCATTTAGTATTAGTAGTTCATTGTTTTCTATGAAGTCAAGTAGGCATTTTCCTGCATTATCTGCATGTTGTCCACCCCAAGCATAATGATGGGAATTAAAATCGCCTACTATGATTGTTTTGGGGCCTAGTCTGGTGCTTATGGCTAGTATTTCTTCATCTTTAATTGTGCCATCTTTAGCATATACATTTAGAATTGTTAGATTGTTTGGTTCAGCTGCTATAGTAACCTGGATACCTTCTATATTGGTTGTATTAAATACTTCCCAGTCTATGATTTTACATTTTTCGCTAACTAAGACTGCGACACCACCTCCTCTACCTTCTTTCCTATCGTGTCTAAGTATCTTAAAGCCCTTACAACTATATACTCAGTTTAAATACTGCTTAGGCATCTTTGAACTGTCTGGTGTTAGCTGATCTAACAGTGTTGCCGCTGATGAAGTCACAAGTGCAGGAAAATCAAGAATAGCTTTCAACCGTCTGCCGTATGACAACCACAATGAGGCCGTAGATCAAATCGTGACTCACTGTGATATCATCGCGTGCGTCATCTTATATTTGTCAAGATGAGGTTATAAACCTGTGTACAACAGCTTTTATTACAAATCTTGTGACTTGTGCTTGAACGTATCATGTTCTTAAGTAAAAAGTGCAGCCTTATAACAAGCACTTCAGTAATGTGAAAGTGTAGCAGCTAGTCAAATGTTTGTCAAATACAGAGCTGGACATTTCATAACCAAACACTTTTAAAAATTATTTATTCCCGTTTGAGCTTATCACCAATAGCAAGCATACCCATCAGCGCTTGAACTAATCGGGCGGCTAAAAAAGGTGGTTATTTCCATCAACCCGTGTACAAACAATTTCATTACACATCTTATGGCGTCTGATTCAGCTTAATATATCATTTTCTGAAGTTTGAAACCTGAACGAAATTTATTATACATTCCTATTCATGCTTATCATCACTTCTAACCCATCACGCCGGAAAAAATGGGACGCTTTCCACCAAGAAGCTAAATGTCACAGACTTTGGCAGTTGGCCATGCATATTTTAAACTGCTAATTAAAATGTAGCGTAGAGCATCAACTGCAAACAATAACATTTCAAAAAGTATAACACAACATCGAATAACATTTCAAAAAGTACAACACAACATCGAAACTCTATCGTTGACAACGACATAAACAAACGGGTAAACCGTGTGTCTTTTATTCACGACAAACAATCCACACACGGTCCCACTTTCTTTCATCTGTACTGATCTCAGCCGTTTTTTCTGTCATCCACAAACACAGACAAAGATAAAGACAGAGACACAGCCTAAATCTGCTCAATGACAAATAACATAACAATAACATACTGTATGTTCTCGGTGACAATTATGTAGACAAACATACAGATGAACTTTCTTTAAATATACGACCAGATATACAGAGATCTAGTGTTTCGATTCGCCAACATGCGTACTTTTTCACAGACAACTGTTTATTAATTTACTGAAAGAAAGAAAGACAGTCAGAAAGAAAGACCCCCCCCCCCCCCCCCCCCCCCCCCCACCCCCCAAAAAAAAAAAAAAAAAAAAAACCAACCAATTTTATATATATATATATATAGACAAGAACGAGGCACCGAAGGTTACTACAGTTAACAGCGCCCCCCCCCCCCCCCCCCCCCCCCCCACGGTGGAAAGCATGAAGGAACTAACAAATACATTTTACCAGTAGTGCCCCTACCCCACCTTTTTTTTTTGTCCTATTAAAAACATGTCAGCTCTGTACACCAGAACTAAAGGCAAATGACAAGCTGCCCAGGAGCGTATACAATTCCTTATACATGTCGTAGAAGGCAATATGGGGCTGTCAACCCTGGGAAGGTTGGAGCGTAACGCTATCAGATTTTAATGCCAGAACCGGTCA
The DNA here is from genome assembly GCA_024509875.1 of Oreohelix idahoensis. NCBI lineage: Eukaryota > Metazoa > Mollusca > Gastropoda > Stylommatophora > Oreohelicidae > Oreohelix > Oreohelix idahoensis. The sequence continues at coordinate 543,199 of JAMPIV010020351.1, forward strand.
ACTGAAACTCTAACCGTTCAGCCAATCAGCCGCTCACAGTCATGCTACAGAAACATAACAAACAATCCATCCCTATATTACATCAGTACGGTACCTTCAAAATACTCACAACCCAGGTTGTGACTAACAAACTAGCCATGCGGATATTTTAGAAATACCGGTCAATTACCCACAGCCATGTCACAGTTAACTTCTTCTGCATAGACTCTCAGTCGTCAACTTGAATATTTTCAAAGAAATTTATGTGTCAGCTTGAGTCTATTTGTATCTCCACAGAGTTTTGTCTAGACATAGAACTGGGGACGGCCATATGTACTTTCTCATATTTTAGGCATCTTTGAAGCAGATGTTCAACAAACAATTCTAATAACAGCAAATGATAACAAACAAGTTGTACCTATGTTATAGTGAAACGTGCAAAATACATATAGCCGTGTAACAGTAAACACTAACCAAAGCCAAATAAGTGTTATAGTAACACTATCAAATAAGTGTTGTAGTAACACTATCAAATAAGTGTTGTAGTAACACTATCAAATAAGTGTTGTAGTAACACTATCAAATAAGTGTTGTAGTAACACTATCAAATAAGTGTTGTAGTAACACTATCAAATAAGTGTTGTAGTAACACTATCAAATAAGTGTTTGTAGTAACACTATCAAATAAGTGTTGTAGTAACACTATCAAATAAGTGTTGTAGTAACACTATCAAATAAGTGTTGTAGTAACACTATCAAATAAGTGTTGTAGTAACACTATCAAATAAGTGTTGTAGTAACACTATCAAATAAGTGTTGTAGTAACACTATCAAATAAGTGTTGTAGTAACACTATCAAATAAGACATGATTATATTAGAGAAACAATTATAATCCAGCCGTAGTCGCGTTAGGACAGTCCACACATATAATCTAGCCATACTGATGTTACAGTCAACCATCCACATTAGCCATAACTTTGCGCAGGCGGAAACAAAGACAACAAGAGGCTGACATTTGGTTTTTTAGATAGGAGAATTTAAGACTTGGGTTGGTCCCTTCTGAATAGAGTGGAATGAGTGAGAGTCACAGTGTGAGTTAGTAAAGGAAATAGATACCACAAGTGAGATGATAGAATAGTGATAGAGGCTGTCTCTGAGATGCGAGAAAATCTTCTCTCTCTCTCTCTCTCCTATCTTCTACGACAGATTTTTAAGCAGTCAGACAGTCTACCACATATACATATATTACATATATTATATCTACTCACGGGCACGCACATACACGTGACGACGGTTACACACACAGACGTGGGAAATCTATAACAATGATTATATAAATATTTAGAACGAGCTGACCAGCACACTGATTTAATTTATGGGTAAGTTTATTTATCATTATTAAACTTACGACACAACATATAAATTTTACATCAAAAGAAAACATATACAAATAGTCATAAAAAATCAAGAAAATGCTACAAGGATGATAGCCCCGTTATGCCCTTAACTCTAGGTTTAGCCCACAGCCCCGTTAGGATGACAGATGATGGCCCAAAGAATTAGAGATGCATATGGTTAGGGTCTAATATTGTCCCTTTTTCTAGAAGGTAAGAACTGACTTATGACAGCAGTATCTATTCTAAAGGAACAATTACATTAAGCAGCAAATCTTTCTTCAGGAAAAAATTACAAAAAAAGAATGAATGCATTAAACCAACGAACATCCTTCCGTCACTTTCACTCGGTTCTCTCACCCTTACCTAAAACTTGATGTTGTTCACCGTCTGGCGCAACCTTAGGACACTTCTCTACAGTGAATCTGGATTCTTTGGATAAAGCGAATCCCAGCTCTACAAATACAGGTTTTCTTCCACTGTTTTCGGGGAGCGTTCGCTTCACCAGTTAAACTTTAGATTTACTTTTAATGTCACTATGATCAGGTTTGATAAGCAAGTTTAAACGGGCACACAGAGTTCCGAAAAAAAACACACGTGGATTCCCTTAAGTTGGAAAAGATGACCAGTGGACAACTGCTCTCAACAGATAGTCTTGGTTCACTATCCACTCTTTCAATAGTGTTGGAAATGTAAATGTTAGTTCTTGCAATTATTCTCGCCGCCAGGCAGCATATACATTTAAATTTGTGGAGCAATATGAACTGGCTCAAAAGCCCCATATATATTTCTAATCTTTAGGAACCGTTTGTGCGATTTGTATTACTGTCTATCTCTGATGGCATATGCACTGTCAGACGAGTGTTACTTGAAAAAAAAAACCCCACGTGGTTAAAGATAGGAAATGTCTATGCTTCTCACAAGTATGTCCTTTTTACTAAACGCTGGAAAGTTGGGTACCACCGTTTCACTATATAAAAGAAAGAACACATATCAAATCATTTACATATATGTACTCATTATAACTTACATTTTAAATAGCACGCCTACAGCTTGACTTATATTTAAAACTTCCCGTAACGTAAGTTATATAAAAAAACAATCATCAGGAATTTAGGAATATCTTCGTATTCCGTCACTATTCACTGATGTAGCATCTAGCATTTATAAGTTTGTTATTAAAACAGTTTCGACTGAGTATTTAACAGTTAAATTAAACTTATTTCAGCTACTTGTTTAGTAAGCTAAAAATATAATTTATTTTGTATTTCCACTGCAACTCGACGATTTAAAGAAATAACAAACTATCAAAATATTCACTCTGCACACAGAACTAGTTTAAAATGGAATCGGCGATTTAACACTAAATCACTTCACAAAACTAGATATCTATTATATATAATATTAATATACCTCAACCACAGAATTACTAAGAACGTTAAACCACTTCGACCAAACTAAGGCCATCTCTATTTACAGAGATTTTAGAAATCGAACGAAGGTTGTTCTAGTCTAACTGCAAAGTTACTGAGTGAAATGAAATAGTTTCAAACGTGGGTTAATATTTTAAACCAGACAAAGGATGAACTATTATTTCGTAGAACGAAATGCTCTCCCCTTTCCGGCTTAAACGATACGTTTCACACCTAACATGTTGTAACTGCCACCACTGACCAAAGAGCAGTACGCGTGTCAGTTTCAAATCTCAGACAACCTGTCTCCAATGCAGGGCAGTTTTCACACCACAGCTGACCATGGCCCACAGTGAGCGCCGTGTCAGTTTGGAGATTTTTCAGACAAATGTCTGAATACTGACCGGTGCAGATGTAAAGTATCACACCTCACCGGGACTTATGCCGAGAAGAAGCTCGCGCGCTCGGTGAGAATGTAGACTATTGTCTACGTCCTATGTTCAGCGAACCGACTTATCACGCCTTCTGACGCCCTGCAGCCCTGACATCTACGTAATATCGTCCTAGCGCGATTCTCAGTTTTGAGAAAGAAACAGGTAAAGTTTAAAAATACTGAAGAAAATATTTTTCGCAACCGAGTGATGCGAAAAATACAGGAAAAACAAGTATGGAAAGAATATAAATGAAAGGATTAGGGTGGGAGAATAGGAAGAAGATGTAGGTAATTTAGTGACATAAAGACCTACGTGACAGTTAGTTTAGAAAAATATGATCTCGTCTGATTTCTTAGCAGTAAAATTAACTTCATTATAGCTACATTATTGTTTAGTAAGCTAAGATATAATTTATTCTGCTATCCACTGAAACACGTCACTAGAAAATAATACAGACTATATAAATTTGGCACTCTGCGCAAAATCTAACTAGTGAAATATGAAATGAGCGACTTAACACTTTATCATTTCACAAAATACTAGATATAATATATATTACCTCACACAGAACTACAGGTAGTCGCACAACTTAAGAATTATATGCTGAATATTTAGGAAGTCTAGAAGTTCGACAAATTGCCGAAACAAACTGAGAAACTTCGCTAACAGCTATTCTGTTTCGAACAACCTGTCTACTGCGAATATAGGAGCGAGAATGAAATTAAAGTTTCAAACTCGGGCCAATATCTTAAAATCAGACAAAGGGCCCCAACTTATTTCGCCAAGCGAAATTATCTCCCCTACTCCCAACATTTACGTCAGCTTAACGCGTGACGTAACTGCCACCAGTGACCGAGAAATGCGCGTGACAGTTGCAAATCTCAGACAACCGTCTACAACTGCGTCGTACAGATGCCGGGTTTTACACCTTAAGCTAGTGACAGGTGAAAAATGGTAGACCAAAAGTCTGCTCTATGGCCAGCGAAACGAATTTCTCACACCCCAGGCCCAGAAATCTGGTCGGGCCGCGCTCTGACCGGGGAAACTGCAGACGTATGTCTGGCGAGAACCGTATCTTCACAGCTATCTGCGCGACTGACATCTGATGCAATAAGGTTACTAGTCAGTATGAGAAAGAAAAACGATGATGGGAAAGAAATATATTTTTCGCACCGAGTGATGCGAAAAAAATACAGGAAAAACAAGTACGGAAAGATAATAAAATAAAAGGATGCGGGTGAGAGAATAGGAAGAAGATGTAGGCAATTTAATGATCAAAACCCACGTGACACAAATTTAGCCCGATAAGTTACCAATAGAACTTTCAACAGCTAATGTTCTGGCTATGGGACAAAGATATAGGAATGTTCCACTCTCCCCCATGGAAAAACTACAAAATCACACACACATACACACCTAGCACTAACACGAATACTGCTTCTCATCATGATCATCACCATCAAATGATATACCGACTGGCGTAGTTGCCACAACTACTGGGTCCTCACGTTTCATAGTGGTTCCAATGTTAATTCTTCCGTTCAAATACAATTCTCGGTTGTCGTCCTCTGATCATGGTAACGCTAGTTGAAGACGTTTAATTCAGATGTCAAAAATATCTTGTACACAAGCAAACGAAAAAAAATATTTGACAGAGTCTACCTTATCATCCAGATTTTGTGCTCACCATGGAGCATCAGGCTACAAATGTTGCTCGCCAATGATTTATAATTTGAGCGGTTTTCTTCTGTTCCACCCATGAGTCTCATAGTGGTACCGCTTTATCTTCTACAGTACTTTCTCCCTGTCTCCTTAGCTTCCCACTCTTCCTCTGAAGTTGCATTCGAGGAAATGTCTACAATCAGCTGTTTCCCAAGAAATAAACTATGATCACCTCCACTTTCTGTAATGTCCAGCTGTACTGGTGGTTGTCTGGAAGTCAGTCACAGGTCCATGTCTCCTACCTCTGCTGGTCACGTTATAATAGAGTATATGTCGGAGACATTTACTGATAAAGCTCTGTAGCTTCCATGAGTAGGATATTCTTGGCAATTTCCAGTCTAAAAAAAGTGTATATCTCTAACATCTGTATTGAACAGCGTAATCTTATCTTGTTGGTGAAAGCTGTACGGATAAGTGTGATCAATAACAAATAAACGCTTTTTGATGCAGAGATTATGCAACTAATAAGAGTGTTGTATTGATTAATATAACACTAGCAATAACCCGTAAAAACTGACAGGTTTTTAATTATAGTGTGTTTATTCTGTTACATGTATTACAGCCGGTACTATTACTACTGTGGTCATTTCATTGCAGGCGACCGTCATTAGATATTTGTTGTGAAAATTACATGGATGTATTAAATATGAAGACATGGAGTAACGTTCCTAAATGACATGTGGAACAGTGATAATGATCTACTAGACCGGAAATTGACTAAATAACTAACATTTCTTTTATGACAACATGTCTCGTAATTGTTCGTTCATCTTTTAAAATCTTGACTTTCCATAATCAAACTGTTCATGCACACCGTCATTTGCACACTTTTTTATTTTCAGGAGAGTACATATAAGAGAAACAATACAATTATTGTCTAACTTTCAACCACAGTTGCGCCGCTTAGATGTGGTTGAAAGTTAATGTACTCTCTCGAAAATATAAAAGTGCGCAAATGACGGTGTGCATAATGTGACCGACCGACCGACGTACTTACGGCGGGAATTATGGTATTGGATATTTGTACACACAACTGCGTACCTTTGCATTTAAATAGCATGTTAGTATTGGGATGGATAAATGGTATCTGCGGCTAGAGGCTAGTTTCTGTTCTACATTTACTGAATCTATAACTCTTTACCCTTATCGCAACTTTACAGCTGCTTTGAACTACACTATTTCAGTTGGCACCATTTCTAGGAGCTCCCCCAAGTACGAGGGGCGGTCGAAAAGTTTTGCACTTTACTAAGAAAGCGTTAAGACAGGCGGGATTGCTGTGTATCATTGTAAAGACACACTATTGGTTTACATTTCCCGCGCGTACATGGCGCGAGCGGGGTGCCGTGTGAAAGAGAAATTGGCGGGAAACTGGTTCAGTTGTGTATGAAGCGGTGTCATGGACAAAAGGAGCATCAAGCCGAAACATCAGCACAGATGTTGGACATTTGCATTGCTGACAAAGATGATTTTTTTTCGTAGACTGGTTATTGTGGACGAATGTTGGGTGCATTTCTATGACCCCGAGACTAAAAATCAGAGCAAACAATGGAAACATTCCTGTTTGCCACCACCAAAGAAGGCAAAGACGGTACCCTCTGCATGAAAGGTCATGCTCACCGTCTTTTGGGACTGCCGCGGGGTAATACTCACCGACTACCTTCCTCGTGGCCGTACTATCAACTCCACGTACTACCAAAGCCTTCTCCAGAAGTTACGAGAAGAAATGAAGCGCAAAAGACGCGGGATGCTGTCCAGAGGCGATCGTCTGCTTCAGGACAATGCGCCGGCTCATGCAGCTCATGGCTCCATCGTCCTTGCCCAGCAGTGCGAGTATGAAATCATGCCCCATCCAGCATTCTCACCGGACTTGGCACCGAGTGACTTCTTCCTGTTTCCAAACATGAAGAATCCGCTTCGTGGAAGTGGTTTTTCTAACGACCAGGACTTGATTACTGAACTGGAGACGTGGTTCCGGGCCCAGACGGGGGTGTTCTACAATCAGGGCATCAGGAAGATGAAGAAGAGATGGGAGAAGTGCATTGCCTTGAGGGGTGAATACATAGAGAAGGACTAAAGTTCACACCAATTTCCAGGTACGTGCCTTGACTCCTTCATACTAAAGTGCAAAACTTTTCGACTGCCCCTCGTACGTCATCCGACTGGCGAAATCAGTTCCTTTCCTTAGGCTTTTCTCTTCCCCCGCCCCCCTCCTAAGGTGGGTAATCTCCTTGTCAATGGAACTTTTTCTTACTGGATTTTCCCCTCCTTCTTACTGGACTTTCTCTGCCGGACTATGCTGGATTTCATGTGTATCCAAGCGTTGACCTCGTTTGTTCTGTTCGTTCACGTACAGTAGAAAAACCTTCATGCCAATATGTTTATGAACATGACAACAGTAAAGTCCCTATCCTGGATGAACTTTGACTTCGGCTCCCACTGAAGCAAGAGCTAAAGCAGCCTTGTATTACCTGATATAGTCTGGAGAATATTTAGCCTCAAGTGAGTTTGTAATTAATAACTCTTTCAGAGTATCAGGCGGTTCCGATACATTTTATAGTTAACATCTTCCGTTGGGGTGTGTGTGTGTTTTAGAGGTGTTGGCTTAATTCGGTCAGTACACGCACGTCAGTAACTGCAAGTTTCAGTTATATTTCCGCAGTTAAATTCTTAAACGGTAGATATAACTAGACTATTATTTACACCCCGTATTCGTTTATTACCTCGACATTAAACAGCTATTTTCTGCTAGTATGTTGATCCAAAATCTGATCAACCATTTGCTTCTGCATTGTCTCTGTTGCACATCTTCGTTAGCTATTTGATTTTGTGCTGGCTGTGATAACAGTTGTAACAATGGCAACAGTTAAGGTAGTAATAACTGTAAAAGCAGGAGCAGCAGCTGTAGCAATAAAGGTAGCACTAATATAAGTTTGTTTCACATTTAACTAAATGTCGTATTTTTGGTCTGTATTACAACACGTCAAATTTACCACTCGAAAATATCGAAGATAAACAGTACAATTATAACAACCAATAGAATCGCTCCTTTTTCTAGTAGTGACAAGGAACCTTTTTATGCTTGATAATAGGGCCTATTTTGTGTATTTGACAGAACGAAGATATTTTATTTCTTAATAACTAAAGATTTGTAAACAGAAAGGTATAGCCCAATTTATAGCGGCGATATTACTTGAGAGGTTTGTGTAAAGACTTCCTCATAATAATATTTTATTGTACGAGAAAAATTAGTTTAAGTGACATTTAAACATCAGGGTAGCCCTCAATTTAGTCAGTTAAAGTCTGCACAAATTTAAATGCACTGGGCTAACTAAATATTAATAGCTAGAACGATAAAGATCAATTCCTAGTTTTATTAGAACTTAAAATAATTGAAATCGGCCCAAAAATAAGTTAGATATATAATATTTAACCTTAGTCACATTGTACGGCAAGGCTGAGAAACGGGCAGAGTGAAAATTCTTAACGTCAGTTTTGACTGTGTTTCGATTGGTCGAGCACAGCGGTATATAAGCCTTGAACTTGGGCGGATTCTTGCCACAACCTTTTTAAATATTAGACACTAAGCTGAGAAGAAGAGCGCAAATGTGAACTGTCAAACTTTTGCCACCTGTATTTAAAGCAGACTTAGAGGCTCAGTAAGAGCCAGTATCAGCTTACGTGTGTTATCTGAGGGTAAGATATATATATATTATATATATATATATATATATATATATATATATATATATATATATATATATATATATATATATATATATATATATATATATTTGTATATATTCATGTTATTTGCCTGTAGTTATCCGCTTATGTGTTCGCTGATGTGTTAGAAGGAAAAAATAGGCCAAATATGTAACAGATTTCCTTACCAACGTGAGTAGTTTTAAAGACGACAGGCCAGAAATGGAAACAGTGTAGGATTTTTGCAAATTATGGCACAAGTGCGACTGTAAGTCTATTAGGGTATTTGAATGAGTATTTCCCTACTGGAACGACACACGGTTCAAGAATACAAGATAGGATGACAGGATATATTAACATGATGTAATCAAGATGTACTTACTATTTTGTACTTAACCTGATTATGGCGTGGAAGACAATCATGAACGAATGGATCTAACATACGATGTATTAAGGAAATGAGTAATCTAATTGAACTGGCTGTGAGGTATTGAGGTAACTGTCCTGTGACTGATTTAATGTTTGTACGTGATGTTGTCTGTATGTAGGGAAAACTACTGGACCCTACAAGTTTTGCGAATGTCTTTTCATTCCAAGGAATATGCAAGTTAATGAGACTCCACTTGAACTGAACTATGGCTGTGAGTACTGTTCTTTTGAGGTAAACTATGGCTGGCCAGGTGATGTTCTTTCTAAGGACATGAACTACTGGACCCTGCTGGAGTTCCTATTTTGCGAATGCCAGGATTGGAGGTTGTCTCAGACTGGGTCAGAGGTGTCAAGTTAAGTGTAGGGATAAACTGTTCAGATGAGAATAAAACTGGAGAGGAACTAGAAAGTAAAAATAATACAGGTTTTGTTCTTTAAATAAAGCTAAGAGGCTGTAACATTAAAAATGATGAATCACTGAGGAATATTAAACTTCTATTCTAAATATTCAGTGTAACCCAGCCACAAGAGATTGGAGTGTCTCAATTTCAGTCAAGTCTGTACATAAGTATATTAACATGTTTGAGATTCCACTGTTCAGATGATCCAGCGAATTAGTAAAATAACCTGATTTTAAAATTTTTTAAAAAGAAGAGATATGGTTTAGAAAAGTAAAAATAATAACTTTCATTCAATTTTAATCTAAATACAGACTGGGTAGGCTGTAACTAATAATTTTCCCAAAGATAATTAGCCACACAAACAATGATAATAATTTTGAGGATCTGGAAGGTAATATCTTCAGGACCAAAAACTAATCATCATACCTGTAGATTTACATAGCTTGACCCCATTTTGATGTCGATACACCCTTAAGCCAGAGAAGTGGGTATTTCTTTTATACCAGTCTCTTATCTGGCGCTAGGTATGAAATTTGTCCAGGATATCATTACTTGAACCTCTCGCGACACTGAAATGAATCACATAAGTAAATTATTGGCCTTTTTTGCCACATCGATTAAACAATTAAAAAAAAAAGCTATCAACAAGCATTCTAAAAATAAATATTGTAGTTAGTTTTTATTTATGTGCGCATCAAAACTCTTAGCTCGTCACAGTTCTTAAAAAATCGTGATAAATATGTAGTTAGTTTGGGCCTGTTTCACAGACAGATCACATTTAGAGCTTTCTTTGCATGTGCGCATCAAAAAAACTCTTAGCTCGCGGACACAGACACTGCAGTCTTATGCTCCACGACCTTGACGTCATATGCTATTGATTTCATTTTCTACCGCTTCTGCACCGTGCCCGCACATTAGCAACCTAACAAAAGAGATATGATTTTTAGGAACAATTTAAAAAAATGAAACAACTTACTTTTCGAATTCTTACTTTAATTAATCTAATTAAGTTAAAGTTCTGTTTGATAGTTATTACATGTAACTAATTTAATTTTCCCCTAGATAATTAGCCACACAAACAAATATATAAACATTACTCATTGTGGGATCTGGAGAGGTAGCAGATAGATCTTCAGGACCAAACACTATCATCATACCTGTAGATTTACATAGCTTGACCCCATTTTGATGTCGATACACCCTTACTCTTTTCAGAGAAGTGGGTATTTCTTTTAAGACCAGTCTCTTATCTGGCGCTATCCTGGTATCATCTGATACATCTATTTGTCCAGGATATCGTTAATTTTAATAACATCTGAACCTCTCGCGACACTGAAATGAATCAGTAATTTGTTTGAAAATAAATTACCTTGGCCAGTTTTTGCCACATCGATTAAACAATTAAAAAAAAAAAGCTACTCAACAAGCATTCTAAAAATCGTGATAAATATTGTAGTTAGTTTGGGCCAGTTCACAGACAGATCACATTTAGAGCTTTCTTTGCATGTGCGCATCAAAACTCTTAGCTCGCGGACACAGACACTGCAGTCTCCCCGCTCCACGACCGGACACTGACGTCACGTCATGCTATTGATTTTCTACCGCTCTGCACCGTGCCCGCACATTAGCAACGTAGCGTACGATAAATAATGAGATAGATTTCTTATAAACGCTACAATTTCAGCTAAAAATGACAACAATCTCCTTACTTTGAAATGACGAATTAACAGAACGACAACGGTTACTGTAAGTCAACACAGCAAACACGCTGTTGGTTCCTGGAATAGCTAGGACACACAACAGTAGCCGGGTCACGTGATCATAGACGCTCTGACTGATCAACATTAGATGAGGTCTCGGGTTCCGCGAAATGTGTGTCAAATATGTGCCACTTTCTGCTCTAATTCTGTCCCTCGCCGCGGTTTTTGTTTTCCTCGCCCAAGTCTCACTCACACACACAGACACATGATATCTTGTATTTTGACAGCTGTGTCTGTTGTACTTACAGTACATCTCCTTCTTGCTACTTTATGTGAACTTGATTACCTTCATTTATCAAAGCTGTTACAGGTAACCACTTGTTTATATTTGTATATAGCCACTGGTAAACGACGCTGGGCAGCAGGTGCTTGTCCGTGTGTATGCATACGCTTCTCCCATTCAAACCTTTGAAACGAGACCGTAGCAGCCCAGTCTAAATGTAAAGCCCCAAGATTCACATTATAAATCGGTACGATGTGTCTATAGCAGTGGTTGTCAAACTGCCACGCGGGAGCGCGTGTTATGGAATGCAAAGGGGAAATGAAGATCTTCAATGCTAGACGACTTACGTTATTTACCAACAACGTAAATGTTCACATTTCACATTACAATTTACAAAACATAATTATGCCTAGTTCAAAATATATAAAAAAAAACTACGCTTATCTTTCTGTTGTAAAAATAATGGGGACTAGTCATTGTACTGTAATAACCTTTACTAAGAACAAGACAAATTCGCTAAGCTACCAGCAGGCATCAAACTTTCCAGTTCCGTCCAACAATATATATATATATATATATATATATATATATATATATATATATATATATATATATATAAACTCTCCACTCCTCTAGTCATCCTTCAGTTCGTCTATTAACTCACCTCGATCTAAATAGGGTATAAAGTTAGAATGCTTCGTTGCTTCAAATTGCTTTGCCCTGCCATTTCTCTCAACAACCAAACAGGCGCGGACAACTTACGAACAAGGTCGTCATTATAACGCCTGACGTACAATTTAAGTGTGGCCGGAAGCTTTGATACCTGAATGCGCCATTCAGCTGGGAGGGAGAGCTGTGTTGCGCTATTAATCTGAAAGTACTTGTCACGAATTGTCTCCCCTGCTTTGATGTAGTGGTCCAACAGTGGACAAAACTCAAGAGTATCTAAATGGGTCGTCAAAGGTGTCTACCTTCGCACAAGATTACTCTTGGCAGAGATGTAGATAGAAGGGCAATGACGTTTCTACCTTACGGGAGTATCCACAAGATAATTCAGAAGTCAGGAACAATGCTGCTGAGCGCTGAACATTTGTTAACTTATATCTGTCCCTCGCCTTTTGTGAAGGATTTAAGCAATGGTTTTTAGCCCGTTAAAGCCCCAGCTGAGTTAATTCAGCGAATTTCCTCATATAATGGTATAGCTCTGTTTAGAGGTAAATATACGTCTAGATGTTTATATGTATATTAAATAGTAATTCTCATAAGTTTGCGTTCATACATGTAATAACTGAATAAGCAACTATTGTTTAATTTTAAAACAACAGGTAACAAATTTAATAATCAATTAGTATTAACAGCTTAAAATAAATGAAATGCTGGTGAATTTTATATTGGAATCACATTTTCTCTTCACTGAGATTTAGGGTGAGGATATAGTTCAGAAAAAATATGTCCGGTTGCTGCTGCATTTTTATAAGCACTTAACGTTTATGTGAGTCCTGCAGCTGTAGTTTTCGTCACTTCCTGGTGATGAAAGCACTTCTTCACACTTGTCTGATTTAGGCGTTTGGTGTGCTCCCTGCTTTTCACTCACAACAACCTTCTTTCCACGAACTTTTTTAGAAAAAAAAATAGAAAAACAAATGCCTTTGCTAAGTACATTTGTGGGCTGCCAATTAACAGGCGCATTCTCGCTGTCCACCCACTAATGTTAATCTTTCAGAAGAATTGTAGCTCAGGGAAGATGATTAAAAATCACTTCTTCTGGGTATCAAACTGGGAAAATGTGTCTGGACGGCGCGAATAATAAGTTCCCTGAGTTACAATTAACAAAGTGCATATATCTCACAAAATATTAAAAACTTTAGGCACATGTGATGTAATCATCAGTCATCACGGCTCCATTCGGAGTCTGGGGTCACCTCTGCTGTCGGTTTTTTGCACGACTAGCCAGAAGAAATCACCAGTGCTTGCAGTAGTGATTTATGAATTTACTATTCTCGTATGTTGAGGTTGCCAGCCTCATATATAACCACTTAGCAAGAAAAACATGCCAAATTCACATTTGTAAAATAATTGTTGCATTTACCCCAAAGTTTTTGGAATACACAATCTCCTCGCACAGTTTAGAATGGACACGAGCAATTTAGATTATATGCTCTCGAATCACTTGGTCTGGACATTTTGAATCTCTTTTATGACGGGTGAATTTGCGAAACACTTGGTCTGGGAAAGTTTCTCTTACGGCGGGTGATTCAATTCCTTAGGTATCCAGTCCAAATATTTAAAGTCATGGTCCCTTAAGTTTTTCAGAGTTTGTATTTTTTTTTTTTTTTTTTCGTACGCCCGCTAATACTAGAAACGAAATCTCAGGTTATTATTAATGTCTAACCTGACATTGATTTTACGTGAGTATCCCTTTTTTCTTGTACAGAGACAGGTGTCCCTCGCCATTCAGGCAGATACTCGCCGATTTCGGAGGTACCCATTAGAGCTGGGTCGGCTCAGGAGCCGCCAGTCCCTGGTCGACGACACTCCTTCAAATGTCATCGCCAGGTCTCGAGTTAATCCAGTCCAAATCCCGGTCGACGAAAAATCTTCAAATGCCGTCGCCCGGATTTGATCCTGAATCACCCGGTCGCCAGAGCGGTGTTGTAACCACTACGCTAGCGCGGCTCCAATTTGTATTTATAAAGGAGGGCTTACTTTTTAAGTTTCCCAAAATACTTCGATCTGTCACTTATAAGTATGAAATCCTAGAAACATATAAGGAGGGGAAACCCGAGGCCTGTAAACAGTAAATAAATAAACAAACAACACACACAGGTATGATCAGGCACTCAGTGGGAAAATAAAGAAGTAGAAGACCAGACCAAAAAAAACAACAGAAGGGATAGGCTTACTGGGATCCAATCAGGACCTTCCGAACAGCATCCACCACCTAGCCACAGGAGTGAATCATCACTATCCACTCTGCCAGCTAAGCATTACAAAAATAATGCTTCACCGACAGAGGTCCAGCACGAACTCCCACGCGACCCTGATATGTACCATAGGACGACCCAGTCTAATTATAGACGCAATCACTGCTACAGTTTCACTATTAAACAGTATAGGCCAGATTACACATGACAAAGGCCTTAATACTGTGTCTAGATAGAAAATTGCGTCTATAATTAGACTGGGTCGTCCTATGGTACATATCCGGGTCGCGTAGGAGTTCGTGCTGGACCTCTGTCGGTGAAGCATTATTTTTGTAATGCTTAGCTGGCAGACTAGATAGTGAAGATTCGCCCCCGTGGCTAGGCGGTGGGTACCGTTCGGAAGGTCCTGGTTCGATCCCGGTAAGCCTATCACTTCTGTTGTTTTTCTGTTGTCTGGTCTTCTACTTCTTTATTTTCCAACTGAGTGCCTGATCATACCTGTGTGTGTTGTTTGTTTATGAAATCCTAGGTCCGATCCTTCTTTTACTTTGGCTTTTGGGAGTTCCTCGTTTGAAGTTGCGAAGCTGTCTGTTCTGTGTTTCTGAGTTTGCTAGATTATATCTCTCGTTCTCATTTCAAATCACAGATTGTGTTTCCGCCGAATTTCCCACAAAAAGCGATAAACGCATCTACCCTCCGTGTAATCTGCCAGACAAACAGACACCGATGTCGGCAGCTCGGAGAGACAATCTTGGGTTCTTTTCATGTCGATCGGCGAGACCGTGTTGTCACCAGCTTGTCACCTGGGGCCAAATGTTGGACCGACAGGTTTCAAAAGATGGTCAGACTGATACAATAGATAAGCGTATGACGGGTATAATTACCTGGTATTATCGCATTTACCTTGCGGAACGTAAACAATTCTGCGTGTAAAGCAGATACGTCCATAGGGGAGTAGAGTGTTAGAGACTTCGCCCTACTAATCCAACATAGAGAGCACAAATGAATAAAGGACAAAAATTGCCAAATAAAAGCGGCTGAATGTGAGAAAGAGAAAAATGAAGAAAAAAAAAAGGGATACTGCCGGAGTGGCTAAAGGTGTTAGAGAGCCATCAAAAGAACACGTACAGACGTTATTTCACAGTACTCACCGTTTCAAGGTCGATTTCTACAACTACCTATATAAACGGGACGATTATAGTGACGTCACTAAATAAACAATATGGAAGACCTTGATTTACATGGATTACGCCACTAGTTGGTGGCCTTCTCTGATTACATAGTGACGTCATAAGTTAACGATACAAGGTCGTGACCAGGAACGAGTGATAAGGTGAAGGACAATGACAACATCAGAACATCCGTGAACGTGAGAATGTAACAAAATAAGATGTAATAAAATAAGACAAGTCAGAGAAGGATGGATACTATAATCATCATCATGATCCTCTAGCTCCCTGTGGAGCTAAGGTATTCAACAAAATCACGTCATGTCATGTCATGTCTGTCCTGTGGAGCTAAGGTATTCAACAAAATCACGTCATGTCATGTCATGTCATGTCTGTGCCACACGTTAGGTCCTTCAACGTCTTATCTGTTCTTTTTAAGTCTGTCTCCAGTTCTCTTCTCTGTGTGCTGTTTTAAATCTACTTTTATTTCTATTACTGAGGAATTCTAGAACATGGATTGTCTTTTAACGTCAACAACTGGTTCCCTGACTGAGAAACGTCAACAACTGGTTCTAAGACTGAGAAACGTCAACAACTGGTTCCCTGAATGAGAAACGTCAACAACTGGTTCTAAGACTGAGAAACGTAAAAAACTGGTTCTAAGACTGAGAAACGTCAACAACTAGTTCCCTGACTGAGAAACGTCAACAACTGGTTCTAAGACTGAGAAACGTCAACAACTGGTCCCCTGACTGAGAAACGTCAACAACTGGTCCCTCGACTGAGAAACGTCAACAACTGGTCCCCTGACTGAGAAACGTCAACAACTGGTCCCCTGACTGAGAAACGTCAACAACTGGTTCCCTGACTGAGAAACGTCAACAACTGGTTCCCTGACTGAGAAACCTCAACAAATGGTTCTCTGACTGAGAAACGTCAACAACTGGTCTCTGACTGAGAAACGTCAACAACTGGTTCCCTGACTGAGAAACGTCAACAACTGGTCCCCTGACTGAGAAACGTCAACAACTGGTCCCCTGACTGAGAAACGTCAACAACTGGTCCCCTGACTGAGAAACGTCAACAACTGGTCCCCCGACTGAGAAACGTCAACAACTGATTCCCTGACTGAGAAACGTCAACAACTGGTCCTCTGACTGAGAAACGTCAACAACTGGTCCTCTGACTGAGAAACGTCAACAACTGGTTCTCTGACTGAGAAACGTCAACAACTGGTCCCTTGACTGAGAAACGTCAACAACTGGTTCCCTGACTGAGAAACGTCAACAACTGGTTCCCTGACTGAGAAACGTCAACAACTGGTCCTCTGACTGAGAAACGTCAACAACTGGTCCCCTGACTGAGAAACGTCAACAACTGGTTCCCTGACTGAGAAACGTCAACAACTGGTTTCCTGACTGAGAAACGTCAACAACTGTATCCCTGACTGAGAAACGTCTACAACTAGTCCCCTGACTGAGAAACGTCAACAAATGGTTCCCTGACTGAGAAACGTCAACAACTGGTTCCCTGACTGAGAAACGTCAACAACTGGTCATCTGACTGAGAACGTCAACAACTGGTCCTCTGAATGAGAAACGTCAACAACTGGTTCCCTGACTGAGAAACGTCAACAACTGGTTCCCTGACTGAGAAACGTCAACAACTGGTTCCCTGACTGAGAAACGTCAACAACTGGTCCTCTGACTGAGAAACGTCAACAACTGGTTCCCTGACTGAGAAACGTCAACAACTGGTTCCCTGACTGAGAAACGTCAACAACTGGTCCTCTGACTGAGAAACGTCAACAACTGGTCCTCTGACTGAGAAACGTCAACAGCTGGTTCCCTGACTGAGAAACGTCAACAACTGGTTCCCTGACTGAGAAACGTCAACAACTGATTCCCTGACTGAGAAACGTCAACAACTGGTCCTCTGACTGAGAAACGTCAACAACTGGTCCTCTGACTGAGAAACGTCAACAACTGGTCCCCTGACTGAGAAACGTCAACAACTGGTTCCCTGACTGAGAAACGTCAACAACTGGTCCCCTGACTGAGAAACGTCAACAACTGGTCCCCTGACTGAGAAACGTCAAAGTGTTTTCCTCATCTTTAGTTTCTCTGGTATTTCCTGACCTTCTTTATGTTACTTGTCGATCGTTATGGGGCCGCCACCGTAGCTGCCCCCCCCCCCCCTCCCCAATTAGAGGTCTGCACGAAGCATTCACATATTCTTGCTGCGTTGGTTTCTGTAGTTGGAAAAGATGCTACTGGTGGTTAGTCAACTCTTGTGGTGGTTTGTCATTTCTTGTGGTGGTTAGTCAACTCTTGAGGTGGTTTTTCATTTATTGTGGTGGTTAGTCAACTCTTGTGGTGGTTTGTCATTTCTTGTGGTGGTTAGTCAACTCTTGAGGTGGTGCGTCATTTCTTGTGGTGGTTAGTCAACTCTTGTGGTGGTTTGTCATTTCTTTTGGTGGTTAGTCAACTCTTGAGGTGGTTTTTCATTTATTGTGGTGGTTAGTCAACTCTTGTGGTGGTCTGTCATTTCTTGTGGTGGTTAGTCAACTCTTGTGGTGGTCTGCCATTTCTTGTTGTGGTTAGTCAACTCTTGAGGTGGTTTGTCATTTCTTGTGGTGGTTAGTCAACTCTTGTGGTGGTCAGTCATTTCTTGTGGTGGTCAGTCAACTCTTGTGGTGGTATGTCATTTCTTGTGGTGGTTAGTCAACTCTTGAGGTGGTTTGTCATTTCTTGTGGTGGTTAGTCAACTCTTGAGGTGGTTTGTCATTTCTTGTGGTGGTTAGTCAACTCTTGAGGTGGTTTGTCATTTCTTGTGGTAGTTAGTCAACTCTTGGGGTGGTTTGTCATTTCTTGAGGTGGTTTATCATTTCTTGTGGTGGTAGTCAACTCTTGTGAAGAATTAGCGCAATGAAGTCAGACATATTTTTTTTCGTTCGTATATGTCTGTAGCATCGAACAGCTACGAAATACGCCTCTTTGCTGAGTATCTACATCAGGATCTCACGCTTCAAAATAGGTAATCACTGTTTCAACTAGACGAAAGGCATCAACAAATTAACTGTGAAACGCCTTGGGTCTGGAGTTTGTATAAGACTTTCTGCTTCCTCTTCTTCAAACACCGGTACTACTATCGCCACCAGGTCTTCCCTGCCGAGTTACTTTACATGCGATTCTAGCACGCTATGACGCCATGGTCAATTTCTAGATTAAGTAGAGTTTCCAGGGCCAGCACATTCTTCCATGACAAACCGCTGATGGTGTCTTCGCAGGAACATCCCGTGTCTCCGTGACATGGCCACAGCCAACGAAAACCGCTGACGGTGTCTTCAAACGAAAATCATGTGTCTGTGACATCTTAATGCTAATGTAGATGTTGACGCGTGTGGCGGTGTCTCATCCCTTATTTATTAATAACAACGAAAATGATTTTGCTAAAGTTATATAAATCTGAGTGGACTGGATGATGTTTCTTTTTATGTAAATAAATTAACAAACAACATACAAAGGTATGATCAGGCACTCAGTGGGAAAATATAGAAGTAGAAGACCAGACAACAGAAAAACAACAGAAGTGATAGGCTTACCGGGATCGAACCAGGACCTTCCGAACGGCACCCTCCGCCTAGCCACGGGAGCGAATCGTCACTATCCACTCTGCCAGCTAAGCATTACAAAAAATAATGCTTCACCGACAGAGGTCTAGCACGAACTCCCATGCGACCCGGATATGTACCATAGGCAGGGTTGCCATATTGGCTTTTTTAAAGCCAGATTTCAGAAATGTGATTGGCGTTAGAAAATTCATTTGGCTTTTTCCTGGCTTATTTACATGCTAAAATTATCTGCACGAAAATTACAAACCATCCTTTTTCGAAATCATTTTCCTTTAAGAGAAATGTTTTTTTGGTCATTGGCAATATTTCTGCCGCCAAGAATCTGGGCAAAAAGGCGCCAACCGGGGCTCTGATATAACCAAATAGGTTGAAAGGAACGAGCCTCGCCAGAAGAAGGCAAAAAATAAATAAAATAGCCAACCGTCGCTCCAGTTTGTCTGGTGTCTCGGACCTCCGAAGTGTTTGGATGTGATTTATAATTATTTATAATCATACTAATCTGCCGTGAAGTGTACTTTCTATATGTAATAACGTTTTGTGTTGAAACTGTGACACCTTCGGCTGTTTTTAATAAATCATTTATTATCAACAGTCATGGCCATGTTGTCAAATAAATGGAAAGCTTCTTACGATAGCAATCGTAAGTACAAAAGCAAATGGGAAGAAACATTTGTATGGGTCCAAAAGGCTGCTGATGGGTCGGATGCAGCTTATTGTAAATTGTGCCACTGCAACATTTTACCAAGAATTAGCAACCTCTCAAATCATGAAAAATCGGAGAAACACAAGCGGAGAACTCCATTACAAGGCCAGACGCAACATAATGTAAGAAAGACTCCTAGACAAGATACGGATAAAGTTAAGGCAGTAGAGCTGCAAATTGCTGTAAGCATGACGTGCCATTGTGCGATACATACAGTTGACCACCTGAGTGAAATCATGATAGCACATAAAGTTACACAGAAGTAAATGTGCATGCTTAGTCAAAAACATCATTTCGCCTGCACTGAAAACTGATCTCATTGATGACTTTCAGAACAAGAAATATGCCATCATTTTAGATGAATCTACTGACATTTCAACACAAAAACACTTGTGCATGTTAGTTAGATTTTTGTGTGATAGGAGAAAGGAAATTGTATCTGGATTTATAGGTTTAATTCCGGTGCAAGAGGCTACAGGAGAAAAGATATTCAATTTGATTGACGAGGAAATAAAAAGATGTGGCCAGAGTCTTGCAAAATGCATTGGTTTTGCAACGGATGGTGCATCAAACATGGTTGGGTGCAACAACTCTGTGTGGTCTAGACTAAAAGCTGTATCTCCTTTCTGTGTGCAACTCAAATGTATCTGTCATTCGCTGGCACTGTGCATTCAATATGCAGTATCCAAGCTACCATCAAACATTGGATTTTTACTGTCAGAAATACCCAATTGGTTTCGCCATAGTGAATTAAGACGAGAAGCATACAAACAATTGTTTACAGTGATGAACACAGCTACAGAATTTGAGCCAACCCGAACTGCCCCCCTTCCCTTTGAAAAACCTTCATTTACGCGGTGGCTTGTGCGTGGAAAGGTTATGTTTAATATTTTGATGAACTGGGGAGAGCTAAAGGTTTATTTCACTTCTGCTGAACTAGCCCAATCACAGTTTGATACAAAATTCAAAGCAAGACTTCTAAAAAAAATGTTGTCAGACAACAAAAACTACTTGTTCTTTGAGTTTGCAACACCTCTTGTGCAGGAATTTGAAAGACTGAACAGCCTTTTTCAGCAAACCAAAGCTGATCCTCATGAATTGTACCAACAAATATTCTTACATCAGAAGAGTCTTCGGAACAGACTGTATGATGCCAAAAGACAGAAAAAAATATTCATCAAGTTGATTTTGGTGTAAAATTCTTAACAGCACGTAATAAGTTCTTACAGCAGAACAACAGTGCTGAGGCTGATCTAGAAATCTTCTTCTTCTTCCTCGTTCGCCCTGAAAAGGACGGTGGTTGCGTTGTGTCTGTTTACGCCGTAGCTGTGATATCTGCACCTTTCGGTCGACACATCCGACTTCTGCACGGCATTTTTTGGGACCAGGTTTGCCTTCCCTCTTCGATCCGTACTCGCTCAGCCAGACTGCACTGCTGCAGACTGTTTCCAGGACCACCACGTGGAGGTGGAGTACGGTCTTGACCAGCTCTGGTTCGCTGATCCTGATGCAAGCAGTCAAGCTATGGGTCGCTGACTGCATTCTCTATTGCTGCATCATTGGGTCCCTGATCTAGAAATAAAAAATGTCAAAGAAAGATGTTTGTCTATGCTAGAAGAAGCTCTCAGTCAAGTTACATGTAGACTTCCGTCGGCGAGAGATACATTTGAAAGTTTATCAAAATTGAGACCTGTGATAATTTTAAATCAAATTTCAAGGCCTATGTTTTCCGAGTTACCCTTTATACACCATGCAGGAAACAACGTCGGCAAAATTGAAGAACAATACAGACAAATGCCTTTTGTCGATTGGAAAGAAGAAGCTCCATTTAAGAAAGATGGACTCCCTGTAGACAATGAACAGTTTTTGGATTGTTGTACTTCAGCATCAGGCATTTAAAGAGCTCGCCACCTTTGCCCTTACTTGACCTAATAATCCCTGTCAGCAATGCTGTAGTTGAGAGGATATTTTCTCTTGTATCCTCCGTTAACACGAAGGCAAGAAACAGAATGCAGCTGAATCTTCTTGATGCAATTGTGAGAATCAGGGCAGAACTATTGCTTTCAAGCAAATGTTGCAAAGACTTCACTGCATCTCCAGAAATGCTAAATAACTTCTCATCAGACAAGGTTTATGCCGTGTGTTCCACTCATTCCAGTGGGGAGGATAGTAATGACCTGGATCTGGAGCTTTTCATGTGATGTGAGTATGAAAAATATATTTAAATGTGTTTAGCTTTTTTTTTTTTTGGCATTTTTCTAGTATTGTTTGGCTTTAAATTAAAATTTCGATCTGGCAACCCTGACCATAGGACGACCCAGACTAATTATAGTCGCAATCACTGCTGCAGGTCCACTATTAAACAGTATAGGCCAGATTACACAAGACAAAGGCCTTAATACTGTACTGTGTCTAGTAAATGATAGAAGAATGAGAATAAGTAAAGGACAGAATGTAGTTTTCTGGTATTTTATAAACGTATAAACTTATAAGGAGGGGAAACCCGAGGCCTGTAAACAGTAAATAAATTAACAAACAACACACAAAGGTATGATCAGGCACTCAGTGGGAAAATAAAGAAGAAGAAGACCAGACAACAGAAGTGATAGGCTTACCGAGATCGAACCAGGACCTTCCGAACGGCACCCTCCGCCTAGCCACGGGAGCGAATCGTCACTATCTGCTCTGCCAGCTAAGCATTATAAAAAATAATGCTTCACCGACAGAGGTCTAGCACGAACTCCCACGCGACCCGGATATGTACCATAGGACGACCCAGACTAATTATAGTTTCTTTTTATGTGCATGTAAACTGATAGGTCTGCGCGCTTCATTCGCGACGATAAGAACACGCAAGATGCAGCAGAAAACACCAACAATGTTGTGAAATATTTTAAAAACATATCAATTATTCAAGTACTTTAGCGCTGATCATCATTTATACATTAAAATTTTTTTTTTTTTTCTCGTACGCCCGCTAATACTCGAGGCGAAATCTCAGGTTATTTTTAATGTCTAACCTGACATTGATTTTTACGTGAGTATCCCTTTTTTTCTTGTACAGAGACAGGTGTCCCTCGCCATTCAGGCAGATACTCGCCGATTTCGGAGGTACCCATTAGAGCTGGGTCGGCTCAGGAGCCGCCAATCCCTGGTCGACGACACTCCTTCAAATGTCATCGCCAGGTCTCGAGTTAATCCAGTCCAAATCCCGGTCGACGAAAAATCCTCAAATGCTGTCGCCCGGGTTTGATCCTGAATCACCCGGTCGCCAGAGCGGTGTTGTAACCACTACGCTAGCGCGGCTCCCTTACATTAAAATGAAACAGAACGTACTCAGTAAACTTGAATTTTCACCGTGCTTGCAAAAAGAAAACAAAAAGAGAAATAGTGTGCATTTCATTACTAGCATAATAAACTGAAACAGCGTGCAATCTCTCAGACCGAAGGGTCTTTTATATTTGGACATGCGCCCTAATATAACCGACTAGGTTGAACGGGACGCGCCTCGCCAAAACGAGGGAAAAGTTTTACATTAAAAAAAAAAAAAAACAGCGTGCACTACATTATGTCGGTAATAATTGGCAACAGCGTTCATTTCACTGTGTAGGCAATAAATTGAAATAGCATGCAACTCATTGTGTAGGTAATCAACTGAAATAGTGTGAAATTCATTGTGTAGGCCTTAAACTGAAAGAGCGTTAATTTTTCTGTGTAATCATAAAGCTAAAAGAGCGTTCATTTTACTGTGTAATCATAAAGCTGAAAGAGCGTGTATTTGTGGCCGTATAACTGGTTGGTTATGGTTGGTTGTTCGTCCATCACGGGTGATGAAGACCACTCTGTTCATCCAATTATTTAAGAATATGTTAGGTTAGTCTATGGGTACGAAGGTGACTGAAGAGCCCGATGCGGGCCTGGAAAGATCTTGGACAGTGTGGGCAGGGAATGTTTGCTTCATGTGAAGGTTTTATTACACGGTCCTTTCTAGCTTGTCTCCGCTGTTCCGCTGCTGCTCTTCTGGATGATTCACATGCTGCTGCACCTTTACGAAGAGATGTGCGCCAAGCAGTTCGGTCTTGCGCAGCAGCTTCCCATGTGTCTGGGTTTATGTCAAAGGTTTTTAATGACGTCTTTAACGTGTCTTTGAAGCGCTTCTTTTGGCCACCATGGGAGCGTTTACCCTTCTGCATCTCACCATAAAAGAGTATAACTACCATGGTGTTGAAAACAGACTATAGGTATGTAACTAAAGCTCAAGTATAAAATAACGTAAAACTACCATTTAGTTAGAAACAGACCATAAAATCTTAACTAAAATAAAAAGACATTAGGAGAAGGGAGAGATACGGAAAAAAGCGTTAGTATTAGAATGCAGGCCAAGCTTAGCTGGGTCATGTGATATTTTTGTCCAATGATTAGGCTCCTTTAGCTCGAGGGAAGCCTTGTCGGCAGGAATATTTTTAGTAGGCAGTTAGAGAAATGTCTGCAAGGCATTCAGACGTGTGTTTTTGTCAGAAGTCTAGAAGATTCATTTGAAGCAGAACGAAGTACCCATGCCTAACTCACCGTTGAGGAAATCAACAGAAATGAGGTTTATCATTTGTGTATACGCAGTTCAGAATTCCAAGGTTTTCAAATTGTGTATTTCAAGTTTTGAAGTAAGTAATTCGATTGAGTCGCATTGCTTTAGTTTTGCAGAAATTGTATTGAACGTGGTGTAAACTTATGAAAAACCAGAGTGAATAAATAAAAATAGAGGATTTGGAAGAACGAAAACCAAATCAGAAGGATATTGAAATGAAACTGCACGAGAGTATAATTTTATATATATATATATATATATATATATATATATATATATATATATATTTTTATATATATATATATATATATATATATATATATATATATATATATATATATATATATATATATATATATATATATATGATCTTGCCCAGGAAAATAAACAAATAATGCATTTTGGATATAGAAGATGTTAACTCACATTTTGGATGCTAAATGCATGGCCATAAGGAGATTTTCCTCAATTGTTTGATATATGGAACTAAAGGATGAAATTGCTGTACAAACTGATTTGTCCTTTGATTTGACCAACTTACTGTAAATAAATAAACATTCATCTTACTTGGACAAATAGTTGGAGATTGATTTGCCTTGTAAAATACGTAGATGTATAGGTCAGTTTTCATCTTGTCACGACCTCCTATGCTCTAACCACATTAATATCATAAGAAGGATTTATGGATCGAACCTACCCATCCCACAATAGAGTGTGAGAAAATAACCAACTCTGGCGAGCTTCAAGCCAGTAACAAATAAATCTAAATCTCACAAAACAAGTAACTCATATCCAGTCTACCCGGCCACATATTTTACTGTGTAATCATAAAGCTGAAAGAGCGTGTATTTTACTGTGTAAGCAATAAAATGAAATAGCATGCAACTCATTGTGTAGGTAATAAACTGAAATAGTAAGAAATTCATTGTGTAGGCATTTAACTGAAGGAGCGTGTATTTCACTGTGTAGGAAATAAACTGAAACAGCGTGTAATTTACTGTGCAGGGAATAAATTCAAAGAGCGTGTATTTTACTGTGTAGGCATTAAACTAAAAGAGCGTGTATTTCACTGTGTAGGCAATAAACTGAAACAGCGTTATATTTTACTGTGCAGGCAATAAACTCAAAGAGCGTGTATTTTACTGTGTAGGCATTAAACTAAAAGAGCGTGTATTTTACTGTGTAGGCAATAAACTGAAACAGCGCGTATTTTACTGTGTAGGCAATAAACTGAAACAGCGTGTATTTTACTGTGTAGGCGATAAACTGAAATAGCTTGCATTTTACTGTGTAGGCATTAAACTGAAAGAGCGTTCATTTTACTGTGTAATCATAAAGCTGAAAGAGCGTGTATTTTACTGTGTAGGCGATAAACTGAAAGAGTGTGTTTTTCTATGTAGGCAATAAACTGAAAGAGCGTGTATTTTAATGTGTAGGCGATAAACTGAAAGAGCGTGTATTTTACTGTGTAGGCAATAAACTGAAAGAGCGTGTATTTTACTGTGTAGGCAATAAACTGAAAGAGCGTGTATTTTACTGTGTAGGCAATAAACTGAAAGAGCGTGTATTTTACTGTGTAGGTCATAAACTGAAAGAGCGTTTAGGCTATTTAACTGTGTAGGTGACAAACTGAAATAGCTTGCATTTTACTGTGTAGGCATTAAACCGAAAGAGCGTTCATTTTACTGTGTAATCATAAAGCTGAAAGAGCGTGTATTTTAATGTGTAGGCGATAAACTAAAAGAGTGTGTTTTTCTGTGTAGGCAATAAACTGAAAGTGCGTGTATTTTACTGTGTAGGCGATAAACTGAAAGAGCGTGTATTTTACTGTGTAGGCAATAAACTGAAAGAGCGTGTATTTTACTGTGTAGGCAATAAACTGAAAGAGCGTGTATATTTTACTGTGTAGGCGATAAACTGAAAGAGCGTATATTTTACTGTGTAGGCGATAAACTGAAATAATGTGTATTTTACTGTGTAAGCAATATACTGAAATAGCGTGCGTTTGACGAAGCAAAACCTAAATGAAAATCTAAATACTGGGCCGCGGACTTTCTCTTGTCTCCGTCCTCAGGAGCACAGAACGACTTGGTCCCTAGTGCAGGAAGTCTGTATCAGAGCATATCATGCAGCGATAGCTTTTGTGACAATCTGTTTTACATGATTAGGTTGCCAGTAACAATGACCTCTTACGCCATGTCTTACGAAGCAGTGGTTCCACTTCTTCCTTTGTCCCGTAATAGACTCCCGAAATCACACGGACTACAATACAGCTGACATAATATCACCACGGTCACACTGTTCACAGATAACACATAATGTATGAATGAAATCTGCCGCTCATCCTCGCAATATGACGTAACGTACCGCGATGAAAGCCTAGACAGCAAATTTCGCTAAAGACTAGAAACTGCAGGCTATTTCAAAATGATGTATACACACTTTAAACAATTATATTTCAGGAACAACATATACAATTTCAATTTTCTTTATCTCAATTTAAAGACAATTTCTTTCACAATGAAGTGATTTTGTTTTATTTTTTCAGATACATGAAAACTGACGGAGAATACTCAATTAAGTTTTGAGGAAGAAAGATAATTTTAAAATAATTGTAGATCAGTTGTTGAGAGATCTCGCTTATGTACTGATGCTGATGGTGGGCATTTTGAACATTCAAACTAAATTTATGTTACTGTGAAAGAAAAAAAAAAACTCTACACACCAAGGTAGAAGAGGAACAACCACGGAAAGTGAAAAAAATTGTCCATCTCTTAGCTTCAAAATTTGAAAAAAAAATTAAACTCGTGTATGCTGTTTTTGAAATATCAATTTTTTTAAAAAGTGTGTCTACATAATTTTGAAACAGCCTGTATATGTCCCATACATTCACTCACACATATAAAGGACGAACTGAACTAAGCTCAAAGCAACAACATTACATCAAACAAACATCTTGCAAATGTAACGGACCATAGATATGATACAGATTCTACATGCAGGCAACACAAAACGTGTAATGACGGACCATAAATACGATATAGATTCTACATTCCGGCAACACAAAGCGTGTAATGACGGACCATAGATATGATATAGATTCTACATGCCGGCAACACAAAACGTGTAATGACGGACCATAGAGATGATATAGATTCTACATGCCGGCAACACAAAACGTGTAATGACGGACCATAGATATGATATAGATTCTACATGCCGGCAACACAAATCGTGTAATGACGAAACTCAGCAGCACTTCTACAGCACTTTGTCCGCATACATTTGATATCTCTCATATGTACTGCCACACACCACGAGCAGGAAAGTCTGCAACATATGCACAATATTGAATGCAATGCAACATACCACAATATACATTAACATATCTAATGCAAAGCAACATACCACCATGTGCAATAAAATATATAATGCACTGAAGCATACCACCATGTGCAGTAAAATATCTAATACACTGCAACATACCACCAACAGAAAGGCCGCAACATACAATAAAGTATATTATGCAAGGCAGCATACCGCCAACAGGCAAGGCCGCAAATTACAATAAAGTATATAATGCAAGGCAGCATACCACCAACAGTAAAGGCTGCAACATATAGAACAAAATACCACCAACAGTCACCACGGTAACATACAGCTACACAAAAAAAAGCGCATAGCATGTGGAAAACAACAATTATTGTAGAACAGCCAAATGTATGCAGTACAACAAGAAAACCATCTCACAATGCAGTCGTTATATACTAACCCCATCCTGGCTGGACTGTAGAAACAAAAATATGTTTATGTAAGAAAACTATACAGTAACAAGTACAATCACAAGAGGATGAGGCAATTATATGATACTAGCTGTAAGGACCCGGCGTTGCCCTGGTTTTTTCCTAGTAACTTTTTAAGGAAACTTAGGAAATGTAAAAATCAAACAATCAAACTATAATATTTTAATATTCGAATGAAAATGAATTTTCGTTTAAATTAACGACTACTGCTATAATGTGACTACCCTCGTGCCTTGTTTACAGTAATTGCAAATTGCTTCTTTAGTAACTGTTTAGGAAACTCATGAAATGTCAAAATCAAACTACCTCGTATAATATTTTGATATTCGAGTGAAAATGAATTTTCGTTTAAGTTAATGACTACTGGTTTAAGTGACTATCCTCGTGCCTTGTTTACAATAATAGCAAATGGAAGCAGCATAAAATATGGTTCCACCAGAAGAGTGATTTCACTTTTCTTCCGAGTGTATCCAAAATACTCTATTTCTTATGATAGAATCGCAAAAGTAATGTTATTCTGCTCCCAAGTTTAAGCAAGAAGCAAATTAATAAGACATATTTTCCCTTTCCGACCTGGCGCACCAAGAAAGAATAGTCCAACTCATCCTGTTTTAACGTTCTTACTACTGTTTTTCCTAGCACGTTCTTTTCAAACATACATACATTATTGCTTGTAAAAAAAAAACATGATTATTATTTTCTGTCATACATACTTCAAATATAAAAGACACAGTGCTTGTATTGAGCTGTATATTTTAAATAGACGTTTCTCCTTTCGGTGAGACACGACCCATTCAACCGAGACACACGGATAACGCCTACATTAGGACACATGTCCAAATAAAGAAGATCTTTTGTTTTGGTGTATTGTTTAGCCCTGAGCTAGTTTATTTTTTTTAAGGACAAAAAATAAAATAAAACTTTAATGTTGCCTTATTTTGGCGGGCGTACCCCGTTTGAGATTGACACAGGTACAATTATAGGAGTCCCTTCGGTCCAGCAATGTGATAAAGACACTTTCCTTTTACAAAAGATATTGCAGTGTCACATAATGGATTGGGGCGACCCCTTCTTCTTTATAATCTCTGTTTCACTACGGCAGTAATCGGTACATTTTTGTATTGATTTTATCGCGATTTTTCCGAGTCGCACCCTTTTCTTTCTCTGTCCACAGGAGCAGATATTTTGTATCTACATTCTTTCGCTACTTTCAGTACATTGTGTCTTGTATGTTTATCTGACACTCCTTGTAGATGATAAAACTAAACATTTGCAGGAGCGGCTGAGAGAACATTATCGACAACCAAGTTGGTTAATCGCAGGCGCGGCCGATATCAGTACACATATTAACACGTACATCGCCCCAGCGCAATGAATCAGTACACAGATTAACACGTACATCGCCCCAGCGCAATCTGCTTAATCACTGATAAGGCACGGGTGCGTTTCCGCCAAGGTTGTAAAGAGACGGATTTTGTGTGTGATCAAGCAACAGATAAGACATTACTTTAGCGAAATTACAATTTGTTACATCTCACACACACTGTCGTGTGAGGTTACCGATATGTCTGTAAGTTCGCCTGCCGGCAATCGGATGTTTACAGCCCATTTTCAGAAAAGTAATGTTTGAAATTTTGCACTAGATGAGTCATGCAAAATATTCAAATCAGATTGGCTGATCATCTGAAGCTTCATAACAACCAATGCGTGGGAAGGCAGGGAATATAACCTGACACATTTCAGTGGTTTTTTTCATTGTGAGATTCACGGTTGCCAAAGACACCAGACTTCCAGTTAGAATTCAGAATTTCCATTTATCAGACCAGACACCTTTTATTGGAATATTCATCAGGACTTACAATTCAGCCCAGGAAATCTCAATCATTTTAATAAGGAACACACACATTTGAGGCTGGCAACCTCAGTGTACAGAATGATGATTCATGAACCACCACTGCACGGGCTGGTGATTGCTTTATCGCTAGTTTCGCAAAGAGAACCAAAAGCATAAAGTAGTACCAGGTTCCATATTGAGCAAGAGTGAGGAATGCAGTCAGCGACCCATAGCTGACTGCTTGCATCATGGTCAGCGAACCAGAGCTGACCAAGACCCTACTCCACCTCCAAGTGGTGGTCCTGGAAACAGGCTGCATCATTGCAGTCTGGCTGAGTGAGTAGGGATCGAAGTGGGAATGCAAACCCGGTCCTAAAAGATGCCGTGCCGAAGTCGGATGTGTCGGACCGAAAGGCGCAGATATCGCAGCTTTGTTGTAAACTGCGACACAACGCAACCAACGTCCTTTTCAGGACGCAAGAAGAAGAAGAAGAAGAAGAAACCAGTGTAAATGTCTATGTGAAAATATTCATTTTAAAATTAATGGAAGTTTCAAACTTTTCAATCAGTGTAAATATAAATGAAAACACATTCAATTTATATTGTGAATAACAGTGGAAATGTAAACGTATTCTATCTGTACTATTAACCTTGTCATTTAAATGTAAAGTAACTATAAAAGCTATTCAATTTAAATGTAAAGAAAGTTTTATCACAAGAGAGATTAAATTTAATTCTCATCGACTGTAAATTCTCAGTTAAATAGGATGGTGGAATGGGAAGATAGGGACACATAACCATGGGTTGGACAACGCAATACTCAGAAGAGCGTTTCGTTTCTATTCTTTACCATAGTTACTGGTGGTACCAGCAGAAAGTACTAGCTCTGGAACAAGAAGGGATAAGTGGCCTACGCTTTAAGATGAAAGACCAACTTTGTAGACTCTCCTTGACATTTCTGGGAAACGAGCTACACCTGACAACCTTGATCAGCGACGAGTGGGAGCAGTGTAAAAAGAACCAACCCATTAGAAGGAGCAGAATCGTCACTGGCAGCTAAGTTCCATATATAAGCTGCCAAAGTGAACTTTTTTTCATCGTCTCTATTATCCATCAATGATAAAACTTTTCTTCTAAACTATTCAATTATTTTAAAACTATTACAACTTAAGTGATTATTAAATTTTGTTATTTGTAATTTTACAAATTTAACTTCGATTTAATCATTTTAGAGTTACTGCGTGTTTGTCTCAGTCAATTTACTACACCCACTCTAAACTGAGATATACCAGAATAATAATGCACCTGAGTTAATCAGACGTGGGGGCTTGAACGAGCTACCATTGCTTAATCCGTCACAAAAGTTGTCAGCAGATTCTACAAGCTCATTCAAATGCAGCATTGTTTTCGATCATCTGAATATCTTGTGAACAGTCCTTTGTGGTAGAAGCGTCATTAACCTTCTATCTACATATCTGCCAAGAGTAATCCTATGCGAAGGTAGACACTTTTGAAGCCCATATTAGATACTCCTGAGTTTTGGCCACTGTTGGACCACTACTGAAAAACAGGGGAGGCAATACCGTCCCATGCAGTCTGTTTCAGTTATGAAGTGCTTAGTCTTCGAAAAACTATGTATTATTTGGTAAATAAACAGAAACTGCTTGGTAAAATGTAATTAAATGTGATATAAACCGTAATAAAAACTTAAATACTATATCAAAGTAATTTTTTTTTTAAATTTTCGCATAAAGCATTAGTGTCTGTTTAAATAATTTAAATTGCTATGTAAAATAAAGAAATGTAGAGTTGTAAATTACGACCTTTTAATAATAATTTTATCATTTTGATTGTTTCCCTTGATTCATAGTTTTACCATTTAGATTGCTTCCGGTGATTCAGATAGACACTGTTTACGGACTTGTTTTACGCATAGAAAAATATCAGTAGAAACCAAATTATGTTACCTGGCAACATGTGACAAAATTACTTCCATTTAAACGGTCCTTCAACAATCATAACTATTTAATAATTTTGTTTTCTTCAACAACTAAAGTTTTTACTATAAAATAACTTAATTGCAACGGAAAAAAGCAACGATCGAGTGAGTTGATACAGTTGTTTTACAATTGAAATTCGTTTAACCACGCATTTTTAAAATGTTGTAAAAAAAAAATACTTTAAACCATGTTAGATTTTCATTCAGATTAAACACGCACAGTGGACAATTTAAATTCGTTTGACCACGCATTTTAAAAATGCGTTTTAAAAAAAATACTTTAAACCATGTTAGATTTTCATTAAGATTAAACACGCACAGTGGATGTTGATCGTCACAGAACATGTTGTTGTTGTTTTGATGAGTTGATGGGTGGAGATCGGGCACTCAACATCTGATCATTGTTGCCTCTTCTCGTTCCATCTTGGTCTACCCTGTTCAACCTGAAAGTTGGTTATAATTGGGGTATTTAGTGTCATTTTATTTACTAATTTTGTATTCAATTTAAATAACTGTTGTCTTTTGCAGTTGCTGATTTTTATTTATATTAGTATTTGTCAATTTTATTTTCTCTTTTGTATTGTTTCTAGATAACTATTGTCCTTTCCACTTGGTTTTAATTTGTATTAGTATTTGTTCTTTTTGAGTTGTTGTCCCTTTTTTTAATACCTTGTCTTTCCTTGTCCTATGAGTAGTTACTTTTTTTGTTAATGCTTTGTTAGTTCTTGCTGCTTAATTTCTATTTAGTTGGATGATTTTCCTGAAGTTCTAACCTTATATTTTTTCCTTTGTTTTATGTATATATCTTTTAAGTATTGATTGGGCATCTCTTGGGGCATCTATACTTAAAACCTTATCACCTGTTAAGTCTATATTGTGATTTCTATAGTAAGTTTTTAATTCAAGCCTTTGTTGTTCATACTTTTTACAGTGGATCAGGTAGTGGTCTATGTCATTCTCTTCCTGACATTCTTGGCAGTGAGGTTCTTCTACCGTGAAGTATGCTGCACCGAGTCGGAGACGCCACAGTTTTTTGTTCGATGGTATCTTTAATTCTTCTCTGACCTGGCATGTCCTCGTTGGTTCTTTCAGCAGTTTGAACGCGTGTCTGCCTTTTCTACTTTCCTTCCATGTTGTCTTCCATTCTTCGTTTATAGTTTCCTTCACTTGGCTCTTGATCTCTGACCTTCCCAGTCCTGCTTTTATATTGTTTTTACTTGTTCTTCCCTTCTTGGCATTCTGGTCTGCCAACTCGTTGCCATCTATATCTATGTGTGCTGGAACCCACACTAGCCTCACACTACATCCTCTGTTCTCTAGTGATGTATTAATTGCTAGAATTTCTTCCTTTATGTCTGGCCGGCTACATTTACCTGGGTGTTCTAGTGCTTGTAGTGATGATAGTGAGTCTGTAAATATCGTAACAGCTTCTGGTGGGTTATCTTCGATTATTTCTAGACTTTTAAGAATTGCTACCATCTCTGCAGTAAAAATCGATGCCCCTTCCGTTACACTGTAGCTATTTTTTATTCCCCATTGTGGTATTACAACTCCGGCACCTAGTTGCCCACTATCACCCTTGGATCCATCAGTGTAGATGGCCAGACTTTGTTTAGTTAGTTGCTCTATGAACTTTCTACTTATCATTTTGGCTTCCTTATCTTCTATGTTTTGTTTGATCTTTTCAGTAAGTGAGTAGTCTATGATTGGTGTTTTTAGTTCCCATGGTGGTATTTTGCTTCTGTATTTATTACTATTTTCAATTGTGTTTGATAGTTCTTTGAACTGCATTAGGTCTTCTATAGTTCTCCACCCTGCTGGATATCTATCTTTATTTAAGGGGACGTCCCATACACTTGGTTGGTTTTTGACAAATGCTTTATGTGCTGGGTGGGTCACTTCTTGTGCTACTTTACTCCAATAATTTAATCTCAGTTCTTTCCGTCTTAGACCAAGGGGAGGTATGCCGAGAGCTACTTCTAGAGCTTCTACTGGTGTCGATATAAATGCACCTGTAATGGTTCTCATGGCTGCATTTTGAATCCTGTCCAGTTTTGCTTTGTTAGAAGCTGCAGCTGAGTCATAGACTATGCTGGCATAATCCAGTTTCCCCCCTGATGAAGGACTTGTAGAACATAAGCATTATTTTATTGCTGGCCCCCCATCCATTACCTTTTACAATCCTTAGTATATTTAGGGGTCCCCTACAGCTTTCTACCAAATTGTCTATATGTTTATTATAATTTAGTTGTTTATCTAAAGTTATGCCCAGAAATCTTGTTGTTGAGGAGGTACATATTTTCTGTCCTTTAATGGTTATATTGATTTTGTTATTTTTTTTTAAATTTCCTTTGCTGAAAATCATACCTACTGTTTTGTTTACATTAATTTGGAAGCCCCAACTTTTCATCCACTCTGAAACTTTGTCTATTTGATTTTGAAGTTTTTTGTAAACATGGTCCAAGTTTTTTCCAGATCGCCAAATGGCACAGCCATCTGCAAATTGTGATACTGCATTCTTTATGTCATTAAATTCATCTGCTAAATCATTTACAGCTATAGTGAAAATTGAAGGAGAGATTACTGATCCTTGAGGAATCCCATTCTGTTGTTCATATATTTCTGACCTATCATTATTCACCTGTACAGCAAAATACCTGTCCTGTAAAAAGTTTTCTAGATACCTATAGGTTTTACCAGTAATGCCAATCTTTTTCATTTTGTAAAGAGCTCCATCTCGCCAGCATTCATCATATGCTCTAGCTACATCTAGAAAGACTGCCACTGTTTTCTCTTTCCTCTTGAACCCTAGCTTTACATCATGTTCTAATCTTACAAGCTGGTCTACTGTACTTCTGTCTGCTCTAAACCCTGACTGGTTTGGGCTATATAACTGGTTTTTTTTCTAGGTAGAATTTAACTCTTTTATTCACAACAGTTTCCAGTATTTTACCTAGTTGTGATGTTAATGAGATAGGCCTATATGAACTTACATCATGGGCTTCCTTATTGGGTTTTAGAATGGGTACTATCATAGCTACTTTCCATGCTTTTGGTATCTTTCCTAAGCTCCAGATTTTGTTATAAAGTGAAGTTATTATGTTTATAGTTCTTTTGGGTACTTTCTTAAGGATTTCATAACTAAGTATATCTTGCCCTGAGGCAGTATTAGATTTATCTTTTATTGCATTATTTACTTCTTCCTCTGTTATATCAGCATCTAAATAGTTTGTTTCATCTATCTGGTCTGGTAGTTCTTTTAAAAACTGTATCCTAAGTCTTTCTCTTCTCTCGTTTTCTTCCTGTCCAAGGCTACTTTTTGCACTGACTTTATAGAAATACTCGGCAAGGGCATTAGCTTTTTCTTTATCTGTTTCTGCTCTCTTTGGTAGTTTGATTGTTGGCATTATTGTTTTCTTATTGTTCCCTTTGATTGCCTTAAGCTTTTTTCCATACTTCTCTAATTTGAGTGCTAGGTTTAAGTGACTGACAAAACTCCTTCCAGTTAGTTTCTTTGGCTTTGAATATTATTCTGTTAGATTCATTCCTAATAAGTTTATACTTATCATAGTTTTCTTCTGTTCTGTTATTTCTATATTTTTGTAAGGCCCTTTTTCTTCTCTCATGAATTTCTGCACAGCTTTTATTCCACCAGGCAACTGGTTCTTTATTCCATTGAGTTTCTCTTTTCTTATTAATGTTATTTATTGGTTTAAGATGTTGTGGCATATTTTTATTTGGTATATACTTTATTGCTATTTTCAGAATTTCATTGGTCAGTGTTTCTGCCCACAAGTCAGTATCATCTGATTCCATGTCTTTATATTCCATCACCTCCAGCTCTGATTGGAAAGCTTCCCAGTTTGCTTTTTTATAGTTGAAGGTAGGTTTCTCTGGTTCTGGGTTTGGAATGACATTTTCATGCATGGTTATTACAATGGGCAGATGATCTGAGTTTGTGTCTTGTAACACTTCCCAATTTACATTCGCTAGGTTGTTAGTTGCTATACTTATGTCTATTGCTGAGTCTGCCCTATTAGCTTGTGGATTAATTCTTGTTGCAGATCCATCATTTAGTATTAGTAGTTCATTGTTTTCTATGAAGTCAAGTAGGCATTTTCCTGCATTATCTGCATGTTGTCCACCCCAAGCACAATGATGGGAATTAAAATCGCCTACTATGATTGTTTTGGGGCCTAGTCTGGTGTTTATGGCTAGTATTTCTTCATCTTTAATTGTGCCATCTTTAGCATATACATTTAGAATTGTTAGATTGTTTGGTTCAGCTGCTATAGTAACCTGGATACCTTCTATATTGGTTGTATTAAATACTTCCCAGTCTATGATTTTAAATTTTTCGCTAACTAATACTGCGACACCTCCTCCTCTACCTTCTTTCCTATCGTGTCTAAGTATCTTAAAGCCCTTACAACTATATCTATTATTTGGGTTTAAATGGGTCTCTTGAAGAGCATATATATCAGTATTTCCTCCAGTCTCTGATAGTAGGGGTGTAAAATTTTTTTTAATACCCCTACAATTCCACTGGATAATTCTAAATCTTTCTAAATTGAATTGTCATCTAGTGTACCTTTTATTTTGGTTAACTATCAAATTGCTCTTATTCTGCATTTCCTGTACTTGTGGACCCACTATCCATCAAGTTCTCAAGAAAAACCTTATTTAAACTTATCATTTTATTCCTATCTTTTCCACTATGCATGGTAAAAGTGCCTCAACGTGTCCTTTGATATTTTCTTCTAGGTTGACCACTTTCCTATTTTCATCCAATGCTACATTCCCTTCTCTCCCTATGTTAATCTCCTGCCTTTCACTTTCCATTCTTTTTAGTATTATATCCGTTGGTTTTAATACATGTATCGATACAGCTCTGATCGAATTTGAAACCGCTTGGCCAAATGAGTGCCAATAAAATTACATAGGTAAAATAAAGGAAGTGCTACAGAAAACTACTTTTTTCTATTTCCTATTAAAGTTAAAATGTTTAGTAAAACATTTTTAATTATATTGTAAAATAAGCAAACGTACTGTCATTAATAATAAAGATAAAATAATAGTTTTAACATTTGTGTTACGTCCCTTGATACTTATTGGATATGTATTTATTTGATTATGGCCCCTTAGAAATAAATGGCTTATTTACATTTCTTACGAAAAACTGTAATTACTCATAATGTCATAATTACAATATTAAACTATAAAATAACTGCTTATGGTAACCGGTGGTAACTAAAGAGACTCTCTGCCAAAATTCATCAATAAATAATAAGGCATGCGGATTTGTATTAAGAACATAGAAACATACTTTGCCTTTTATTTATATAGATATATTCTTAGAGAGTATAAAAAAGATAAAAATAACACAATAAAATAGCATGTTTAGAAGAATGGGGCGCATGTCATGGAAGGAGAAGACAAAAAAATGTCTGAGAAAAGCTAGGAATGAAAGTTGGATTAATGAAAGAGATCAAAATTAAACATACAATATTGTGGACACATAACACCTTGTTGAAGGCGATAAAAGAATGTAAGTACAGTACCAGTACCACCAAATTATTAGACATTAAATATATGGTAGGCTTGTGCAGTACTCCGGTTTGAAGATTATGCCATATGATCAGATCTACATATTTAACCTGTAAATGTTATATATATATAATGGAGAAAGGCGGAGAGGAAAACACGTGGAAAACAATAATAATAATGACCCACTGACATCAATGTGTCAGTTTCTGACCACTATCCACGAAACACACTATGTTTGTGGTGCTTAGTTGAGAGTATGGTTAGTCACGATTCACTCCCGTTCGAGTCTGCTGCTTTTCTATTGTCTAGTTTTCTACTTCTTTATTGTCTACGAGAGTGCCTGTAGCATACCCATTTATATTTTTTATTTATTTGTAATCTGACTCTAGCCGTATTACGCTGTCGATTAGCCTGGTCTGTCGCAGCTTGGTTCCTAGCGATAACAGAACCAGGTCTTGCGCGTTGGAAAACGAGCGTTTTAAGGGTGGGACTTGTAAACTAAATATTCATAATAAACATATTCCGAATGTGTATTTCTGCAGGTTTAAAGTTCTGCAAAGCCATGTCTATCTAACCTGGTTGGACGCACAAATATGTCTTTCCTTTACTAAGGCAGATGAGGATGATATGAACTGAACATTAAAGCAATAGCGCCCAGAAAAGATTATATGAACTGAACATTAAAGCAAAAGCACCCGGAAAAGATTATATGAATTGAACATTAAAGCAATAGCGCCTAGAAAAGATAAACTAAACATTAAAGCAATAGCTCCCTGTAAAGATGATATGAACTGAACATTAAAGCAATAGCGCCCAGAAAAGATGATATGAACTGAACATTAAAGCAATAGCGCCCAGAAAAGATGATATGAAATGAACGTTAAAGCAAAAGCGCCCGGAAAAGATGATATGAACTGAACATTAAAACAATAGCGCCCAGAAAAGATGATATGAACTGAACATTAAAGCAATAGCGCCCAGAAAAGATGATAAGAACTGAACATTAAAGCAAAAGCGCCCAGAATAGGTTGTAATTTGAAAGGGGAAAAAAAAAACAATCGGAAAAACGTAATCGGAACAGAATATAGAAACTAGATGTAGAAGAAACACTTGACAGTTGTGACAGAAGCACACAACAGAAGCAGATAACAAGTGAGAAACTACTACGTCCACGTACAGCCTGTCATTCGTTCTTTCATTTCCGTTCCTTATGGAGCATGCGACCACGACATCAGCTGGCCATCTAGTAGGAAGCCTTATCACAGCATGTGCTCTTTCAGCGATGGTTTCTGTAGCACAAAGTTTGAGGTGGCCAATCAAATGTTCAACCTTCCAACAGTCGCCTGTTACGACAACTTCTCTGAGCGGCTTATGCTGGTACTTCCATGCCTCCAGGCGTAGCCAAAACATTTGGCGATGACGATATTTTCCGCTATCTTTTCTCATTCAATGAGACTTTCGTATATGACAAGTGCTGAGCTGAATTATAACGTGAAGATCTCTGCTCTTAGTTAAAGTCGGACTTTCTTATTAAGCTGGGCAAGATTCGGTGAATTTTTCTTAGGCATGTTGTGTGAAAAGAGGACAATTTCGACATTTCCTTCTCTGTAACTCTCCAGCATTCTGCACCATAGAGAAGCACAGAAAGCACACAGCTCTGATATAATCTTAATTTTGTGCTTGTGCTGTATTGAGAGGACTTCCAGATGTAGTTTAGGCTAAAAAAGGCTGTTCTTGCCTTATTCATTCCGATGTTGATGTCTTTGCTTGCCCCGCCGTCTGGTGTTACTATGCATCCTAGGTATGTGAAGGTGTCTGTCTGTACCAGCTGCCGATTCCTTACTGATATGGGCTCAGGGTTGCTCACATTGAGCGTCATGACCTCTGACTTCTTTAAATTGATGTTCAAGCCCACCTGCTGGCTAAACTTAAAAAGTCTATCCGTTTTTTCCTGGATGTGTTGATGTGAATGTGCTAGTAGTGCAATGTCATCTGCATATTCCAGATCTTCCAATGTAGAAAATGTAGTCCATCTTATTCCTCTTGGACTGCCCTCTGTTGTATATATACTGAAGCACATTAAAAACGCACCACTATTATATATACTGATGCCGAGAAACTGGAAAAAAAGTGTGGGAAAGGATTTTCCCCGTGTTTGTCATGAGGTAGAGAGCGAATTGGGGATGTTGGGAAGTCAGGTATTGGTAGTACCTCTGGTGAAGGAGCTGTCATGCCCTTTTCAGGGCAGCTCAGCCACCTTTGGTCCAAACCTGGCATCCAGCTCTCACCTGTGGCTCCTCGTAGCTGTCAGCATGCGACAGCGGCCACCCCCGGACAACGGCTTTGACAGGCCGGCTAAACTAGGTGAGGGTAGCCGAATGGTTATAAACCTTCGGTGAGTTAGGGTCTGCCTACCCATGCATGCGAAGACTGGATTCGATAGACTGCGCGGAAGAAACCACCTGTTGGTTCAACGGGCATGACGGCGATTACCAGCAACGCGCTGTGGAGCGTAAGGAGCACGGCGAGGCACGTAGAAAGCCCTGGTCATCCACTGCACCTGACTTCATCTCCAGTCGTCTTGACTTGTCTTGCCACTGGATTGAGATGGACCCAGGCGAGAGAGTGAGGTCGACGAATTGCGCAACTCTTCCTCACTTTAATCCAAATCACCGCGCAAGTCACTCTTTCATCCATTCATCCATCCACTCACAACAAGTCCTGTGGCGATGGGCGAGCGGCAGCGTGGGTACGCTGGCAGTCGTAGTCGCAGACCTACACACAGGCGGCTCAGGCCATATGGTCGTCTTCCACTGATCGGAGCAGCAGTGGGATTCGGCAGCCCCCTGAGTGTCTGAACAGCCCTCTTTAGGAAAGCACTGCTCACCTCCATGGCATGAGGAAGGGGCTAGAAAAGGTGCCCTAAACATTGCCTGCTTCACCATTACCTAACCAGCTTACCGCGGTTGGTGGGTACCCTACTTCGGCGGTCGACATATAAGAAAAAGAAAGGACAGATTTTTCCCCCTCATTCTAGGCGCATGGAATGTGCGCACTTTACTTGACAAAGACTTTAACGCAAACAGACCTGAGAGACGAACTGCCCTGATTGGGAGAGAACTGGCCAGGTACAACATTGACATAGCAGCACTGAGTGAAACTCGACTTGCAGGCGAGGGCCAACTTTGCGAAAAGGGTGCAGGTTATACATTCTTTTGGAGCGGAAGAGGAACTGAAGAAAGACGAGAAGCAGGGGTTGGATTTGCAATCAAAACAGCAATTGTCAGCAAGTTAGGGAGCCCCAAAGGGAATAAATGACCGACTCATGACGGTCAAGATCCCTCTGTTCTATGGAAGAAAACATGCCACCATCATTAGCGCGTATGCACCAACTATGACAAACCAGGATGATGTCAAGGATAAGTTTTACGAAGAACTACATGCAGTCATTGCATCAGTTCCTAAAGCAGATAAGCTCATCATTCTTGGTGACTTTAATGCAAGAGTAGGCTCAGATAACATCTCCTGGAATGGCACTATTGGTAGGTACGGCGTGGGTCGCTGTAACAGTAATGGACTTCGTCTCCTCCAGACTTGCGCAGAACATGACCTCCTTGTCACCAACACCATTTTTCGACTTCCTACCCGCAACAGGACCTCCTGGATGCACCCTCGCTCAAAGCATTGGCACCTAATTGACTATGTAATTGTTAGGAAGAAGGACAGGCAAGATGTCCGGGTGACCAAGTCCATGTGTGGTGCCGAATGCTGGACTGATCATCGCCTCATTGTATCTAAACTTAAAATTCGTATCCAACCAGCCAGGCGCCCTCAGGGGAAGAAAACTCAAAAGAGGCTGGATGTCACCAAACTAAAGAAGACAAAAATCAAACAGTCATTTACTGACACCTTAGAAGACCGTCTCAAATCTATCTCGCTAGACGGCCAAAGTGTGGAAACAAATTGGGCAGCCCTAAGTGAGCAGATCTACAACACTGCTACAGAGGTCCTGGGTCCTTCCATCAAGAAACAAAATGACTGGTTTGATGAGAACTCAGATGATATAAAGCAGATGTTGGCTGAGAAACACCATCTCCATAAAGCATATTTAAATGATCCAAAATCTACATCCAAGAAAGACGCTTTCAACAACATGCGTAGAATCGTCCAACATAAACTACGCCAGATGCGGGATTCATGGCTGAGTAATAAAGCAGATGAGCTCCAAGGCTTTGCTGACAGCCATGACTTGAAAAACTTTTACCTTGCACTCAAAGCGGTCTATGGTCCAACATCATCAGGATCATTTCCCCTCCTTAATGCAGATGGAAAAACACTAATTACAGACAAGGAAAAAATGCTCCAACGCTGGGCTGAACATTTTAATAATATCTTGAACCAGCCATCATCTATTAACGACGAAGCCATCATCCGCCTGCCCCAAATTCCTATAAATGAAGCATTAGATGATGTACCAACTCTGGAGGAAACTAAAAAAGCGATTCGTCAACTGTCTAGTGGAAAGGCCCCTGGCTCCGATTCAATTCCTGTTGAGGTTTATAAAGATGGCGGTGCAGTTCTGATAGATAAACTTCATATGATCTTCCAGCAAATGTGGCAGAGTGAAACCATCCCACACGATCTCAAAGATGCCTCAATTATACATCTATATAAACGTAAAGGTAATCGCCAAGACTGCAACAATCATCGAGGCATCTCTCTTTTATCAATCGCTGGGAAGATATTCGCCAGAATCCTTTTGAATCGCCTTACGGCTCATCTTGACAAAGGTCTTTTACCTGAAAGTCAGTGTGGATTCCGGAAAGAACGTGGAACCACAGATATGGTGTTCGCTGCAAGACAGCTACAAGAAAAATGCCAAGAACAGCACTGTGACCTGTACACAGCTTTCATCGACTTGACAAAGGCGTTCGACACGGTCAGTAGAGAGGGTCTATGGAAGATCATGGCGAAATACGGCTGCCCAAAGAAATTTATCACAATAGTGCAGCAACTGCATGATGGAATGCAGGCTAGAGTTCAGGAAAACGGTGAGCTATCAGAGCCTTTCCCTGTCTCAAATGGAGTTAAACAAGGGTGCGTACTTGCACCGACTCTGTTCAGTATCATGTTTTCTGCTATGCTGACTGATGCTTTTAGAGACGGGGACACAGGAATCGACATTAGTTATCGTATTGATGGAAAATTGTTTAACCTTAGGAGGCTTCAAGCAAAAACCAAGGTCAAATCACACACCATCAGAGATCTTCTGTTTGCTGATGATTGTGCCCTCAATGCTGGCTCAGAGGCTGATCTGCAGCATAGTGTGGATAGATTCTCCGAAGCCTGCGCCAACTTTGGGCTTACCATCAACACGAAGAAAACAGAAATCATGTACCAACCAGCTCCTGGCACAGTTTATACTGAGCCAGTCATCAAGGTTAATGGTGAGAAACTGAATGTTGTGAACAGATTCACATACCTTGGTAGCACACTATCCCAGAACATTGTCATTGATGATGAGGTGAACACCAGGATCTCCAAAGCCAGCAGCACATTTGGCAGACTATACACCAACGTTTGGCATCGAAGTGGCATTAGTCTACAGACAAAGCTGAAGGTGTACAGAGCTGCGGTGCTTCCAGTGCTGCTATATGCATGTGAAACATGGACTGTATACAGGCGCCACGTAAAGAAGCTAAACCACTTCCATACAGTCTGTCTCAGGAAGATAATGAACATCAAATGGCAAGACAAGATCCCGGATACCGCCGTTCTTGACAGAGCTGGTATCCCTAGTATTGATACTATTCTGATGCAGTCACAAATTCGCTGGGCAGGTCATGTAGTCCGCATGCCAGACCATCGACTGCCAAAGATACTCTTTTATGGTGAGATGCAGAAGGGTAAACGCTCCCATGGTGGCCAAAAGAAGCGCTTCAAAGACACGTTAAAGACGTCATTGAAAACCTTTGACATAAACCCAGACACATGGGAAGCTGCTGCGCAAGACCGAACTGCTTGGCGCACATCTCTTCG
Source organism: Oreohelix idahoensis (assembly GCA_024509875.1). NCBI lineage: Eukaryota > Metazoa > Mollusca > Gastropoda > Stylommatophora > Oreohelicidae > Oreohelix > Oreohelix idahoensis. Next base: position 586,893 of record JAMPIV010020351.1, read on the forward strand.
TAAAGGTGCAGCGGCATGCGAATCATCCAGAAGAGCAGCAGCGGAACAGCGGAGACAAGCTAGAAAGGACCGTGTAATAAAATCTTCACATGAAGCAAACATTCCCTGCCCACACTGTCCAAGATCTTTCCAGGCCCGCATCGGGCTCTTCAGTCACCTTCGTACCCATAGACTAACCTAACATATTCTTAAATAATTGGATGAACAGAGTGGTCTTCATCACCCGTGATGGACGAACAACCAGAGAGCGAATGGCTGCTGGAATGGAAAGTGCATAATTCAACCCACGGGTTTGTGTACAGACTACATGAAAACAATGAAAATTACACGTGCAACACGATTCTCAATAGCTATGACCCTGAAAATGTGTACGCGTTGTGGCAGTATACTCGGTATAAAAAGGCCGTTGAGACAAAACACCCAGTACATGTGCTTGAAATGCCAGGACTATCTGAAAACGACCGCCAACGAGCCATTGGTATGTTGGAGACCGGAATGAGCTCGCGGGCCATTGCCAGAAGGATGAATTGCCACCACAGCACTATTGTACGTTTCAATGAACGTTACGGAACCATTGGCAGTGCCCGGGATAGACTTCGGAGTGGCCAACCACGAGTTACTACCCCTGCGCAAGATCGTCATATTGTGCTAAGTCATCTAAGGAATCGTACTCTCCCGGCAAGTCAAACAGCAAGAGCAATAGTGGGTAGACGTGGGCAAGTCTCCCGAATGACAGTAATACGACGACTCAGAGATACAGGCCTTACTGCAAGACGACCTTATGTTGGGACAAACTTGACTCACAGACATCGTCAGCAGCGCCTGCAATGGGCATAGCAACATGTCAGATGGACTAGACTGCAGTAGAATGCTGTCCTATTCACAGACGAGAGCAGATTCAACATATCCTTTGCTGATGGACGTATGCGGATTTGGCGACGGTGTGGAGAGCGCTTTGCAGATTGCTGTGTTCGTCAGCACAACCGATTTGGAGGTGGCAGTATTCACATTTGGGGAGGATTCAGTTTTCACCATCGCTTGCCTCTTCACGTCTTCCATGGAAATGTTAATGCTGTGACATATCGAGATGAGGTTCTGGATGCATTGGTTGCTCCTGCGTTCACAAATTATCCAGACATGCAGCTTCTCCAGCAGGATAACGCACGTGCGCACACCGCATGAATTACGCAGCAATATCTACAGCAGCAGAACATTGTGACGATTGATTGACCTGCCCTATTACCAGACATGTCCCCTATAGAACATCTGTGGGACGAGCTTGGACGCAGAGTCTACAGGCAAGGTTCTCCAGCTAATCTACAACAGCTTGAAGCTGCTCTTACACGTGAATGGGACTTGATTCCCCGGAATTTCCTTCACTGACTTGTGCGTTCCATGCGGAGCCGCTGCCAAGCTTGTTTGCAAGCACACGGTGGACATACCAGATACTGAGGATAGTGTGAATGAATTTTTTTATTGGTTGCATATTTGGTTTTCTCCCTTGCCTGCACAGAATGCAATGAATTTCATAACAGTCAAATGTACAAATTAATGACCAGCATGGATTCATAGGAAAATGAATAAAGATTCCAAATATGTAAACTTGTAAACACTTATATTTACATTTCACACTCTGTTCCTGGATTATACAGGTGGTGCATTTTTAATGTGCTTCAGTGTATATATATATATAATGTAGTATAAAAATACGGGCATATACGCTCAAAATGGAACCGACAAAGAAAACAGGAAGGCTCAGGTCAAAATTGATGAAGGGTTGACGGTTATCTTAAAGGGAAAAAAAAAGCATGACAGCACATCAAGCTGCAGAAAATACTTTGAATATAGGAAACAAATATCGAACCCTACTACGTCCCTTCGCGGCATTAGCAGTAAATGAAGTCAGAAAAAGACATTTGATAACGATATACTGTGTCTATTCCGTTTTCTCTCAATCTTTCATTTCCTCAGGCGGTCTGTTTTCATTTCTTCATTAGCGTGCGGTCAATTACTTTAAAAAAGACCACCAAAAAAAAAAAAAAAAAAAACTCAATAACTACGTTACTATCAGTTTTGCTCTATCCATTTCCTGCAGTTCGTATGTTTTTTCTTGTTTACTTAAACAAACCAGGTCACATGTGCAGCTAGTGACGCTGACATATCGACTATTCATTATAATTAGTTTGCCATCTTGTTGGCGCATTCATCTATTATCTCACTGTCATTCGTGTTTAATAATCTGTGGAATCCGGCTACCAGGGGCGGGTCTGTTCGAAGGAGTAACATAACGAAGGAGTGACATAACGAAGGAGTGACATAACAAAACAGTGACGTAAATACCGCATCAAAGGAGTGACACCTAAAGAAATAAAAAATATTACAAAGTTATGATAATTCAAAGGAGTGATAGTTAAAAACGTTTATTATTGTCTCCCAAACTTTTGTTATTGTTTCTCCATCACTGAAATCATCTCCCAACTCATAGTCGTTTACATCGCTTGAGAACACAAAACTCTCCATCAGCATCACTAGAAAATGTACTAAAAATTGATCTAACCAGGGAACTACATAGCATAATAACGTTTTATATTTACTCAAACAACAACAACATATAACAACCACAACAAATAAGAATGACAAGAAAGAATAAAACCAAAAACAATAATGTCCATACAATATCAGTAGAAGAATTAGACAGAAAAACAAAAACAAACAAACTACCAATTGATAAACTAACAAACGCCCGGTAGACACATTTAAAAGAATGTCAATACCGAGAGAGAGAGAGCCATCTAGTATCATGGAAGATGATACATTACAAACACCATAGACATTAAACAATGGCACAACAAACGGCAGATAAATGACAGCCTGGAAGAGCCAACACACAAAGAAAAACAACACTGTAATATGCTATGTAGAATGATGAACACTATATACCCTAATTATAACCCACTTGGGGTTGAAAAGGTATTCCGTGTGACGAAATGTCTGTCCCTGTCCTGTTGTGTGATCTCTCACACCTCCAGCCCTACGGCAGTATCATTTCATTTTTTTTCCCCTCTCCGATCGCTTTTATTTGACATTTCATTTTTCCATTTCATACATTTTACTCTTTATGCTGGACATAGCATGGGGAAAGTCTCTAACACGCCACTCCCCTATGGCAGTATTTGCTACGGGAGTAATTCTTATCTTATTGTGTCGCATTAACGCTTCACGAAGACGTGTTAAATTACGCCAGTTTATTAGACGGTCAGCGACAGTATTTTATCGCATAATCTGTCTGACCATCTTTTCAAGCGCCGGTGCTTGTTTACCCAAGCTTGGGTTGGGCAGGAGTGCTTAATAGAACCAGATTTGTTTGTCTGGCGAAACACAGGATAACCCGTGCACGAGGCGGAACATATGAAATAAGCGCTTCCTGGTCATCCTTGATACACCAACGTTACTGTCTGTGTGACACATGTGGGCATGTTGTCATGTGTGTCTACCGATCTGTCTGTAAGTTTGTACACGAGGGCATCGGACAACATATTACCATATATGGGAGACGTGACCTTTGAAAAAAAATTTCCATGTCGGAAATATTTTGAAAGTACCACACCCGACCTGTTTGAATATGATTGGAGCGTTTATTTAACTCCATCACAAATAACGCTTGGGAGGATAGGAATATAGTCTGCCAATTTCGTAGTTTTATTTCACTGTGAATTTCACGCTCGCCAAGACAACATCAGACCTCGCCAGAGTGAAGACTAGATTCAGAATTCCTTTTTTTTAAAAACTGGACCTTTTATTGGAGAACCAGATAAGACTTACAAAGCTCAGGAAATCTCTAAGGAACACCGGGACTAGGAAACTGAAGACACACGAAGTCAGAGAGGAATCTATTGTAAAATTAAAGACATCCAAGGCGCGTGTAAGAGAACGATTCGTCTCTTTTATTCATCTGAGCAACAAGTCTGGAGCCAAGATTGGCGTAAGTTGTGATTTAGATTTCCTATTTTATTACTAACATGTGAACTAACATATATATGTATATATTACCATGTGAAGTTTAATGTGAGTGTAAATGATTACGAAAAAACATATTCATGTTAAAATTAATAGAAGTTTCAAACTTTTCCACAAGTGTAAATGTAAATGAAACATAAATGAATTTATAATGTGAACACTTTTCAAACATATTATACCTGTACGTTTAACCTTTTCATTTAAATATAATGTAAAGCTAAAGCTAACCAGTTTAAATGTAAAGAAAGTTTTATCCCGAGGGATTAAATTTAATTCTCATCGAGGGTAAATTCTGACTTGGTATGGTAGAATAGAAGAGGGGGGCACATAACTATGTGTCGGAAAAAAACGCCATACTCAGAAGAGCGTTTCGTTTCTATTTCTATTACCCGTTATTGGTGGTACCAGCAGAAAGTACTATCTCTGGAACCAAGTGAAGGTAGAAGTGGACTGACGTTGTGCGAGACGCCATCATAAGAAGGTCTTATCGACAGACGCAGAACCAGCTTGGCCGTTATTCCTTGACGTTCTGGGAACGTGCGGCGCCTAAAGTTTGACCAGAGACGAACGCAAGCAGAGTGAAAAGAACCAACCCATAAGGAGGATTAGAATCATCATTGGCAGTTAAGTTAACCTATATCCTGCCACTTGAACTTCTTATAAAAAAAACCATTCAAGTGATGAAAACCTTTTCATAAATATTCAAATTATTTTTTTTAACTGTTAAACCTAAAGTGATTATTAAATTTTGTTATTTGAAATGTTACAAATTTAACTTCGATTCAATCCTTTTAAATGTACTACATGTTTGTCTCAGTCAACGTTGCTAAACACACACTCTAAACAGAGCTATATATTATAATAATAATTCCACTGATTAACTCAGCGGTGGGGGCTTAACGAGCTAGAATAAACCATTGCTAAATTCTTCATAAAAGATGTCGGCAGATTACAGAATTAACGTGCTCAGCAACAGACAGCATTGTTTTCGCTTATCAGAATATCTTGTGAAGCTCCTTTGGGGTAGAAGTGTAATTAACCTTCTATCTACCTGCGCACAAGATTACTCTTGGCAAATGTGTAGATACCTTAGACGCCACTATTAGATACTCTTGAGTTTTGGCCACTGTTGGACCACTACTGCAAAGCAGGGGAGGTAATACCGTCAGATTCCGCACAGACGGGTAACACCAGTGTTCAAGTGCATGGTGCAACAACTAAATTAAACTATCAAAAGCTATTTACATTGTCACTCCTATGATACGTCACTCCATCATTACGGTAATATATTAGTCTCATTCCTATCAAATGTATCTCCTATTTGTCACTTGCTTGTTATGAAGCTCTTTTGTTACGTCATTGTTTTGATACTAACAAGGGACATTGGTTATTCTGATGTGTTGATTTGTGATTCATCTCCATGTGATCCCTGGGGCCATATTCTGGGGTAGTACAGACCAGGCCCGCTTCACCCTATAAGCATGCCGTAAAAGTTGATAAAGAAGGGCTGTGTATTGTTATGTCAGCAGCCTCGTCATGTAACTTAAACAGCTAGAGATACTGTGTCTGAACTTTTGTGGAGCAGACTTCATGACGATGGAGAATGAATGTTATTGTTAGTCCCACATATTTGTGAATAAAGCGCAAGAGAAACAAGATGTCCAATGGTGATCTCCAGTAAGCACGTTGTTGTGACTATATTTACAGACCATGATAAATTGCTGACTGCCCAGAACACACAGCTGGAGTAACACGGTGTGACAAGATCACCCGTGTGGAGGTGATCACATGTGACAAGATCACCCGTGTGGAGGTGATCACAATGCTGGTGTTGGATAGGATAAAAGATAGTACCATAACTGATAATGCGTTAGGGGAGTGACCGGTGTACTAGGCCCAGCTTCGAGGGGTGGATTGACCAGTGTCCTTCATCGTGGACTTTGCCTTCCTTAAGGTCGTGTACCCATATACAGCTGGGTAGAATGGAACGTGACGTCACCATGTTTCGAATCAGGTGCCTTTGCCGTGAGAGACCAGCGCTCTCACCACTCTACCAATGGGACGTTCATTAGATAGAATATACCGATGAAATAACATTGATAGCATAAAAAGACAATCCTTTTTCTGGACTCCCCAGGTTAAGAGAGGTACAAAAAGGGAGAGACCCCCCCCCCCCCCACACACACATGGAAAATGGAACTGGAGACAGACATGACAGAGGTACATAAAACATTGAATGACCTTGAACGAATGGCACAAGACTTGGCCTGACTTAGTTGGAAGTTCTATGCTCCTGAGGCAGCTTAAACGGTAAAGATCATGAAATAATTAACTCTATACTTGTTCAGATAGGTGATGACGACCCTCCACAACTTGGAGTCCTCAGAGTTATTGATCAATTCTGTTGTTGACTTCAATGTTAACTTAATACACTTTGTTAGCGCCGCATACTTCCCGGGGGGGAGGGGGGGTGTCTCTTATGAGATAATGAAATAACAGGATTACTGTTCCTCCAGGCATGTCGTAGAAGGCCCATTAATGCCAGCTTGTGCATGGGGCTGGTAACCTCAATATGTAAAGCCAACTGTTACAGAAACTATTACTAGAAGAGCGTGTCAATGTTTTGTGTAGGTTTCCTGTAAAGAGGGGAGTGGGCAGTATTGTGGTGGTGGTCCAATTGTTCCATTAGGAACGGACATAACAATGATGATAAGAATGTTGTGTTAACTCAAACCGTGTCACACCTTCCGCCCACATTGTTTTTTCTCAGCTTTATGACAGTTACAAGAACCAGCGCATGTGTATGTGCGTGCGTGAGCGCCAGTGTATTAAGAAGGTTTAGGGTAACTTTATGGAAACCACGGCCTTGAGAAGGCGTGCCACTAAAACATAGCCAGTGACGTCACTTGATCAACCGGCTGGGACAATGATCGTTACTGGACCTATCTTGTATATGTCAAGATATATTTAGTTTATTGAACATTAATAAGAGAGCTCGTTACTTTATCGTTGCGCATTATACGAGTATGTACTGATTTGTTTGTGCAGTGTCGTAAGTGTATGGTGTTCAGTATAGCACCTTTTTAATGTCCTGTGTCAGGTTATCTCCTACACTGCTATTGTTACGTCACCGACACATACTTCAGGTGTTCTCGAGTTAAGCATTTGTTTAAGAGCTCAAACGGCGTTTTTGATAAAAGCAGGTCTGCACAGGCCATGGGAATGTTAAGGTTTTACATTTTCAACAAATTGAAACAGTTCTTGCGTACCTGAAATCCTCGAGCAGTGTACCAATGGATAAGGCCATACCGAGGGGCAACAAGTCTTAAATTGTTACAAGAGCTGGAAGAACAAAACAAAAAAAATAAATTTTTTTACCTGATTCATTGTATTGTTTACTACCTAGACTAAAGTAAATAAGAGCTAAGGGTATGGTGGGTTAGTGACTGCGACTCCTATAAAATATGGAAATCAGACAGGTCAAACCGATCAACAATAATAAATATAAAATAAGAAAGGTCAAAACTGAACAACAACAGTAAACCGTGATATAACGGGTTTACACATTAGCAACTCTGAATAACACTGGAAATAAAAATGTAATGTATATAATGTAATGTAGTCTCTATATTTCCTGGACACTGCTATGTATAGGCGTAGCTTTTATTACATAAAACTAATCAATGTTTTAGCTGTAACCTTTATAAACAAAAGTAGTTCTTTTAAAACACAGCAAGCCAAGTCCGAGGCTGGTACTGTACTTCCGTGTCAGGTGTACAGTTCTGTCTGTACGGTGTTTTCCTATTCACACTGACGCCAATTTGTTTATTTTGTGTGTATAGTTTATTTGTCTGTGTTCCATATTGACCTTGTCTTCGTCATACAAATATAAATAACCATATGCACATATTGAATATGTATTGACCTCTCTCTCTCAGTGATATTTTTCTTGTTTGTTTGTTCACTGCCGTATAATGGCGTCCATTTTCTCACATAAAATTGATGTGTGTGTCTCAGGTTTCTCTCATTGATCTCTTGTAACCACATTTATTTCAAGGTTCCCTCATCGCTCCATCTCATAAAGTTGGCGGTATGTCTCAGGCTTACTTCATCGTTACACAGTTATCCACTATAATGAAGGTTTACTGTCTGTCACAATTATAACAAATACTTCAACAAACCAGACAAACCCTGGGAGCGACAGAGACGTGGTTTAAGATAATTATTTTATAAATACCATAGAGCGCTGTTAAGACAAATGAGGATGTCCTGAAAGAGGATAATAGACGTATGAAACTTGTAACATAGATTACAAGGCAGTTCACGACATGAGAGAACACATACAGAAAAAAAAAGATACAGCGGACGATAAAGAGAGAAGCGGCTGTATGGCCGAACACCATGGCATGGGGAAAAAGTGATTTAATAGACCTGAGAAATATCAGGCTGGACAAGGAACTGTGAGCAGATATAATCAACTATGCCAGTCGTCATCACACTTTAGCAAGAAGACGTGTGAGTGCAAACAAGCAGACAGATTGGGTTATGAATGAAATAAGTAACACCATTGTTGCCTCATGTAGGGGGAGGGAAAACACACCACATAAAGTCTGCTGTCGTGGTTACGACCGTTGAATTTCCTAGTTAAAATCTTGAGGGTTCACAGAAAACAGAAAGGTTATCAACAAAGACAAAAAGTAAGACAGTGAGAAAAAGAGAGAGCACAGAGACAGAGAGAGAGAGAGAGAGAGAGAGAGAGAGAGAGAGAGAGAGAGAGAGAGAGAGAGAGACTCTCACCTCGGTCGACGTATTGAACCACTTTCCTGCCTCTAATATTCCAGCAGCACACCGTCCATTCTGTACCCGCCAAATCCAATAGCATTCACGAATGTAATTCCACCTCGTTTCCTGTTGCCCAGACATACAAAGAGAATTCCTGTTGACCTGTCATGTTGAAGTATTTCCCCGGCGTTTGACTGTCTTTTCTTGACTTGTAAGTGAAGATTTCAGAGGCCAATTTGGGACAGTCTGAAAGGAAACAAAATGTGGTTAGTCTGTGGAAAATACCGTGACCTTTTAGCCTGTTGACAAATGATAACTGCAAAAGGTATTACTAACGTCATTTGGTCCGTCTATCGCCACAAACAACTACCGGGGCCCGGAATAAATGTTCCTATTTAAGAATTGGGTAATAATTAGTCAACTGATTTCAAATTTGATCTAAATTGGTAAGAATTAAGGTAGTGACTTCCAACCAGGGTTGTGGGGTGCATGAGGTTCTGTGAGACGAAGTAAATAAATAAACACTTGAAATAATGAGGGAATTGGTCCCAGCGATAATCCATACTGTCTTTTCATACTCCTCATGGACGATGTCATCAAAGCATGTAAGGAGAGCATAATAAAGTATTCAATGGGATACTGGAAGATGAGACATGTATGTATTTCAGAGCTGGCGTTTGCCGATGGTGTTGCCTTGATTGTTAAATCAGAGGCACATCGTCAATCCAACCTGCAAGTCTGGCAGGAAGAGCTGGAGAAGAAAGGAATGGTTATCAGCAGCTCCGAAACAAAAACCATGCTGAAATCACGAGAGGGAAGAAGGCTTTAGATTACGCTGGGAAAACCGGTCCTGGAGCAGGTCAACCAATTTAAATACCGTGGAGCTGTCATAGACTGGAAGGAAGGCATCGAGGAAGGATTGGCTGGGAGACTTTTTCAGGCCATAAATCGAGGATCCCTCAGCAACACAGAAGTTGGCAAGAAGACGAAGATGGCTCTATGCCGCTCCACCTACGTTCAAGTCTTGACTTATGGATGAGAGTCACGGGCAATGGCCAAAACCCACAACAGCCAGCCCCAAACCCCTGAAATGAGGTATTTGAGGGGGGTGGTTGAAGTAACAAGAACAGACATGGTCTGCAACCAAACGATAAGGCAAGGCCTCAAAACCCAGCTGCCGCAAACTCAAGTTGAACAGTCCCAACTACGTACAATGGTTTGGCCGTGTCTGCAGATTGGGAGAAGATCCGCTACTTCGACAAGTATGGAAAACTAAAAGCCAGACCCCCAGAACGACCTAGAGTCCGCTGGGAGCACAACATTAGGCAATCTCTGAAGGAACGAAGACTAGATAGTAACCAGGCCAGGTATAAGACAGCCGATAGGATAGATCTCTCTCTATATATTAGAGGTGGGCAAATTTACACACTCAACTGTTTCGAAACAGTTAGCGCAGTGATTTAAACTGTTTCGAAACAGTGAGTCGACACAACGACACAACGACACAATTGCCCGTATCGGGGAGAAAGAAGTCTCTTATAGACAGTACCGGCGCGAGTATACATGAACTGTTTTTACTGTCGTGTGTGAAAATCTATGGCGTTTCGTGTGACCACAATTCAATATTTTTACACAAGTCTTCATTATGATGTAATAAAACGTAGATATGATGATAGCTGCAGTATATGGGAAAATAATAAAAAACAACAATAATAATAACAACAGTAATAATAACACATGATATCAAACTAGAGTAAGCTAGTTTTGGTAGACAATGATTCAAATCCACACCGAGTAGGCCTACACATATATCAGCAGAACTAATAAAGTGTCCATTACATTTATACGAACACACGGACACTTTAAACTTTAACATAGCGCCTAAAACATTGACAACTGCAGCACTGACACAATTTCCAGTGTCTATAACTTCTCAGCAAAAATAATATCACTTGTAAAATCAAGTCATCATAACACATCCCTGAAAAATATGACATGTTTGATATTCCATACTAATGTTCCGAACGGTTGATTCAAATTTTACATAGGATCAGACAGTGTGTCGCTGCAAAACAGCGAGGCAGACGAAACAAACAAGCAGGAAGTGTCGAATCGCTCGCTGTTTCGAAGCATATTTTCGACCCTTGAATGATAAAATACCAGAACACACGTTACATTTTACTTTGTTGTCTTTGATCTTTACAAAATAATCCCAAACAGGGCTTCTCCCCGCCATAAATGAAGATTAAATGATGTTGAACACAAGTTTTAAACACTATTTTATGTATAAACAAAACACGTTTTCTTACGAGAGCGCCCGAATCAAGAGTACCGTAACATGCGTATAATGAGCGCTTGGATGAAATAGAACTATGGAACTGTTTCGAAACAGCAGACTACAAGTAAATTAACTGAAACAATGAGACATGAGTCGTGACACCCTAGTATGCAGATTTACTTATTCTCGTTAGTACAAATCTATGGTATTTCGTGTGACCACTGTTAAGAATTTTACACAGTCGTTTTCATTATGATGATATGCAAGGGGAACATGCTGACAGCTGCAGTAAAAGTGAAAAAAATAATAATAATAACAGTAATAATGACACATTATATAAAACTAGAATAGGTACAGTCAGCGACAATGATTCAACTCAAACCGAGCAGACACCTAATAGTAGTAAGCCTCTTTCAGTCCTGAGGAATTATTTAAAAAAAAAAAATTATGACTTGTTTGATTTTCCATACTATTTATAAACGCCTAATGTACCGCACGCTTGACACATTTTTACAAAGGCCCCTGAAGGTTAGACAATGATACAGTGTGCCTCTTTGCAAAACAGCGAAGCGGACGGGAACTGAAACTGCAGTTTCAATACACGAAACAGGCTATGTATCGAATCTGCGTGAGACAGTGCGTCTCTGCAAAACAGTCAGGAATTGACACTGTATCGACACCGCAAGAAAACTGTGTTTCGAAGCGTTCGGGTACGATGCAGTTTCAACGCATTGTATCGATACATACACACAGTAGCCATCTCTACTATATATATATATATCTCTCTCTCTCTCTCGCTGGCAAACCTCTACACCTCAGGGTAGACGAGGATTGACTAAGTAGTATTAGTAGATTATCAATACTGGATTAACTTCTGTGCCTTCTTAAATTCCTGTTTTGTTTGCTTATATAATATTAAGTGGAAAAAAGTGGGACAGAAAGGCCAACCTTGTGAAGACAGCAGACATTTTTAAGTAGGTCAAAAGGTCTCACTGACAGTTATCATTCATCAACTTCAGCTTGGTTAGAAGCATAGGCGATCAACAAGGTCATGTCAAGCCTTCCTGTACCGTGAAATGACCTGTCATGCTAGTCTCTAGTTCTCTTCATGTCTTTGTTGGTCTCATGTTGCCTCTTAACCTGGGCAATGCATAAAAGCTATCAACAGGTTTTCTCAATGTTTGCCCTATCTAAAGTCAGCATCTTCTGCTTACCCCTTGTCCAGCTGGTACTGGCAGTCATAACTTGTCAGTCGTGCCCACGTCATGAAGGACAATACATTAAAAGTATGAAAATGCCATTCATGTTTTTAAACTGGCGAAACAATTGGTTATATAGAAACGGATAGGATGTTTCTTTCGATATATTTAACACAGGGGCGGGGCAGAGAGAGAATAGTCGAGAATACATTTGACAAAAATGTCTCTACAATTTAGCGTCTATGATCTGAAAATCCTACCATGAAATAATGTGTAACTACGCCACTGCACTGCATAAGGCAAAGTAAAAACTGACTAATCCAATCAATCAAACTCTCTCTCTCTTAAGCGTCACGGGGAGATGCAGTTTTTTTGTTCTTGTGTAAAGTGGTTTGTGCATACCATCTTTCTTCAGCATTGCTTTAACACTGTCTAACTGTACACAGAATTTCTGCTGTTAAAAGCTTGAGATAAATAGCTCTTCTTTTGGGACGGGGTGGGGCGAGAGGTTGAAAGATATTCTTAATTTATAATTTCCATAATTGACCAATGTTTACCATCTTCAAAGACGTCATTAATTCAGAGCTCCTTCAGTAAGAGATATCAATGTATGATGAAAAACAAGTCTCTAATTTATAACTTTGAATATAACCAACTTCCAGACTTCAACTGTCATGTTTATATGCTCCTAAAGTAAGACAAAGGAACGTGTGCTGGACAGAGTTTCAAATTGTAAAATGTTTCAAGCCACATGTTGGCAACCTATTTCCTTACATCTCTTAAAGTATTAGAGAAACTAATGTGTATCGGACCTAGTTCCCTAATGTAAAATGTTACTCGATCTGTCTCTGTCACTTTAGTCACGACAACCAAAGATTCTCTATCTTCGGTCGCTGGATTCCGAGAGTTTCCGCTTATCGTCATCTCCCCTACCAACTGCTGTCGAAATGAATGGCAAAAACCGCAGCTAGAAAGTTATGTCTAAGTGCCATTAAATACGGCGATTTTACAATAAAACATATGTACGCGAGCACACGCACAAGAACATACACTTATCGAGCGCGGTTTAAACACCGTAATAAAGTGTTTTCCACACGTCATTCAATTATGTGAGGGAATAGTGTGTGATATATATGTCGGCGTCTGTGGCCTAATGGATATGAACGCAGTTTCATAATCTAGATATACCAGGTTCGAAACCTGCTGCAGGCGGTTTGGTAGCAGATCGCTTTGTGTGGATTTTTAACAATGGTATAAGCGCCGTACCGTTCAGAAAGCAATGGCAAACTACTGAATGAAAAAATTGCCTAGAAAGATCACAAACAGCCAATAAAAGCTGGGGTTGATTGCCACGTCCTGTAAAGGATAAGCAACTAACTTTATATATATATATATATATATATATATATATATATATATATATATATATAATATATATATATATATATATATATATATATAATATATATATATATATATATATATATATATATATATATATATATATATATATATATATATATATATATATATATATATTTGAATTGAGTGAGAGACAGAGACAGGTAGAGAAGAAAGAATGGAAGTTAATAACCTTAAGATACAAATAATAAGTTCTGACACACGTAACGAACGGCACCACACAACCAGAATTCAACAAGACAACTGGAGTATCACGTTCTCTCCTCCCTCCCGCAGTACTACTTGTGTAAGGATATCAAAAACCTTATTAAACGACTTTACACACGGATAATAATAATAATAATAATAATAATAATAATAATAATAATAATAATAATGACAACACGCATTTCGATTATTGTCCAGACAACTGGTTTGCTGGGGTCCACCTCTTGTGAGAATTTGCTGGAGGTCACCTCTTGTGAGAATTTGTTGGAGGTCACCTCTTGTGAGAATTTGTTGGAGATCACCTCTTGTGAGAATTTGTTGGAGGTCACCTCTTGTGAGAATTTGTTGGAGGCCACCTCTTGTGAAAATTTGCTGGAGGCCACATCTTGTTTGAAAGATGGGGACGTGAAAGCAGGACATGTTAGTGCATGAGCCGAATAGCTGCTGGGGTTTCGTACACATGTCAATGTTTGTGTTTTATATTTGTTGTGTTATAGATGGGTAACATTATATCTGCTGTAGCTATAGTAGTGATTGTGCTGACAACTACCACAGTGATAGTTCCAAGGTTGTGATGTATATTTGTTGTGTTATTGATGGGTGCCATCATCTCTGTTGTAGTTACAGTTGTGACTGTGCTGACAACTTCCACAGTGATAGTTTCAAGGTTGTGATGTAAGAAAGAAAATAAGTGTAAAAATACACGTTTATACAGACTATGATTAACTGGTTTGGCCATCTCACGAGGATGGGTTACCTTAAACTAGCACCACGCGCTGACAACTTCCACAATGATAGTTTCAAGGTTGTGATGTAAGAAAGAAAATAAGTGTAAAAATACACGTTTATACAGACTATGATTAACTGGTTTGGCCATCTCACGAAGATGGGTTACCTTAAACTAGCAGCACGCGCTGACCACAGTAGAACATCTGGTCTCGGGGACGACCAAGAGCCAGATGGATAGACAACAACGGACAGCAAGCAATACGGGCTAGTAGCAGCCAATGCCACACACTTGCCTTGGGAACACAAACTTCAGCTCCCCCACAACGCTTCACGACAATAGTGGACCTAGTAAGTAAGACCATTAGTCAACATGATGAGATCTAACACAAGAGACGGCTATGGATGTCAAACAGTTGGAGGATGCGAGACAAGATGGACGAACGCTCAACAAAATCTTATTCTTCTTCTTCGTACACTCTCAGACATGAACTTGAATGTTTTCAACAATTCGTACACTCTCAGACATGAACTTGAATGTTTTCAACAATTCGTACAATCTCAGACATGAACTTGAATGTTTTCAACAATTCGTACACTCTCAGACATGGACTTGAATGTTTTCAACAATTCGTACACTCTCAGACATGAACTTGAATGTTTTCAACAATTCGTACACTCTCAGACATGAACTTGAATGTTTTCAACAATTCGTACACTCTCAGACATGAACTTGAATGTTTTCAACAATTCGTACACTCTCAGACATGAACTTGAATGTTTTCAACAATTCGTACACTCTCAGACATGAACTTGAAAGTTTTCAACAATTCGTACACTCTCAGACATGAACTTGAATGTT
This sequence comes from Oreohelix idahoensis, assembly GCA_024509875.1. Classification (NCBI taxonomy): domain Eukaryota; kingdom Metazoa; phylum Mollusca; class Gastropoda; order Stylommatophora; family Oreohelicidae; genus Oreohelix; species Oreohelix idahoensis. The sequence continues at coordinate 602,386 of JAMPIV010020351.1, forward strand.
TTCAACAAAAGCAGTACGGTAGTCAGTTTGAGACTATTTGCATCTCCGTTGACCTTTTCCACAAATGGTACTGTTGTCGGCCATTTGCGCTTTCTCTGTTCCACATATGTTGGGCAACTTTCAAGCAGATGTTCAAACCCTCTGTGGATGGGAAGGAGCGAAGCTCCTGACCGGGTTGGAAGGAAAATCCACAGGCTCCCCAGCCTCGCAATGACATGTCATTGGGCCGAAGGGCTAAAAGCCAAGTGCCGTTGGTTAAGGGGGAAAAATAGCAGATGTCCAGCAGTCATTTTATCAGTGCCACGGTTACACTGATCGGCAGTTCCTATCTTTAGCATGTTGAATAGGTGGTTTCCCAATGTGTTGTAGCCAGTGCGAAGTCTTTGAGCTGGTAGTATGCATCATTTTGTGTGTGTCTTGGTTTATCTGCATAAAGGCACAAAAAACACAGAGTGTCGAAGGCTATAGCACGACCCATGACCTGATCTTGAACAAGTTGGGACATGTAAAGTGGGACGAGATTATCAAGAAGAGAGAATTGGAAACAAACCGTGTTGGCGGCAAAATCTTTAAAGGACAGGAAAGCTGAAAAGGGAGGAAAGAAAGACATACAAACATTCATACATACATATCTACAGATAGACTTATAGAAATATTTACAGACAAAATGTAATATAGGTAGGTAAAAAACAAAACAGAAACATAAAAAAAGGAAGAAGGAACGGATGAAAGAACAAATACAGACAGAATGAAAGAAGGAACGATGAAGGAACGAATACAGACAGAAAAAAGAGGTAAAGAATGAAAGAACGAATATAGAAAGAGAGACAGACGAACAGACAGACAGAAAGAAAGAATGACATACAGAAAATTATATAAGAGCGACACCGACCGACATAAAAAAAAAAAGAAAGAAAGATCTTCGAGAGAGAGAGAGAGAGAGAGAGAGAGAGAGAGAGAGAGAGAGAGAGAGAGAGAGAGAGAGAGAGAGGTGTGATCCTGCCTTAATGGATATATTTACTGGGCTATTAATAGCTCGATGCTGCTATTTCTGTTGTGATGTGTTTTGCGAATGGTTAGTCGTTTTTTTGTGTGATGCTGCTTTTAACTCGCTGCCGATAAAAGACATCCACCAGTGAAGGAGATAAAGACCTTGATACAGCACCAATATGGAGGGGGTGGGGGGGGGGTGGGGGGAAGAAGTAGAAGTTAGACCGATTTCCTGGGGGGGGGGGGTGGGCGGGTGGCGGGGAAGAGAAGAAGTAGCGCTTCCTGGTGATCGAAGGCCTATCAAACTTTGCTGATTTGTATAGGTATCTTTTATTACCGAACTGTTGACTACCACTGAACGATTATCTAAACACGGGCGAATATGACTTCAAAGGTGGTTACATGTTAACACTATAAGCAGCAGAGTTGTGGCTGATGGTACTATATTCACAAACTTGTTATCCCCACAGATGTAGGTCAGACGGAAGCGAGTTCTCTCAATATTTGTTTCGGTTGTCATAAAATATTATTTCCCCTCAGTTTCGTTAACTCCCCTGGAGAATATAAAATGACAGCTTACGAAATAGACATCGTGTGCACGAGAATCGAAGCATGGTCTTATGAGTTGCTCACCCGTTGGGATAAAACCATCCGCAGGCCCGACACACTTCCAGGATGCCGCATATCGTCTCTTCTTGTAATATGGCATACAAAAGTTGATCTTGACATCCCCTCGGACTTTGCGATTAGGATCATTCTTATGTTTCGCTTTCTTCTTATTCGAACATCCTCAGACGTCAGCTTGAATATGCCGGAAGAAAAGCTGCAGTCATTCTCCCGAGCTGCTGCTGGCGACGGCTATATGCACTTCTCTGTGGGGTACTCGTGTTGCAGACGATAAGCTGGCATTTTATCAGTGCCACCAGGAACACGCGTCACTCGTTGTCGTCTGTGTATATAGCCTTCTGAACTCCCATTACGTTTTGGCATTGTCGTAAATTTTTTATTTGAGGATAGGTCTTAGAAATAGTGGTCCCGTTAGAGTGAAAAATGATGGTGAAGGCTCTGTGAAAGAAAGGTTTAGAAATAGGTAGTAGATTCACAAAAGTGCTGGAAGAGTAAGGACAGTCTAAGTAAATCGGGAAAAATCTCCTCCGATTTGCCTATCTTACGACAATCTATATTTTTAGTTTGATAGACTCCTACACTCTCCTGGCTAAACAATTATTTGCCAGTTACCAGACACTCACGTACACACCAATTTGGTGCTTCAAACACACAGACGCTACGTGAATACAAACTATGGTAAACAAATATGGGTAATTTGGGCTTGGGCCTTCCAACACAGTAAGAAAAGTTTTATGATATTTATTTATCATTTAAATCAAAATCACAACAGGTATTACGTTACAGGCAATACTCATAGTACAAAACAAATACAAATACCAGGGGGGGGGGAGGAGGGGGGGGTTGTTTGACTGGTAGTATCCAATATGCCCTTCCCGCTTGTAATAGACAAAGGAAGACAAAAACCCAGTCCAAAAGACAGGTGGTTATCAGAAGTGTAGATAATTTACTCTGATAAGGGTTACACTACTAGGTATGGGTGGAAAAAAAACCCCTATTGTTCTCAAAATGTTTTCCCTTTACTAAACAGATTTAAGGGAGGGGAAATAAACGAAGTTAAGAAATCCCCCTTGAGGAACAATACAAGGAATACAGTAAAAAAGGTAGTTACAGGTAAAGCAAATAAAAATGTTTGCAAATAATGCTCCTTCATTCATGCACGCTCGTGATGGCCAACACACAATTTCTCACACACACTTACCGATCGTGGAATCTGGCACTCCATAGAAAATTTACACATACAGTAGTAAGTGTTCAATAACTTTATACTGTTCTTCGTTTTCCAGCCCCAGATTTTAACGGGTTTAGGCTCTTAGCAACAATTTCCCGAGAATCGCTGGAAGGTGAAGCCTAAGTGTACTTCTGTTTTGTTAGAAAAAAGTTCTATGGGATGGCACGGTCACAGATACAGGGGTGAGGATGGTGTGGTCTCTTTGACTTCGCCGCTGATAGTAAAACTTCTTAAGCGTGATGACACAACTGACCAGTGAGGTAGGTTTTTCTTCGGGGTTTAAAAATCCAGTGAGAAAAATTATCAACTGTCAGTGTTCAGGAAAACATATACTCTCTTTCCCAGTAGAGCAGGAATAATAATATAAATATAGCTCTGGCAATGTTCTTCTCCAGTTAATCTTTACAGACTTTAATTTGTTTGATGAGTATTATTTAACTGTTCTTGGGTTTGCTTTCTTTCTGATAAATTCAGGCAGCGGGATCCCAAACAAAGATCGCCACAAGATTAAATTTACAAATGTTTCATCAAATGTTCTGGAGGTTTAAGAACTGAGTCTGGAGGACTCTATATAATTTATTGCTGGGATGAAAAGGTTGTATGATCATTCTATAGGAAAAGATAGAAAACCATGAAATCATACTGCAAAAATCCAATAATATTCTAACGCGCGATAAATTTACCGTTATGACTTTTATATATATATACTCACGTATTCAATTAGATATTTAAGAAAACACTTCGCGAGTCTAATGGTTAAAAACACGCATATATATATAGAACTTAACTTAATTAATTAGTTATAAATTCCTTCGCGACTTTAAAAGTTAATTTAAGCATTTCAGCATCTATTATCTTTGGAAATAATGTAATAGATATATCATTAAATTTACCACTGGAACTTTTGCGATGGGTTTAATTTAATAGATTTAAATTCACACAAAATCCAGTGAAATAAAAATGAATGAACTAGACCACTGATCACTAGAAACTAATATACATTATACCGTTTAGCAAAGAAAAGAATTCACTCCAATATAGCCAACAATTCATGAAATCTCGCAGGATTCAACTATACGCTAGTGAATTTTAAAATCTCTGGCAAACGAATGATAACTTGCCTTCTTCAATTGTCTCTACTTATATGAAATGGAATGAAAGATCGGGGGGGGGGGGGGGGGGGGGCACGTTAAAATGTCACACCTTTTTTGAAATCAGGAAAAATTCGAGATTCTACGCCGCCCGTCCCCGTTCGGTTATCCAACTCTCTGGCCGCTTCGTCTTTCCCGTTCG